>CM021105.1:307793725-309039402 GCA_007115665.2 Sequoiadendron giganteum
AAATGAATGGATAGGATTAGTTTACATTGTGTGGCCTAGATTTGATACAAGTTAGGGTGTCACCTACCCCCAATATATAGAAATATAAAATAAAGTTTTTTCCTTTTCCCTATTTTTTCCTTTAGTGGCCTAGTACTATAGCAAATTTGTCCTGTAGCTATTTTCTGGGATTTGGCTGAAAACTATGAAAAACTATCCTTTATTTGATGTGTTTGCAGCATTTCCTCGATCAATTAGGTGCATCTTGCTCGCAGATTTGTGTCATTGTGAAATAGATAAAATGCTACCGATCTTGGGTGAACAACTCCCAACAAATCATGATCATCTTGGTGGAGAATAAAATAACTCCTTCTAGCTCCCGCTTGAAAGCGCCTCCTGGAAATGACTTCCTAGGTCCACATCCTTGTGCAAGCCAACCTTCCCATTGATAAACCATACATCATTTGAGTACATCTAATTCGAGGTACTTCCCTATTGGACCCACGACGGGTTCCATAAATCTTGCATACAAAAGATGCATTAAAAATGTTTACATATAAATTCCAGTGAATATCAATCAAATCCTACAAGCTGAGTGTTATATTCATCAATACGTTATCAAGGATCATAAAATTCACCATCACCAATCATTTGGGGTTTATTCAGATCATTTGTGCAAATGCAAGATTAGGGGTGCAAGTTTCCCCAAGCTGAAAGTTGTTTAGAGCAGCTAGGAGTAGGACGACGTTGAGGCCACGAAGACTCACAGGGAGCCACACACAACAAAAAGTTCTACATGGTGAAATTGGAAATCAAATTCCATGTGAGGCACTCCAGCATGTGCATAAATAAATTGCAAGGCACTTGAAGTTACAAGGTTAAGCTTAATGCATTTGCAGGTCTGAGACATGTAGGTGCCATAGGGCCAAAGGATGATAGACATACAACATATGACAAACAACCTTCCGTAGGGGCAGACCCACAAATGAAAAAGGTCAGAAAATGGAAAGCCATTAGATGGTGGATGGATGATGACTAGAAAATGATAGATGGTGAATAGACTTCCACAGGGGCAGACCCATAGATAGTTGATGACAGAAAATGAACAAACATCGAATAACAGACAACAAACGATGGACAAAGAACGAACAACAAACAACCAACAAACAATGGATGAACAATAGACAACATACAAACTTCCACAAGGGTAGACCCATAGATTGTGGATGATGGACGACAAATAGCCAACAGACAACAGATGGATAGTGGACGACGAATGATGGACAACTAGCGGACGGTGGATGGACAACAAATAGTGGACAAACATCAGACGATGGATGATCGATAGATAGTCGATGGTAGACAGACAGTGGACAACATAAAACCTTCCACAAGGGAAGACTCATAGATGAAAGACCAACAATGGATGATAGAGGACATACATCCTTGCATAAGGGCAAACCCACAGATGACGGACAACAGACAACCTTCTGCACGGGCAGAACTGCATATCCTTGAATTGTTGGTTTTACCATTGTGGACCTCAAGTCTGGGATCACTGATAACATTTGTGGAATGCAAAATTCAGGATGGTCGTGAAGGCTTCATCATTGAATGATAGCGAAAGGGGTGCTACGGTGTAGAGTTTGCAATGCAGAGGGAAGTTAAGGGTCAGCTGCCCTAAAAATGACAATCCTCACACGGAAACCCGCACACAATGGCTCACAAAGAAATTCCTACGAATGGTGATGGAGGGGTGACAACCCGCAAGGAAATTTCCACAACTTCCTGAAACTTAACGAGACCTTGGAAGTTCACTTAGGCATCATGAAAACATCCCAAATCCATAGGAAACTTATCCCCAAAGTCAAAAATAAAGGAAAAATTAAAGCAAGCGAGCAAGTACCAAGTCAGAAGGAGAAAGGAAAAAGAAAAAAAAAGGGGGTCCCTGACTTCGATGGGGCGTGTGTGAAAAATATGCACAAAACTAAGGTCATTTAGGGTGTAACCCATGGTTGGGCTTCCATCTTTATCTTGCGTTGAGATCTTGTGGTTGTCTTAAACAGGTTCAAGACCTTTGTGAGTTTTGTGATTACTACTTATGAAATGAAATGGAGTTTTGTTTTTGGGATTTTCTATTTAAAAAGAATAATGTATGAAGATGATGTAAACAAAACCTTTTGGTCAAAGGTGTTGATGGTTTGCTATGGATTTTGATGCTCAAGACCCTAAAGTATGAGTGATGTTTGGTGGATGTTTTTGAGATGATGCTAATTTTGGGAAACAAAATGTACACGACTTGGACTGATATTTTGCTCTATTTTCCTACAGGATATGTTGATAAATCTACTTGAACTAGTCTTGAGGTTGCAAGAAAATGTTAATATTTTAGAAAAATAGGAGCAAGAGGATAATCCAAGTTGTGTTTGTTTGTATCCTAAAGCTAGGTTGATGTTTTGGTTTTAAAATATATATGGAAATATGCAAATATGAATGGTTGTAGGTCTAATTGTTTTTGTTTTTAAAGGATAAAAGATTAACCAATTTTGGATAAATTCTAATTTTCACCAAAAAAAAGACAATAGTAGCAATCTTTAGGATAGTATTGTTCAAAATTTAGGACAACAATAGTCAAAACTTCAGCAATAGTGGTATCTGTTTCAATTTGTTACTATAAAAAGAGAATACAATAGTGACAATTTTGTTAGAAGCAAAAATTTCTAGGATAGTAGTAGTTTGTTTGTCAGAATAACTCCAGCAGGTTCATCAAGAGCTATCTTTGTTTCAATTTTCTTGACCGGTGAAACAACGAAGACAATAGCGGTAATTTGTCAAAAGCAGAAATATTTAGGTCAGTAGCACCTGAAACTTAAGACGACAACAACCAAAATTTAGTATAGTAGCATCCAATATTAGGACAAAAGCGGTTGGAACATCAATAGTGGCCCTATTTTACGATTTCTTAGTTTTTTTGACAGGAGTTTGTTAGACGAGTTTGAAATTTTGAAGATGTCAGTTGATCTAATTGTTTTGACAATATTGTCTAAGATTTTGTAAGTGATAAAGAACATAAAAAAAAATGTAAAAACAGACCGTAATATTTTGATGATAGGGGGCCAAAATCAGCCCATGTTTAAACTGGTAACATCAAACCATATCAAGCAATATTATCCCTAAGGTTAAATTGGTCAATGGTGACACTTTCAAACCCACAAATTGGAAGATCCTTTGAAATAAGGAAGGGACACCCTTCTGAGTGTATACACTTAAGTATTTTGAGAATGGATAGATAGGGGTGTCTAGGAATGGAAGGATGACCCAATCACCCTCTCCTCAAAAAGCTACAAGTAACTTATACTAAGCCGAGGATTTCTATCTCAATTCAAGGGAGTTCATATGGTGAGTAAATTTATTTAGAGTACAGTGCTGTGTGAGGGTGAGAAAGGACGTTAGATTCTAATTCAAGGACATGAAAGCAATTTGATAAAGAAATCTAATCTACAACCAAAATGCACAAATCTAAAATCTAAAAAACTCCTACACATACAAGATTGAACTATACTATTGCAAACATGATGAGGAACCTATTGATTACCAAATGAAAAATAAAAGATAGCTTTTACCATCCCATAGTGGAGTGTATTCGCTTGATGTTTGATTTCTCTTATCACAACGAAGCCTCCAATGTTCGTGTGCAAAGTGTGGATGGATGCTTGGTTGATCGAAGGAAGAAATGAAGCTCTCTCAAGGGTGATCTTGCAACACTTCGTTTCTCAATGTATATTAATTCTCTGATCCTTTTTTGTGAGGAGAGAGGTTTTTTATATAGAAAATGATATTTGAAATGAACAATCAAGATCATTTTGAAGAATATCCAGATCAACGGTCAAAGTGTGTTGAGAGGATTTAGACACGAGAGAATTGTGCAAAGTTGATTGCACAATTTGTGTGATTGGGAAATAGATTGACTAGTCAGGGATGTGATTGATCAGTTAACAAAATAGATTGATCAGTCAAGTTTGTGATGGCTTAGTTAGGAATGTCATGTCTTAGTTAACAAAATAGATTGTTTAGTTAACAAAAAAGATTGTTTAGTTAACATAATAGATTGATTAGTTAACAAATTATATTTCTTAGTCAACAATCATAATTTGCTCAATCAGAAAGTGGGTGAGGAATATGAATTAATTGATTTAATTAATTAATTCCTTTTTGGAGTTGAATGTGCAAATCAAGTTTGACTTTTGTAACAAAGTTGCATTAGTTTGATTTAATTATTCAAATTTTGGAGGGAAAGTGTTGTAATTAAATTATTATTTAATAATTTAATCTACTTAGGGGAATATGGTGATTTAGCGACGTAATTAAATAATTGGCATTCTTTAATCAATCAGGATGAAATAAAGTGGGATTAGGACTTTATTAAATAAATGAGATTTATTTAATTGGTCAAAAGAATGAAATATGAATTAATCAAATAATTTTGTTTTATTTAATTAATAGAGGAACTAGGGTTTTTAGGACTTTATTAAATAACTAAAATTTATTTAATTTTTTCGAAAAGATGAAAAAGTGAATTAATTAAATAATGTTGTATTATTCAATTAATAGAGGAATTAGGGTTATTGATGTCGTTTTGATGTGATGCGATGTGGTACAATGTGGGAACGTTGTGGTATGATTTTGAGATGATCTAAGACATTACATGATAATTATGAGATGTTCCAGGGTGATTACGAGATGATTTGAGATGATCCAAGATATAACAAGATGGTTTTGAGTTGCTTTGGGGTGATTCCGAGTCATTTTGAGATGTTACAAGATGATTCTAAGTCATTTCGAGATGTTACGGGATGATTCTGAGTCATTTTGAGATGTTATGAGGTGGTTCCGAGTAATTCCAAAGTGTTATGAGATGATTTTGAGTCATTCCAAAATGTTACAGGATGATTCCAAGTCATTTTGAAGTGTTACAAGATGAATTTGAGTCATTCTAAAGTGTTACGAGATAAGTTTAAGTCATTCTGAAGTGTTACCGAATGATTTTGAGTCATTTCGAAGTGTTACGAGATGATTCCAAGTCATTCTGAAGTGTTACAGGATGGTTCCGAGTCATTTCAAAGTGTTATGAGATGATTCTGAGTCATTCTAAAGTGTTATGAGATGATTCTGAGTCATTCCAAAGTGTTATGGGATGATTTCAAGACATTATGAGGTGATCAGAGATGATGTTCCATATTGTTTGATGTTGTTTGAGTCCATTCGATGTTGTTTGATGTCATTCGAGGTTGTTGAATGCTGTTTGATGTCGTTCAAGGTTGTGTGATAGGTGTCAAGTCAATTTTATATGTCTATAAGTGTGCATCTCTTGCATTGAACCATGTTGGCAAGTAGAATATCTCAAGTAAAAGGTGGGTAAAACTAATTGAAAGCTCTTAATCACTGATCAAGGGATTGATACCCAGTGATCGCATAGTAAGCCACTTAAGAATTTAATCACTCCTACTAGGGGCACTTATATGCAAAGGTACCTCCTTGTTCTGAATGACACCACACAACTGAAGCTAATACCAGTTAAATCTTGGCTTTCCTTGAAATAATTTATATAGCAGCTTGAGGGAAATTCCGCTTTGAGTCACCTCAGATTTCTCCTTCTGGGATGTGTCTCTTAAGCAGGCCCAATCTTAAAGGTGATGTTGAAAGTAAATGATTGCTAAACCCAAAGTGATTTTCGTCACCCAAGATCATCAAAAGATGTAAAGGGAGAGGATACACACTTGGTTTTCCAAGCACGGTGAACATGGTATACAATCCATAACAGTTTATTTTTTAAGCCCAAAATTTCACATGTGTAAAGATACCAATTGAATTTTTAAGTACATCAAATTCAAATTATTTTAGACTTCAAGCAAGATATCTCAATGTACAAATAAAAAATGATTTGTTCAATTTTATAACACCAAATCAAATGTTTCTAATCATGTTGTTCATCTTAAAGAGTCAAGAAATGAAACTATGGTCATCTTTTAACAACGTCAAAATGAAAACATTCAATTTTAGGAGCACTAAAATAAAATCTGATATTTGCTTTGTTATGTTTTAAGCACCAAGTGAAATGTGAGATTTTTCCTTTTTCAATTTTAAGCGCCAAAATGAAATATGAGATTTTCCTTGTTCAATTTTGAGCACCAAAGCGAAATATGAGAGTTGTGGGTTCAATTATATGAGAACCAATTGAAATGTCTTAATTACAAGCTGCATTAAAATTGAAATGGCCTTAGACCATTTTCCAACTCTGCAATCAAACCGTTAGTTGTTCTCATAAAAAAATGTGCTATAATCCTACAAGGGCTACACCAGCAATGTTAGAACCTCCCAAATAGAACAAAAAATCAAATGCTCAGGTTAGGCAAATTGAAAAATTAAAAAAAAATTGCAGATTGAATCATGTCAAAAAATAGGACAATAGCGGTAATTTTTAGCATAGTAGTGGTCTTCCTCTCTGAAACATTAGTGGTTAAGAAAATTACAACCACGAACCAATTAAGGACAATAATAGCCTTGCAAATACAAACTTTGTTAAAAACCTACAATACAAAAAACAAATAATAGCGGTTAAGAAATCAATAGTGTGCCTGTTTAGTAAAATAGCGGTAAAAAAAGTACAACTTCTGTAAAATCATGAAAACAACCATGTGAAAACTCTAGAACTTCCACGTTTTGATTAGCAATAACATTTCATAAAAGAACGTCATCATTCTAGAACCCGATAAGTAGGAGGTATTTTCCAAAGTGTGTCAAATTGTGATATTGCTATCAGGATTCAACTGTGTAGTTCAAGAGTCAAAATCATTGATCCATGTTCCATTGATGAGCTACAAGGGCTCTATAATGAATGGTTCATAAGGTACAACACTTGCTAAAGGTTTTTCAAATGGGGTTGCAAGCTAAGTGGGCTTAACCTTGGGGGAAACTCCGTGGTTCAAAGAACACAAATGTGCTCTCGAAATGGAAGATAAGACTAGAGGATGAAGGATAGAAGAAATGTTAGCATGAAGGAGATGGGATGCTAGCGAAAAAAAGGGGAAAGAAGATAGAAAGGAAATGATAAGGAAACCAACTTTCATGCTCACATTTTTATATTTATTATCATTGGGCATCAAAAATGTCACAAATGGACCACAAAAACCATGGTATGACATAAACCAAGGTGTGAAAGGTGACCATTGATGAGAGACAAGCAATTAAAAAGATAGAGCCAAAAGACAAGGAATACCCCAACTCATACTAAGGATCCAATTATCCCAATCTTTTTGCCAAGACAAACCACAAATAACAAACAAAGAAAAGAGGCCATGATCCATCATAGTCCCTCTAAATCCATTAATAGGACATCCTTGAGGAGACTAGTAACATGACCCAAAACCAATAAAAAAGGTAAGACAAATCCAGACCAACAAAGTGTTTGCCAATAGTTTTGATAAGATTGTTTGATATGATTGATTAGGTTGACCAAGATTTGATTTGATAAGTTTGACAAGAATTAATTGATAATTGGACAAAGGTTGACCAATTGATTTGATTTATTATGCTTTTTTTTAGGAAGGAAACATCCTGATTAAGGCAAGATTGATTAACTGAGGTGGCAAGATTGATTGATTTGATAAAGTTGACAAGATTGGTGATCGCGCCCAATTTTAGGAAATACACTTCCTAATTAAGGAAAGATTGATTGGCAAGGTTGACAAGATTGATTGTTTGATTGTTTAAAAAATATTGATTGATATGAACAAGCAATGTGATGATACCCAATTTCAAGAAAGACACATCTTGTTTAAGGCACATGACACATATGATAAAGTTGACCAAGTGACTAGTGTTGACAAGACACCTAACTGCAAGAAGGACACATCTCGCTTAAGGTGAATCACCAAATTGACAAATTATATTCTCAAGAAGGATGCATCCTGACAAGAGACAAGATATAGAACCAAATGAGACAAATGACATAATGCACCATTCTGATATAAGATTGATGACCTGATTGAGTTGATGATTAATTGGTTTGAGAGTTGATGGATTGAAAGATTTGTTGGTTATGTCTGTATGTTGATTCATGCATTGGTTCAAATGATGTCTATTTGTAGACCAAGGTTATGACCAGAATTGACAAAGCCTAAGGACTGACCTAGGTCACCTTAGGGGCTCATTGATTGATGGCCTTGCCTACGCTATACATGTAGAGACCTCGTAGTTCGACACAAGTTGAATTTGTCGTATTTGACAAAAGAACAAGTCATGATTTTATCTGGACAACCTAAAAGGTCTGACCTAATGTCTTGAGGGCCCATTTAAGATTAACCTTGCCTACATAGAAAATGCATAGAGACAACACAGTTTAAACACTCTAAAAAAACTAACTCATACTCAGACTCAGACTTGGACTCTATTTTTAGAAATTTAGAAGTTTTTCTGATGTTTTTGGATTTTGAGGATTTTATGATTTTTCTGGATTTTGAAATGTTTTGATTTTTTTGGATATTTAAAATGTTGTGATTGTTTTTTGGATATTTTTCAAGAAATTTTATGATTTTTATGGATTTTGAAGGTTTTAAAGGGCTAATACCATGTATTATTTCCCATCAAGATGTAAGTCAAGGAATTGCCCCCAGTTAGGTATAGGACTAGTTCACTATGTGCGAGGGGAGTGACAAATGTGATGGGTGGATATGAAATCGAAGGATGCTAAATGTTGGTGGTCATTAGGCCATGAGAAGGATGATGAAGCTTTATTATGGATGACGAATAAGTGTGAATGGATGAAAGACCAAATGGAGTGACAGTAGACGAAGGAGCATAGACTGACTACGCATGGCACTTGTTTGCCAGGTTTTCACCATGGTACTTATCTAAAGCACCATCGAAGTGGTTTTCACTTTTGGATGGATTATTTCTCTTTACTATTTTTTTGAATTTTTTTTAAATTTTTGTTGTCACCAACACGCCTGTTTGCCAAGTTTTCATCAAGGTGACTATTTTTTATTTTTTGACTTTTTAAGGGATACTCTGAGAATCAAGTATAATACTTGTGAAGGTGCATGTTGTTGATGGGTTCAGAAAATGGTTCTCCTTCAAGAGTAGAAAGATGATACGCACCAAGTCCATATGTTGCTGTGAAAATGTATGAGTCCAACCAATTAGGATCAAACTTCCTAGGTTTTTCTCGTTCTGCTTGATTCTTTGGATTTTCCTTTAGGACTAGATCACCAATGTAAAAACTTCTAGGATGAACCTTCTTATTGTAACTGCATCAGAGGTGGTTCTGATATGCTTGCAAGTGTGTCAAAGTATTTTGTCTCTTTTCATCCAATAACTATAGCTCTTGTAGATGTGATACATGGTATTCTTCTTGATCAATCAGGCCTTGCATAGAGACTCGTAGAGATGGTAATTCGACCTCTATAGGAAGTATTGCTTCAAATCCATAGACAAGGGAATATGGTGTGGCTCCCATAGGGGTATGAATATTGGTGCGATAGGCCCATAGAGCAGGGGTAAGTTGTAAGTGCCAGTCATGACCAATGTCATCAAGACAATCTTCTTTAAGATCTTTAGGATAGTCTTATTAGATGCCTCAACTTGAACATTACCCTAGGGGTAATACGAAGTAGAAAAATGATGCTGAATATGGAATTTGTCATAGAGCTCATGAAAATCTTGGTTTTTGAAAGGGCGGCCATTATTTGTAATGATGGAGTGTGGTATACCATAATGAAAAATGATGTAATTTAGGATGAATTTGGCTATTTGACTACTAGTAATGTAAGTCAATTGGATGGATTCAATCCATTTTTTAAATAATCAGTAGCAACAAGGATAAAATTATGTCCATTGGAAGAAGTGGGATTGATTTTTCCTACGAGGTTGATTCCCCATTGAGAAAATGGCCATGGCGAAGTAAGCGACTACAATTCTTGAGCAGGTGCATGTATAAGATCTCCATGAATCTGACATTGGTGACATTTCTTCATAAATTGATAGGCATCACGTTCCATCATAGGCCAGTAATATCTCATTCTCATGAGATTTTTGGCTGAGTTAGGACCAGCAGAGTGAGCTCCACATATACCATGATGTACCTCTTGTAAGGCTGTTTGTGCTTCATTTGAGTCAAGACATCAAAGGAGGGTACTATCTAAGCTACGATGATAAAGGGTATCTCTGATGATGGCATATTTAGATGCTTGTCAGATTAAGGTCTTAGGCTGGTTAAGGGACAAGTTAGGAGGTATAATATGGTCATCCAAATAGGTATAAATGTCTTTGTACCAAGGTGAATCAAGACCAAAAAGTTCACACATAAGTTTGGTTTCAGGGACATTGAAGGCATTGATCGGCAATTTCTCTACCAAGAACTCGTATTGTGATGCATTATTGGGAATGTTCAAGAGAGATTAGATGGTAGCCATTGCATCAGCTGCTTTGTTCCAAATTCTTAGGATTTGTTCAAAAGAAAAATTGTAAAATTATAGTTTGAAGCTATTGACCATGCATTTGTAGGGCATAAATTTCTCATCCTTAGTATCATAATCATCATTAACTTGTTTTATCACTAGCTACAAATCACCGTAGACTTGAAGATCCTTGATTTTCAATTTTATTGCTATTCAAAGTCCTGTTAACAATGCCTCATATTTTGCTTTATTATTAGTGTAGGGGAATGCTATTCAAAATTACTTAGGAATGGAATACCCTTGAGGGGTGATGAACATAAATACAACTCCTGAACCATGACTTGTGTAAGATCCATCGAAATATAATTTCCATGTAGTTGGTGTGTCTATGACAAAGATTGATTTGTTTGGGAAATTAGATATGAAAGGATGATATACTTTTATGGGTGCATCTGCAAGTTGGTCTACTATCACCTATCCTTTTATTGATTTTCGATCTACATACTCAATGTCATATTCACTTAGCATCATAACCCATTTAGCTAGTCTTCCTATCAGGGTTTCTTTAATGAGAAGATATTTTAGAGGATCAATTTTGGTGATTAGTTTTGTCTTATGATTCAACATGTAATGTCTTAGTTTCTGTTCTATAAATACCACTACTAGACATGATAATTCAACTCATATCTAACTATGGTGTGATTGATGTAATATATAGCTCATTCTTTGCCATCATTATCATTTTGTGCTAACAATTCCCCTAGTGCTGATGTTGTTGTGACATATAATATCAAATATTTTTTGTCGATTGGAGGAATAAGAATCGGTGGAGTCAGTAGATAATTTTTGATCTGATCAAATACTTCTTGACACTTTTCTATCCAGTTGAAGGGAATTCCTTTTCTTAGCAGATGTTGGAATGGGTGGATCTTATCTGCTAACTGGGAATTGAATATGCGGATTGTTTGTAGTCTTCCTTGTAATGTTCTCAACTGACTAATATTGGTCAGTGGTGGAATTTATTAAATAGCTTTGAATTTTGTGGGATCAACTTCAATTCCTCTACATGAGACTATGTATCCAAGAAGTTTTCCTGATTAGACCTCAAAAACACATTTCTTTGGATTTAATCTGAGTTGGTATTTTTACAATCATGTGAAAATATTTTCCAATACTGGTAAGTGTCCATTTCACTCTAGGGATTTAGAGAGGGGCTCATCAACATAGTGTTCCATCACCACATGCATATAGTCATGAAAGATTGTAGTCATCACTCTCTGATATGTAGCTCCAACATTTTTTAGTCCAAACGACATCATATTCCAACAAAAAGTTCCCCAAGCACATGTAAAAGCTATTTTTGGTTGATCTTCAGTAGCAATCCTTATCTAATTATAACTTGAGAATCCATCCATGAGTGATAGAATTTCATATCCATCTATGAGGTCTACTATGATGTCGATGTTTGGTAGAGGAAAATCATCCTTAGGACAAGCTTTGTAGAGATCTATAAAATCTGTGCAGTTTCTTATTTGACTATTTGGTTTAGTGACGGGAACAAGGTTTGATATCCAATCCATGTAATCAATAGACCTAATAAATTCAACATCTAGAAGTTTCTTCAATTTTTCCTTGACAAGGAATGCAATCTATGGATGCATTTTCTTAGCTTCTGTTTGTATGCTTTAGCATTAGGTAGGAGTGATAAGTGATGTAAAACCAATCCAGGATCCAATCCAGGCATATCAACATATGACCAGGAAAAAATGACTTGTCTTTTTGCAAAAGAAAGTTGTGAACTCAGACTTTTCTTGTTGGTAGATGGTCAGCGCTCCCCTCGGGATTCATGACATGTACTAACCGCCTTTCATGGATCCATTAAATCTGGCGGTTGTATCGATAATTAACAGGTTGAACTTTTGGCGCAACGACAACTATGGGCCAACAAGTGGTATCAAATCCAAAGGTGCCAAGTTCGAATGCCCTTAGGTAACGCTGAGGGGGAGATTGTTGGTAGATGGTCAACACTCCCCTTGGGATTTGTGAAATGGACTAATCACCTTCTGTGGATCCATTAACTCTGGCAGTTGTATCAAGAATTAAGATGTCGATATTTTGGTGCAATGATAATTGTGGGCCAACATTTCCTTGTCGGTCAAAGATGCTGCTAACTATATGATTTTGGAATTATCTTGTGTTACAACATTCACCTCTTTTGTTTCTTCTATTAGCAATGGAAATATCTCTCGGTCTATTGGGAGATAGTCCATTCCTCCATCCTCATCCACCTCAGGGAGGTTTTCACCTTTAGATACATCCTTTATTTTTACTTTTTTATGGTCAGCAGGTGCCTTTCGATTTTCACCAGAAGACCTACTATTTTTATTTTTACTTTTGTTATTTTCACTTTTGCGACTAGAGGATAGGATAGCCTCACCAAAGTATGTTGTATAATCGAGTTCTATGGAAAATCAAGCCTTGTGATCCCCACTAGGTATTCCCTCACGAAGTCCCATAAACTCAATGATTGCTTCATCATTTTCGAAAGTTTCCAAACTTGGTGGGTCTTGCTGATCCCAATCTATGAGTTGGGGGTAGACAAGGGGAAAGACATCATTGATTCTATCAAGAGTCATGGTGTAGGAAAATAGGGTAAAGATGGATGTAGAGTCATTACATTCCCAGGAGGTAGCGTCAATGGTTTCCCAAAAGTTTTTAATCCATTCTTCTTTATTCAAGTGGGATTCTGGATGAGGGCTTGGTAGGATTAGCAGGGAACCAATTGTGAGCATTTGACTAGATTGTATTTCACGAGGAGGCTCATCAAGTATTCCAAATATTTTATATAAGTCCATAAAGGTAGTGGAGGATAAGGAATCTCATTCATATTCATTGGAATTAGCATCAAATTCCCAAGGGTCTTCATATGTATTGATCTCATTTGAAGCATTAGAAACCTCACTCGAAGGTAGTCCGATACCTCAAATAGTCACTTTTACAGTTACGAACCCTAACCATTGATTTTTTATCAACTTAGGAGGTTGCAAGGGTTCTATCATTCCTTTTTTATTTAGGCCAAGACCACTATGTCCATATCCTTTTCGTTTCATTATTGGGAACCCTTTTGGATACTGTTCAACTGACAACCTTTTAGATTGAGTGTCTTGTTCTTCTCTGTATAGCCATGTGAGAATGTGATCATATAGAGATTCCTTAGCAAGTTCCCCCTATTTCATGAAGGTGGTAGGGGGATTATGAAAGATGACCTTAAACTGAATGGGATGTGGTTTTCCGTAAGAATTTGGTGATTTAGGTAATTTTCTGATGAAAAAGAGACTCTTCATGTTGTATTCTTCGCATCCTTTTTTTTGGATTTGGATCTTAGGCACGAAGGGTATGGTGAATGAAGTGGATGATTTGACTAGAGTAGATGGGTCAATGTACTGGGACAAAGTGGAAAATGAACTGGAAGGTGAGGCCTCTCAATTGATGGGCACTTGATGTTCAACAATCCCTCTTAAGTTTGAACAATACTAAAAAGGGTCAGGGTCATTTGGAATAGTGATTTTAGTGCCATTGTGTGGAAATTTGAGGCATTGATGATAGGTGGATGGAATAGCTCTCATACCATGAATCCAAGGATGGCGAAGGAGAAGATTGTAATGTACATCTAGATCCAAGACATGAAATACTGTATCTTGTATTGCTGGGCCAACTCTTATAGGAAGTGAAATGACACCTTCGGATGAACGCTCAACATCATCATAAGCTTTGATAGTGATTTTATTTGTTCGGTCTATACAATTCTCAGAGTATCCTAATGATTTTACTAATTTTAGTGAACAAATATTCAGATTTTCTCCATCGTCTACTAGGACTCATCTAATCTTGCTTTTATTGATGTAAACTTTGAGATGTAAGGGGTCATTATGATTAGATTTTGGTGTGGAAAAGTCTTGCTCAGAGAAGGTTTCATGATGTGGCATAGCTAGGTATCTGTCCATGTCCTAAAATGAATTGACATCTAGGTTGGTGGGGACAAGTGCTTCTTGCAATGATTTGTCAAGAATAGCTCTATGCTATGGGGATGTGCGAAGGAGCTCCAAGATAGAGATTTGTGTAGGAGTTTTTCTCAACTGCTCCAAGAGATTATATTGGTTCTTGGGTTGAGAATTAGGTGGAGGTCCTGGAATAGTTATCTTGGTTCTATGAGTAGCAACAACATAGTTTGAGGTTGCATTTTTTATGGTGATGGTAGCAATACAATCATCAAAGGGTGTTATGTTAAGCATAATAGTGCTATAATCATGTTTGACTCTAACATAGTTGGCACTATTGTTGTTCTCTGAACTGGAGGCTTTCCCTTTATCATGGTTTTGCAAGTGAGTCTTGAATATGGTATGATCAGAATTGGTTTTTCCTTGTGAATCTCCCAATGATATGGTTCCATTTTTAATAAGGTCTTGAATAATGTGCTTGAGTGTCCAACATCTCATTGTTTTGTGTCCTTTTCCATGATAGTATTCATAGAATTCATCTTCTTTCCACCAATCAAGTTTGATCAAGGTAGGTTCATAATTCTTGGTGTCTGGAAGTGAGATGATATTAGATTGTAAAATCTATTTGAGGATTGATTCAATAGGTTTGGTTTTGAATTTCAATCTATGTATTTGGCATGGTTTGTGTATTTGATGAGGATGGACCTTTAAGTTGAATGGTTGGACCTTTGGTTATTAGTTTGGCATCAACAACTCTGTCATTCGTGACATTTTTATTGTGGGACCAGTATTTGTTCTTGTCATTGTTAGATTTTAGATTTTCTTTGTTTATCTTGACTAGTCCTTTAGTGATAAGACCTTTCTCAATAAGAACACCTTTCTCAAGGATCTCTTCAAAGGTTGTGCAACATTGGATTTAAATTTGGCTCATGAGTTCTTCATTAAGATTTTCCACAAACATGGTGACCAATTATTTTTTAGGAATGTGACAAGGGAATTTGCTAACCAAACCTCACCATCTTTGGTAGAATGAGGTGAGAGGTTAATCTTCTTCTTGTTTGGTTGTGATTAATGTTGCAAGAGTGACATCATTTTTAGTTTTGAAGGAAAAATGATTGATGAATTTTTTGACTAGTTCACCCCATGTTCTAATTCCTGAAGAAAGACGTGCAAACCAATCTAGATCTGCCCCCGTAAGGCTTCATTAAAATAGTCTCATTAAATAGGTAGGATCATATGAGACTTCCATACATGATGTGGAATTATTGAATGTGCTCTATTGGATCCCTTGTCCCCTTGTACTTAGGTAGAGGTGGTGTTGTGAAATCATGGGGAAAGGGTGGCATGTATAAATTTTGATCAAATGGAAAGGGGCATAATTACTCCACGAAATAGGTCTTTTATTGGTCCCCAATTGCATTTTTGTCATCTTTTGTTGAAGGGTCTTCACTTGTATCAAGAAGTCTGCAAGAGATTATGTTGCATTATTTTTATTTGGTGTCATGGTGCTAGCATTAAGGTCATAGGTTGGATTTGAATTATGATTGATGCCTTGTGATGTGAGACCTTGGTTGCCATATTGATTAGTGTTGGTTTGATTTGGAATGAAATTGAAATTTAGGTTTGTTCTAAAGGTCATGTTTGCATGTGGTATGGTTTTTTTGAATTGATGTGTAAACCCTTGATTTGTCTTTTGGTTTTGAAAATTGGGTCCCTGGTTTGAAAATGAAGGTGTTTGTCCTTGGCTAATATTTTTTGATGAAGGAAGGGTCCCTTGGTTTGAATTTTGGAATGAATATGTAGAACCTTGATTGAAATTTTGGAGTGATGAGATAGATCCTTGATTGTTGTTTTTCTTTGGAGTTTTTTGTGAGACAATGTGAACCTTTCTAAGTTGACTTGATGAAGGTGTACTTTGAAATTAAAATAAGGACCCTTGATTTGTGTTTTGAAGTGTAGGAATAGGACCTTCATTTGTATTTTGAGTCAAAGTTGTACGACCTTGTGAAGTAGAACCTTGAAGTGTGTTTTGAAAAAGGGGATTTGTAAAGGTCTCACCCATGGAGTTAGAGGTGCTTCCAAGTGTAGAATTTTGTCCTTGTGTAGTGGTATGGGTTACCTTGTTTCCAAATGTTGGGATGATTGGAATATGTGTGGTAGTGGTACTAATGTGTGAAGTTGTCCCAAGGGGTATGTTTTATGCTTGAGATGATGAAGGCATGCAAAATGCAAATGGATTTTTAGTTTCCTCTTCTACAAGGGTTGATACATCAAAACCTTGAGGTAGCTTGGCAACCTTTTTAGCTAGGGCATAGAAGAATTTTTTAGGGTTTTCACTGAAAATTTGGTCAAACATGCTTAGGATTCTTGGATCTTGATAAGCCCTTTAGATTTGTTGAGGATTCAATTTTTTATTGAATTCTTCTAGGCTCATGTCTTCCCATGCGTTGGTTTGGTTTTCTTGTGATGTGTTTTTTGTAGGTGTAGAGTGATTTGAATTTGTTCCAAGGGTAGTATCATGAAAAGTGTCATTTGAATAATCCATGTCCTTTATTTTGGCTTTTGACCTTGTATCAACCATGTGAGACTTTTGAAAGTTGAGGGATAATGCAAGATGTAAATGATACTAAACTATGTTTTTCAAATTTTTAGATTTTAGGATATGAAAATGCAAGGACAATAATGACCAAAGGATGGGGATAATGAATGATAAGTGATGCTAAAATTTGATTTATGATCAAAGTGAGTGACAAGGTGAAGATAATGATGCAATTGAAACTATGCTATGTTTTTGTATTTTTCGGAGTATAAGGATGCAAAGTGCAATCTAGGCAATATGAGTCTAAATGAGAGTAATGTGAAAAAATTTCAAACTAAGGGTTGTAATAAAGCTAATGTGAACCCAAGGCAACAAATTCTAAATTCCATTGACTATAGGAGAACAACCAAGACTAGAACACAAGACCAAGATCAAACTTGAAAAAGTGAAAATGAAAAGACAATGACAATGACAATGATAATGGTGAATGAAAAATAGAATGTGTAACCTAGAATTTTCAAAAGATCAAAGGTCTCCCGATGTTCAAAATTTGAAGATCTAAATGCAACCTAAGGGTGAAAGTCTGATTTGCGTAATGCAAAGGGTGGATGAATGCGACCTATAATGTAAGGAAATTCTAAAAGTAATGCTAGGATGGGTGGTGAAGCTGGAAAGTCTAGTTTATCAGTTAGAGGTCACTATAAGATTGTTTTGGTCAGGTTTTGGAAATAGATTTCAAATTTTTTTGTGTAGTAGACACGTACGGCTCTATTTTTAGGAGATGTGTTTCATAGTTGTGGTTCAAGTTGTCAAATGCGGTTCATATTATCAGATGCGACTCTATTTTTTGAAAATATAGTTCAGAAAGGCGATTGCATTTTTCTAGTTTATAGTTTAGGCTCACAGTAATAGTTGCGGGTTTGTATCTGACAATTGTGGTTCTAGAATGTTGTGTTTGACAGTTTTGATATTTTGCAATGGCTTTGATATGAGTTTTTGACTATTTCTAATGAAATATGACTAGAAAACACATAAAATAGTATCAAGCACTTTGTTTTGGTCTAGTTTGATGGTAAAATGTTTAATTTTAAGAAGACAAGAATAATCCTAAGGTTGACAAGGACAATATTCATTGAGTTCCCACTTGGATTTCTCTTTTCGTGCTTATTCAAAGTGAATAGCCTAAGAACTTGGTAGCACTAGCTCCCCTTGATAGTGCACTCACTTTTCAAGCATACCAAGTTTTGAATTCTGGGTAGTCACTTCTTGGTAATTTTCTATCTCTACTAAGAACTACGAGTATGTGGGATGGCTTCAGAGGTTCGACCTCCTACACCAACAAATAGAAGGATTTTGGAAATCTAAACAAATGTTTTTTTAATCAAGGAACCTGTTTAGGTGGCCAAACAAGAGGCAAGATTAACTCTTATAAGGAGAATCACTTGCTTATTTGTAGGAGCACCTGTAATGCTGATATTTCCTCAACATTCAAATTTATATATTGATTGGGAGTAGCTTGGCTTTAACTTGTTATCGGTTGGGTTGTTCCCTTGGTGTGAGTACTTTTTCCCACCAGGGTAGACCCTTTAAGAGGTAAACACAAAAGTGGACGGGTCTAGATTTTTTATCACCGAGTTTGCACAAGGTGAGAGCATAATACCTACTACCCCTTCAAGCATAGCAAACAGTGTTCATTAACCTCCTAGTTAATTCTATGTGAAAACAAGATAGTTATTCTTTTTAAAGCACCAATTGAAATGTTTGCTATACTAAAAGACAACCGATTTCAAAATCAATTCTTTAAGAAACGTCTTGCACCAAATGTCATTAGTAGTTTCTTTGAATTTTAATCTTCGAAAAATGTATGCTTATGCTTTCACCTCTCCAACCTCTGACATGCAAATTAGCACAAAAGCCCAATTAGCAAAATTAGCCATAAAACTAAACTTAAACTAAAAAATAAAAAAAATAACATTTAATCTAAAATCTAAATTAACATTTAATCTAAAATCTAAATTAAGATTAATCTAAATTAGAATTAATTCTAAACTAAATTAATCCTAAAGTAAATTAAATCTAAATTAGATTTAAACTAAAAATTAAATCTACCTTCTAAATTAAATTTAAATTAAAAACTAAATCTAAAAAAATAAAAATAAATTAAATCTAAATTAGAAACTAAATCTGAACTAAATATTAAAATTAAATCTAAATTAAAAATTCAATCTACATTTTAAATTAAATCTAAATTAAAAACTAAATCTGAATTAAAAATTTAAATCTAAATTAGAAATTAGATATGAACTAAAAGCTAAATTAAAATTAAAAAACTAAATCTAAATTAGAATCTAAATAGATAAATCTAAATTAGAAATTAAAAGCTAAATCTAAAATAGAAATTAAAAGCTAAATCTAAATTAGAAATTAAAAGTTAAAAACTAAGTTTAATTAAAAGTTAAAAACTAAATCTAATTAAAATTTAAAAACTAAATCTAATTAAAATTTAAAAGCTAAATTAAAAGTAAAATCTAAATGCTATGACTGTAGGATTGTTGAAAGTGGAAATGTTGTGACTATTGTTGGAAGGAAGAACTCCTTATTGAAAATTCTGCTAACATGCATTTACCTCTCAAGTTTTAGTATTTTATGAGCCTCACAATCTAACAAATGAAAAAATATATAAGCCAAAAAAAGTTATTTGTGCTGTGGGGATTCAAAAATTTTCAAGTTCATTTTTTGTTGAATGATTTTTATTTATTCATTTATTTTTTGTTATTTGGATGAACTATGATTGATTTATGAAAATGATAAATGCAGCTATGAAAATGATAAATTGTAGCTATGAAAATGATAATATAATCCAATCTATAAAAAATGCAGCTATAATATTTATCCTGCTTGTTTTTTTCTTTTTCTTTTTGATCAATTTATGAAATGCAGCTACGAAAATGATAAACTGCAGTTATGATAATCAAATCTATGAAAATACAGCTATGAAAGTGCAGCTATGAAAATAGAAATACAACTATGATGTTAATCCTTTTTGCTTATTTTTTAAATTTTTTTATTGATTTATGAAAGTGCAGCTATGAAATGACAATATGATCAAATCTATGAAAATAAGAGTGTGAAGTATATTATCAAATCTATGAAGATGCAACTATTATGTTGTTCACGTCGGGTTCACCAATGTAAGATGGGGAAAATCAAAGTTAGCAAAGACTAAGTGACAACCAACACAAATCTAAGCTAAAATCAAAATCCAAACAAGAGAATACAAACAATGCATGAGTAAAATGAAAACATCAAACTAAAATACTCCCCATGCTTGAAGTTGCTTCACTTCCCTTATCTCTCCTATTTCTTCTTATGTCAATATTGCCCTCAATTTTTTTGATGAATTTGTGCAAATACCTACAAATAGTAAGCAAGAAAGTTGGAGATAATGGCTGTTAAGTTGAAAAATGGAGGAGAATGGTCTCTTTTATAGACAACCATTCGAATGGATGGCCAAGATCAATCCTCTAGAAGGATTCCAAGATCGATGGATGAGAATGAATGAGATGAACATTACAAAATGAAGGGTCAAGATTGATCTTCTAGAAAGATGCCAATATCAATGGTTGAGAATCAATGCACCAAAAGGAAGTGGGTAATGAAGGCTATGACATTGACGGCTATGATGCCCAACAACTATGACAGGTCATGAAGGCTTATGACAAAGACTACTATGACAAAAATAAATTCCATGAACATGGCATCTTTGACCAGAAGAGGTGCATAAATAATTTATTTTAAATTATTTATTCGAAAATGGAGGAAATTGACAAGTGGAAAATAAATAATTTATCTAAACTATTTATTTGGAGAAAATGAAAAAGGAGCATTTAATTAAATTAATCAGTTTAATTAAATAGGGGAGATGAAAATGGAACATTATATAATTAAGTGAGATTAATTATTTAATGGGGAAAAATGACAAGGGATACTTAAATAATTTTGATAATTATTTAACTATAGAAGAATTAAAAGACCATGAATAGATAAATAATTAGTGGTAATCATTTATCTATAGACGAAAGGTGATAAAAAAATAATTAAATAAATAATAATTCATTTAATTATTGAAGAAGAGGGGGGATTAGTGACATAATTAATTTATTTAATTGATCAGGATAAAATAAAGATTAGAAAGTGAATTAATTAAATAATTAAAAAATATTTAATTAATAGAAGAATATGATAAAAAATAGTCAAATAATTAAAATTATTTAATTATTCAAAGACAGAGACCAAGAAAAATGACACTCGCAAATCTGGGACATTTTTTAGTGTCTACATTACCCACTCATTTTAGGTAGACCTTGGTTGGCAATAGCAGGTGCCTTCATAGGTTGTAGATCTAGGAATATGATTATCTCTAATAAAAATGTGACTAAGAAGTTAGTCCTTTATCTACCAGCTAGCCACATGGAGACCTAGAACAAACAATTTGGCCTTGATGACTATTGAACACAATCCACTGTTAGAACACCAAGATGAATATGACTTGATATTTAACATCATGTAAAATGACTATGGTAGGGACTTGCAACATCAAGACTGCTTGAAATGTTTGCAAGAACCTCTACAAAATATTATCCCTGCCCAGTTCATCTGAGTCAATTTTCTAAATATTTCATAATTTTTTACCTCACCAATGTATTCCAAACATAGTAGGACTTGACATCCCATCAATGCAAACAACATCCAAGACTTTAGAGATTATGCTAGGTAAAACATTGAATGCTAACAGTCAATTGATTGATACACAACATACATCACTGATGACTGTATTGCAAGCACATGTAGCAACCTTTGCATGGTATTATCATGACATGAATGGGATATACCCAAAATTGTGCATGCATAGGATTTACATAAATGATGGTTTTAAACTAATAAGATAACCACAAAGGAGAATAAACCCTATAGTCAAAGACATAGCTAAAATAGAATTGCAAAAATTACTTGATGCAGGCTTTATATATCCTATCTTTTATAGTTAATGGGTGTCACCTCTAGTAATTGTCCCAAATAAAGGAGGAAAGTGGAGATTATGTGTAGACTATTGAGAATTAAATGTTTCAACTAAGAAGTACCACTTTCCACTCTCCTTAATTGAACAAGTGTTTGATTCATTAGTAGGTAAAAATAATTCTCCTTTCTAGATGGATTTAGTGGCTACAACCAAATTAAGATTTCTTCAGAAGACCAAGACAAGATAAAATTTACATTCCCTTGGGGGAAATATGCTTATTATGTCTTGTCATTTGGCCTATGTAATGCACCAACTACTTTCTAGAGGGTAGTATTGATTATATTCTCAGACTTTTCCCATGATTCCATGGAGTTTTACATGGATGATTTCACAACATATGGAAATACATATGATGAAGCACTTGGAAATCTAGAGAAGGTGCTAAAAAGGTGTCATGAACACAACTTATCCTTGAGTCATGAATTTTTTTTCATGATGATGACAAAAGGGATTGTATTGGGACATTTTTTTTCAAATGTAAGAATTCAAGTGGACCCCAACAAAATTGAAGTTAAATCAACACTCCCAATGCCTCAAAGGAAAAAAGATGTTAGAAGTTTCCTAGGACATGTTGGGTATTATAGGAAATTCATTAAAGACTTTAGTAAACTTTCAGCTCCACTATTTGTGTTACTTTCCAAAGATACAAAACTTGAATGGACAATTTCTTGTCAAAACTCTTTCGAAGCACTCAAGGTAGCATTGACTAAAACTCCTATCTTAAGAGGACCAAATTGGACCTTACCTTTTCATATTCATATAGATGCTTCTAATTTTTCTATAGGATTTTTACTTGGCCAAAAGGAAGGGAACAAGGAGTATGGCATATATTACATGAGTAAAAATCTACAAGGAGAAAAACTCAATTAGACAGTGATAGATAAAGAAATATGGTAGTGGTATATGCACTAAAAAAATAGGCATTATATTATAGGATATCTAGTGTTTATACACACTGACCACACAACAATCAGGTATCTAATAAAAAACTAGTGGTTGGTGATAGGCTTGTAAGGTGGTTATTTTTGCTCCAAGAATTTGACATCACCATTGTGGACAATCCAAGAAAATCAAATATAGTGGCATTTTTTTATCCAAACTACCAACCAAATCAAAAGAAGATTTCGTTGACGATGCATTCCCATAAGAGAATTTGTTTTATCTATCTATACACACACCCTAGCTTGCATAAATTTCCAACTATCTAGTAGCAAGGCATACACCACCTCATCTTTCCCCAAGAGAAAGGAGATGATTGGTTCACAAGAGTTTTCCCTACTCCTAGATAGTTGGATACTTATTCCACACAATCCTAGATAACATTATTAGCATATGTATCAAATAATATGAGGTATATGCCATTCTTAGAGCATGCCATGATGAACCCTATGGGGGAAACTTTACAAAAAATAGGACAACTCTTAAGATTCTCACAATTGGATATTATTGGCTAACTCTTCATAAGGATGCAATGGAGTACACAAGGGGTTGTGATAGGTGTCCGAGAATGGGAAGACCAACAAAAATCGATGAAATTCCATTGTAGCCATAGTTAGAAAAGTGCATACTGATATGCACAAATTACCTTACCAATTGGGTGGAGGTTAAGGCTTTATAATTTTCAAGGGATGGTAATGTATCAAAGTTTCTCTATGAGGACATATTTACAAGATATGGAGTGCCAAGGAAAATTGTCACAAACCAAGGAACCCAATTTACATCAGAGCTAATAAAAAAATTGGTTCAAGAGTATGAGATTAGAAATAGGAAGTTCACACCTTACCAACCTCAAGCTAATGGGTAGGTGGAGTCATAAACAGGGATATTGAGTCATTCTAACAAAGATAGTACAAATTGATAATAAATATTGGGAAGAAAAATTTCTTGAGGCAACTTGGGCCTATAGGACTTGGAAAACCACAATAACGTTTACACTATATGAATTAGTGTATGGAAAGAAAGAAATACTTCTTATTGAATTTGAATGCAAAAATTTGAGAACAATTATTGAATTAGGCATGGACTTATCAACATCATAGCATGAGAGATTACACAACATCAATGCACTTGATGAAATTAGGTTGGAGAAAATACACCACATTGAAGTTTTTCATAATCAAAGAATCACATGGCATGATTAGTTCATAAAAACAAGGAATTCAATGTAGGTGATTGGGCTCTAATCTATGACTCAATATATCATGACTATAAGGTAAAGTTACAAACAAGGTGGCTTGGTCCCTATGAAATCAAGAAAGTGTTTCCCAATGGAGTTGTATAGCTGCATACAATTAATGAAGTCAATTTCTTCTTATTGTTTAATGGACACATGATAAATTTTTACAAGAAACTACAGAAGGATGATTTCATTATTTCATTAATACAAAAATTTGAGCCTTCACTTGACAATTTTACTATAACAACTATAAGTTCTACAAATGAATCAGTAGAGGAGCTATACAACTCACCTACTACTATTAAAAAGGTATGATTTATAACACAACTCACAAAGCACACATTGCAAAAGGTGAAAAGCAACAACAATCATTTTCTACAAATAGTCAGTACAACTATAGGAACCTGTAACAACACGCCTGAAGGCAAAAATATTTAGAAATGTATCTATTATTGGAGGTACCCATAGCAATCGTCTAACAATCATTTCAAAAATCCCCACGAATTAATTGCATATCCCTACTTTCCACGTCCATAATTTCACACATACAACCTATACACATCCTAACACATAGTATTTCCATCACCTTTTTCACCTACCACATATCATACATTTCATTTCACATCCCATCTACCGTACATCTTGCAACCTTTCCAAACCATCATTTACCATGCACCATGCATTCATGTCCCTCAATTCAAATTATAATTACGAACGGTCACATCAAATATCACTACAGGCAGTAATCAACAACTTCACATGAGTTAAGTTTGATTTCACAAGTATTCTACAGGTACATGCATTAACTTCTCATAATTAGCATAGAATAATACTTTATTTTCTACATGTTTTAACATTAATTCATGCATTCTTCCTATCTAATTTTATTTTCCACTTCCTACAATTTATCCCTCCACCATAACCCGTACAATTAAGTGGGGGCACTTAATACCTTTAGTTTGGGGGAGGGGTACTCTTCATTTTCTTGATTTTCAAAAAATAGAAACTCTTTGCAACCTAAAAACTCTGTAACCTTTTTTCCATTCTATTTTCCTCCATTTTTACATAAATACAAGCTCAAAGGAGAAAATAAGGGTTAGAAGCAATTGAATTGAGAAGGTATAGCATAGTGTAAGCAATGTAGTTGGTGTGATAGGAAAAAAATGAATCCAAAAATCAAACCAAACACTAGTAGAATTCATAAAATAAATGACTAGGTGACTAAAATTTTTAGACACAATGACTAAAAATGATTAAATTATACTAATTTTTTTAGCACAACTATAAATGAGTAAATAAATGACTAATTTGGTCGTCAGGTAAAAATTATTTAGTCACAAAAATAGAAATGACTAAACAATTAATCACACAAATACAAAGTAGACAAGGGGCGGTGGGCCTAGCTCGATTGGCTAAAGCATCCTATTGCAGGAAAGAGGTCACAAGGTCTAGTCTCCCCACCATCCCCGTGGTACCAAAGGGCATGTCACGTTAGCATCACCAGTCACGTGGTTTTTTTTACCAAGCGCACTGCAGTTTATAGCGGGACGAATACCCGATCGATTCCTACAGTCTAAAAAAAATACAAAGTAGACAAAATTTAAAAAATATTTGGGGAAATGATTGGCAAGAGTGTATTTTGTGTGATTCATTATTCATGTTTAGCCTGATACTTGACAACTACATTGAAGTGTTTTGAGTTTTAGCAGCTACTTGCATGGGCACATGATTCATTATTCATTTAGCTTAGCACTTGACAACTACATTGAGGTGTTTTGAGTTATAGTAGCTACTTGCATGAGCAATAAAGATTGTTTGGAGAGGACGTGGAGACTTTTGAAAAGGAAGGAAATGAATTCAAATTTCGCTGCAATGAATTTGAAGTTGATGAGGCCCTCTGCAGTGAAGTCAGATTTGGGGACACCCTCTATAGTGAATTTAGAGGTAATTTGAAATCCTCATTACCACAAAAAATATAGCTTTCTGATTGGAAGCTTACAATAGTTACAATCTACGACTCTTAATAATGTTCTTTTACAATATTTCCACTATTTTTCTTAATAATGTGTTCAAGCTAAATATAATAAAATTTGGGTGTCAGTGCCAAAATAGAATTTCCTCGAATATTTTTGATACATTTTCACTACAAGTGGAAACTATCCTTGTGCAAAGTAAACATGTGCTAGATTTACCCACACATCAGGCATTTGAACAAAGATGTTTCCTATTGCAGCTTCTTGTACCTGTGTAAAAATTTATTTTGCAATATCAAATTGACCCCTTTCAGCTAGCACAATGGCTGCCCCATTTGTAACATAAATATTTCCTGGTCTCTGTGCCAACACTTTACTCTACAATTCTCTAGCCTTCTCAATATGTTGTGCCTCCTCCTTTTGATCCCTCCTCTGATTGCAAAAATATGCAAAATAATTCCAATTTCCAAGTGAAATGTTAAAATAAGAACTTTTTGCATCTAATTCACTCTATTCAACTTTAATTGTTTCTTTTTCTTTAAGCCAGTCATCTATTTTTAGTTCTATTTTTCCAAGCATAGAAAAATCATTTAATGAGTTTTTATCCACCTTAAGTGCATCCCCAATAAATTCTAGGCTTAGTTGGGTCTCATTCCGAGTTTGAGCCATGGATGTAATATGTAGAAATGCATCCACATAATTAGGAAACTTGAACAATATTAACCTATATAAGATATTTTATTTTTTAGTATCATGTAGTTGTTCAAACAACCTAGCAAGATTAAATAGTGTTGTGACTTTATCCCATGGTAACTCAGGTGAAGCAACACCTTCTTCTAGTTGATGGAAGAATTCCATATCCTTAAAGAGCACAAGAAAAGTTGCATAATTGGCACTAGGGCTTTTTTTTATGAATTCAACCCAAATGCCATTTCCTAATGCCTCCATAAAAGTTTGTTGAGCCAAATCTAGTTCATCATGCTCAAAATGAAGAACCCCAATGTTGTTTAACAATTGAATGGGTACTTATTCTTTGCACTTATTTAGAAGAGACTTTGTTGTCTTAAGAAAATCTAAGGTTGCACTGGGGTCTGATGATATTAATAACTCACCCATCTTGATAAATGCATGGGCATCATGTGGATCTATACAAGTTTCCTTTCTTAAAAATTCCAAAGCCTTCTCTACCTTCCCTTGTTGAGCATATGTATGGCCTACAAATTTTAAGCTCTCACAGTTCTCAAGGTGGACCTCCATAACCTTTTCAAAATTTGAGAGAGAACTCTTAAGATCTCCCAAATTCAATTGCATGTGTCCAAAAAATCTTGTGGCCTTTGGATTTCCTTGATTGATTCCATGTAGTATCAGCCAGTGGTTTCATAATCACCTTTACTATGATAAGATCATGCAAGATTATAATATGAATGAGATTTCATGAGAAGGTGGTCAGTTGAAACAAGAGCTATCTCAGTCAGCTATTCCACAAGAAAATGTTTCCCTATGAAGAAAAAATAGTTTTCTAAATGATTCAATGTCATTGCACAGTATGGGTATAGTTCAAAGGATCTATGTATATTTCCCATTCCTTCATGAACACTACCTTTTTCACTAACTGTGAGAATCCTACAAGTAAAAAATGTACAAAACTGATCATATACATTTATGTAGAGGCAGAACATCATTTCCTAATGCCTCCATAATTTGTTTTGAGCCAACTCTAGTTCATCACACTCAAAATGAAGAACCCCAATGTTGTTTAACAATTCAATGGGTACTTCTTCTCTTCTCTTCTTTATAAGATACTTTGGTGTTTGAAGAGAATCTAAGGTTGCACTAGGGTCTGATGATATTAATAACTCACCCATCTTGATAAATACATGGGAATCATGTGGATCTATGCGAGTTTCCTTTCTTAAAATTCCCAAAGCCTTGTTTGTATACCCTTGCTGAGCATATATATGACCTACAACATTTAATCTCTCACAGTTCTCAAGGTGGACCTCTAGAACCTTTTCAAAATTTGAGAGAGAACTCTTAAGATCTCCTAGCTTCAATTGAACCTATCCACAAAATCTTGGGCCTCTTGCTTTCCTTGACTGATGCCATATAGTAGTAGATAGTGGTGTTATAATCACCTTTACTATGATAAGATCGTGGAAGATTATAATATAAATATTTCATGAGAGGGTGGTCAGTTGAAACAAGAGTTGTCTCAGTCAACTGTTCCACAAGAAAATGTTGCCCTATGAAGAAAAAATGGTTTGCTAAATGATTCAATGTCATTGCACAGTACATGTATAATTCAAAGGATCTACACATCTTTTCCATTCCTTCATGAACATTAACTTTTTCACTAACTATGAGAATCCTACAATTAAAAAATCCACAAAACTAGCCACAAAGATTTTTCCCCATTTCAAATAGCCAAATTGCCAAAAAAATGCGTTTAAAACCTGCAAAAAAGTGCAAATAAAATCATGTTGATTTTTGCACCAAAAAAACCATGAGACCATAGCTTGTTTCTTACTATTATTCTTTGATAGATTTTTTATAACCATCCATAGCTTGTTTGAAATCACCTGTTTTAGGATTTTATCCATAGCAGCAAGGCAATGAACTGTTTGATAAAATTCTTTGGTAGACATGTATGAAAAATGTGGTAGCATAGACAAGACAATGAACTTTGGAAAAAATGCCTCAAATAAATGTAGTCTCATGGTGATGGAATGCCATGAAAAATGCCATGACAAGAAAATTGTTATGGATTGTCATGGCATTCCATCACCATGAGACCACATTTCTTTGAGGCATTTTTCAACTAGTTCACTGCATTGTCTATGCTATTGCTTACTATTATCTTTGATAGATTTTTTCCAAGCATCCATAGCTTGTTCAAAAGCACTTGTTTTAGGAATTTAGCCATAACAAAAAGGTAGTGAACTTTTTGATAAAATGTTTTGGTAGACATGTATGAAAAATGTGGTAGCATAGACAAGGCAATGAACTGTTTGAAAAAATGCCTCAAAGAAATGTGGTCTCATGGAACGCCATGACAAGAAAATGCAATTGGTAGCTGCTCCTAGTTATTAGTTATGAAATGTGAAGTAATTGCATAACTGCTTGGGTTGAATTTGTAAAAATTATATTGTAATTGAAATTTTATCATCTATCAACATCTAGTTATTAGTTATGCAATTTGAAGTAATGCTTTGATTTTGAAGATGTGCAATACAATGTAATCAACAATTTGAATATAAACTACAAAAATCTATTTTTTACATTTCATTAGTTAAACTCTCTATTTTATTTTCTCTCTATAACTCTAATGCCATGGAAATTCCTTTCAATTGCAAAAATAGTTTTTGTCTCTTATTCTACATTTTTTAACATTTTTTCATCTATCAACATTTAGTTATTAGTAATGCAATGTGAAGTAATGCTTTGAGTTTAAAATATGTGCAATGCAATGTAATAAAAAATTTGAATACAAACTACAAAAATCTATTTTTTACAATTCATTAGTTAAACCCTCTATTTTATTTTCTCTCTATAACTCTATTGCTATGGAAATGCCTTTCAATTAAAAAAAATAGTTTTTGTCTCTTAGTCTACAATTTTTTACATTTTTTCATCTATTAACATCTAGTTATTAGTTATGCAATGTGAAGTAATGATTTGAGTTTGAAAGATGTGCAATGCATATTTAATCAACAATTTGAATATAAACTAAAAAAATATAGTTTTTACAATTCATTAGTTAAACTCTTTATTTTATTTGCTCTCTATAACTCTATTGCTATGGAAATGCCTTTGAATTAAAAAAATAGTTTTTGTATCTTATTCTACATTTTTTGTTGCTATGTGTAGAAAATTACAAATGGATCAACGTCAAAGGTTGAATATGGATCAATACCATGTATTTGATGAGAGAGTAGCCGATGAGAGGGACATGGACAAATATCCATGTCCATGTAATGATTTTCTTGAGGGAAAGGTGAGAAAAATAAATTTGATTTATCGACATATGATAAGATATGGGCATAGTAGTACAAGCCCTTGGGATTACAATTATTATGAAGATATGATAGAATTGCAAAGAGTGAGAGATGAAGAGGCAAAAAACATAGATGAAGTGACACCAAACATAGATGAAGAGGTAGCAGTGTTAGATGAAGGGTTTGAAGTTGATAAAAATGTTGAATGAGGGTGTAAACAATGATTGAGCCAAGTTGATGGAGGATAATTTAAAGCCTGTGTATGCTAATTGCAAGTTAAGTCATTTGAAAACATTAATCCTTCAAATTCTTAACTTGCACATGGTGTTTGGTTGGACAAATGAGAGTTTAAATAAGTTATTGGTATTATTAAGTTTGTTGTTACCACTTGACTCCATATTGCCAACAAAATGAAGTCAATATAAAAATAAAATCACTAAGCTAGGCTTAGGGTATGAAAACATCCACACATGTGTGAATGGTTGTGTATTATTTCACAAGAATCTTGAAAGTGAGAGTGAAGTCCAAAATGTCATGAAGCGAGGTATAAACAAGGGTTGAAATCATTTATGGTTCCTAGAAAGGTTCTTCACCACTTTTTGGTAATCCCAAGATTACTTTGAATGTATAGGTGTAGAGACATTGCTGAGCTTATGCAATGGCATGCCCAAAATAAGATCACTGATGGAAAAAAATGACATGTGCCTGATTCCAAGATGTGGATGGAATTTGATAATAAATGGAATGGTTTTTCTCAATGTGCACAATTCTTACAGTTGATGTCTTAGACTTTCTTTCCCACTTGAGATGCAAGTAGTAGTATTAGAATCCAAAATAAAATTAATGACTTAAGAGGCCTCAAGAGCCATGAATATCATGTCATAATCAAGAATATTTTACCTATTATGGTAAATATATCAAGTTTGGCAAAGGGGCCAAGATTGGAAATTAAAAGGTTGTGCCTAATATTAAAGAGAATGAGTTTGCATGTATTAGATCCTTCGAACTTTGATAGTTTAAGGGAGGATATTGTTGAAGTCCTTTTTCTATTGGAATGTGAATTTCCACCAACAATCTTTAACATTTCCATGCATCTTTTGATACATCTAGAATATGAACTAGAGCATTGTGGCTTAGTAAGAAAGAGATGGGTGTATCCTATAGAATGATGGATGTATCCTATTATGTTGGTACATTGTATGCAAAATATGAGATGTTCATTTCTAATTTGAAGTGCATTTAAAGTTAGGCTCAATCATTCTTCTTAGTTTTCTTACTTTGGTTGAAATTAATTTTTTTAGTTAGAATATAATTTCTTGTATGTCTTATATGTTTTCTAGATGCTAGACTTTTCTTGTATGTCCTAGATGATAGCTTTAGTTTGTAATAAAAATTCTAGAGCCTCCACATGCATTGAATATGATTGTGTGAAGGAGACAATAATGAACATATATGATTCATTAATACATATGGATATCTTAACATTAGGTGAATTAAGCCTCCTCATTACAAACAAAGAAATGATCTCTTAGGTTTGATTGACACTGAAAACTAGAAATATGTGAATGAGGTGTTGTGAAATAATATTTTAAGTGAAAATTATTAGTTCCTATTCCTATTGGGAAATGGAGTCAAGATGTGGGTGATATATGTGTCTTACTTCTGGCTGCAACTCTAATTATTTGGCACAGTGAGAGTCTATGGCTTGCATAGATGTGTGATGATGCAATTATAGGGTTCTTCTTTTTGATCCAAATAAGACTTCTAGGTTACTTTGATTTATTTAAAGGGATTTAATACTTACTTGAATGAACCAATTAAAAGAAACAATGACAACAAGTGTGTATTGACAAATTAAACATATACTTGATATACTTAATTTGAATAACAAGGAAATATTAAACTGGAGACAACCATACAATCATACATAGTATTATCAAAAGATAATTGAGACTTGAATTTGAGCACTATGTTAAATCTTCTTCTCCGTTGATTTCTTGAAATAGATATTACAATATAACAAAAGTCTCCTCATATATGTTTCTATAAATGCTTATGATGATGATATCAAAATTCGGTCTTGGTTTCTCTTTTATAAGAGAAGCAAAAAGCATCAAACCATTACAAAATATGGAATATTTTCAAAATTTATGACTCTTCATATAAAATAAACATTAGTTTTTCTTAAAACATAATTAAGAGAAAACAGAGAAAGTGGACAATATTGATTGGAAGCCCGCAACACTTACAATACACTTGTAGTATGTTAATCAACATAGGAGACCCGTGATCATCCCAATCTAGAAAAGTATCCCTCTCCATTATAGAGTTTTTGAAGGCTCGGTTCTTTCACTACAACATCTTCAAGTCCCTATTCTTCTGGAGGAGCCAAATACTTTTGCTCCCATTGGTATATTGTGTAGTCATGAGGCCATTTGTATTCTTGAATCTTTGATATATTTGTTAGGTGATTCCTCCACTTATTATCGAGTAACCCTCTGCCATCTATAATGAATTTAGAATATCCGATATCCAAGGCTATTATTCCATCCATGATCAAATTGAGGCTATGGACATTCAATTCACCATCCTTTTGTACACGAACAATGCAATCAAGAACAATTTTTCCAAATTCCTTTCTCCATTCATTGAGATTTTTCAATTGGTCATCATCCTTTAATGTCATTGGCACAAACCACTTCTTCAATGTATGAAATAATTCCATCCTTATTTTGATCTTTGGATCTTGTTTATTTATATACTAAGATTCATCTATAACTATCTTAACCATCTGCTCAATTGTCTTCAAAGCTAAAGAAACTTCCACACTTCTTTGTAATACCCTGCATAAAGTCATCAAGGTATGATGAATTGGCTACCATTTCTTGAATAGAGGATCCAGTATAAGTGCATGGGCTTTCATCTGGTCAATTGCTTGAGATAATGAAGTGTAGCAATCATAAACACTTTTCAATTTGTCCTCAAATAGTTTGATCCTATGATCCAAGATTTTTCCCAGTACATTGATGATGATCTGGTCCATCACTCACTCCTTGGTTTCATTATTGGTTTTTTCAACTCTTTGATCTCTTGTCTTAGTACATTCATTTTTTCAAAGGATACACTATCTATATCAGCTGATTGGGTACTAGTAGGTTGATACAATACTATTTATTTACTCTGTGAGGGCCCTGCTCCTTTCAATTGCTCTTTCAATAAGAATATATTCTTTAGTTCCATACCTAGGATAATGAGTATATTACTCTTCAAAACCATATCCCTAGGTTATTGTGGGCTAATATCAACATTATAAATTCTCAATTTATTGAAAGTTTGGGCTATAATCTGATCATGTTGAGAATCTTCAATACCCATCTTGTTTGTATCTACGATTTCTTTAAACTCTCTCATTTTCATTTTAACCCAAAAATCCTTAAATTTAGGGGTCTTAATGAAATCATCATCTTCAATAAATTTGTGAGTTTCAATTTCCCTCTCATCATCCTGTATTTCCCTTTCTCCCTACATATGGATACCAAGTCTAGCCTTTGGTTTATGAGCTTTAGTTTCATGGGTTGGTTGATCAACTACCTCAACATCATCCTTCAAACTCCTTTGCACATTATCCACTTCTTCTGCATCTCCCACTTCTTCACTCATTTTATAGGAGACCATTCTATATGGATCCTGTGTCTTTTGTTTCTTAGGAAGTGCTTGTTCAGGAGCCGATTCTTGAGGAACATGGCATACTAAAATAGTGTTAGGAGATGGCTCTAAAATTACAATACCACTTAGACTTTTGGGAGATAATTTGGTGGGTCTCTCCTCCTCTACTATAGACTTAGCATAAAATTCATCAAAATTATCAAATATCAAATTTATCCTCTTAAGAGGATCTACTTCTTCTACAAAATACCCCAAGAAGTCACTGTTCTTCGTCTTCCTTTCTTTCTACAACTTCACCATGATCTCCTATTTTATTTTCCTTTGATATGCCTCTTGGGGAGTGAGCTATTTTCTAATCACATCCTCTTCATAATCCACTTTATGAGTGATTTTAGCCTTTGGGAGGAGGTTTTCTCTTATAAAATTCATATGGCCCTTAGGGTCAAAGACCCTTTCACTTCTAGGCCTCAAAGAATATTTATCTTAAGATAATTTAATTATTCAAGGGTTTTATATCCAGTAGATAATTCTTCACATGTTATCAAGTTAGGTATAAATGTACCCTTATTTTGTTTCTACATGACATCCTTTTCCATCCACAACATCTTCCACATAAATTCTAAAAAGGCTAGCCAAAGAGGAACAAATTTTGGCAATATATGTGGGGTCGGTGGGCACCCATAAATCTTGATTATTGTGACATCTAGTAGAAAAACCAATCACCAAAGTTTTGGTTTGAAAGCCAAGGGAATCAATAGTTGTAGTATAGATGTGTGTAATATTGGTGATGAGTGTCCAAGAACTCTCATAACTCTATACACAAAGCCATCATGGAACATCACATAATTAGAGTTTTTACATTTGCTATCCCATCTTTAACACCATTGTTGCATGAGCAACAAGTTCCCTTGTTGATCAACCTTACCCAAACACATCCTTTTGGTCCATATATCTTTGTTCTAGTACAATATCAAGTGGCATAGTAAAGAGTACTGCCTAAATTTTATAAGGGCCCTATTCTCTCTGACTTGCACGATAACTTCATGCAATGCCTTCTCAAGATATGAGGCAAAGCCATATTCAATGTTTGTCTTGGGGTTTTGAATTCTCATAGCCATCATCATCAAACTAACATGCATTTATTCTTGTGTATCTATCCCAAGTACTTGACAAAAAGAAAAGTAGGTTTTCCTGAAATAAATCTAAAAATCTTGTACATGAAACGATTCAGTGGCAGAGGGAGAGATAGGTATCACCTTGTTGTTAACACCCCTTTTCATGTATATGGGGATTTCACTTTGGTGTGTTCTCCTTAACCTAGTATATTCTTCCTCAATCTTTTGCAAGTCAACCTTAGTGAGGGCCTATTTTTTTAGATTGAAGCATTCCATGATTATAGATTTTGTTAATATTACCAATGGTGACCCATCTATTATCCTCACAGACCTGGTAGTAGGGTGGTAATTTTGGGCTAGAACTCTAATGAACTTTATTAGCTTAGCTAAATCTAATGTCCATGGATTTGGTACTAGAATTCTCCCTTCCCTCTTTTCATTGAAATACCAAAACAATTCCCACCCTGAAATAGGCATAAGGGCATCCCTACAACCATGAGTTGTATCCTTAAAAAACTTCTTTTATCCTTTCTCAGTTTAGTTAGGCAAGATATCTAAGATAGATTATTGTAATGATCTCTTTTTACCCTTAGGCTCTTCCTTCTTAGTCTCAACTTCTTTCTTCTTAGGCGGCATGATACCTAATGTTGATATATTTTTACCCTTAGGCTCTTCCTTCTTACTCTTAGGTTCTTTGTTTTTAGGTGGCATGATATCTAATGTCAACCTCTACTCGATCTTTCTAAGTGTTTAAATGTAAGATTCCAAAAAATTCTATGCTTGTAAAGCTGCTTCGGTAAGTTCAGTGTACTTACTTGGTATGTGATAGTTGTAAAACTTCACCTTGTTGAACTCCTAGCTTCCCACATGATAATCCTTGCAAATGAATGTCAATTTCTCAATTTTAATGGCTTATGAGTTCAGTCATGTCATCATTAATATCAACTTTATGCCAAATATTATGTGATCGGCTCATATTTTGAGTTTGAATGTGCGCCATTAATTTTCACAAGATTTGAGGGATGTTAAGAGTTATACATTTAATACCACAACTAGCAATAATGCCCTGACAATCTGTGTGACAACACTTCCACCTCTTTCTTTAACTGGTGTGGCATAGTGGGGTCATGAATCTTTTTATTTATCAAACTTACCATTGTACCGCTATCTTGATATTTCTCTATCATGGGATAGTGGGGTGTATACCGCTATACCACAAGCTTCCTTATACTTCATTGTGGGGCATCGAATCTCTTACCACACTACTGCTCTTTATTATCTCCTTCCTTACAGGGTGGTAGATTTTTCCCCACTATATCACATTGTTAACCTTTCCTTGCCACATTACTGTGGTTATAATGTACTTAAGCTCTTTTATACCACCCAACCACACCTTTATTATAATGCCCCCATGGTATTGCGGAGAATAATTTTATGTTGTTTGTTATATACTGCCAGCCCGATAAGGGTTCAAATTGTTGCTGTCAGATTGTGGTAAAGGACTTTTATGGATTTAAAATAGTTAGACATGTTTTTGATTAAGTATATATGATGAATTTCTGGCTTTGTATAGGTATTTTAGTGTCAATGAAACCAAAAAAAATTTATATGTTTGTTTACAATGGGGAGGCTCAGTAAAAAATAAAAAATGAATATAAGGATCGAGGCTCAGGTCATGGAGTTCAAGGTTAATTGTGATGATGGAACTAGGAAAAATTTGAAGGTTCTTACACACCTCATGATGAACTAGAGTATGTTTTTCCTTCATCCTGCTTGTGTTATGTTTTTATGAGTTCTTTTATTGTGAATATATCCCTAAGGAAAATTTGTCTGATACCTGTAATTGTAAACATCTTCTTGGTTTCAGATTGAAAATTATTTTTAATCTATAAACTAAATTCTATTTTAAGTTTCCATTTGCAGTTATCAATGGATTGGAAAGTCAACAGTTATTAACTTATGAAATCAATAATTTTTTATTGATTCAAGTTGCTGATTTATACATTATTATTTATTTGGACTTCAAGACATGAGGAAAAGGATTGTAAGGAACAAATTAGATGATATTGATCATAATGCTGAAATTTCAATGAAAAATTATGAGCACTTTTGTAGTGAAAAAGTGGCAAAGAATAATTAATATTTATCGCATCTTGGTTTGACAAACATGCAAGTTGTAAATCCACTAAGTAGTTTATTATTTGTTTAATAGTGTTTAATGAAATTTTATAGGCATGAGCTTTATGTATATAAGACATAATATGATATATTTTTTATTTTATAGGCAAGAAAAAGAGTGCAAAGCAAATACTGAGAAAAAACAAAATGAAATAAAAGATACACTGTCACCATCTTGTAGAAGCCAACGTATTTGTGATTCAACAAATGTAGTTTGTGAAAACAATAGTTGTGATGATGTGCAACCTTATATAGCACATGGTGATATGAAGCCTGATATAGCACATGGTGATGTGCAATGTCATGATGATCTCTTCACACAAATTCTAAGAGATTATTGAACAACATTAGAGCAAAGGAATAGTAGGTCTGTAGATAATTTATTCAACATTAAAGGATGTGTTTGAAGTGAAATTTGCAGAGACCAGTATTGATCTACCTACTCATGCCACACCTGATGTGGCCAAGGAGCATGAATTTTTGGTTAATGAAAGTCATGAAGAGATACTTCCAGTTGCATATGTTGTGCCTTAGAGTGCACTTATTGCATCTAGAACTTTTGATGGAACTAGTGGATCATCCAGAAACACTAGTAGTGGTTTAATAGAAGACGTGTCTTCTTTTGTCAAAAGACAAAGATTGAATCAAGATTTGTACAAATCTACAGAGAGGAATTCAAAAGAAAGAAAATTAGAAGGAAAGAAGCCATTCTTGGTTGAGGTATCAAGAGATGGTGAGCTCATTGGGCCAAATGCTACAAAGTGGGCCTCTGATTTGGGTGTAAGATGTAGCACCCATTTGGATATTTGAAAATCAAGTTTTGCAGAGCAAGATCCAAGAGCAGTGGAAAATGTTATAAAAAAAATGGAAAATGATTTTGAGAATACTGGTGGAAAAATCTCTAGAAAATATTACAAGCAAAAGATGAGAATTTTGATGAACAATTTTAGATACAATTGCAGAAAAATAATCATGGAGGGAAAAGAGAGGTTAGACTCCACTCTACCTCCCAAATAGTGGGAGGAATTGAAAGAAAAGTATGCATTTTGAAGAATATTTGGCAAAGAGTAACATAGGCAAGAGAGCAAGAGATAATGTGAGGGATGGATATACATTTGGTTGAGGCGAGTTGCAGGCCAAAATGGAAAAATTTGTAGTAAGTGTATGGATTTTTGGTTCAATTTACATTGTGTCATTTATTTTTTATTTTTTATTGAACTGACAATATGTTGAAATTGACATTGTATTTTAGGTGGAAAACAATAATAGAGAAGCAGATGTAGAAGATATTGTCAATTATATGGCAGCACTAGATCCTAGTAAATCTAAGAGTGAGATGAAGTGGAAATATATTTCATCAACAAAGATTTCACAACCATCTATTCAATGCCTAGTAGGAGCCTCTCTAGATCATGTCAGCTCAAATGAAGGGTACCAAAAAGGTAATGAGTTTCATATTTGGTCTCACTCAACAAGTTTCATTGTTGGTTGCCTCTGTTAACCCTATAGTTTCTGCATGGAATGAGCATAAATTCATGGATTCGAATGAGGTAAGAGGCTCTATTGATATCATTTCTTCTTGTTTGGAAATTATGTATACAAATTCCTCTTAATATGTAGATTATTGAAATCTAAGCGTAGGAGAATCCAACCCAATTTCTTTATTGTTGGAGTGATCCAGAAAATGTTCTTTTGGACAAATTTATAGCTTGCAGTTTTTACTTGACTATTGAATGCTTTGTATATTTTTTTGCACGATGGTTAAACCACATGCAGAGCAATTTTATCAAAGCAATAGGAGAACAAAAACACCTTCATGATGTCAATAGAGATGTTGATATTGATAGTGATCATGATGAAGTGGACAAGAATGTGCAACACAGTTGTCATAGTTGTCCTAAAGTTGAGGTAATATAATATTTGTTAGTTATCTATCCCAATGTTTTGTCTATTTTGGAAAAAAATTATAGCTTTTGAATTCTTTAAGTTGTAATTTAATTTGTCCCAATGTTTTTTCATTCTTCTTTTGGACAAAAAATTATAGATTTTACATTCTTTATGTTGTAAGCTAATATGTCCCAATGTTTTGTCATTCTTCATGCTTAAAATGTTCTCTTGGACAAAAAAATATAGCTTTTACATTCTTTACTTGACTTATATTAATTTTTGCATGATGATTAAACCACATGCAGAGCAATTATATAAAAAATAAAATGAAAAGAAAAAGGCCTTGCCAATAGAACTCTCTGTAAAGTTGTACACTGATGTTGATAGTGATTATGATGATGAACTCGCCAAGCATGCACATGATATTCATAGTAGTAGCCATGCTAAACTCGATGTGAGTGCTATGAAACCACATGCAAGTAAGTAATAGTTGTTTTATTATATAAATAAGGGTAGTCATTACCTATTTGATAGAAGATGGTTTGAATAGTAGCGAAGTTTAATTAGATAGTATACATAGATTATGGAAATAAGGGAGAACATATAAATTACATATGGAAGCTTAGAGCTTAGTTGTAATAGAGTGCATACATAGATTTTTGCAATGCATTAGTGCATTGTGTTCAGGGATGTCATGGTCCTTAGTTGGGGGACTTCATTGCCAACCCATGTATCTTTTTGGAGTACTCGTACAGTCTAGCACAATTGTATTCTTTCCCTCCATTTATTTGTACCTTGTAATGGGTTAGTTTTTTTTTTTCAGAGTAAAAAGTTGCTTCTTTGTTATTCAACTGAATAAAAAAAAGCAACTGATTTGTTGCAAGACATAAGACATTACATATAGCTATCAAAAATAATATAATGTGTATTTTATATCTCAATATAATGTGTATTTTTTTTGTTTTTTCACATTTATTGATAAACTCCAAGAAGGTGATAAAGTCAAGGTGTTAGATCTGTTTGATGGTGTTGCTATGGGAATTGGGCAAATTCTCTCACTATCGATTGTACATGGAGTCAAATTGAAAGGAACAGGAGATGAAAATGTAAATATTTTAAAGGTCACAAGTAACATACCCCTTGCTTATGAAGACAAAATAGATGGAGTTGTCTGTTTGAAAGAGAAAGAAGGGACCGTCGCACGATGGCCACTAAAATATTTGAAAAAATGACATAGTTGATGTTTATCATGTACTAATTGTTAGACAACTTGGCACACTACTTTATGCAATAGTTTGAATGTGTTGTTCAAGGATATTAGTTTTTTTTTAATCTATTTTGGAGCTATATAAGCAATAAAAGGCATTGTAACTCAATTTTCTCAATCACAAAACTGAGAAACACACTTTCTAACACATTTTTCAAAGTAAAGACACGTATTTTTGTCTTGTATCTGCTATAAGAAAACCTTTTCTCAATAAAATTTCAGTATTTTTCCTTCTTAATAGTTGTTTTATTATGTGCAAATGAATGATTGATTGTTTTTTGTGTTTTATGTTTAAACCTCAAAAGCATTGTCTCATTTCTAGCACTTTTAGGTAGAAATTAGTGAACAAAAATAGTTAAATAAACTACCAATTGACTAAATATACTACCAATTGACAAAAAATAGTGAATAAATATGACTAAATATAATGATTATGTAATTAATAAACAATGTATCAATATACTACTAGTTGACAAAAATCAATGAACAAAAACAATTAAATAAACTACCAAATTGATCAAAATGATGATTAAAATTAATGACTAAATGCACTACCAATAGATGGAAATAAGTGTAAAAATGACTAAATAAGTGACCAGTTAACAACAATCAATGAATGAGTTAATGAATAAATATATTAGTGAATAAAAAATGACTAAATAAGTGGCCAAATTACAACAATCAATGACTAAATAAGCGACCAGTTAAATATATTAGTGAATAAAAAATAACTAAATAAGTGATCAGATTACAACAATCAATGACTAAAACAACGAATAAATATACTACCAAATCGACCAATCAAAACAACCAATAAATGACTAAAAATGGTTTAGTCATCAATTCGGTCGCATTATAAATGATTGACAATAAACTAATGGTCACGTGATCATGTTTGGTCATTTATATACAGTTTTTAGTAGTTTTTTTAATTATATATTATTGTTTTTTACTAGTGAAAATAGAGTATAATTAAGGGAATTAGAGAAAAATAGTAGTATCATGTGTGGTGACATTATCTAAAGAGAACCAACAACACATACCCAACTGTTGGTGGAAATTCTCATATTACCTATTTTTAGATAAGCTAGTTGGGTAGAGTACTTCTTGAAACTCACAGAATTGAATGAATTCATGACACAACAATTTGTTGCCACACTACAAAATGATGAAGCAAATATAAGAGGTATGAGGGTGGATGCTTCAGAGGCTGCCATTGTTGAGGTATCGGGACTTCCACGAGAAGGAGAAGATTTCCCAGCGAGGGAAAATTCCATAGATACCAAGAACAAATTCAAAGAACAAGGAGAAAACCTAGACTCATTGTCTCAAGGTACAAAAAGATTATCCTTACCCTGTATATGAGATTTAGTAGCTTCTTACATAATCAAGTACTTAACCTATTATGGTGGGCAATTATTGTTGTATACAATCCATTTTAAACTTTTAAGCCATCTTCTCCATGATAGGTGTGTAAATTTTCCAAAATTTATTTACAATTTGTTGAAAAGAATGTTATGAGTATAAAAGGAAGAGGAGTAAAACAACATTGTCATATTTCTGCTTAGTCACATTGTTGATAAAAATAAGTTTGAGGATTCAATTCCCACTTGTTTCTTGGGAGAGTTTTCTAAATTGCAATCATATCAACATCATTATTGAAGAACCTATTGTCCCAAAAAGGTAAGAGGAACCTTTTGTATTAGAGAGGGAAACTCCCTCTGGCTCCCCTAGTGTGTCACCTACCTGCAACATAGGAGAGACAGAGGAGTAGAGCCTATAATAAAATCAACATGCAACCTCTGAACAACCCACAAGAGAAAGTACAAAATATACCCCGACCTCTAGCAAAACACCAAGAACCTGGAAAAGGAAAGGTGAATCTTCTTTTGCACCTACAAGGGGGAAAAATAAATCCACACAGCCTAGGATGCAATCACACCACTTGAAGAGGAAAGGTGTTATGAGAGGGTCAATCAAAAAGTAGGAGGGAGATGTTCTTGTGGTTGAGACTGACTCAGAACTGAAGTGGAATTCCCCTGGTAATGAAAATGCACCTAATGCATGGTCATGGAATTTTACAAGCACCTCTGAATTTGATTTAGATGATGATTTTGTTACAAGGAAAACAAGAAAAAGAACCCCAAAGATCCCTGACTCAAAGGGTAATGAGCATACGAGTGAAATGAATGATCGGTTTTGGAAAAGAGATGAAGAAACTTTTGTTGAGAAAAAGGATATTGGCAAGGAATTACAAGAGGCTATGGAAAGGATTAAGCAATTGGAAGGTTTATTAAAAATATGCCAACAAAGAGAAAGTGAGAGGGAAAAAAGAGTTGAAGAGTTGGAGGATTTTTTTTATAAATTTGAGCATGGGTCTAGGTTGGATGAATTGGCATATCTTGCTATCATAGAAGCAAGAAACAAGGAACTAGTACCCCAGGGTCCAATTCCTCCACTTTGTGTTCTGTATGGACCATCTATAGTGACCTTAGGTGTGGAATTGTGGAAAATAACCCAAGAGTTCTTTGAGAAAAAGGAATGGGAAAAAGAAAAAATTGAGGTGATGTCCAAACACACTAAGACACTTGATAAAAAAATGCATAAATAAAAAGGTTGAAAGTGAATATTAAAGAAGTAGCTGACAAGGCCAACAAATTCTAAAGTGTAGGCCTCCTAAAAGATTTTTTGCACTATTTCTACAAGAAAAATACTTTTGTTTCAATTTATCCAGCTAATTAGTGATTTTCCAATGTCAATGAATATAATTTTTTTGTTTTTAGAAACTTTCTCCGACTCTACACTGGATATGGAAGACCAATTATGTAAGTTTTACTTGCATAATCTTGTGCTATTAGATCAAACAGAATGGAATCCTCTAATGTTTGTGGGGGACTTATAGATTAAAGAACTGGCCTCTTATATCAGGAATGAATAGAAAAGGGGTGATATATTGCAAGAATATGTATTGAAAAGGAGAAATTTGTTGCTCTATAGCTAAGGAAAGAATCCAAAAATCTCAATGCAGTTATTGACAAATGGTTAGAGCTCCTAACTTATAAAGGTGTAGGAAGGAAAATAATGAGTGTCAAAGAATGTGACTACACCAAGATGAAGCAACTAGTTATAGGGCCTATTATCACACCTTCAAAATTATGAAGAAGAGATGAGAGGAATTAACCCCTGAATTAAAGAAAAATGAACCTCACTCCCTTTATAATTTTATAGCCATTATTAGAAGATCTCATAGGTATATAGGCATTTCCAGGGAAAATGGACTAAAATGGTTTCCACTGGAATTTCATCCACCTCTTCTTCTCTACCCAGTGCCACATTAGACAGGGATGAACTAGGATGAAGTACAAGATATGAAGGATCTGAGGCTGGAAAATATTTCATGTTGAAAGGTTTACTATTTGAGACAGGTTAAGGGAGTTGGTGTGGTGACATATTTCAAGGAAATGACTCTTCAATATAACTTTTGCTCCTAAATGTTGCTTAAGGACAAGCAATTTCTTGATTGGGGGAATGATGAGCCTAATTAATAGCTAGGTTTCTCTTGTTTCTTTCATATCTTTTAAACACTTTAAGCTACTTATTTCGTATGCATTCATGAACTTATATACCTTTTATATCTTTTATGCCATCCAAACCAAACTTTGATAAGTGGAAATATTATTATGATATGATTATTTTTGCATGGATGAATGTGTGAATGTGTATGAAATTCAATGTGAATATGTGTTTAATTTATGATTGTTAATGGTATGTATGCTTTAGATGAAACTAACTCCTTGCATCTAGAAGCATTGCAACCTGTAGCAATTGGAGAACTCAACTTGCAGCTAAAGGATTCTAGGCCTATTACAAGGGAGATTCCAAGGATGCTAGGAATGTGACAGTTGTAGAAATGATGGAATAAATCATTGGAGTGGTCAATTGTGAGTCATCAAAACATTCAATAAGATGATGGAGGAAAGTAGAAGTTACTATTTGCACAGAGCATGTCTCTATCATGCTATTAAATCAAAGTTACAAACCTATTTGTCTTCTTCTATCTTTTTCAGTTATAGTTTCGGTTGCAAAGGATTTGTCTCTCTATTTTGAAGGAGATTGGACATCTTCAAATTTTCCATTTCAAAATCACAAAATTTATAAGAAAAAGAAGAACTATGCATGTAGATACCCTAAACTGTCTTGGCCCGTGAGAAACACCTTTTTACTAATTTTCACTCTTCTTCCATAATGATTAAATAATTCCTAATTATTTAATTCTTATCAATTTTCATATTCTACTATTAATTAAAAAAATTTAAATTATTTAATTAATTCATTCAAATTCATCATTTCTAACTAATTAAAAAAATCACATTTATTTAATATTGTCCTAATTATCATTATTCTCTCTGACTAATTAAATAAATCATATTTATATAATATTTCCTAATTAAACATTATTCTTCCCGATTAATTAAATAAATCTTATTTATTTAATTATGTTGCTAAATTCACCAATTCTTCTATTTTAATTAACTAGTTATCATGTAATTATTTAATTAGCATCAAACACCCTTCTTATATTAAATAATTGTTATAAATTATTTAATTAAACCACTTTCTCACTTCTAGATTAAATAATTAAATTTGATTATTTAATTCTCCAATATTCACTCAACATGATTTATTAATAAATAAAATTTTGTTTATTAATTCAATCTTTATTTATGCATTCCTCTAAAGATTAATTAAGTAATTAATTATCCTCGCACATTGACTAATCAATCACACCCATTGATTATTCAATCAAATTTGCTGATTAACAAATCAATTCCACCAATTATTCAATCCCACTAATTAATCAATCAATCTCATGGATTGATCAATCAATTTTCATGGATTATTGAATGAATTCCCTTGATTGAATCAATTAAGTCAGTTAACTCTCCAATCTATTTCCTCTCAATGAACCTCGACCATTGATCTAGATCTTTCATCTTTTAATCTAAATCGTTCATCTGAAATAAGCTTGTCTATAAAAGCAAGCCTTTGTTGCACATTCATGGCTAACCACAAACTCTTAAACTTTGGTATTTTGCATCATTGCAATCCTCAAATATACTTGAAGGTTCATAGTGAAAGAGTAGCATACCCATAACTAAGAGAAAATATTACAAAGAAGGAAGAATGGAATTCATCCATGGCAATACGGTGAGGGTGAAGGTGTTAATTAATTGAAATTTGGTTTTAATTATTATTACATGTTTTCTATTGAATAGATTGGATCTTGTTGAGTAACTAGGATTGCATTTTTTGAGCAACTAGGATTGCATATAATGGTTGTATGTTTCATTTCCTATATTAAATTTATGACATTGGATTGAATTTCTAGTTTACAATTTGGTGAACTCGATGTGAAAGTCACATTTTTTAACTAATTTTGTATGGATCTAAGCATTTATGAAGCTACAGGAACATTGATGCAATGATGGAAAATAGTGACACAATTATGGAAAATAGTGGCATAGTCATGGAAACTACTACACAATCATGGAGCTCCGAACCACAGTTGCTTGATTGATCAAATAAATCACTAATCTTAGTGATGCATATGTAGTTTGTTGTGTCGTACCCATCACTTTTCTTTTATGTTCATTTTGTAGTTTTTGACAGTTCGTCGCATTCATGCCTTCATCTACTGCAATTGACAAATAGAACACCATAGTCACTTTCTTGAATGTCACATGTGTGGTTTCCTGCAACACAGTTTCTTTTTTGTGCAACGCATCTGAGCCATTTTGCACCGCAAGTGATTGGTAAAAATTGAAAGGTAAATTAATGATGAATACAATGCTATTTTTTTATTTTTATTAGTAGAGCAATGTTTTCATGTTATTGACCCTCTTCTTCCATCTTGTGGCATTCTTATATTATTTCACATATTTTAAATTTGGTGCTTAAAATTGATATGGGCTTTACACACTTCAATTTTGGGGCTTAAAATTGACATGGTTTTGTTTACACACTTCAAATTTGGGGCTTAAAATTGGCATGGATTTGTTTACACACTTCAAATTAGTGCTTAAAATTGACATGGTTTTTGTTTACACACTTCAAATTTTGTGCTTAAAATTGCCATGGTTTTATTTACACACTTCAATTTTGGTGTTTAAAAAGGACATGGTTTTTACACACTTTAATTTTGGTGATTAAAATTGACATGGTTTGTTACACATTTTGAATGTTGGTGCTTAAAAAGGACATGGTTGTTACACATTTCAATTTTGGGTGCTTAAAAAGAACAATGCGATCTCCCACATTTGATTTTTGGTGCTCTTAATAAGGACAAACATAATTCTCATTTTTCTATCTTGAGTTTAAAAAGGACAATGTGTTTGAACATTCCTTTTTTTTTTTGGGTTAAAATTAATAGAAAAATTGTACACTTCATTTTGGTGTAATTAAAAATAACTATTTGATTACTATCTCTTGTGCGCTTACACACGAAAGTGTATTGTTCATAGTATCCTCTCCCCTTGTGCACTTGTGTGATCCTAGGTGATAAGAAATATCAATATTAACCTTCAACATTTTATTTCAAGTAGGAGGCCTGCCTTGAGACACATGCTAATGGAGAACTCAAGGGTTTGACCTCAAGTGGCATTTTTGGGCATGCTATATAAATTGTCTATAAGTGAAAGTTGTAGATCCATCTATGCATGTAGCACTCCAGACTTGTGTAGGTTTCATGATGTGATGTTTGAGAGGTCGACAATGTTCACCAATATTATACCACTAATTTTTTTATTTTAGAAGCCTTTAAAGTCCTTCAAACATTTTCTCAAAGTGGTGCAATGGAATAGAATCATTCCATGAAGTTACTCACCATGTACCAAACATAGTTGAGGTGACATAATCCCTTATAAGGAAATTTCCCTTCTAAGGTAAGAGGTGTATCGTGTATGCATGCATACTCTAGTTACTCATTCTATGGGAGGTATTTTATTGTGTGGGTCTACATTGTGAAGATAAACCCAGTCTACCCACTATATTAGGTTGTCCATGTTTAATTATTATTTTTGCCAAAGTGTAAACGTTCTTATCATTAGAAACAAAACAATTTGTTAAAATCAACTAAATCACTTATCAAACAATTTGTTTTCTGTGTTTTCTTCACTGAATTTCATCTAAAAATAAATAAAAATAAAAATATTAGGGTTCCTAGAGTTTATTTATTTTCCTAAAACTTTTGCACCACATCTACCAACTTATGTGCCACAACTATGTATCTGCACCGCAAAAATAATGTGATGCATCTATTATCAACTGCAACATAGTCATTTGGTGAAACATCATACTTTTGTTAGCCAAAATTCTTGCCTTAGTGAACAAAAATAAACCACAACTGTGTGCAACACATTTTCATGGTTCTACAATGTAACTATATCAACTACACTGCAGTCGCAATCCTGTGCACCGCATTTGTGTCTTTGTACGTCGTATTTGGCTAACAAGAAAAATAAAGTTAAATTCAAAGGCTACATTAAACTGGATCTTTACATAGAGTTCCATAATTTGAAGCAATCAATTTTCATTGCATATTTTGCATTTCCAACTTTCATAGGTTATAACAAACATCATCATTTTAACGTCATTACCATATAGTCCTTAAATAATTTTATCTTAATTTTTTTAGAAAATTGAATACCAAAAATAAGTTTAGAGTTGTCATTTGGAAAATCTTAAGACCTCATCATTTACAAATATTCCCCATTGACAAAATTTTGATTGCAACTCATTAGTCTAGTTGTGGAATCACTTTTTATCAAACCATCACCATCACTTAGAGGTTTAGGATTTTACATGTGATTACTTTATTCCCAAAACTAAAAAACTTGACAAAAGGTACCATCTTTTAAGGTCAAAAATCAAGGTAACAAAGGTCTCTTGTATTTAGCAAAACATTATCAAAAAAACATAGTTTTAATTTTAGTCATTTACCTCCAAAATTTCCCAAAATTAGAAAATATAAAAAACATAAAGAAGACTCATCTTAGCTGCACTCATACCAAAACTTCATGAAAAAACCAAAAAAATTATAAATACAAATCTACAAAAAAAGAAGATAAAGTTCAAACACCGTCACTTTTATGGTTGTCACACAATCACAAATTAAAATAAGAAAAGAGATGGAATCATCTTCTAATTTGATGTACAATCCAACTAGTGATCTGAACTTTGGAGAAAATCCTACTACCTCTAAAAATTAAACTCTTCCCCCTTTTGAGGATTACACTTTTAAAGAGGTCAACCAAAGGCTCACGACCAACAAAATTGAAAGTCCATCTCAAGATCCAAGGGTCTTGAGAATTATTGATGAAATTGTGTCTACAGACCTTGATATATATTTTAAGAAATCAACACAACATGGGGCTAAGATACCATCTGATTTTGACATAAACTCCATCATAGGAGAGTCCTAACATTGTGACACTAGGATTTGGTGCCACAAATAGATCTCCACCATCACTAACACCTACTACATCACAACCCACATCATAATTGAACGTGGACATGTTGCCTACACAAACATCTCATTACACACCAACTTTGAATGTTATACCCCCACCTATATCTACTAAACCCATGGAAATCCATTTGCCTCTACATCTACAACTGCAACACCAACTCACACTGCGGTTGCAACCCAAAATTCATCCCATGAAAGTATATCAAGTAAGATATGAAATACTAACCCTTTGTATCTAGGACCACAAGTGGGTAGCACATCCACTTTGCAAAAAAAGAATACACCTCTGACAAGGACTCGATCCTTTTTCGAAATAGGGCCCAACATCACTCCACCTTCACACCTACCCAACAATCTAAGTTTATCATCTAGATTCGGGTTTTCTCAACCCCACCTCCACAACAACCAAAAAATTGGGGTTTGTCATCATCATTCAGGTTTAATCAACCCCCACTGCCGCAACAACCAAACTATCATGGTTCAATATATAAATTTGGGTTTAATCAACCCCCACCTCCACCATAACCTAACAATCTAGGTTCGCAATCCATATTGGGGTTTTCTCAAACCCCTTCACAACAACCAAACTATCATGGTTCTACATACACAGTTGGGTTTACTCAAACCCCTTCACAAGGACCAAACAATCTTGGTGCATAGTTCACACCTGGTGTTAAAATCCATCCATCACCATCAAAATTTACCTAAAATCCTACATACACCTCATAATATCACTATAATGGTGTGAATTTGCACCCCTTGCAAATTCCACATTTATGTACCTCCTACCTTAGAAAATAAAGTTCAATAATCCAATTCCATGTCCTTCATTCACTTACCATTCTCTTGGCAACTATTTTATGTGTTGATAGAGGATATTCTATCGAGGACACTAGTGTGGTGTGCAAACATCTACATAGCACACTGATGTACTAAAAAGATTCTATTGAGAAATGTGTCTCAAACTCACTGGTGTAACCTTGGAACTATCTCCAATGAGTAAAGAATTCATAAGTGTTAATTTCATGCTTGTACCACTATACCATTTGATGTTTGTGAGAGAGGTGTAGTAGCGTGATATACCACCATACCATAGGAGCCTTCATACAGATGTGCGGTAGTGCGGTGGTACCGCAATACCACGGGTGCCTTCTCACTGAGGTGTGGTAGTGCGGTGTTAACACCATACCACGAGACCCTTCTTACTATCTGCCAGTAGTGTGGTGTTACCGCCATGCCACATGACCCTTCTAACTATCTAGCGGTAGCATGGTATATTGCCACCCTGTGGGAGCATGTTGGTTGCGCAACGGTAGCACGCTATATGGTGAATGAGTGTAGACTTGTTGACTACTGAGGTGTATGCCGATTAGTGGAGGTCATTTGATAACTTGGAGGTGGTTGTTCGGTGTTTGGGGAGTTTGATAGTTGCTTTGTAGGGAAACTAAATCGAACAATTCTTGGTTGGTGAACAAATCATTTTTATAGAATTGATCAAAAGAGATTGCAGGTTGCTATAAAACATACTGTGACATAGGAAGGTTATTTTTTTGATGGTTGATTGATTCGGCAAGTCTTTGGTATACATTGTATGCTTATGAGCATTGTAATTAGATGTGACTTTGTTCTGTAAAAAGGTCGATTAGAGAATAGTAATGCTGTGAGTTGACATCTGTGAAGGAGAGTCTGAACATTGTATGTAATTCAATTTACTGTAATACAAGTGAATTTCTTTGCTGTGGTGGGTTTTTCTCTCGTAAGGGTTTTCCCATGTAAATTTGGTGTTCAGTTATGTGTGTGGTTTTTAATTTCCTTTCTATTATTCCTATTTAATGTGCATCTTTAATGAACTATAATTAAAATTGAACCTTTTGTCTGTACTATTCCCCTTAGAGTTAGCATTAGGAAGGCAATTCCACACATGTGCTTTTCTTAGAGATTCTTGCCGCTAGAATCCATAGAGGCATTACAATTATCCATTGGTGATGAAGTGTAAAATATTTGCTCCCTTGACCAACCTTGAATGGCTCCTTTGCCTCTAATTTCATCTCTAAATGACTATCTCTTGGATTCACACACTCTCTAGGAAAATTCTTGATCATTCAAACACTTGAGCTACTATCTTTCACTCTTTTCATAGAATTCTCATGTCCATTGAAGCTACAAGTTGATACTTTTTTTGTTTTTACTCTCTTTGTTGTTGTGGCAATGTCAACATTTGCAAGCTTGCAAGATCACTCCTCCCATTTGCCTCGAGTGCACGCATTTGAAGGTGATATCGATCCATTTTCCTTTCCTCTTGCATTATCATATTGTTTTCATAACATATTGTTGTTTAGCATAGTGCTTAGTACTTTCACTTCAATATCTTTCTTTATCACATTTCTCCTATCATTGCTACATTGGTTGTCTATGGAGGTGGAAACACCAAAGAAGGGAACTGAATGTGATAGTCCTCTATACACAAACCCAACATTTTTCCATCTTGTGTGTGTAGGTTGTTTGTCGAGTGAAGACCTTGAAGATATCAATTCGTAGGTAGGAAAATGTGTTTTCCTTATCTTTATTTATCCTTTAGTGGCTAGAATTTATCTTACTACTTTCTTGATATTTTGTTATTTAGTTGTCTTATGCTTTCTATCTTTGCATTAAACCATATTTGTTAGGTTGTTAGTAAGTTTCCTCAGCTTTTAGACTATACTTTACACTTTCTATCTATATGGACACTAACGCCCCACTAAGATTCCAATGTGTCAAGTTGTCGTCTATGACCCACATTGTAGTCCTTTGGTAGTGAGTTGCCTAAGTTACAATCCAAACTCTAGAAACTCGCTCACCTAACTTCCTAAAACATTCAAGCTTGTTAAAGGACAACATCAACCTATTCATTCTTCCTTTCAGCCTTTAACCTTAAAATCTCTTGAAAGATTCCTTAGCTTGAGGTAGATTAGGGTAGCCTATTTCTCTAGACCCTTCCATGACCTAAAGTCCTGAGTAGTCGGTCCCCCTCTACATTTTGGTGAACCTGACATGAACCTTGTAGTATCTATTTATTTTGGTTGAGGTTCTTTCTCTCATATTTTCATAGGTTGTGGGCTTATGTATTATGACACTTTATGAGCTTCACAACCCATTCTACAACTTCTGGATACATAGATAGGAGTGTGTGACACTTAGAGATGGAATTCTCAAGGGTCACTATGGCTCTCACTTCTTAGAAGATGGTGTCAGGGGTTGATACAAATTTCTTTGATGAAACCACTTGTGTTCCTACTCCTCCTCCTTCCCCTACAACTCCACCTCTAAATGAGGATGATTCTGTCACTATTCCCATAGAGCACCTCCTTGCTTTGGAAATGAGGCTTTTAGATCTAGAGAATCATTTTGGGAAAGATTAAAACATATCTAGGGAAGCTAGAGTTGTTAATGAAACTAGATATATGCTAGACAAGGATAGGATAGGCATAAAGTTTATCAATGGCCTTACCAAATTAATGGAAGCATATGTCCCCTCATACAATTCTAGATCAGGTGTTACTTGAGGAGATGTACTCAAAACTTGTGAAAGACAGATCGACGTATCGATGCCTACAACATTGATATGCATGGGTAAAATAGGCCCTTCCATTAAAATCTCCACTCCAGCTCCACCTCCTACTATCAATCCTAGTAGAATACCTCTAGGATTCAATGTTATTCCTCTTGGGGGAAACGTTGTCTTTGGCGGTGGGATCTCAAATAGAATGGGGGATGGTGGTTCTAGTATATCTAGTGGTCATGGCAATGGATTTGATGAAAGCTACGACTAGCTCTGGCAGTGGTCTTGGTGGATCAAATGCAAAACCAGCTAGCAATTCTGTCCCAAGCCTCTGCCTATCCCATATTTCAACCTTTCTTTCAACATATTCCTTTATTGTTGGTGATTCTAAACACTCCCATCCCTCAAGGGATGCAAATTCCTAAGTTCAAAAAATATAGTGGTAAATCCCTCAAACACACATGTTAGCCTTCAACATGATGTGTATAGACTTCTTTCACCACTATGCCTTGATGGCCAAATTATTTCCTTGATCTCTGAAGGACACATCACTAGAGTGGTACCGTTCCTTGCTAGAAAACTCCATATTCTCATTCGATCAAATTGCTAATTAGTTTCTCGAGTAGTTCCAAGATAAAATTGGGCTAAATATGGCCTTATTGGACCTCGTCTGATGTAAGCAAGGAGAGCATGAGAAGATTAATGATTTCATTGCTTGATACCAAGCACTCTTTTCACAAATTTATTACTTGTTGCCCGACAGAGATGTGCAAAAGGTGTTCATTGGAAACCTACAGAGACCTTGGTAGGAGAATTTCACCGGAATGAAGTATCCTTCTTTTGTGCATCTATGTGCAACATTGTGGGAATACCAATAGATGGTCATTCAGTTTGGGGGATCTTCCTCACACTCCCATCTAGAAGGAAGGTCTATTGTATTGATTTTGAGAAAAGTAAAATCTATTATGAATGTAGTCCTTGCATCTAATGACAAATTCCTAAAATGCAATAGATAGTTCACAAAGTTGTCTAAGACTTATTATTCTATTTTAAAGAAACTATTAAAAGATAAGGTTATAACCTTGGAAGGCCCTCAACCTCTTAGAGAACCTTACCCAGACTGGTATGATGGAAATGAATTCTATCAATACCATCGTGTCCATGGGCATGATACTAAATTTTGTATGCACCTATGTCATGAGATGCAAGATCACATTGACAATGGTACCATTCACCTTGATGGTAAAAAGAAGAATACGGACAAGTATGTGGCTAATGTGAATAGTGAATTGTAGATTTATATAGATCCATTTCTGTCTCTCTATGAATTTGATTATTGATCCTTCTGGTGCTTCTCTTGAGGCCTCAAAGTATGTAAAAATGGTTCCATTTACTCACATTCCTCCCCCTCAACCTATGAATAGTTCACTAGATATAAATTTTACATCATAGGATATGACCATGAGTAATAAATATTCTCCTCTATATATTCCCACTCGTGTCAATGGAAACATTGTGACAGGAGTCCTTGTGGACCCCGCAAGTCATGTGAACATTATTATGAAGGAGACTCTTTTGATAAAATATTTACAAAGGGAGGAATATAAAAAAATGAAAACCACAATATGTACCCATGATGGTCTCTATCTTTCTCCTTACAGTTTTACAACTTTCCATCCTAGTGGGACCTAGGGCTATGAATTCTACCTTTGATGTCATTATGGAATCTGACTTGTTCAAAGTTAAGCTAGGCATCCCATGGCTAGTTTTCATGAACAAAATCACTTATGTTATTCATAAGTGTCTAAAATTATCTCACAAAGGTGTAGTGCATGCTATGCATGACACTGGATACTAGTCAATGGTATCATGTGGGGGTTATTCACTAGATCACTTTTGGCCTACCTCGATTGGTCCGCTTCCTCAAAGAATGGATCTACTTTATCAAAATTATGTTAAGTATAAATTTGGGGGCAAGGTGTAGCTAAGAATGACCTACCCTATAGTGTGATATCAGGCTACTACCTCTTCCTCATGAAAGTGGAAGGGGAAGTTTTCTCATGCTCAGGAGCCTTCTTCTTCCTCTATAGTTCCACCTGCTCCTACCTCCTATCCTATTGTGGCACCTTCAGTTTTTGCTCCCTTGTGTCTCTTGGGGAGTCCAATGGTGCCTACTTTGTGGAAGGCCAAGCATCAAGTGTTTTACCTTCCTATTTTTCCCACGATGCCTCATCCCATCTTGTATGGTAAGATGAAGGGTCCCTGTGGAGTTGTGTCTACATCTCAGTCTCTCTGCAACCTCCTATTGCTCCTACCCTTAGGGTAGCAAATGGGAAGAAGCCCACCACTGAGGCACTTAAGTCTACTTCTCCATCATTTTTTGTTTCCATTCCTACATCTCTTCCTCATGTTTCTATCTAGGAGTCACTCCCTCCACCAACAACGACTGTGATGGACACTCCAGTGATAGAACGGGATCCTCCTACTCCTTCTCAAGCTATAGATTCTAGCTCTTAGAGCCAAATAAATTACCTTACACGTGAGTGTAAGTGTCAAAGGAAGACTTTGGCCACTAAGCAAGGTACTCTATAGAAGATAGAAAGGGATCGAGTAGCTCCTATTTCATTGTCTCCTATTGTGCCATCCTCTTTTGCCCCTTCTAATTTGATTTGTGTTGCCTCGATCTTGATTCTGGATCCCCCTACGAGCATGGATGATCCTCATCCTAAAAGGGTGCAAGTTTTCATCACTCCTTCAATTAAGCCTCCTCTCTTGATGTCCCTTTCAGACATCTCACCTTTTCCTAAGCCCGTGGATATGTTAAATACCTCAGTGGTTTTTGTTGCAGTTTTATTCACTTCTTCCTCGCCTTCTACTTCATTTGTGGGGATCTCATATCCTTCAATGAAAAACAAGATAGAGGATGACCCTACTTATAATGGGGTTAGAAGAAGGGATCACCTTCTCTAGAAGCTAGTTCTCCATTGGCTTGCATCATCTTGATGACAAAGGCTACCCCGACATCCCTTGAGTTCGTCATTGCCCCCAAGTCTTTCCGTGAGGTTGGCAGTGGATCTCAAGTGCCCCCTTCATAGCTCGCTCATTTGAAACATGGCACTCATGTCAAGTGCATGTTCAACTCAGTGGATGATGTCCCAGATCTTTCGGTGAGTTTTGCAAAATCAATAATGTTTACCACACAAGAGTTGAGTGAAGAAGACCTTGAGGGGCCCTCTTCCTTGGCTCTTGTCATGGGAGAGTTGAAGGGTGCTCCCCTTGCTATCCCATCCTTATAGGCTCATTCACCCTCTCCCTATAATGATCTAGATTGGGAGAACAATGACCTCTTGGTTGATGAAAACTAGGAGGGCACCTCTTCTTTATCTGTAGATTAGATTTGTGTGTGTGTTGTGTTCTCCCATGCTTGTTATATGTGTTCCTGGAGGACCCTTGCACCCTTGTAGGTGCTTGGATACATGAGTGTTTTGTGTCGTAAACTTCTTCTATTTGTTACATCATTCTTCTCTTTGTTGTGCCTTGATTTTCAACAATCTATCTATCTATATTTATGAGCAATTATGACCTTGAAATATTAGATCCCCATGTCTCTTGATTTCATCTTTTCTTATGTTTTATTTTCATTTTTCTCTCTTGTTTGCTTGTTTCGTGATGTTGCGGTGCCTATGTGTTGTCCCTCACATGTGTGAAAACATTTACACAATTACATCTAGTCATGTATAGCGGGCCATGAAATCACTTTCTTCTCTCTCCTTAGGATGTCACGTGCCTTTGTGTTCAACACGCACCATCCTAAGGAAGATATCATACTACTTTGATTTTTAAAAGGTGTATTCGATGGCCAATGAATCCCTCATTTAAAATCCCTTATTTTTCTCAAAAAATTGTATTCTTCAATAAAAACCCCTAGTGGTATCTTTCTTTCATCACAAATTCATAAAGAAAGAATCTGAAAACTTTCCTTTGAGTAGGGAGTAATTTTTCTTATGAAGAAGTCTCAGTTCTTTCCCTTGTGAGGGAGTATTCTTCCTTTCAAATTCATTAATGAAAGAGATATTTCAGAAGGAATCCTTGATGTTAGAATCAATTGTGAAAAATGTCATTGCCTTTCAAACAGAGCGTCCCTTGAGCAAAGCCCTTTCTTTTGAAGGGTTCACGAGGGACCCCTTTGAAATATTCTCCTTTGATTGTTGACTATTTGTGTGACTTTCTGTCTATCTGCCTGCATGGAATTTTTTATCTAACATGTTTTGTCTATAAATTAACATGTTTCTTTGTAGTACTGAGCACCTGTGAAGCTTATTTTTCAATCAAGCTTTGAGGACCGAGCACCTCAATCTTTTCTTCAGGACTGGGCACTTGTAAGTGCCTATCACACTCTATGGAGCCTTTCACATCTAGCCTCCCTTAGGATTGTGCACCTAGTGCACCTCATCTATAGGATCGAGCACCTATGGTGACTCCTTTGTAGGATCGAGCACCTATAAATCCTTTTGTTCACCTTCCATAGGTCCGAGGGCCTATGGCATATTTGTTCAACTCTCCTCAAGATCGAGTACCTGTGGAGCCATCTCCTCTTTCTGTGTATTTGAGTGTGTCAAATTGTAGTATTCTTCCTTGATGGTTCAAGTATACATTTCTCAAATTTCACTCTACTTTACCATGCATTCATTGACACGCATGCTTGCTAAAATGGGGGAAAAATGTAATGGAGTGAATTTTCACCCCTTGAAAATTCCATATTTACGTACCTCCTACATTAGAAAATCAAGTTTGATAATGCAGTTCCACATCCTCCATTTACTTGCCATACACTTGGCAATTTTTTTATGTGTTGGTGGAGGATATTATATCAAGGACGCTAGTGTGGTGTGTGAACACCTATGCAACACACTAACATCTTGATAGAATTCCTACCTCTAGAATCCATAGAGGCGTTACAATTCTCCATTTGTGATGAAATGTAATGTCTCTACTCCCTTGACTTACCTCGAACAGGTCCTTTGCCTCCAATTTCATCTTCAAATGACTATCTCTTGGATTCACACACTCTCTTTGGGAAACTTCTTGATCATTCACACATTTGAGCTACTATCTTTCACTCTTTTCACAACATTCTCACCTCCATTGAAGCTACAAGTTAATATTTTACTTGGTTTACTCTCTTCGTTATTGTGACAACATCAAGATTTTCAAGCTTGTGAGCTCGCTCCTTCTCCCATTTTCCTTGAGTGCATGTGGTTGAATGTGATATCAATCTAGTCTCCTTTACTCTTTCATTATTGTATTATTTTCATAGCATAATTTTGTTTATCATAGTGCTTAGTACTTTCACTTCAATATCTCTCTTTATTGCATTTCCCCTATCATTGCTATATTGGTTGTCCTTGGAGGTGGAAACACCAAAGCAAGGGGCTGACTGTGGAATTCCTCTATACACAACCCAAACAATTTTTGTCTTGTATGTGTAGGTTGCTCTTCCAGTGAAGACCTTGAAGATATGAATTCATGGGTAGGAAGGTGTGCTTTCCTTATCTTTATTTGTCCTTTTGTGGCTAGAATTAATCTTACTACTTTCTTGATATTCTATTATTTAATTATTGTCTACTTTCTATTATTGCATCAAACCATATTTAGTAGGTTGTTAGTAAGTTTCCTCAAATTTTAGATTGTACTTTACATTTTTTTTGTACAAACGCTAGTGCACCACGTTGTTGTACATGTCCTACACTATAGTCCTCTGGTAGTAATTTGCTTAAGTTATAGTCCAGACTCTAGAGACTCACTCACCTAACCTTCTAAAACATTCGGGCTTGTTAAATGACAATAGCAAATTGGTTTTTATTCCTTTCAGCCTTTAAATCTTAAAATCTCTCAAAACATTCCTTATCTTGAGGTAGATTAGGGCAGCCTATTTTTCTAGACCCTCTCGTGACTTGGGGTCTTGAGTATTCGGTCCTCCTCCTCTAATATCAACACCAAATTCCACCCATGCATCAACATCAAAATATGCATGAATTTAATCCACACAACACAAACCCATTCAGGAACTCCTCATAAGGTTCCTCACAATACATCACACCCACATTGGTCCTAGTGACATGATCACCCATGGACCTAATAGCTCAACAATTACAAACATTATAAAATTAGATGACTAATATGCATGTAACTGGAAGTCATAAATAATACCTAGTGGAGGGCCTATTTCCTTACCCCTTTGATAGGAGCACTCACATGCCTCCCTTTCCCACAAACTTTATTGTTCCAAAATTTGATAAATACAATGGAAAGGGTGATCCCACTGAACACAAACAGGAGTTCCACACTTCATCCTTAGATGTGGTGCATAATCATATGTATCTCATGAGAATTTTTCCATAGATTTTGGTAGGAAAAACCCTCGAATGGTTTGAATACTTACCTTTAGGGATACAAACTTGGAGTGAACTTATGGAAAAATTCATCACACTTTTTATACAACATATCAACTAATATAAACATTACCCATTTGTGTGAACAAAAATAGAAAGATGATGAATCTTAGCTAGCAAGTGTGTTTGTCATATACTTGAGAAGCAACCAGTCTAGATCTTCATGGAAAATATCAACAAGGAGGTCCTATTCCACTTACGAATCCATTACTCTAACACATTTGATGATGTCATACAAAAGGGATTTTTCATCGATAAAGCCCTCATCGTAAAAGGGTTTGTGAATTTTCTTAAGGAGAATAACAATTATTCTTCTAGTTCAAAACCAAATGAGAACAAATTTTGGTCATGAAACAAAAACATGACAAATGACAGTGTTTTAGATGCAAAAATCTTCAATAAACCTCATCTTGTGCTCAATCTAAAAGGAACCACAGTGAGGAATACCAATAAAACTCCACAAAATCAGGAACAAACTACTAATGTTGCTCCAAATAACACACCATGTGGTCCTCCTAGGGCCCCTTAACTGAGATGAAAGTATACTCTCTTAGGGGAATCCATTGAGGCAATTTTGAAGAAATTTCTCCCAAATAATGTCGTCCAATTACCTGAGATTAGACATTATGAGCCAGGTCCATTCAAACCAACCTGGTGGAATGATAATTATTTCTATGAATATCAAAAAATTAAGGGACATAAGACACCCACCTGCTTCCAATTAAAAAACCTTATACAAGATCACATAGAGAAAGGTGATATCTAAATAGATAACCAACTATAAACCTCTAACAAAGATCATAGGATCTTCAAGGACCCTTTACAAAACCATGGGAAGGGAAAGGCCTCAAGTTCTAGAATGAGTAGAAAAATTGATGCCAACTATACTAGTATCACCTATGATTACACAATGAATCATATCCGATCATCATCAGACCATAATGCATCCATCATCACCATCAAAAATAAAAATATTAAATGTGTGGTTGCCACTAGGAAATAAAAGGTGACTACAAGGATTCCCTTCTAGACCTCGATCAACACATGAATACAACTTTTTTGGTAATCTAGGAAAGAGCCCTACTCAAATCTCAATTCTTAAGTTGCTACGCACCTCTCTCCAGCACAAGGCTATTCTGAATAAGGCATTACAATATTCATCTATCCCAACATACTTAAATGTGAATCAATTTTAGGACATGGTAGGGTCCTTAGCTACCAACCAACACATAACATCCACTGAATATAATTGTACTTTGTAGAAATAGAATCACAATGAACCATTACATCTTGAAGTATATCTTAACAAACGCAAAATCCAACAATTTCTGATAGATGGTGGAGTAGGGTTGAATATATGCATGTTGAAACTAGTAACCACCGTGGGATTCTCAGAGGCTTGTATAAATGAGTCAAAGAGGATTGTGATATGTGGGTATGATGATATAGAACACTCCTCCAAGGGTGTCACCATGCTACCAATCAGAGTGGGTCCTACAATACATGTAATAGTATGTCAGGTTCTAGATCTTGACCTACCCTACAACCTTTTTCTTGGACTCCCATGGGTTCAATCCATGAAGGTTGTCCCTTCCATGTACCATCATGTTTGAAGTTCCCCTAAAATGGAGTAGAGATCACTATTTCCAATGATCCTAACCCATTTCAATATTACAATAATTTAAGAGGAACACTTGAGAATCAATTACCTAGCCACCATCAGACCTCATCTATCCCTTCCTCATCACAATACTTTGACCCAACTTCTCTATCAAAATCCTCGCCATTACCAACAAATTTCTCTAATACTAAGGTCTAGGTCCAAGATGATGGAGTTGGAGAATAAAATATTGAAAGGTTGTTCTACATGGGGAAACTACCATTTGCACCAAAACATTATGGAAAAACCCATAACATCAAGAAAGATCCCAAGGTGACGATTTAGTATCACCCACCCATGACCTTCACCAAGCGGGGTGAATTGGGAAAGGAATGTATCAAGGAAGACCTCTCTAAATAGATATATAGAGATGAAGAGGATGAGATACATGAAAATCTACCTATAGATAAATATGGCAAGGGGTTTGAAATAATTAAATAGATAGGATATGATGGGCATAGTGGCCTTGGATTGCAAAAACAAGGTATGATCGAACCTATCCTAGCAAGCAAATAGCCATGCAACACAAGGTTGGGGTATCAACCTCTAAAAGTGAAAGCTCCAAGTACCACAATATTTTTTAACTAAGTTGTTAATGTTTTTAAATTTTTTGAGACATCTAAGGATTATCATAACAAAAAAAAATCTAATGGATGTGAATGGGGTTCCAACAAATCCTCTAGTGACTATGACCTAGTTGAAACCTTTCAGGAGCTTGACCAATCCTCTCCTCAAACCAAATATATGAATGAACATGCCTGGATCGATACCTTTTGGGATCCAAAAAATTCCCCCATATTCACCCTATCCACCTCATACTTCATCTTTGTTGATACTAGTGATAACATGTTGTTGCTTCACCCACAACTAATTGATTGGGACCAACAAGGTCCACCAAGCCTAGACCTATTCAAAAATGATGAAGCAATTGTTGAGTTTATGGGACTTAGAGACATAATACCAAGTGGGGATCACAAAGTTGGATTCACCATTGATCTTGAAATAGTTGCATATTATGGGGAGTTAGGCCCGCCTTCTAGTCACAAGGTAGTAGAAATAAATAAAAATAAGCCTGAGGGTGAAAACTGAAAGGTGCCTATAGATATAGAAAAAAATAAGAAAAAGGATATATTCAAAGGTGAAAACCTCTCTGAGGAACCCAAGGATGGAAGGTTAGACCCACTCCCCACAAATCAAGAGAAATCCCCAATGTTGGTCAAGAAGTTGCAAGAGGTCAACATGAGCACAACAAAAGATCCAAAAATTATACACTTTGCAGCATCCTTGACAGATGCAAAGAAGCCAAAATTCACCAAATTTTTCTACAAAAGGAAAATCAACTTTGTGTGGTCCTATGCAAACATGCTGGGACTAGACCCTAAACTAGTCCTCCATCACCTACCCCACCTTCCTAATGCTAAATCTTTTAAGTAGAAGTTGAGGAAGATGCACCCACAAATTTCCTTACTAGTTAAAGCAAAGTTAAAGAAACTATTGGATGTTGGGTTCATAAGACCCATTAATTATGTAGACTAGATTTCAAATTTGGTGTCAACTACCAAGCCAATTGGGGGCATCCATATTTTCACAAACTTCAAAGATATGAACAAGGCTTGTCCAAAGGATGATTTCTTGTTACCCAATATAGACATGATCATGGATCTTACAACGAGATAGTACAAGATGATATCAATTATGGATGGTTTGTTTGGATATAATCAATTAAGAATTACAATAGAATATCAACACAAGATAGCTTTCACCTATGCTTGGGGAACATACTATTGGAACTTCATGCCCTTTGGTTTTAAAAATGTTGGTGTAGACACCCAAAATTGTCCATGTCATAACATTACCTAGTCATACATGACATTGTAAGACATCTTGTAATATTTTACCCTAGGTCATTACATTATCCCACTTGTCTCATTTATTCCACTTAATCACCTTCCTAATTAATTAAATAAATCTCATTTATTTAATTAATTCCCCTTCACATGTTTCAAAATAATTCAAATTAAATATTTGAATTAATCCCTCACGTATTACCACATTGCAACATGTGTCACATGACTACAACTCTTCAAATGCACACATAATTTAAATAATTTTATTATTTAAATTATGATATTCCCACTCACATCCTACTTTTGGCGAAACTTATTTGTGCATCATAGGCATCTTTTCCTTCAAAATAAATAAAATAATCCCACTTATTCCCTCACATCCTAATTTTAGCCTCATGTCATAACCCATTTAATGTGTGTCATAGGCACTAAAATAAACTTTTAATCCTAGCCATACACATCACACATTTGAATTTTAATCTTGGCCATCGAATCAAATTAACTCTTGCCTATAAATCAAGCCTTTCACAGGCCATTTGGGAGCCATCTTCTTCTAGTATCCTCACTCTACCAAAATTTCCTTCACTCTTCTCATCTATCTATCTATTTTTCCTCTATCATCTTCATCTTATCTTTATGCTACAAAAATGAGGAATAAACATCAACATATTAAATCATTCAATCCTTCAAAATATTGCATGCCTATGTGAGGTGGAGAAGAGCAATGGAGATAAATCAAATCTAGCTTGGAGATCGGTTTGCTTTGCTTTCTTGCTTTCATTTCATGCTAGTTTGTGCTCTATTGTACTTGTTAGAGTTTCATTATAATTTATTTATGAATTTTCCCTAAATTTTTACCCTAACTACTTTGGTAAACCTGACGTGAAATCCTTTGATCTAGCTTTCTTTTTTTGCAGGATTTATTGACTTTTTGTTGTAGATTTGCTATTTTTTTGGATAAAACACTAGGTTTTAATGATTTTGTCATATCTTCCAAACGGCTACAAATTTTTCTATAATATTTTCAGAGATGTTTTATCATCATCTAAGAAAGAAATAGTAGATAAATTGCGGTTTTATCATCATTTTTGTAGGAGTTATTACGATTTTATACTTTTCATAAAATTGACTTTCTAGGTGTAAATTAGTGATTTTTCTAGAAATATTTACATTTATGGAAAGAACTTGAAATTATAATGGGGGTCTTATTTTTACAAATTGGATTTTGAGGTCAAATAAGGTGCAAAATGATCTGATTTTTGTTTTCTCTAGGGTTTTCATAAATTCACATTTTTGGGTGCAAAACAGGGAATTTTTCTAACTTCTTTACATTTTTGGAAAGATCTTAGAAAATTAATAGGGGTCTCTTCTTTTATTTTTTAATTTTTCAGGTAAATAATGTCTTCAAATAATCGAATCTAATTTGGCTATGTTAAAAACATGTATCTGAAATTACGATTTTTCTTTTCTGGTGAGCTTTTTTATATGGCTGCATTATAATATCATTTTCTAATATTTTAGGTGAATCTAAGGAGCTTGAACAACATTATAATCAAAATCTACAACATATTTAAGGAAAAAAACAATCAAGTGCACACATTCCATCTTTCATCTCTAATCATTGCTTGTCAACACACTTCAATTTGGGGGTTAAAAAGAACAACTTGTTTGATCACGCACTTGGATTTTGGGCTTAAAAATGAGATCTTGTTTTTTGTCACATCATTGAAATTAGGTTAAAATGAACACGTCTTCCTACAAATTTGGCTTTGGGATCTAAAAAGAACAAGTGTTTGAACCGTTTTACACACATTTCAATTTTCTAAAGGGAAATTAACAACTACGAGTGTGAATCAAGTTGTGTGTGATAAAAAACACCTCACTTGGTTCACTTTTGTCATGCCCTTCTTAGAAGGCCCGCTTGGAGACACACCACTCCATGGGATGACCTCAATTGAGAGGTGAATCAAAAGACACCCCCCTTTGGAGTTGAAATATTGTCACTCTTGGCTAAGTCCCAAAGAACTTTATACCTTTGGGAAGTGAAGGTGAAGGGTAGGTTACCCCTTTCTCCCAGCTGTGTGCCAATATTTTTCTTTCAAATCATCCCTAGTCAACCTCATGCATCCTAGCTTAAGACCTAATTGACCATACCCACTTGACTAACATTAGGCTTGTTATTATGTATTCAAGTGTTTTCTTAATCATAACATTTAATCTTGAAAGACAAATTTATCATTGTGTTTGGTGTGTGTGTGTTCATGCATTTACATGCGATATCTTGTGTTTGATATTTACCAAGTCCAACTTTCAATAAAAAATTTCCACATCATCTAATATTTCCAAGCCAAATCATCCTAGTCATTCAAGCAATCACATGATTTTAAATCATCATTTTAATCTTAATAAAATATTTGTCAAAAGTGACACCATGCCAACATTAGAAGACCTAGCACAAGAGCTCATTCACATAATTCATGAAGCTCAAACAAGACAATCACCTTGAAACCAACAAATCATTCAAGGAATCCATGACATGATCCAAAAACTTCAAACAAACCAATCACCTCAAATGCAACAACTCATAGCACAATCCCAAAACCTCATGGCCACTTGTCAAATCCAACAAGAAAAAAATCCAATCCAATCACCACATAAAAAAATTTCACATCAATCCTATGTGTCACCTATATCATCATATCAACCTCATCCATCCACATATCAAGTTACCCCTTCATCAACCTATCACACCTCTTCTAATGTCAACCCTTATCCATATCAATCTACCTCTCAACAAACATTATCCTATACAACCCCTCCATCATTATCACAACAAAAAATCATACAACAAGTCCAAACACCATTCCAACCTCAACACATTCAACCACAATCCTTATATGTGTCACCTGCATCATCATGCCAACCTAACCCATCTACCTATCATGTCAATGCCACATCAACATATCCACCCATATCAAAACAAGAACATAGGATCCCAAGTCCACTTTGTAAACGAGATCAAATTCCCTCAACTTCATACCAATATCGAGATATTTTATCTACATATCCCACCACTTCACATTACCACGAAATTAATTCATAAAACTATCAATGGCCTTCACAAAAAGAACATGCACACCCAAGTCCATATTTGTAGCAATACCTAATAACCTTTGACAAGGGATAAACCAATCTAGATTATGTATCCTATGAGTCACCTTCATTATCCAATCACATGCCCAACACATGAACCTAATAGTCCTATCTAAAAACCTTCATGTCATCCAAATCACAATCCTTTGATCCATAAACCTTATAATTCACCAAGCCCTCCACTAAAGGATCCCTCAAAGATGACCCTACAATAATTGGTCCAAGAAAATCTGATTGAGCTACCATTGATAACACTCTTTGAAGAAATCCACTTTAAACCCCATTGGTATAAATATGATGAATATTGTGTATACCATATGTGTAAGGGGCATCCCATATCCACTTGTATATAATTTAAAAGATTTTTCAAGAACCTAAAAGATTGTGGTAAAATTGTGTTATATAAAACCAATCTATCTAATCCCATTATCCATCCCACAAGTCCTAATCCTAAGCCTACAACACAATCTAACCTTATACTCTTTCAAAGGATGTGATCCAATGGCTATTAGAAAGGAATAAAACATCTCCATGTCATCAAAGTCCTATCCTTGATACTATCCAAGAGCCCTCCATTGACATGCTTAGCCCTTCAAGCCCATCATGTGACCCACAAGCTATCAAGCCTATTCAAGACCCTCCTATCATAAGCCCAAGTCAAAGTCCATAATACTCTCTTATTGATGAATATCAAGAACCTATCAAACTTATCCAAGAACCTCCCCCTTTCACTTCCATGAAACCATGAGAGTTATATCAAGAGTCTACTCCCAATCATGTGGAAACATCAAGCCCTAGTCCTAATCAAGATCAAACCACTTTCATCCAACCTACCATAATCTATATATTTTCTATGATCAAGATGATATCCATAATGTTGAAGAGCCTATCCATGAGCAACTTGATCCTATCCATGAGAAAGATATCCCAATTACACCTCCACCTAGTCCTATCCATGATCCACAAACATTCACTTATCAGATGAGACACATGCCTCCCAAACCAACATAGAAGATCAAACAAATATCTTGGATCTTAGTGAACGTGATGTTAATAAAAATCCCAATGATCCTTCCATGTCCACCATCAATTCTATTTTAAATCCATCATGTCCACTTGGTCTTTCCACCCTCATTCATAAATTTTCCTCCCTATAACCCCAACCACCATTATCCACTTCACCTTCTCCATCCAATAACGGACTTGTGTCTAGTGTTCCACCTACACCTAGTCCCATTGTCTATCACATACTCCAAAACATGAACTACCAAGGTAAAGGTTTAGGCCTTCATGAACAAGTTATTTTGGATCCCATCCATGTCAAAGTCCCCCCACACTCATATGGCCTTGGATACACACCCCAAGGACACCAATCTCAAGATGTTGGTACTTCCTCCATGCATCCTGAGTCCATCTCCTTCCATCATAAGCCATATCACAAACCCAAAACATATGTTGCTATTCCAACTCCAACATCCTACAAATCACAAAAGCATGTGACCATGCACCTTCCACCATCAAATCTACGACCATTTCTTCCAAATCCTAATATTCCTCCATATAATCTACCTCCACTACTCCAAACAACTAATATCCCCATTATCCAATCCCCTTATCCACCTATCCAGAAATCCTCTAAAAATCCTAATCATGACCAACAAATGGACACATTGTCTAAACATAAAGCTTCCACTCATTCCACCAAACCAAAGGGATTTCAAAATAAAAATTTGGATGCCTCTACACATAAATTCAAAAATCCTGAAGGTCCTAATGCCTTAACATAAAATTACAAAAAGTTAAAGCCAAGTACATCCAAAAATCAATATAATCCCATACCTTCAAAAGAAAAGTCTAAAAAAAATGGTTTGGGTACCTAAGAAATAAAAATAAAGTCAAATGAGGCATCCACATCACAAAAATCTCAGCCATCCTCTTCCTTCCAAAAATCCCACTCCTTTAAAAAATCATACTAGCAAAGCAAAAATCATAAAAATAGTAAGTCTATGTGGGTACCTAAAGCACTTTGTCAACCATCTTGTAAGAAAACATTGTCATTACTTCCTACACCACCTTTCCATCAAAATCTTCAATTTTTAACATAGTGTGTGCAACTGTTGGTCATGATTCCATTCCCACATACCTCCATCTCCCCATCATTCAACTACTATCCTACATATCTTCCCAATCACCTTCCTATGGTCCATGATTTTGCATAAACCTTTCATCTATCCTTTTGCATAAGTCCTATACAATCCACATCATAATCCACTATTCCCCATCCATCCTTACATAAACCTTTCATAATCCACCATCTACCTAATCCATCTCTCTTGCAATTCCTTACCAACATCTATGAGCACACTTGACATGGTCCATGCGACGAAATCCTTCTAGCAGGAATATCACCTTTCATGGAGCTAGACATTTGAGTCCCTCCTATCCTTCTCCTATTCAAAAAAGTCAAAAAAAAAAAAAATTTAAAAAAAAGAAAAAAAATCCCTTTGTCCAATGGTGAAAACCTGGTAAACAGGCACCCTGGATAAGTACCATGATGAAAACCTGGAAACCAGGCATCATGTGTAGGTTGATCTTCTATGTCACTTACACTTGGGGGAATTTTGTCTCATCCACACTATCTATCCTATCATGTCACTTCTTATCATATCATTTCCATCCTACCTACCATCTTTAGCCATCATACATACCTATCATATTGAGTCCACTTATCCACCCTTATCCTTTTGATCTTGATGAAGACATAGGGGAAAAATGTTGAAACATGTTTTTTTGGAATCTCTTGGTATAACTCATCTTTTCCAATGCAAACTTATCACCATCCTATTGTTCTAAGCATTGTCATAAAAATCCTAAGTATTGTACCTAGAACGAGGCATGTTATTCCTATGTGACATAGTCTTTGGATATCACATCCTTGCTCTCTTATGATGCATACATCCATTCCATTCACTATGACCTATCCTTTTTATACATCCATCTATTATGATCCTTTTATCCCTTATCCTATCACCCACCCTTTCATCCATCAATCCCATCTATCTCCTTTCACCTAGACTTGGTTTTCCCTTGTCATTGGTATCTAGCACAAAGGCTACCCAAATTTTCATACATTGACGTCTCAAAACATTTCATAAAGTCCTAAAAAAATACCAAAAAAATTTGAAAAAAGGTCCTAAAAAAATCAAAACATTTAAAAAATCCAAAAAAATAAAAACTTTCCAAAATCTAAAAAGTCAAAACATTTCCAAAATCCAAAAATCAAAACATTTAAAATCCAAAAATAAAACATTTCAAAAAATCCAAAAATAAAACTTTCCAAAATCTAAAAAAAAAAATTTCCAAAATCCAAAAAATCAAAATTTCAAAATCCAAAATTTTCAAAATCCAAAATAAAACTTTCCAAAATCTAAAAGTCAAAACCAAAATCCAAAAATCAAAACATTTCAAAATCAAAAATCAAAACATTTCAAAATCCAAAAATAAAAACTTTCCAAAATCTAAAAGTCAAAACATTTCCAAAATCCAAAAAATAAAACATTTCAAAATCAAAAGATTTCCAAAATAAAAATAAAAAAATCAAAACATTCCCAAAACCCCAAAAAAATCAAAACATTTCCAAACATCCAAAAAATCAAATATCCATCAAAAATCTAAGCAATCAAATCAAATCAAAAAATCGTCATCAAATCAAATCTTCAAATTCCACAAATCAATTCATCACTTCTTATAATATATCACATCACTTCTTGTAATCAAATTCATTCTTATAATCAATCACATCACTTCTTCTAATCAAGGCCATTCTTCTAATCAATCCAATCATTATCATCAAATCAAATTATTTCTTCATCAATCCAATCAATCAAAGTCATTCCAAGCAAATCAATTCGTCAATTCAATTCATCAATCATCATCCAGATCTTCAAATCAATCATCTTCAATCATTCCAAGCAATGATCCAAGTGAAAGTCAATCCTTAATCCATACAATCCAAGTTAATCAATCTTTCCAAATTATCCAATCACATCCTTTGGTCTTGATCCTAATCTTGTTGTAAACCTAATCAATTAATCAATCAATCATCCTTGTGTTGATCTATGGATATATTGTTCCCCGTAATGACAACACTATCATCATCAACCAATCAATCAATCAACTAATCATTGGTTTACAGATTGACAAGGGCAATTCCTTGTTTTTTTGTATCATTTGTGCATGATTGCTTTCTTGCTGGTGTGTGCTATCATTTTTATCTTGCATTTAAATCAAATCTGAATCACTCCCAACTAATATTCATATCTTGTATCTAGACAAGGTTGTATTATGTTGGGGAATGAGACACGTCGTCACATTGGTCCTTATACTTTGGTGCATAATGTCTAGTGTTATATCAAACATATGATTGCTCACTTTATTGTAGCATAGCGTGTCATTCTTCTTTTTCATCTACTTCTTATCTTGTATCATTCATCTTATCCCTCCTTTATCTTTTCATTCATTCATTTCGAGAGAATACTTGTGTTTTTCCAACCTGCCTATCCTCTTGAGGGGGTATCATCATCATCCCATTTCTTCATATCTCTTACATCATCATATTCTCCTAACATCCCTTTTCTTCATTCATCTTACTCCTCACTTCCTTATGTGGCTGGAGCATCATCTTTTTTTTTCTCTATGCATACCTTAGCTTCTTTGAAATGATGTTACTTGATATAAATCACATCATCTCAAAGAGGGGAAAAATGTAGACACCCAAAATTGTCCATGTCATAACATTTCCTAGCCATATATGACCTTGTAAGACATCTTGTAGTATTTTACCCTAGGTCATTACATTATCCCACTTTTCCCATTTATTACACTTAATCACCTTCCTAATTAATTAATTAATTAAATCTCATTTATTTAATTAATTCCCCTTCACATGTCTCAAAATAATTCAAATTAAATATTTTAATTAATCCCTCACTTATTATCACATTGCAACATGTGTCGCATGACTACAACTCTTCACATATACACATAATTTAAATTATGAGATTCCCACTCACATCCTATTTTTATCCCCACTTATTTGTGCATCATAGGCATCTTTTCCTTCAAAATAAATAAAAGAATCCCACTTATTCCCTCACATCCTAATTTTAGCCTCATGACATAACCCACTTAATGTGTGTCATAGGAACTAAAATCAACTTTTAATCCTAGCCATACACATCACACATTTGAATTTTAATCTTGGCCATCGAATCAAATCAGCTCTCGCCTATAAATCAAGCCTTTCACAAGTCATTTGGGATCCATCTTCTTCTAGTATCCTCACTCTGCCAAAATTTCCTTCAATATTCTCATCTATCTATCTATTTTTCCTCTATCATCTCCATATTATCATTATACTATGAAAATGAGCAATCAACATCAACATATCAAATCATTCAATCCTTCAAATCTTTCATGCTTATGTGAGGTGGAGAAGATCAATGTAGATAAATCAAATCTAGCTTGAATATCGGTTTACTTTGCTTTCTTGTTTTCGTTTTATGCCATTTTGTGCTCTATTGTGCTTGTTAGGGTTTAATTATAATTTTTTTATGCATTTTCCCTAAATTTTTACCCTAACTATAGCTGAAGTTACTTATCAAAGGGAAATGAATACAATATTCCACAACATGATGCATAAACTAATAGAGGACTATGTAGATGACCTCTTTGAAAACCTCTCACAAGGGATGATCACTTAGTAGTACTATACAAATTTTTTACAAGGTTGGAAGAATATAAGGTTCGACTAAACCCAAAGAAATGTCTTTGGAGTGACCTCCAATAAGCTCCTTGGATACATTATTTCACATAAAGGCATAGAGGTTGATCTTACAAATTTGAAAGCCAACATTGACATGCTACCACATTCCACCCTAACTCAACTGAGGAGCCTATAGGGAAAACTAAAAATCTATCTATAGGTTTATAGCACAACTGGCAAACAAGTGCCAACGTTTTTAGTATCTCCCACACAAGTATGTACCTTTCAGATGGATTGATTCTTATCAATAGGATTTTCAATAGATCAAGGAATATATACTATCACCATTGGTACTAAGACCGCCTATCAATGGGAAACCACTCATTTTATACATATCAGCAACATCATCAACACTAGGAGCTCTCCTAGAATAAATGATGAAGATGGGAAGGAACACACAATATATTACATCAATCGTACCCTTGTAGGGTATGAACTTAATTATACTCCCATAGAGCGTGCATGTCTTGTTGCAATCTTTGTTACATAGAAACTACAACACTACATGTTAAATCTACAAACAAAGTTAATAGAAAAAATCGATCTACTGAAGTATCTACTCAACAAGGCCTCATTAACTAGAAGACTAGTGAAATGGGTGATGCTCCTCAGTGAGTTTGACATTGAATATGTGGAAAGAAAAATAATTAAAGGGAAATTCATTTTTGATCAGTTAGTAGATGCCCCTACACAGGCATTCATAACTCTCGTATCTGAATTCTAGAATGAGGAAATCTTCAAGCTAGATACATCTACAAAGTGGAAAATGTACTTTTGTGGATCGTACACAAATCATGGTTCAGGATTTGGTGTCTTGTTCATTACACTATAAGGGGATACTATCCCTAAATCCTACATGATCAAATTTTCATGCATGAACAACATACAAAAATATGAAGCCCTACTCATAGGTCCGAGGGAAGAAATTAGATGGAAAATCAAAGACCTACAAGTATATGGTGACTCACAGTTAGTGATTTGAAAATTTAATGATGAATATGAGACTAAGGATGAAAAAATAGTACCATATAATAAAATGGACACCCTCAAAGAATCCTTTGACACCATTCTATTTACATAGATCCCAAAAGTGAAAAATAAGGCAACATATGCAATGACCACCATTGAGTCTCTCTTGGACATTCCTAATAATATACATCAGTGTGATTTTTTATTGGAACAATTGTTGATCCCTATATTTGTGATATTGTTGGTCCTAATTCACCTTGGTATAAGGATATATATGACTACCTTCACACCCAAATCCTACCTCCCGACTTTTCTAACAACCAACAAAAAACATTTATTCGATGAGCGGCCAAGTACATCATCATTTTACCGTCATAGCCTAGATACCACCCTTCTTATATGTCTCGACACAGAGGAATCGAAGATAGCTTTACAATAAATACACAAGAATATATGTGGGGCTCACTCTAGTGGTCCTACCCTAGCTAAGAAGGTTTTCAGAAAAGGGTACTATTTACCTACAATGGAAGGCCATTCATATTACTTCAGGAATAAATGTCGATAGTGTCAAATCCACGATGACCTAGTACATGCACTGGCATAGGGACTCCATACAGTTACCTCACCTTGGCCTTTCTCTGTAGACATGGAAAATTGACCTAACACTTATCACACATCCTAAATGACATTTTATCATCATCGGTATTATTATCATCGAATATCACTAGATTTCACATCAAAAGCATCAAAAACCCTAATTTCCTCTATTAATTGAATAATTATACATTATTTAATTAATTCACTTTTCACCATTTTTGACAAATTAAATCAATTTTATTTATTTAATAAATCCCTAAACCCTAATTTCATCTATTAATTGAATAATTGAATATTATTTAATTAACTCACTTTTTCACCATTTTTGATTATTTTAATAAATTACATTTATTTAATATAGTCCTAATCTAACTTTATTCCTCTTGATTAATTAAATAACATCAATTATTTAATTATGTCGCTAATTCACTTTATTCCCCTAAATTAATTAAATTATTAAAATATAATAATTTAACTATATCACTTTCCCCCAAACTTGAATAATTAAGTAAATTATTCAAAACATCATCGAAAAGGTCAAATCAAACAAATACCACTTTGTTTGCAAAAGTCAAACTTGATTTGCATGTTCAACTCAAAAAAATTAATTAATTAGTTATCCTCACCCACTTTCATGATTGAGAAAATTATGAACCACTAATTGCTCAGTCTATTTTTCAATCCCACTGAAGGCTCAAATTGATTTCATCAATTTCACATATTGCTCCACATGATTTCTTCAAATTCCATAGATTATTCAATCTCTTCCCTCAATCCCATTGAACACTCAAAATGATTTCTTCAATCACACCAGTTACGTAATTAATTTGCACTGATTATTCTTGTCTATTTCCTCTCAACATCTTTCAACCGTCGATCGAGATATTCTACTATGTGATCAAGAGCATTCATTTCGAAACAAAAATTCTATATAAAAAATCTCTTTCCTCTCAAAAAAGGATCGAAGAATTGACCTATTTTACACAACAAAGTAATGCCTAGATCTTAATCAAGTTTTTGACATCTTCTTACACACATCTTTGATCAACACATGCACGTTCTTCAAGCTTTTGCATATAACAATGGAGACTTCACATTGATACGAACAACCCAACATCTTTATGAGCACACTCCGACATGGGATGATAAAACTACTTTGTTTTTTAATTCAATTGTTATTGTTCTTTCAATTTCATTCTAGAATTTTTTAATTTGTAGTTTCATTTCATGAGTAATGGCCATGAATCATTAGCACTTTGTTGATTATATAGTTTCTATTCACTTAATTTGATTGCATTCTCATGATCTTGATTTCCCCCTTACACATTCTCTCAATGGGGACTCAACCTCATCAAGAAGATTCAACCTAAATCTACCAATGGATACAAATTGACTATCACTACAACAAAATATTTCACTAAATGGATCAAAGCCATACCGATGACGTATATCACTAGTAAAAAAAATAAAAAATTCATACTGAACTATATCATATGTCGGTATGGTGTTCCTTTATCCATAGTAATAGATAATAAGTGTCCCTTCAAAAACAAAGATGTCAAGGAATTATGTGAAAGATACCACTTCTCCACTCCATGTTACCCCCAAGGTAATGGTCAAGTGGAGGAATCTAATAAAACCATTGTGAAAATCCTAAATAAGATTGTCAATTATGTTGGTTGAGAAGCATATACAGCTAAATCAATTCTTATGGGCTTATCATATGACCATTTGTACTCAAATTGATACCACATCTTATTCCTTAATCTTTGATTTTGAATCCATCCTATCGATTGAGGTTGAGATCTCATCCTTGAGAGTTTCCATGAAAAAATTCATTGATGATGAAGATTACCAAATCTCTAGGTTACATGAGCTAGAACTATTGGATTTAAGAAGACAAACTTGTTGGAAGCTGAATTACTCTGAGAGGGGGGTGAATCAGAGTAATGTACAAATTTAACTTTTGTAACTTGAAATACATATATAAATGATGACTTTGAAAGCAACTAAGTGAAACTTTTGATTGCAAAGTGAAATTTCAACATCACTGAACTTTTAAATAGAATGATTGTTTTGAGTGACTTTACAAACCATTTTCAAAGCATAATATAATTTTTTCATATAAAAGTGATTGAACAATTCTCTGTATAATGCTTTAGATTCACAAGATTCTATGCACTTTATGAAAGATTGAACATTCTTTTATAACAGGTTGAACAACATACATTCATGACAGATTGAACTTTATACTTTGAACCCTTTCAAAATGAAACATTAAACATGTATTAGAGCATTGCATGAAATTATTTTGACATATGACAAAATGAAAACTTAAAAAGTTAAGCACATGAACTGAAACACAATTGCATAAATTTCAACACATGACACATTATTTTCCTGAGTGGAAAAACCCTCATGGTGTATTAAAAACCACTCGCAAATTGTTCCTTTCATTCATTCAAAGAGCACCAACTCAACATCGAAAAGAATAAAGCACTAACTTCAATAGGAGCACTGACTCCCAGTTCTTACAAACTTAGGAACACCCATTCTAGGAAGCATCAACTTCTTTTAATGCACTACAATTAGAGCATCCTATCAAAACCCTAGAAGTGCAGATTTTGAAACTCTAGAATTTCAATAGAAGACTATGTATATTCTCATTAAGCACACTAAAGAATGTTGTGCATCAACATCTTCCTTCAATACGATAATATGAGGATCATAATAAAATATTTTCAATGCAGTACTATTTTTACACTATATGACTAAAGCTTCATATTCCTCTCTCAAATCATAGAAAAATGCCTAAAGATCATCTATTTAATTCCACTGTGAATGAGAAGTTTCAAAAACTGTAATTCATCTCGGGCTAGGGTTAGGGTTACTCGAGATATTAACCAGCACTATTAAGATTGAACAAGAAATGCAATCTTAGGTAACACATTTGTACAGAAACTGCCGAATTTGCAGAATGCCCAATCACTGAAAACCCTCTAACTGTCAAATGATAGAATATAAAATAGTTTCATTCTTTTGTTTTTTTTAACAAATAATATACATATCATTAATCAATTGTTTTAGCATGAAAATCTCAAGGCAATTTTCTTTTACTTGTTCATGGTGGGAGAAGATGAAACAAATACCATATAATAGTGTTGAAGACCATCAAAACTATCTAGCTAAAAGGTAAACCAACTTCCACAGTCAACACTCTATCTTCTTCCACTGTCGAGCTCAAAAATCTACTAACACATCTTCATGGTGGTGGCAAGGGTTTCACATGTTTTCTCATTGGAACAATAACAACTTTTCCCTAAACTTCCTTTGAAAGCTTTCGAAGACTTCAACCAAACAGATAATCATTTGAACTTTCCAGATTTAATAATAGTTGATAAATTTTTGAAATCCACCGCTTTACAACCTTTGACTATGCTAGGAATATTCTGTCAACAATAATGCAAATTATCAAAACCAAATGATATTTGTGGGCCAAACAATAGTATCGATCACCTTATTATTGTCATGTGACTTTTCAATAAAGTCATTTCCTTCGACAATAAAAAAATTGCCACTTTAATCAATCAACCAAGATTCTCACAATCATATCAAATATCGATTACCATAGCCTTGTCAATAATCGCATTATCAAGACAATATGCCAATTTAATCAAGCTAATAACAATGTTTCCCAATAATTTATCACTTTACAAAGTGGTTGTTAATAATGCCACAATGAAATGTGAGAATAAACTCCATTAAACAATATCATAGCATTTGAATGTAATTATTTGAATCCCCTTGATTGATCAAACTGAAAACTCCCAGTACATTCAATGCAATGCCACAATGTCGATGTAATCAAAGATGTAAACCTCCTTATAAAACTGGTACCTTATATAAATATCAAGAATGACTTAAAACAATACAGTAGTGCAATAATATAAGATTAATAATGCGCTAATATATCATTCAAAGAAAACCTGAAAATGATCAAAACAATACAGCATGATATCACCTGATCATCAACACTTGTAGAAAGAATCACCCCATGTGACATATATATCCTCTGCACATGAATCCAACATGATTAGAACCATAAAACAAGACTGAAATTATCCAAAGCACTGTCCACAAAGTACTATCCACAAAGCCACAAAGTATTGAATATGCCCAGACTAAAATATATAACCAAAGCATATTAAATGTATAATGCCAAACTATGAAATGCCAAGGCACCAACCCAGGGTAGTTTTGACATCAAGAACAAATGCCACAGAAGGAGCCAACAAACCCCCCCTTTGTCCTTGATGGCAAAAATATAGCCATCTAAACCAAAAATCATATTTCTCCCCCTTTTTGTCACAAGGACAGAGGACAACCTATGAAAGGCCAAGAAATGTAATTGAAACAATTGCAAATGTAGCAATGGAGTAGAAAAGAAATACCAAATGAAGCAGAAACAAGCTGCTTAGAGAGCTAAAAATCTCCCCCTGAATCCATGATAGAGCATTAAGAGAGAAAATATTGAGAGACAAATCCCAACCGAGAACAAATTCTTTTAAAGACTTCTTTAGCCAAAGGCTTTGTAAAAATATCTGCAACCTATGCTTGAGTAGGGACATATTGCACAAAAAATTCATTAGCCAACATCTTTTCATGAAGAAAATGAAATTTAATAGCAATGTGATTGGTTCTTGAATGCATAATTGGATTCTTAGACAAATTTATAACACTTGTATTGTCACAAAAGATAGAAACGGGTTTTTCAATAGCAATACCCATATCATAAAGAGTTTGGGCCATCCAAAGTAATTGAGTACAACAAGATGTAGCAGCAATGTATTCTGGTTCTGCTGAAGAAAGTGAAACAAAATCTTGTTTCTTGCTATGCCATGCAACCAAATGATCACCAAGAAAGAATGCAGCACCACTAGTGATTTTCTTGTCATATAAAAAACCAACCCAATCTCCATCAGTATAGGCCATCAAAGTGAAACCATAATTTTGAGGATACCAAAGACCATAGTCAAGAGTACCCAGAATGTATTTAAATTTTTTTTTTACAGTATAAGATGTGTCTGTTTAGGAGTAGATTGGAACCTAGAAACCATACAAACTGCTTGCATTAAATTAGGTCTATATGCAATCAAGTATAATAAATTGTCTATCATAGACCGATATTCAGATTGATCTACATAAGGAGAATCATCAATTTTGGAAATTTTACAACCAGTTACCATTGGAGTGCTTACAACATGATAATCATTCATTTGAATTTTTTTGAGCATTTCCTTTTCATATTTAGTTTGAGACAAGAAAATGCCATGTTCAAGTTGAGAAACTTGAAGTCCAAGAAAGAATGTTAGTTCACCTAACATGGACATCTCAAATTATGATTCCATAATCTTAGAAAAATTCTTAGATAACACATCATTATTACACCCAAAGATAATGTCATAAACATAAAATTCAACCAAAATATCATTACCTTCCATTTTGACATAAAGGTTGTTGTCCACACATCCTCTTGTAAAGCCATTAGTTATTAAATGTGAGTCCAGCCTTGAATACCAAGCTCTAGGAGCTTGTTTAAGACCATACAAGGCCTTTTTCAACCTATAAACACAATTAGGATTGTCTTGTGCAACAAACCCTTCTGGTTGTTCCATATACACTTCCTCACCAAGATATCCATTCAAAAAAGTAGTTTTGACATCCATTTGGTAAACCTTAAAGTTCTTAAAACATGAGTATGCCGAAAATATTCTAATGGATTCAATTCTAGCAATAGGTGCATAAGTTTCACCAAAATCAATACCTTCCTGTTGTGCATAGCCTTTGCACACAAATTGTGCCTTGTTTCTTACAAATTTTCCACATTCATCAAGTTTATTTCTGAAAACCCATTTTCCACCAATAACATTCTTGTCATTAGGTCTTGAGATTAACTCCCAAGTCTTATTCTTTTCAATCTGGTTGATTTCTTCTTGCATTGCTTTCAACCAACATTCATCAATTAATGCTTCACTGCATGTTTTGGGTTCAAACTTAGTTACTAAACAGAAATTTTCAACAATTTGAGCTTGTTCCTCAAGTTTTTCTCTCCTTCTTGTCAAGACACCTACACTTCTATCCCCAATTATCTGATCTTGAGGATGATTCTTGACAACAATCCCGGGGGGTGTTTTTTGAGGTGTTACTACTTTAGAGCTTGAAGCATCCTCCTGTTGTATATTATCTGCTTCAGCAAATTTGGGAGAAATTTCAAAACCTGCCATAGGTTCCTCTTCAACATCTTGCACATGATCATCATCTAGAAGCAACTTTTCATCAAACTTGACATTAACAGATTCAACAATCTTATTTAGCCTATTATGAAACATTTCTAAGCTTTGCTATGAGTAGAATATCCTAAAAAGATACCTTCATCAAATTTGGATTGAAAGCTTTCTAATTTTTCCTCATCTCTTTTGATAAAGCATTTACAACCAAATATTTTGAAGTACTTTATAGAGGCAGATTTACCATACCATAGCTCATATGGAGTGAAATTGGATCTCACTCTTATTTGCACTCTATTCAGAATATAGACAGTTGTATGAACAACTTATTTCTAGTACATATTAGGCAACTTGGCTTCATTAAGCATTGTTCTAGCCATTTCTTTCACTGTTCTATTTTTCCTTTCCACAACCCCATTCTATTGAGGTGTCCTTGCAATAGCATATTGCTTTTTTATACCATGTTGCTCACAATAATCAATGAATTCTTAAGAGGTAAACTCACCTCCCTTGTCTGACCTCAAGCATTTAAGCTTCATATCAGATTAATTCTCAACCACTTTACGAAAGATTTTAAATCTGTCAAAAGCCTTTGATTTATCTTTGAGAAAGGTTACCCAAACCATCCTTGTGTAGTCATCTACAAATAACCTGAAGTAATTATCACCATTTATTGACCGTGTCCTAGTAGGACCACATAAATTAGTGTGTACAAGCTGCAAAGGTTTAGTTGAAGCATGTTCTTTGGATTTTAAACTAGCCTTTGCTTGGTTACCTCTTATACATTCTTTGCAAACTGCATTTTCTGGTTTGCTTAGAATAGGAAAACCTCTGACATTCTGGTTTTTGTTGATCCTAACCAAATTGTCAAAGTTAACATGTCCTAATCATTTATGCCAAAACCAATTCTCTTCAAATTGACCCATAAGGAAAATACCTTCATTGCTTTCATGATTGGAAGAGTCAAGGAGATTGTAAACATTACCTTGTGTCCTTAATCCGGTTGCAACTGTTTTACCAGATTTTTTCTTTATAGCACATCCTTGTGAATTGAATATAACATTGTAACCATTGTAACAAATCTGACTAAAACTTAAAAGATTGTGTTTAAGGCCTTCTACATAAAACAAATCATAAATGGGTGTGTCATCATTTAGAAGTAGAGAGCCTTTACCTTTAATATGAATTCCTATATTGACACCAAACTTTACAAAACCTCCTGTATAATCTTCAAGTTTAAAAAACTTGTCCTTATCTCCTGTCATGTGATTGGAACAACCACTATCCAAAACCCACAATACCTTCTTTTTGGAAAGAAATGCAATTTTTACAAGCATGGATTGTTCTATGCTTGGAACAAACTTGGGTCTCCAAACCTTTTCAATGATTTGTTTACCTTGTTTGCACTATTTGGATGTGTGACCAATAGTATTGCATTTGAAGTATCTAATTGAATTTGGAAAGCCAAAGAACTATTTGTGACCAAACCTTGAAGTTCTAGGCATCATAAGCCTGCAATTCCTCACTTTGTGTCCAAATTTATTATAAAAAAAGAAATAACCATGAAAAAATGCATTAAACCTGAAATTGGTTCGTTTATGCTCAAATGGCTACTTATTATCAGCTGCCTTAAAGTTTCGATTTAAAGTTTTTGAACACTCACCAGTGTTGAATCCGACACCATTCATGTATTTATGCTGCTTTTTTTCCCCAAGTATATCATTCAAATGAATAGTGCTTTCATAGCCTTCAACTTGTTTTTTAAGAGTGACAACATGTTGTTAAAGTTTTTGAATCTCTTTATCTTTATCAACAAGAACTAATTTGAGATTATCCATAGCTCTTTTAGAGTCATCAAGTTCAACTTGTAAGCATGTGATCATATTGTTTGGACTATGCTCTTGAGAAGCAATTTTTTTCTTTAATATTTTTTTTCTTGAAGTGCACAAAGCAATTCAATTTCACAATTTTCTAAATCAAGCTATTTTTCTGATTCTTTATTTGAAGTATTTTGTGTATCAACTTCAGCCATGAATAAAGTTACATCTTCATCACCTAGTGAGTCATCTAACTCAACATCTGAGTCTTCTTTGGTAAAGAGACTCTTTTTCTTTTTGAAGTTAAACTTCTTTTTAGGATTAAAAACCTTTTTCTTATAGTATTTTTCTGGTTTTTCATCCTCATTAGACTAATCACCATAAGGACATTTAGGAACAAAGTGTCCAGACTTTCCACAAGTAAAACATTTAAAGGGCAGCTTACCCTTATATTTATTTTTGAGTTTTTTGACAAGAAGAGCTTCTTTTGAATTTGATAAATCAGAGTCACTATCATCTAATAACTCTTTCTTTTCTGCTTTGAAGGTAGTTTCTTTTAATGCAGAACCAATATTACCAATTCTCATTTCATATGCAGTTAGAATACCTTGTAAGTTATCTAATAAGGAAAGCTGATCAAAATGTTTCTTCTCTTCAAGAGTAGAAACCTTAGATTCAAATTTAGGTTGCAAAGTTATAATTACTTTCCTAACCACATAAATCTTTCTTTTCTGCTTTGAAGGTAGTTTCTTTTAATGCAGAACCAATATTACCAATTGTCATTTCATATGCAGTTAGAATACCTTGTAAGTTATCTAAGGAAAGCTGATCAAAATGTTTCTTCTCTTCAAGAGTAGAAACCTTAGATTCAAATTTAGGTTGCAAAGTTATAATTACTTTCCTAACCACATCAAACACTTCAACTGTTTCACCTAAACCTCTTCTTGCATTTATAATTTCATCTATTCTTAGAAAGTAATCTGTAATCTTTTCATCATCTTTCATTTTCAATTCTTGAAACTGATTTTTAAGAGTGAGTATTTTGGACTGTTTGACCTTGTCATTCCCTTGATACACATTCTCAAATTTTTCCCATATTTCAAAGGCTGACTTACAATGCATGACTTTAACAAATACCTCTTTTGTTAAACCACATAGAAGAGCATGTTTAGCTCTAGCATTTGTTTCATACTCTTTTTTCATCTGCATCAGTGGGTATGGATGTAGGTACATTATATTTGTTTTGCACAATACTCCAAAAATCTAAATGAATAGAAATCAGATATATTTCCATTCTAATTTTCCATAAAACATAATTAGATCCATCAAACAAAGGAGCTCTTGTAACAAATGAACCCTCTTGTGCATGTGACATATTGACTTCCAAGACCATAATCAACCCTAGCTATGACACCTAATGCATGGCCCTACACTCTAATACCAATTGCTGGAAGTTGAATTACTCTGAGAGGGGTGGGGGGTGAATCAGAGTAATTTACAAATTTAACTTTTTAAACTTGAAATGCAGATATAAATGATGACTTTGAAAGCAACTAAGTGAAAATTTTGATTGCAAAGTGAACTTTTAACAACACCGAACTTTTAAACAAAATGATTGTTTTAAGTGACTTTACAAACCATTTTCAAAGCATAATCTAAATTTTTCATATAAAAATGATTGAACAATTATGTGTATAATGCTTTAGATTCACAAGATTCTATGCACTTTATGACAGATTGAACATTATTTTATAACAAGTTGAACAACATACATTCATGACAGATTGAACTTTATACTTTGAACCCTTTCAAAATGAAACATTAAACATGTATTAGAGCATTGCATGAAATTATTTTGGCATATGACATAATGAAAACTTAAACAGTTAAGCACATGAACTGAAACACAATTGCATAAATTTCAACACATGACACATTATTTTCTTGAGTAGAAAAACCCTCATGCATTATAAAAACCCACTCATAAATTGTTCCTTTTATTCATTCAAAGAGCACCAACTCAACATCGAAAATACTAAAGCACCAACTTCAATAGGAGCACCAACTCCCAGTTTTTACAAACTTAGGAACACCCATTCTAGGAAGCACCAACTTCTTTTAATGCACTACAATTATAGCATCCTATGAAAACCCTAGAAGTGCAGATTTTGCAATCTAGAATTTCAATAGAAGACTATGTATATTATCATTAAGCACACTAAAGAATGTTGTGCATCGACATCTTCCTTCAATACAATAATATAAGGATCATAATAAAATATTTTCAATGTAGTACTTATTTTACACAATATGACTGAAGCTTCATATTCCTCTCTCAGATCACAGAAAAATACCTGAAGATCATCTATTTAAAGCCACTGTGAATGAGCAGTTTCAAAAACTCTAATTCATCTCGGGTTAGCATTTGGGTTACTCGAGCTCTTAACCAACACTATTAAGATTGAACAAGAAATGCAATCTTAGGTAGCACATTTGTAAAGAAACTGCCGAATTTGCAGAATGCCTAATAATTGAAAACCCTCTAACTGTCAAATGACAGAATATAAAATTGTTTCATTCTTTGTTTTGTTTTTAACAAATAATATAAATATCATTAATCAACTGTTTTAGCACGAAAATCTCAAGGCAATTTTCTTTTACCTGTTCATGGTGGGAGAAGATGAAACAAATACCATATAACAGTGTTGAAGACCATCGATATTGTCTAGCTGAAAAATCTGCTAACACATCTTCATAGTCAATAGTCAACACTCTATCTTCTTCCAATGTCAAGCTCAAAAATCGGCTAACACATCTTCATGGTGGTGGCAAGGGTTTCACATGTTTTCTCATTGGAACAATAACAAATTTTCACTAAACTTCCTTTCAAAGCTTTTGAAGACTTCAACCAAACAGATAATCATTTGAACTTTCCAGATTCAATAATAGTTGATAAAATTTTGAAATCCAACTCTTTACAACCTCTGACTATGTTGGGAATATCTTGTCAATAATAGAGTGAATATCCACTACCAAAAATACCGACAACAATAATGCAAATGATCAAAACCAAATGATAGTTGTGTGCCAAACAATAGTATCAATCACCTTATTATTGTCATGTGACTTTTCAATAAAGTAATTTCCTTCATCAATAAAAAAATGTCACGTTAATCAATCAACCAAGATTCTCACAATCATATCAAATTTTGATTACCATAGCCTTGTCAATAATCACATTATCAAGACAATATGACAATTTAATCAAGCCAATAAAAATTCTGCCCAATACTTTATCAATTTACAAAGTGATTGTTAATAATGCCACGATGAAATGTGAGAATAAACTCCATTAAACAATATCATAGAATTTGAATGTAAATATTTGAATCCCCTTGATTGATCAAACTAAAAACTCCAAGTACATTTAATGCAATGTCACAATGTCAATGTAATCAAAGATGTAAACCTCATTATAAAACTTGTACCTTATATAAATATCAAGAATGACTTAAAACAATACAGTAGTGCAATAATATAAGATTAATAATGCACTAATATATCATTCAAAGACAACCTGAAAATGATCAAAACAATACAACATGATATCACCTGATCATCAACACATGTAGAAAGAATCACCCCATGTGACATATATATCCTCTGCACATGAATCCAACATGTTTAGAACCATAAAACAAGACTAAAAGTATCCAAAGCATTGTCCACAAAGTACTATCCACAAAGCCATAAAGTATTGAATATGCCAAGACTGAAATATATAACCAAAGCATATTAAATGCAAATGCCAAATTGTGAAATGCCAAGGCACCAACCCAGGGCAGTTTTGACATCAAGGACAAATGCCACAGAAGGAGACAAAAAAATTGTGTTGTTCTACTTGTAGGCATATCATAATTGCCTTTGACATAGCTACAATAAGAGAGTCAAGGTCTGAAACTTCGACATGTTGGTGATATAGTCTTGAAAGAGAATCCCAAGAACTAACAAGAAAGAGAAAAACCAGGCGAGTTTGAGCTTAACTGGTTGGGTCCTTATATCATCACCATAGCATATAGATCTAGGGCCTATCAATTGGCTACTCTTGAGGGTGAACCCCTATCTAATCCTATCAATAACATGAACCTTAGAAAGTACTATACATGACCTCTAGAGATCCCATTGTATCAAAAACTCAAAAAAATGGAAGAACATAAAAGAAAAGAGAAAGAAACTAACTCATCCTATATTGAAAACCATTTTGGTGGTGCTTTGGATATGTACCATGGTAAAAAACTAGCAAACAAGTGTCGTGTGTAGTCATCTTCCACTCTACCATCTATCACTACTATATTTGATTTCATCCATAATAACCTGAGTATATGCTCCTTCATAATAAAAACATTTATCACCCCTTCTCGAGGCTTGTGATTGATTAAACATTTAGCATCAAACCACTTATCATATCTATCTCTTCATAATAACTAGTCTTATTCCAGACTATGATCAATCCTTGACCTATGGGTTTCAAAAGGACATTACACATGGTATTTGAGGATGTTATCACAAAAATCCAAAAAATATTAAAAAATAAAACAAAAATATTAAAATATTAAAACATTCAACAAAACATCGAAACATTCAAATCTTCTTTGAAAAATCCAAAAACAATCATAAAACAGTCAAAAAATAAAAAATGATGTCAGTTCATGGTACCAAACTACATTGTCTCTACATATGTGTGTAGGCAAGGCAAGTCACTGATGAGTCCCCGAGGAATTAGGTTTATCATTTAGGGTCCATCACAGTCAAATATTCATCATAATCCATATGTCATGATGCAGGAGCATCCTTGGTTCTTTGCAATCCTGCATCGACCAAAAATATTTTCATTTCGGTTTTTGTTCACTTCAAGTTGGCAGATTCAGTATTTCATCATATTTGCTCACCAAACCCTGTGGATCTATGTTTTCATTGTGGACATGTTCGTTTTCCTTATTCCTATATTTCAGCACGATTGGATCTTTTTCTAGCAAGTTATCACTTTCGGATTAAGTGACAATTTCTAGAACAGAGCACCGAAGCAGTTTCAAGCCTAACGGCTAATTTGATCTCTTGTGGATCCTTCTTGTAACTTGTAGATCCTTGCGTTGTGCTTCAAATTTTTTCATGGGGTATCCTTGACCTTAATTTAGTTCCACACTTCATCATATGCACCTATCGAGGAGAAATTCAAATTGAAGGCCGACCTATTTCATGCATGTTGTGTTTCCTTCATTAGAGATTGTAATGATCTTTGGTTGATGCAGATGATAGTAGAAGAACAACCTTTGTTGAGGAGGATCATGTTAGATCATCGAATAAACTGGAAGAGGGAGAAGTGTTGGTGAACATAAGAGTATTGTGTCAAAGTGAGATGGAGCATGAATCATTGCAAAGAAATAATTTGTTCTGAACCAAATGCATGGTAGCTGGTAAATGTTGCATAGTGATTATTGACAGTGGAAGCTCTGAGAACCTAGTTTCTAAAGAAATGGTGACCAAATTGAAGTTGGAAAGACTAAAACACATGAAGCCTTATCAGATAGCATGTATTCAAGATCAGCATAAGATACTAGTAAGTGAACAATTTTTGGTGAAATTGAAGATAGGAAATTATCATGATGAATTTTTGTGTGATATCATGTCTATGGATGTATGCCATGTTTTTTTGGGAAGGCCTTGGTAGTATGATAGACATGCTATTCATGATGGAAAGAACACATATACCATTGTTTCTAATGGGATGAAGAAGACTTTGTTGCCATTGGAGGATGTTCCTAAAGTTGAGTTTTGTACGAATGCTAGAATTTTATTGGTTGATGGAAGGAGATTTCTAGATGGAATGAGACATGAGAACATGTGCTATGTCTTAGTTCCTAAGACGGTTGAATACTTGTAGCATGTAGAAGAACAACCAAAGGAGATAAAGGAGTTGCTAGTAGAATACAAAGCTATCATTTCGAATAATGTACCTGATGGATTGCCACCTGTGAGGAGTATTACTCATTGCATGGATTTGATTCTTGGAGCTAGTTTGCCTAATAAAGTAGCACACCAAATGACACCAGTAGAGAATGAATAGTTGAATAGACAAGTGCAATATTTTTTGAGGAGGGGTTTGATAAGAGAAAGCTTAAGTCCTTGTGAAATACTTGTTGTTCTAGCACCTAAGAAGGATGGAGAATGGAGGATGTGTACAAAATCTAGAGCCATAAACAAAATCACACTGAAGTATATATTTCCTTTGCCCCAGATGGATGACATTATGGATTGTTTGAGTGGAGCTAAATAATTTACAAAGATAGAATTGAAGAGTGGATATCATCAGATTAGAATTAGAGAAGGGGATGAGTGGAATACATCATTCAAGACAAATGAAGGATTGTATGAGTGGTTGGTGATGCCTTTTGGACTAACAAACACATCATGTACTTTCATGACGCTGATGAATGAGGTATTGAAGAAATTATTGGGTAAGTTTGTGATTGTCTATTTGGATGACATATTTATTTTCAATAAGACTAGAGAAGAAATTTTGTTGCATATAAGACAAGTTTTGCAAAGGTTGAGAGAAGAGAAGTTGTTGATAAACATTAAGAAGTGTAGTTTCATTAAGAAAGAATTGGTATATCTGGGATTTTTTATATCAGTTGATGGATTAGAGATGGATCCTGAGAAGGTAAGATAAATTGTTGAATGGCCTACACTGTGAAGCATTGGAGATGTAAGATCATTTCATGGATTGGCTAGTTTCTACTGAAATTTCATTAGGAATTTCAGTTCTATTTGCATTCCTATGACAGAAACAATGAGAGGAGATAAGAAAGATTTTAGGTGGCCATTTGGAGCAGACCAGAGTTTTGAGTTGTTGAAATAGAAGGTGACTGAGCAGCCTGTGTTGGCTTTACTAGAATTTAATAAGGTATTTTAGGTAGACTATGATGCAAGTGGAAATGCAATTGGAGCAGTATTAATTCAAGAAGGAAGACTAGTAGCTTATTTTAGTGAAAAATTGAATGATGCTAGGAAAATGTATTCAGTATATGACCAAAAGTTTTTTATGGCATAGTTCAAGCTTTGAAGAAGTGGAGACATTACTTATTTCCTAAGGATTTTATGTTCTATACTGATCATCAGGTATTGCAGTATTTGAATAGTCAAGATAAGTTGAATTAGAGACACATGAGACGGGTAGAATTCTTATAGAGTTATACTTTTGTTTTGAAACATAGGAGTGGAAATTCAAATAGATTCATTGATGATTTGAGTGGGAGAAGGAATTTACTGGTAGAAATGAGAGTGGAGGTATTAGGCTTTAATGCATTGAAGAACTTGTATGAGGAAGACCTAGATTTCGTAAAACCTTGGAGAGCTTGTAAAGAACTAGTCTTGGAAGATAGGAGTCAGTGGTTGGATTATTTCATTCAGGAGGATATGTTGTGTTGGCAACAAAAGGGTAGACAACTGAGAGGGGGGGGTGAATCAGTTGTCACATAATTTCAAACTTATTAACTTTGTTAACCCTTATTCTCATATTTGATTAATAACCATGAAAGCATAAATAACAACACATTAGAAATACACATAACACCAAGATTTTTGCGTGGAAACCTTGTTAGGGGAAAAACCACGATAGAGGTTAATCCACAAGTTTATACTCTGTTAAAATTATAAGAAGATAAAATGAGAATGCACATGCATTCAGGCACACTGCCTAGAGCTCACTGCAGATACAAAGGAAGACTCGCTATCTTACATAAATATTCAGATTAAATCCATCTGAAGAATTTGAACTAAGAGAGTAGCATCTACTAATCCCTAATTATAGTTTCGATTAAGCACATGAACACTTCTTCACTTTTCTTCACTCTTCTTCACACTCTACTCTGTCGTCAAATGATCTGATCTTTATTTGCACATAGCACTCACATACTTCACATATTACACACATCAAATGAGATACAAAATCGCTCATAGATATCTGCAACAAGTAATTACATTGCTTCATGTCAGCTTGAATAAAATAATAGAATGAATGTAAACTATCAAACCAAAACAATAAATATTATTAATGCGAATCAACCAAGGCTGAACACAACATAGTAGAGACCCAAAGCAATGTCCTCAAACACAAAACACCTTCAAATATTTTTCCTCAAAGATCTACAACACGCTATAATCACCCTATCAGCCATGAACATGAAAAACATGAACACGCAAGAGAAAACCACAGATCGTGAGCACAATGATCAATTCATACATGAAACATAGATAGAACATGATCTAGAAACATCCACAAACACCACAAGAATTTACACAAAAACTTAGATTACCAGAATCACATTATCTTCTTCCAGGAACACCAGCTTCAGTAATAGAATAACTATTGAAACACAAAAACCTCATAGCTTGCTCAAATATTCATGCGCACCTCTGAAACTTTTAGTGGATAAACTAGATAGGCTTGAAAACAAACCCTTTAATCTGTAACTTCTCACCATCAACGTACTATCCTCTCGAGGGGGCATTGTCATCCTATTCTTATATCATTATCATCTCATCATCATTCTATCTTTCTATCATCATCCATTTTCCTCTATCCATACCTTAGCTTCTTTGAAATGATGTTACTCGACACAAATCTCATCATCTCAAAGAGGGGAAAAATTTAGACATCCAAAAATGTCCAATTACGATACTTTGTCATGACGTTACATCATTTAGACATCTTGTAACATGTTTTTCCCTAGGTACCCATGTCATCATCTAATTAGTTAAATAAATCTTACGTATTTGACCAATTTCATTCATAATCCCTCCATTCTTCTAATGTTAATTAAATAATTTATATTATTTAATTAATGAAGTCATAAATCCAACATTAATTAAATAAATCAAATATTTATTTAATTGATAAAATCTTAAAATATCTTCTCACTTTATTTCTAAAAATGAAACTCGTGTGTATCTAATTAATTTATTTAATTAGATAATTCATCAATTATCATTCTCGTCTTTTTCAGGATTTCCTTTAAAAGAGAAAATCAAAATCTTCCTATCTTTTCAAATCTTATCTTATCTTGTTTTGTTTCTTCTTTGATCAAATAAAGAAAAAATCAAATCTTATTATATCTTCTTCTTTGTCCACATCAAAATTCTATAAATGCGGCCTCTCACAAGCCATTTGGGATTGACTTCTTTTAGTACCCTCACTCTATCAAAATCATTCTTCAATCTTTCATCTATCACCCTGTCCTATCGTTATACTACAATAGTAAGCGATCAACATTCCTTGAATAGGAAAATCCTTCGAAATCATGCATTCTCATGTGAGATTGAGAAGAACAATGGAGTGAATCCCTGGTAATATGCATGTTTGTTTATATTAGATTATTCATATTGCATTTGTCTATGTTTTACAGGTAACTACATTGAGGATGGTGAAAATATGAATCTTAATCTAATAAGATTTCAGATTTAAGATTTTTCCCTATCTACACCTATTACTTGTAATTTTCTAGTAAGAAACACCAATGCATCTCAGATAACACTCCATTCGAGTCTTCCACAAAGAATATTTTGTTCCATCGAATCTTGGACTATCCTTCTTATATGTCACCATCCCAGATCACCTCAAGTTGTTAAACTTCTTCCAAGGAACCTTCTTTGATACCAATTGTTGGAAACACAAGGGAAGCCAATTGAGAGGGGGGGAGTGAATCAGTTTTCATAGAGTTTCAAACTTATTGAATTTGTTAACCCTTATTCTCAGATCTGATTAATAACCATGAAAGCATAAATCAACAACACATCAGAAATACACATAACACCAAGATTTTTGCGTGAAAACCCTATTAGGGGAAAACCATAGTGGAGGTTAATCCACAAGTTTATACTTTGTTATAAGAATAAGAAGAATAAATGGGAATGCACATGCATTCAAGAACACTGCCTAGAGATCACTGCTCAGATATAAAGGAAGACTCACTGTCTTATAGAAATATTCAAATTAAATCCATCTAAAGAATTTGAACTGAGAGAGTAGCATCTGCTAATGCCTGATTATAATTTTGATTAAGCACATGAACACTTCTTCACTTTTCTTCACTCTTCTTCACACTCTAGTTTGCCTTCGAATGATCTGATCTTTATTCACACATGGAACTTCCACACTTCACATACTACACACATCAAGTGAGATAAAAAATTGTTCATATATATTCGCAAAAAGTAATTACATTGCTTCATGTCAGCTTGAACAAAATAATAGAATGAATGCAAAATGTTGGGCCAAAACAATAAAGATAATTAATGTGAATCAACCAAGTTCAGACACACCATAGTAGAGACCCAAAACAATTTCCTTGAACACAAAACACCTTCAAATATTTTTCCTCAAAGATCTACAACACGCTATAATCACCCTGTGGGGCATGAACATGAAAAACATGAGCACGCAAGAGAAAATAATGGATCATGAGCACAACAATCAATGTGGACATGCAACACAGATAGAACATGATCTAGAAACATCCACAAACACCATAGGAACATACATAGCAACTCAAATTACCAAAATCACATTATCTTCTTCTAGGAACACCAACTTCAGTAACAGAATAACTATCAGAACACATAAACTCATAGCTTGCTCAAATCTTCATGTGCACATTTGAAACTTTCGGTGGATAAATTAGATAGGATTGAAATTAAACCCTTTAATCTGCAACTTCTCACCATCAACGTATTGAACTTTCCATCATACTGATATTCACTTCACAGATAACCTGAAACTTATTTTATTATAATTTTCTCTATATCCTCGACATATACAATCTTAAAGACATTAAGGATAATAGTGTTGAAATTAATGACAACCACATATAAGAAATACAGCCATAACATCCAACAATCTCCCCTTTTGGAATTGATGGAAACACATGATGTGGAAAACACCATCAACACAACTAATTTCAGCACTTACTCCCCCTTAGGTTCTGACTCTTCTCTCATGAATTCTTCAAGATTTTTTCACATTATCCTTCTCCCCATTTGAAATCAATGACAAAGATACACAAACTCTGAACCACATATCTAAATCTTCTGACTACTCCCCCTGAGTAGTAGCCACACAACATCAATCTAAATCAAGATATGACTATGAAATGCTCGGACTGATGCAACGTCTTGCATCTTAGTTTTGATTAGGAGGGGTAATCACCCCTAACTTCCCTCTGAGATACTAAAAAGTATCCTTAGGCAATGAATTAGTAGAAATGTCTGCAATCTATTCCTTATTAGGCACATACTCTAGTCTAACTTCCTTATCACTCACCTTGTCTCTCAAAAAGTGGTATTTGATAGATATATGCTTGGTCTTTGAATGCAACACCAAATTCTTAGAAATGTTAATTGCACTTGAATTATTGTAGAATATAGAAATAGTTTCATGATACAAAACTCTGATATCTTTCAACATCTGCTTCATCCATAATACTTGAGTACAATTGTTAGTAGCAACAATGTATTCTGCCTTTGTAGTAGACAAAGAAATGGCATTCTATTTTTTACTTAACCATGAAATCAGCTTCTTTCCCAAGAAAAATGCACCCCCACTGGTACTTTTCTTGTCATTCACATCTCCTACCCAATCAGCCTCAGTAAAGGCACTTAAAGTAAAATCATCATCTTTAGGATACCATAGGCCAAAATCAATTGTTCCCTTCAAGTATCTGAAAATTCATTTTACAACAGTCACATGAGATTCCTTAGGATCGACTTGAAATATTGTAAAAAATACATACAAAATTCATAATATTAGGTCTATTTTGAGTCAAATAAAGCAATCCACCAATCATTGATTTGTATATAGTCTTATTTTCCTTTGGAGAATCATCATTTGTTTGTCAACTTACACCTGGTCACCATGGGTGTACCAGATGGCTTTGAATCTTCCATACCAAACTTCTTTAGCAATTATTTCACATATTTGGATTGAGATATAAAGATCCCTTTATCTAACTGAGTAATTTGCAATCCCATAAGGAATTTCATCTCTCCAATCATTGGCATCTCAAACTCATTTTGCATCTCATTAGAAAACTTCATGTATAAACCATCATCTCCTCCAAAAATGATATCATCAACAAAGACTTCCACAAACAAATATTTATCATCATCAATCTTAAAATACAAATTACTATCAGTAGTACCTTAGTTAAATCCAAGCTTCAGAAAATACTTGTCCAATCTGGCATACCAAGCTCTAAGGGCTTTCTTGAGTCAATAAAATTATTTCTTTAACCGACACACCATATCTCCCTGATCAGTCAATTGAAATCCATCAGGTTGCTCAATGTACACTTCTTCCAATTCGCCATTTAAAAATGTTGACTTGACATCCATCTAATAAACCTTGTAGTTTTTGTAAGTATCATAAGAAAGAAGCAGTCTCACAGCTTCAATTCTAGCAATAGGAGCAAAAGCCTCTTCAAAGCCAATTCCTTCCATTTGAGAATATCCTTTACGTACCGGTCTTGCTTTGTTTCTGATAACTTCACCTTGCTCATTCAGTTTATTTCGAAAGACCCATTTAGTTCCAATTACATTTTTATCCTTAGGTCTACGAACAAGATTCAATGTATTATTCTTCTCAATTTTCTATAGTTCTTCTTTCATTGCTTCAATCCAATGTTCATCTTTGCATGCTTCATTTACATTACTTGGCTCAATCTTTGATATCAAACAATATTCTTCTGCAATTCTTCTCCTAGTTTGGACACCTTTGTTCTTATCACCTATAATCTTATTTTTTGAATGATTTAATCTCACATACCTTGGAGTCTTAGGTTATTCTTGAATTTCAGGCTCTTGTGATCTCTCTTCTGCACTTTCACTAGTTTCTCCTTCTTCTTGATCTTCTTGATTTACCAGAATGATTTGAACTTGATTTGAGGTTTGACCTTTGTTTGTACTATCATTTTGATCATCATAATCATATCCATAGGTTTTGTATGGTCTATCAATGTCTTCATCAACCTTAACATTTGCACTTTCAACCATTTTATTCAATCTCTTTTTGTAGCACCGGTAGGCCTTGCCTTTAGTAGAATAACCAAGAAAGATTATGTCATCACTTCTAGCATCAAATATTTTTATATCTTCATCTCTTCTGATGTATCATTTAAACCCAAACATTTTGAAATATCTAACAGTAGGCTTATGCCCAAACCATAGCTCAAAAGGGGTCTTACCAATATTACCTTTGATTTGTACCCAATTGAGGATATAAACAACAATGCTCATAGCTTCTCTCCAATAGATATGAGGAACATTTCCTTCCAGGATCATAGTTCTAGCAGCATCTTGAATTGTCCTATTCTTCCTTTCCATGACTCTATTTTGTTGAGGGGTCTGCGGTGCGGATAATTGTCTCTTAATCCCATGTTCTTCACAAAAATAATTAAACTCGCCGAAAGTGAATTCACCACCTCTATCTGATCTTAGACACTTAATATTTAGACCAGTCTCTGTCTCAACCATAGCCTTAAAGATATTGAACTTCTCTAGAGCTTCAGATTTCTCCCTTAAGAAAGTGACCCACATCATCCTAGAATAATCATCAATAATCAAGATGAAATACCTGTAACCTTGCAAACTTTTGATTCTAGCAGGACCACACAAGTCAATAAGCACAAGCTCCAATAATTCATTTGAACAGTGTTGTTTGCTTCGAAATGAAATTCTAGTTTGCTTTCCTAACTAACATTCCTTGGATATGGCATTAGTAGGCTTTACCAACTTAGGAAGATCTCTCCCTGTCTGAGTAGAACTTATCTTGATAATACTGTCAAATTTTACATGACACATTCTCCTATGCCACAACTAGCTTTCATCAACTTGAGCAATCAGATAACTTTTGCTAGTAGCATTCAGGTGAAAATTTTTACCTTTTGTTTTTGTACTTGAAGCAATCACATTTCCAAAACTTCCCAATATTCTACACTTTCCATCCTTGAAATTGAATATTGTATCCCTTATCAACCATCTATCCAACACTCAAAAGATTATGCTTCAAACTTTCAACATAAAGAACATCATCAGTATTATGCTTACCATCAAAATAAATACATCCTCTACCATGGATTATACCACCATTGTTATCACCAAATCTTACAACACCACCATCATACTTTTCCATGCTCACAAAATTTGTTTATCACCTATCATGTGATGTGAACATCCACTGTCAATTACCCATTCATCCTTTTCTTGGACTCGAGCAGTTAGGGCTTTCTCCACATTTGTACAACTAGTAGATTCAATATACGTGTTTATTTTCCTTGATAGCAATAAACACAGACTCATCTTCACTTGCATTCCCTTTATTAGATTCATCATTTGTCACACCTTCATCAGTAGCATAATAACACTTCTTTTGAAATCTAGGCTTGTTATATCTTGGCTTAGGGACTCTTTCCGGACACCTTGATGCAAAATTACCTATCTTATTGCAGGAAAAAAAATTAATAGACAACTTTCCTTTATACTTACCTTCTCCTTTGGCTTCTCTTTTGATAATAAGTGCTTCAAGCTCATTCAGTTCTCTTTCTTCTTCAATATATATCTAATTTGTTCTTCATACTTGAATACCTTTCTAGTAGAACTTTCACCTAGATCATATCTTTGCTTGTCTCTTCTAGAGGTAGTAGCTTTGAATGCAAATTCTATCTTAGGAAGGGCATCACCGTATTCACTCATTTCAAAAGCAGTAAGTTTACCAATCAAAATATCTCTGGTTCATCCAACTGTCCACCAACACATCTAATAGCACAAACAATTTCATTCACTCTTTGCATGAAAGTAGTAATATTCTCATAATTTCCCATTTTCAACAGTTCATATTTCCCTTTCAGACTCTGTAGCTTAGCAATCTTCACATTAGAATCACCTTCATACAAAGTTTCCAACTTTTTCTAGATCTCATAAGCTGTCTTCAGATCCATAACATTTTTCATCTCAGAATCAGTCAAAACACTCAACAATGCTTCCTTAGCCTTGATATTGTATTCAACATCCCTAATCTCAACAGTAGTAGTAGGACCACTTTGAGGAATAACATACCTATTGTAGACATCTTGTAGCATGTTTTTCTCTAGGTACCCATGTCATCATCTAATTAGTTAAATAAATCTTATTTATTTGACCAATTTCATTCATAATCCCTCCATTCTTCTAATGTTAATTAAATCATTTATATTATTTATTTAATTTAATCATTTCTATTTGTAATCTCTTCATTCTTCTAATATTAATTAAATAATTTATATTATTTAATTAATGAAGTCATAAATCCAACATTAATTAAATAAATCAAATATTTATTTAATTGATAAAATCTTAAAATATCTTCACTTTATTTCTAAAAATAAACAACACGGAGGTCCAGTGTACAACAAATATTCCACCATGCGCTAAAAGGCATTGCCACCAAATTTGTGGAGAAACCAGATTTTGGGTCTGTGATTTCATCTCTACCTACTGCTTCGCCCATGCCGCTCGATCCTCTTGGAGAGGACTTGATGCCCTTATCTTTTGAAGTCTGTGGGTTGTAGTATCCTCTTTTCTATTTACCCAAGTCACATTGTTGAAGATTCTTGCTATCGACTTTGACCTTGCTACATGTCATATTCGAGTTCCAAATAGATCATCATCTAAATCTTGTTCCTCTGGTGTATTCATATTTGATTTGTCTTGTCTTGGCATATTAATTCTGACACTCCTTGACGAACCTCATCCGCTGTCATTTACAAAAGCTCCAGACAACGTTTTTGTATTTGAATGCTCCCCGATTTTCATTACGTATGAACTACTGTCATCTCCCTCGTTCCACTGGAAAATATTGTCCTTACTACCACTTTCATCATTGCTCTAACCATCATTCATAGCATAAATTTTTGTTTCCAAAAGGGTGTTCATCTTGTGTGTTCAGTTCCACTCATTGTATGCTTCACACTCATCCTTTGGATATTTTTATTCTTGCCTCGATTTCCAATCTACAACCTCTTCTCCATGCTTTATACTTTCAAGAAAACCTCCCTCGACACCTTCACACGTTTCCCCTAACGCCCTTTGCAAATTTATTTTCTCTGTGTCGCAACCCTAACAACACTCCTGCCATTGAGATCTTGTTGCAGCCATTGTTAAACAACGTTTTTGCCAGATACCTTTCTTGCGAATTTGGTATCATCGACTAGTCAAGTCATCCTTTGCATTAGTCCTTTGCTCGAAGGCTTATCGAAGTTCTGCGCAATCCTCCAACATTCAAGGTCAGATTTGTAACTCATTGGCATAGTGATCTTCCTAAACAATATTTTGCAAGCCGCTGCTGCTAACACAACATCAGGTGAATGTTTACATAGTCGACATGCAACTCTATTTTCATTGAAACCATGTGTTGAGGAATTGTCGCGGTTGAACATGGAGTATTTTGTTTGAGTTTGATTTAGTTTTGATTTTAGGGTTAGTTTTGAATTAATCTAGATTTTAGAATACAATTAGATTTAATTTAAATTCGGATTTAGTATTGATTTTTTAAAATTTAGAATTTTTTTTATAGATTTTTTGGTTTTTAATTAGCTTTTATTTAGATGTATTTTTAATTAAATTTTTAGATTTCAAATTTATATTTAAAAAAATTAAAATAATTTACATTCTTAATTCGATTTAGTTGATAATTTTAGGTTTAATTTCTAATTTAATTTAGATTTTTATCTTTTTAATTTAGTTTAGATTTCTAATTTTTAATTTAGTTAGATTTCTAATTTCTAATTTAACTTAGATTTTAAACTTTTTAATTTAGTTTAGATCTTTAATTTTAATTTTTAGTTTAGTTTTTTTTTAACAGATTGTATGTTTTTTGACGTAATCCCACTTTGGCTTGCAAGTTTGTGTTTCTTCTTGTCTTGGTCACTTTTAGGGATATCATACGGAGCTCGAAAATCATTTGGATAAGTCACAACAATAATTTGGAAAGCGAAAAATAATCAGGTGAACTCATTTCGTCTTTCATCTCTTAATCTTGTTTTCCAACACATTTGAATTTTGGGCTTAAAACGAACATTGCTTGTATTCACATCATTGAAATTGGGTTAAAACGAACAAGTGTCTTTCATCACATTTGGCTTTGGGATCTAAAAAGAACAAGTGTTTGACCTGTTTTCTACATATTTCAATTTTCTAAGGGAAATTAACAACTGTGAGTGTGAATCAAGTGTGTGTGTGATCAAAAACACCTCACTTGGTTTCCTTTTGTCAAACCCTTCATAGGAGTCCTGCTAGGGGATTTAATCACCTCTAGGGACGACCTCAATCGAAGTGTGAATCGAAAGACACACTTGTTTGAGAGTTAAAATCTTGTCACTCTTGGCTAAGCCCCAAAGAACTTTATACCTTTGGGAAGTGAAGGTGAAGGGTGGGTTACCCCTTTCTCCTAGCTGTGTGGCAGGATTTTTCTTTCAAATCATCCCTAGTCAACCTTGTGCATCCTAGTTCAAAACCTAATTGGTCATACCCACTTGACTACCATTAGGCTTGTTGTTGTGTATTCAAGTGTTTTCTTAATCATAACATTTAATTTTGAAATACAAATTTATCATTGTGTTTGGTGTACATGTGTTCACGCATTTACATGTGAGATCTTGTGTTTGATATTGCCCAAGTCAAATCTCCAAATAACACTTGCCACATCATCCAAATCATCCAATCTTGTCATTCCACATCATATCTTAATCATCACCATCTCCTTAATCTAATCAACATCATTTCACACCATGCTAACATTAGAAGACCTAGTACCCCAATTCCAGGACCTCATCCAATCACTTTATCAAGCACCACAACCCTTAGACCAATGAACTATACATGGGATCCAAGACCTCATCCAACAATCTCAACTTCAAAAAAACCAATCACTTCAAATACAACATCTCATAGCGCAAGCACAATACCTCATGGCCACTTGTCAAATCCAACAAGCACAACATCAAGACCAAACACCATTTCAACCTCAACACATTCAATATCAATCTTATGAGTCACCTTCATCATCATGTCAACTTAACCCATCTACCTATCATGTCAATGCTACATCAACATATCCACCCATATCACAACAAGAACATAGGATCCTAAGTCCACCTTGGCAAAAAAATCAAGAGCCTTTCAATTCTCCATCAAATCCTTGCCCTAAGTCAATGCTACATCAACATATCCACCCATATCACAACAAGAACATAGGATCCTAAGTCCACCTTGGAAAAAAAATCAAGAGCCTTTCAATTCTCCATCAAATCCTTGCCCTAAATTCAAACATTTCAAAACTAAACCTATGGCATTACCTGAATCCACCCATCCACCTACCAAAGAGTCTTCAAACACCATGCCCATTCTTACAACCCCATCATGTAGTCTCCCCCTTGGGAATATTCAATAATCTACCCCATTGAGCCCAAGTCAACATCCATCATGTCTCCATGTTGTTGACCATCTAGAACATGTCGAGCCTATTCAAGAGTCATCCCCTTCCACCTCATCTAATGAATCCATACCATCTCATAATCTTACCACATCCAACTCATTTGATGATCCAAGCATATCCACCTCCATGGCATGACCCTAGTCCATCACAAGAAAACAAAATTGCATTCATTACCCCATCTACTGATACCCCCTCAATCAAGATCAAGATGTCACACCTACTCCATCACATGATTCCCTTCCATCTCATGATCCCTCTCTAAATGAAGATCAAATTCTAACTTATATTCCATGCAATGATCCCCTTCCTCTAATTCAATATCAAACCATCCCTTCATCTCCATGTCATGAGCCCATTCCATCTTATAACAAAGATCAAATGATACCATCCATCCCATCTCATGATCCTACCTTAAGTCATGATCAAATCACCCCTTTATCTTCATGTCATGATCACAATCCTCCACAAGATTCTTTCACCCCTATTCAAGCTTCCATGGACCCCACACTTATAAAATGGGTTCCTCTACCGTTATCCACTCTGGTTTACTTCCAAAACCTATCCTTTCATCCATATCATATCCTCCACAACATGGACTCACATATTGTTTCATAAACAATACATATCCATCAAACCTTCCATCTATCCTAGGTCCTTATCCTATTCTATCAAGCCTTCCATCTATCCTTGGTCCTTATCATCCAAACCTTAGTTCATCAACCCTTCCATCTATATTGGGTCCCTACATCCCTCATATCCCTAGTCAAGATAAAAAAAGGTACACACCCTTAAACCTTTTCCAACATACCTAAACCAATCCATCCATAATACCTTCATATCATTCATCTTTATCCACCCATCCCATTTCACTTGGAAGCAATTTGGGTGCCAAATGTCAAAATCTTCCATATAAAAATCCACATACATCAAAGGATCAACATGTTTCCTCGAAGAGACATGGAAAAATAAAAGAAAATCTGATCCAAATTCAAAATGAAAAAATTCAAAGGCCACAAAGGCCCACTAATCAAAAAGAAAATTTTCAAAGTCCACAAAGGCCCATAAATAAAAAGAAAAAATTCAAAGGCCACAAAAGCCCATAAAACAAAAATAAAAATCTCAAAGGCCACAAATGACCATGAATCAAAAATCAAAGTCAAAAGCTATGTGGATTCCTAAAAGTCTTGTATAAGCAATAAAATCAAAATTGGCATCCAAACTTTCTTTCCAAAAACTCCATCCAATTCTAAATATCCTTTATCACCACCATCCATTTTGGGTCCTTATATCCCAAAATCCCCATCCACTCCTCCATCTAAATCTCTAAATTCAAAAGCCACTTCTCTTTCATCACTCCACCACCCTTCAAGGTGTGTACCAATGTTGATCTTGCCATCCTTTCCATCTATCCATCAACAAGCCTTCCAACCTCCTATCCATGATCCAACATTCATTCCCCATTATTCTCCTTTAATCCAAACCTTTGCTTAAGTCCTTAGATTCTTCTATCATGCCAAAATTTATGAGTCTATTTCCATGGTTTATTAGGGCACATATTTGAGGGATATTAGCCATGAAACTTGATGCTTGAGTCCTTCCTCCATATTCCTCTTGCACTTTACACTTGGGGGGAAGTTTTTTCCATCCTATCATTCATATCCATTATCCTCTTTACATTTATCCTTTACCTTTCCACCTTTGATCTTGAAAAGGTTAAGGATTTTCTTGAACATCACACATGTTATCCTATACACTTTATCCATATCTTCCGTAGCATATCCTTCACCTTATCCATATTCCATCATTCTATCCAAATACATCCTTTCTTCCCTTCCTTGGTCTTGATGAGGAATAGGGACTAAATACTTAGGCATTTGTGTCCATATCTTATCTAGTTGATCTTGATCATCCTATTCATTAGCCTTATCCTTGCATTCTTCTGTTAAAATGTCTTCAAAAAATCCCTAAAAATCAAAACATTTCAAAAATACAAAAAAAATCAAATAGCCAACAAAAATCCAATCAATAAAATCAATCCATCTAATCACTTCTTCTAATTTCATCTAATCAATCCAACACCTCAATCCAATCATCCAACCATTCAACCAATCAATCATCTTCATCAAATTCATTCATCCATACATCACATCCAAATGCAAGTCATCATCAATCCATACCAATCAAGTCAATCAATCTTGTCAAATTATCCAAATACATCAATGGTCTTGATCCTAATCTTGTCATAAACCAAATCAATCAATCAATCAATCAATCATCCTTGTGTTGATCTAGGGATATATCGTTCCCCACAATGACAACACTATCATCATCATCAATCAATCAATTAACCAACGGTTTACAACTTAACAGGGGCAATACCTTGTTTTTTTTGTATCATTTGTGCATGCTTGCTTGTGTGTTTTATCATTTTATCTTGCATTAGTATCAAATATGTATCATTCCAACTAATATTCATATCTTGTGTATGTTGGAATGGCTTTTTTCACTATCCTTGGCATCTAAGTTCATATCATACCTTTTGTGCATTAAGACTTTAGTGCTCTAAGTTTACTTCCTCATATGTTTAGACAAGGTTATATTATGTTGGGGCACGAGACACATTGTCACCCTGATCCTTATACCTTGGTGCATAACATTTAGTGCTATATCAAACACTATGATTGCTCACTTTCTTGCAGCATAATGTATTATCCATCCTCTTTATCCATATTTTATCATTTCATCCATTTCAAGAGCATACTCGTGTCCTTTCAACCCACCTATCCTCTCGAGGGGGCATCGTCATCCTATTCTTATATCATCATCATCTCATCATCATCCATTTTCCTCTATCCATACCTTAGCTTCTTTGAAATGATGTTACTCGACACAAATCTCATCATCTCGAACATCATCTCAAAGAGGGGCAAAATGTAGACATCCAAAAATGTCCAATTACAATACTTTGTCATGACATTACATCATTTAGACATCTTGTAGCATGTTCTTCCCTAGGTACCCATGTCATCATCTAATTAGTTAAATAAATCTTATGTATTTGACCAATTTCATTCAGAATCCCTCCATTCTTCTAATGTTAATTAAATCATTTATATTATTTAATTAATTTAATCATTTCTATTTGTAAATCTCTTCGTTCTTCTAATGTTAATTAAATAATTTATATTATTTAATTAATGAAGTCATAAATCCAACATTAATTAAATAAATCAAATATTTATTCAATTGATAAAATCTTAAAATATCTTCTCACTTTTTTTCTAAAAATGAAACTCGTGTGTATCTAATTAATTTGTTTAATTAGATAATTCATCAATTATCATTCTCGCCTTTTTCAGGATTTATTTCCTTTAATTTAAGAGAAAATCAAAATCTTCCTATCTTTTCAAATCTTATCTTATCTTGTTTTGTTTCTTCTTTGATCAAATAAAGAAAAAATCAAATCTTATTAAATCTTCTTCTTTGTCCACATCAAAATTCTATAAATATGGCCTCTCACAAGCCATTTGGGATTGACTTCTTTCAATACCCTCACTCTATCAAAATCATTCTTCAATCTTCCATCTATCACCCCATCCTATCGTTATGTTGCAATAGTAAGCGATCAACATTCCTTGAATAGGAAAATCCTTCGAAATCATTGCATTCTTATGTGATATTGAGAAGAACAATGGAGTGAATCCCTGGTAATATGCATGTTTTTTAGATTAGATTATTCATCTTGCATGTGTGTATGTTTTACAGGTAACTACATTGAGGATGGTGAAAATATGAATCTTAATCTAATAAGATTTCAGATTTAAGAGTTTTCCCTATCTACACCTATTACTTGTAATGTTCAAGTAAGGTTCACCAATGCATCTCATATGACACTCCATTCGAGTCTTCCACAAAGAATAGTTTATTCCATCAAATCTCGAACTATCCTTCTTATATGTCACCATCCCAGATCACCTCAAGTTGTTAAACTTCTTCCAAGGAACCTTCTTTGATACCAATTGTTGGAAACACAAGGGAAGACAACTAAGAGGGGGGGAGTGAATCAGTTGTCACAGAGTTTCAAACTTATTAAATTTGTTAACCCTTATTATTAGATCTGATTAATAACCATGAAAGCATAAATCAACAACACATCAAAAATACACATAACACCAAGATTTTTGCATGAAAACCCTGTTAGAGGAAAACCATAGTGGAGGTTAATCCACAAGTTTATACTTTGTTATAAGAATAAGAAGAATAAATGGGAATGCATATGCATTCAAGCACATTTCCTAGAGATCACTGCTCAGATACAAAGGAAGACTCACTGTCTTATAGAAATATTCAAATTAAATCCATCTGAAGAATTTGAACTGAGAGAGTAGCATCTGCTAATGCCTGATTACAATTTTGGTTAAGCACATGAACACTTCTTCACTTTTCTTCACTCTTCTTCACACTCTAGTTTGACTTCGAATGATCTGATCTTTATTCACACATAGAACTTCCATACTTCACATACTACACACATCAAGTGAGATAAATAATCGCTCATATATATCTGCAACAAGTAATTACATTGCTTCATGTCAGCTTGAACAAAATAATAGAATGAATGCAAACTGTCGGCCCAAAACAATAAAGATTATTAATGTGAATCAACCAAGTTCAGACGAGACCCAAAACAATGTCCTCGAACACAAAACACCTTCAAATATTTTTCCTCAAAGATCCACAACACGCTATAATCACCCTGTCGGCCATGAACCTAAAAAACATGAACACGCAAGAGAAAATAATGGATCATGAGCACAAAAATTAATGCGGACATGCAACATAGATAGAACATGGTCTAGAAACATCCACAAACACCACAGGAACATATTCAACAACTCAAATTACCAAAATCACATTATCTTCTTCTAGGAACACCAACTTCAGTAACAAAATAACTGTCAGAAGACTCAGAACACATCAACTCATAGCTTGCTCAAATCTTCATGTGCACCTCTGAAAATTTTAGTGGATAAAATAGATAGGCTTGAAATTAAACCTTTTAATTTGCAACTTCTCACCCTTAACATATTGAAATTTCCATCATACTGATCTTCACTGCTTCATAGACAACTTGCAACTTATTTTACTACAATTTTCTCAATATCCTTGACATATATAGTCTTAAAAACATTAATACTAATAGTGTTGACATCAATGAAAACCACATATCAGAATTACAACCACAACATCCAACATGGTGTTCAAAGGGAATCAGTTGTGTTTACCCCAGAGTTCAATGAGGGATAGTTTGGTGAAACAAAAAAATAGTGAAGGATTAGCAGGACACTTTGGAATTGATAAGACAATAGCATTGGTAAGTGAGAATTAATTTTGGCCACAGATTCATAAGGATGTTAGGAAATTTGTACAAAGTTGCAAAGTTTTTCAACTTGTAAAAGGGAGTAGTGAGAATGTTGGATCGTATAAGCCTTTGACAATTCTGGAAAGACTTTGGGAGGATATCAACATGGATTTCATACTTGGTTTTCTGAAGACACAAAGAGGTAATAATTATATATTTATGGTGGTGGATAGATTTTCTAAAATGGAACATTTCATACCTTGTAAAAAGACAACAGATGTAGTACATGTAGCGAACTTGTTTTTCAAGGAAGTAGTCAGATTGCATGGATTACCTGGGAGTATTGTTTCAGACAGAGATACAAAGTTTGTTGGTTACTTTTGGAGGACACTTTGGAAGAAGTTAAAGACAAATTTAAAGTTCAGTTCTACTTTTCACCCACAAACTGATGGAAAGATAGAGGTAGTAAACATGAGTTTTGCAAATTTGCTGAGATGTTTGGTTGGGGAGAAGACCGGAGGTTGGGATTTAGTCCTTGCACAAGCAGAGTTTGCTTACAATAATTCAGTGAGTGTGAGTACTAGAAAGACACCTTTTGTGATTTTTACTGGAGTTCATCCTAGAGGTATATCAGAGTTGCAAGACATCAGAAAGGAAGATAAAACGAGTGCAAAAGCAGATGAATTTGTAGAACATATGAATAAATTGCATACTCAAGTAAAGCAACAATTAGAAGATATGAACTGGAAGTATAAGGAGCAAGCATATGAAAATCGAAGACATAAGGAGTTAGAAGTTGGAGATGAAGTGATGGTGTATTTAAGGAAGGAAATATTTCCAGTTGGCACATACAATAAGCTCAAAATGAGGAAGTTTGGACCCTATAAGATTTTGAAGAAATTTGATTCAAGAAATGCATATGAAGTAGAGTTACCGGATGACATGGGTATATCACCTATATTCAACATTGTAGATCTACATTAGTACCATGAATCAAAATTCAGTGAAGACAGTAAAGAAAAATTGGAGAAATAATTTTCTAAACAACAATCAGACAAGATAGAAGAGGTTTTGGATATCAGAGATGGGAGGACAACGCGTGGAAGACAGTACAAAGAATATCTTGTAAAGTGGAAAGGAAAACTAGTGGAGGATTCTTCTTGGATTTCTTAGGCTAAGGTAGACTGTATTGGTTTTCCTTTAGCCCCAGCAAAGTGAGGGACTCACTTTTCAAATAACCTTGGATGTCTGATGCAGGAGCATCCTTGGTTCTTTGCAATCCTGCATCAACCAAAAATATTTTTGTTTCAGTTTTTGTTCAGTTCAAGCTGGTTGATTCAATATTTCATAATATTTTCTCACCAGACCCTGTGGATCTATATTTTCATCATGGACATGTTCATTTTCCTTATTCCAATATTTCAGCATGATTGGATATTTTTTCGGTAAGTTATCGCTTTCAAATTAAGTGACAGTTTCTAGAACAAAGCACCGAAGCAGTTTTGAGCCTAACGACTAATTTAATCTCTTGTGGATCCTTCTCGTAACTTGCAGATCCTCGCATTATGTTTTGAATTTTTCCATGGGGTGTCCACGACCTTAATTTAGTTCCACACTTCATCATATGCACCCGTCGAGGATAAATTCAAATTGATGGCTGACCTATTTCTTGCACGTTACGTTTCCTTCATCAGAGATTGTAATGATCTTTGGCTAACGCGGATGATTCTAGATCTCGGATGTGATATAAATCATTGTAATAGATCATTAGGATAGTAAGTAGAATAGAAAATTGGATTTGATATGTAAGATTCCAGCTCGCATTTAGGAGCACATATAAATATTGTATTTTGAGCATGTTGTATCAGGCCTTTGAGCCCAATCTGTGAACCCGAATGTTGTTGGCCGATTGTAATTGAAATTTCTAACAATAAGAATGTTTGAATCTACATTTTCCTCCATATTCTGAGTGGCTTATGTTGTGTAACTCTTGTTGCATGGTCCAGACTGTTCTCTTCGAGGACCCTCCTACCGTGACTGCACCATGTCATAATAAACCACCACTTTTTATGGTCAGTCAAACTACATTGTCTTTGCATTGTCACATAGGCAAGGCCATCATTGATGAGCCCTCAAAGCATTAGGTCAATCCCCTTGGGGTCCATTACAATAAAATTTGCATCAAAAATCCAAGATTCCATAATAAAACTATCCTTTGTAGAGAATGAATATGATTAACACAAATAGGATATCTTACATAGGAACTGACTTTAACAAACCAAGAAACAAAAGATGACTCTACCCAAACTATTTATGAACTAGGCTAATAAATTATTTGAAAATGTTACCTATCTTATCAAAAATCACTTTTCTTCTAGGATTTTCATTATCGAAACTAGACCAGGCATCTTACACGAAATGTCTACTCCTTAAAACAAACACAATATTTTGAAAACATATCAAAAACTTGTTAGTAAAAAAAAATACCTACATAGTTGTTGACTCATTTGGTCTATTATTAGTCTTATCTTATTTTGATTTATCTTATTTCGTACTCCTAAGATGCTCAATAATATCGACAAATAATTAGAGTGACAATGATGGATGATGATATTTCTTTCAGTTGATTTCTATTTTTGGTTTTTCTTGGTAACATGACGAGGGAAACTAAGGTCCTTATGTGTGATTGGGATTCCATCTAGCATAATCAAAACATCCTATGCAAGTCAAAGTTCATCTAACACTTTCTTGCAACAAGATTAACATGCTTTATGGTAATTTCCTCATATATTCCTACAAGGTTCTATTGTCACTAATCTGAATCACGACACTCGTCTGACGTATCTTAATCTTTGAAAAATGGATGTTAAATGTCACCAAGGTTTGTCTCAAATTTTTGTACACTATCCACTTGTCCATATATCATATCTTTAAGCAAATGGAAACAAAATTTTCCTTCACAATTCATGCTTAGGTGCACATACATTTGCTTGTTCCATAAATACAAAAAAAATTCTATGATGATAAAACATGCACTATTGAAAGCTCAAGTAATATCACTCATTACATCAATCATAGTTTGGATGAAAGATCTATTTAAAATGGTTCTCCACTCCTTACTCACTATTTCTTCACACTAAAAATTCTTCTAACAACCCTACAATCATCTCAGTGGCATGCTATGCCACACAAAAATAAATATATGAGTTGTATCATCTTGCATCCATAATCATGCTATAATATCATAAATAGTATCGCATGCATATAGATCATGCATACTACATATGAAAAATACAAAAAGATAGATAATATTGCAACACATTTTTAGAATCATCATCATCCATACGGCATAATATGTTTTAAACATATAATTTCATAATCATATAAGCATCATAAGCATTAAATATCCCACACATCACATAATATATCATAAGCATTAATAATCCATACATCATGTCATACATAAAAGCATAAATCATATATCATGTGCATCCATCCATACATAGGATCATACATGAACATTTATGATGCATATCATATAAGAAACATAAAATAATTATAAAATGCACATCATAAATCCATACACATACATGATAAAACATGCATCCACATAACATACATATAGTCATTGCCAAAATCATGTATCTCATATATATCTAAAAATAATGTCATAGTATAAATATCAAGATGTCTATAAAAAATGGAGCTTGTAGGCTTGATAAAAAATATGTGTCCAATATCTGAAAATAGGCCTGGCATGTGCTCCCTCTATCACCTAAAGGAAACTATCCTGATGGTGGTGGTATGTCCTCCCTATTCTCTGACACTAATGATCTAGCATATGTGATGCCCTCCTATGCTAAGATACCCCTGAATTGCTATGAGATATGATCTGGATCTAGGTGAAGCTAGGAGACCTCTTGGCAGTTGGCACTACTCTCTCATATAGATCATGGTAATAATACTCAGCCTTGATGGCCCAATGAAACTCTTGACCTAGATTTGCGATACCACCACTGATGGTAAAAATGAACTCAATACAAAATTGGTTAGCCTTCTATGCATGAATTATGGCCATATCATCTTTATTGTAAGTTGTGCCACCTAGCCCTATAATGATAGAATCTAGGCTACCTATGCCTATAAAATTTGAACATGTTCTTGTAGCACCTAAATCTCAGTTTGTGGATCTTGCAATCTCTCCTCCACATCTTCCTCCATAACATCCTTCCCAACAGGCATCTCCTCCTAATGAAGAGAAACCTCTACCTATACATTTCCTACTATCACACCCTCCTACTAGTGAGGAGGGGCATCTACCTCCACCTGTGCAGCTACGTCTCTCTCATCTTGGTGAGGAGAATCATTCCTATGTCGATCTCATCACAATGTCTGAGGTGGAATTCCACCTCTATTCCTCTGGCCTTTGTCTCCACCCTGGCCGCAATCTCCCCTCCCACCATCTCCTCCTTGACCTCCACCACCCCCCATCATCACCACCATCATTGCCTCTCCCTCATCCCCTCCCCCAGAATCTCCCTTGGGAACCTTTGTCGAGCCTCTCTACAAGAGCAGGTTGATCTTGATCTGTAAATGGGATGGGTCTATGTTGGGCCCACCATGTGTAGAAATTTTTGTAGTCCCTACATCAACTAACTCAGCAAGGGAACCCCACTCAACCAGCTATAGTCCATCTATCTTTATGGCCACAAATTATATGCTAATCATGGGTCCCCATATGGGAACCTCTCACAAAGATCAGGAAAACTTTGTGATGCCCATGGGAACTCACTATTGCTCTCTAAACTATCTCAACACATTCTCTGGAAGATGTCTCTCGATGATCTATTTTGTCTAAGCAATATGGCCAATCAAGTATCTAGTCCATCGACAATAAGGCAAATGCTCTACATCATCATCCTACACTGGGTAGTCTCTATATGGTCTCCATGTGAATGCATCAAGGGTATTGATATCATGATGCCAATAGCCAACATCACCAACTTGGATCTATGTAATGGCACCTCCATCGATATATACATATGGTAATCTTGGTACTAGGTACCTATCCATTGGCGGCCTGAAGAAAACTATGTGCTCCCAAGCCCATACCATAAGCAAGGTAGTCTCACAGCTAATGAGAATAGCATCTCTATAGGCAACATTGTGTAGCTGAAAGTAACACATAGCTAATAAAAAAGGACCCCAAACATAAACTATGGCTTGCTCCATCATTCCCTCAAGCATTTGACCCCATCTGATAAGGAACCAATAGCCTCGATGATTAGGGATGATGACACCACTAGATCTCATAGTCCTCAATTCCAAGAGCTAGGTCGTCAGTATCAAATACTCATCGCAAGGCAACCAACCCATGATTTGGATCATAGAAAACATGCTCACCATGAATGGGTAGAAAAAGAATATGCCAAACATCCTCCAAAGTCACAATGACATCTCCTGTGGGTAAGTGGAGTGAACTGGTCTCAATGTGACATCGTTTTGCTAAAGTATTAAGGAGACCTTGGTTAGCCCAAATGATGGGCATGAAATTAACATGGTATAGTCCCAATGCATGCAATATATCCTTGTCCTCATTTCCAATATGATTGTGGAATTAGAAGGATGTAAGATGACTCTCTCGGGTATAGATTAGTGGTAATCACACTTGTTCTCACAAAAAGAACATTACATCAATCAAGACTCCTAACTGAACCTATTGGACCTTTTCTACAGAGAAAAAATTATCAAAACTTGACTCAAATTAACTAACAGAAAAATATGTTGCATTGTCATTCATATGCATCTCACATGGAAATTTCGAGAAGACTTAGCAATTGTGGCATACTTTCATTCAAATGCATTGCACAAAACCAAATGTGGCATACTCGTCTACACTTGCATTGCACCACAACAGATGTGGTGCATAAATTAATTATGAGTAGCCTAACAATGGTGGCTCCATTTTATAGATGTGTCGCACTGGACACATGTGGTGAACCAAGCCATGCCTAAGACGAATGTGATAGCAAATGCGGCACCAAAATAGTACCGCATATGTTTTCTCTTCTTTGAGCCCTAAAATCTATGAAAATGTGAAAAACAATTGAAGAAAGGAAAGGGTACATACCACATTCCCTAAGCCCTTTGGCTGTCAGAATGATCAAACTCAATATCCCCTATGTGATCCAACTAGTACAGACGACATTTTGATAACAACTTTGCACTCGGAGCTCTCAAATCTCTCAAAATCAAATGCACAAATGAGCCTTTTTTCACCCCTAGGGCCTATCTATAGCCCTCAAGGTAGGATTTTGGACCCCCTTTATAACTGAGCGCATCAACTTCAAACTTCAAATGCAAAAATGGACACCTCAAAGGTCCTAAATCAAAACATTCTACTACCAATGCATTCAACACTATAAAAATTACTTATTAGAACAATTTCCAAAAAAAAAAAAAAAAAATTCAAAATTTGTAAATTTTTTCGAGGGGGCATCAACCTATCCCACTGTCACTGAGGCATACCAAGCCAACTCTTGAGCATAAATTTTTGAATTTTCTTTGACATAATGCTATAAAAATGCATTATATCAAAGAAGGACAAAATGTAGATACCTTAAATTTTCCTGATCTGTGAACAACACCTTTTTACTAATTTTCACTCTTCTTCCCTAATGATTAAATAATACTTGATTGTTTAATTATTACCAATTTTCATATTATACTATTAATTAAGGAATTTTACATTAATTAATTAATTAATTCAAATTCATCATTTTTGACTAATTAAATAAATCATATTAGTTTAATAACATCGCAATTAAACATTATTCTTCTTGATTAATTAAATAAACCTCATTTATTTAATTATTTTTCTAACTTCACTAATTCTTCTATTTTAATTAAATAGTTATAATATAATTATTTAATTAACATCAAAAACCCTTCTTATATTAAATAATTATTACAAATTATTTAATTAAACCACTTTCCCACTTCTAGATGGAGAAAGCTAAAGTGTAGAAAAAATGCACCTATGTATGTAATGTTATATCATAACCCCCAAACCCCATCACAAGCGTTGGACAAAGCGTCTCGATGAAAAGTATTATAGGGTGAACAAAATTCATCGACGAAAATACTTGATGGATGGACGTTAACTTGACTGTCATCGCCGAGAAAACGTGTCACCACTGACGGGTTTTCAAAATCATATTTCGAAATGGATAAAAAGCCCAAAACTTCACATTCAAAACCATTATTTACAAATAAAAAAAATCCCATATGAGGTCCCATTTTTGTCACCATTTTCCACACTAACATTTTGTAGGTTGTTGGAGAGCAACAAGAAAGATTTGCAGGATTTTGGAGGTTGAAGTAGTGCGGCCACCCTCCATATGAAAATGTATTTGACAGGCATGGGAAACTAGCTAGCTAGAAGATATGTATATTTGCCAGAAATATGTCATTTTTCCATTCTGCTTAGGAACTGTGAAGAAATGAATGACTATTTGTTGCGAAGATGGGTTTTAATTGACTGAAAAACAAAGGGTTTTCCTTGGCAAAGGGATTTTCAATTATTCTTAGGAATTGTGAAGAAATGAACAACTATTTGTTGCAAAAATGGGTTTTCATTGATGGGAAAATAAAGGGTTTTCCTTGGGAAAAAAGGTTTTTATTTGAAATGCAAAGTTGTTTAAGTGTTTTTGTGTTAGGGTTTTTTAATTTTCATTTCCTCCCATGTGTTGGTTTTGCCATTTTTTGATTGCCGAATGAAATAAGTGACAACCCATTGTCGAAATATGAGTGAAATAACTGAATAACATTTATAGAAACCAGAAAGCATGCAAAATATATTATGAGGTTGGACAATACAATGTGGGTTCTGCAATGAAATGGTATATTTTGAAAACCACATAAAGCCTAGAATGTCGCCATTGTTGACATTCTTATTTTGAAGGTTGTAGGGTTTTCCTTGGGAAAAGGGGTTTTCCTTTGAAATGCAAAGCTATTTATGTGTTTTTGTGTTGAGGGTTTTTGAATTTTGGTTTCCTCGTGTTTGCTAGTTTTGAAATTTTACGATTTCCAAATGAAATAAATGACAACCCATTGTGGAAATATGAGTGAAATAACTAAATAACATTTATATTAAAAAAAACCATGTGGAATATATTACGAGCTTGGAAAATGCAATGTGGGTTCTGAAATGAAATGATATATTTTGAAAACCACATAAAGCCCAGAATGTCACCATTATTGGAATTCTTATTCGGAATGGACAAAAATGCCAAAATGTGGGATTCAAAATCATAATTTCTAAATAGAAAAAATCCCAGACAAGGTCCCATTTTCATCACCATTTTCCACACTGACATTTCGGAAAACACACTATCCTAAAACCCTTACTATTCTAAAACCCTTTACAAGTAAAAACCCAATTGGTTACTCACCCCTGACCTCAATTTGGCATGTTTTGTGATTGTCTTGAGAACCTTTTGTGAATTAAATAGTAAGAATGTAATGAAATTGGAAAATAATAGGTATTATGAAACCTGCAAGGCACAGTGTTGTTAAACATTGTTTGTAGTATTGGAAAACACACTATCCCATGTTAGTTAGTTTATTATGATGAGTTTTGTTTCATTATGCTCCAAGAATGTAATGAAGTCCACTTTTAAAGTTTTGAACAACTCTTTGCTATAGTCCAAATGTCATTTCACTTTCTTCATCTAATTGGAACAAATAAAATGCTCGCATTATTTACAGTGTTGGAAAACACACTGTCTCCTCTCAGTTGTAGAGGGTTTTACAACACTATATGGGTTGCTTGTTTCTTAACACCTAGGGTTTTCCAACATGATTTTTACAAAATCGAATGAATATCTTGAAAATATTTTGTAATTTAGATAGTGTGAATTTATTGAAAGGCCCCTTCAAAATTTATAAGGACTTTTAATTTTAGTAAAAATTGCATTTAAATTTCGCATGATTGAAAAAAAAAAGTGCACAAAATATTTTTAATATGGAAAACACAATGTGGGTTTTCAGTTATTTGAATCTCCTTGTTTAAATGTAAAAGGTTATCTCACAATGAGTTGTTTTTTTCTTAACACATACTGTTTTGCAACATGGAATTTTACAAAATAGTATGAATGTCTTGAAAATCACACCTTCCATTGTTGTGTTTGTTTTTTCAATTTCGTGTCTTTTAGATTGAAATTGTCTATCAACACCATTAATTAAACTCCTTTTATTTCTCTTTTGATTGGTACAATCAAAATGGTATTTCACTTTCCTCATATGATTCAACCAAATAAAATGCTCAAATTGTTTGCAGTGTTGGAAAACACATTGTCTCCTCTAATTTATTCCCTCATGAAAAGTGTTTGTTTTGTATGCTCCAAAAATGTAATGAAGTCCACCTTGATCTTTTAGAACAAATATTTGGTGATGTAAATATGGCATTTCCCTTTTTTCATCTAATTGGAACAAATAAAATGCTCAAATCATTTGTAGTGTTGGAAAACACACTATCCCATGCCAGTTAGTTCGTTATGAAAAGTTTTATTTCGTTATGCTCCAAGAATGTAATGAATACCACTTTGAAGTTTTTAAAAAACTCTTTTCTACAGTCCAAATGTCATTTCACTTTCTTCATCTGATTGGAACAAATAAAATACACATTATTTGCAGCGTTGGAAAACACACTATCTCCTCTTAGTTATTCCCTCATGAATTTTTTTTGTTTCATACGCTCCAAAAATGTAATGAATTCCACCTTCATATTTTAGAACTCTTTAGTGACATAAATATGGCATTTCCCTTTTTTCATTTGATTGAAACAAATAAAATGCTACATTGTTTGGAGTGTTGGAAAACACACTATCCCATGCTAGTTAGTTTGTTATGAAAATATTTGTTTGAGTATTTTGGAGCTAAAAAAATTCTATTTAGAAAACTCACTATCTTGTGTCAAAAAAATTATTTAGAAAACTCATTGTCTTGTCTCAAATAGTTTTGTTTGAGCATTTTATTTGTTGGAAACATATATATATATATAGTATGTATATATATATATATAGTATGTATTGTTGGAAAACACACTGTCCCATGTCAGATAGTTTAGTGCAAGTATTTTATTTATTCTAAATTAAATTTTGTATTTATTTGTAAATCATATGAGGAAATTGAAATCCAAATTTTTGTGTAAGAGTTGCTTTAAATTGTGAAGGTCAATGGACTTCACTACATTCCTACTAGCTACAAAACTAAAGGTTTTTATTAGACTCATGTTGTCTACATTTAATTCTTTGAAAATAATAACTTGTAATTTTCTTGGGACACAAAGCACCTAAGTTGTCTTGTCCATAAAATATTTTCCAAGAACTTCCCTAACATTACTGTCCTTTTTAGAGAGAGTACAAAATTAATTTGAATAATCTTCCTCCTGAAGCACAACTTTTAATTCACTTCCAATCAATGTTGACCACAATTTGGGTAACTCCTCTTTTATCTCATTGAATCAAAATTAGGAAAGAAAATTTATCCAAGGTGTGTTGATAATTGAGTGGAATTAATTAAAATTCACTTGAAGAGTAGGAATATTCAAATTCCTATGTACTGTTTTTGAAAAGGATATTAAGTTAGGGAAGTTCGAGAAATTTTTTTGATGGACAAGACAATTTTGTGGAATGTGTCGTAGGAAAATTACAAGTTATTAGTCTAGCAAGTGACACTTATGAAGATTCAAAAGTAATAAATAAAATATTTATTATAGTTCATAGTGGAAAATATATTGTGTTGTAGAAGATATTCATGATAGAATTTACTTGTTCAACTCCATCCATAGCAACACCTCTCAATTTATTTGCTTGTAGAAATTGTCGTGTAATATGAAACCTCTTCAATTTTTTCACTTTTGCATTTTTATTTTCCCTTTTCTTATACTATGCATGCACCTTCCTCGACTTCTCAAGAGCATGGAGGATCTTTTCAGTCAATACACTAGGTATCTCACTCATACTGCTCTACTTCTTTCCAAGTGTTTTTAGTGAAGAATCATTTTTCATTCCATGCATTCTAGTATCTTCTACCTCTAGTTTTGCATTGTCATTTTCCCACTTCACATAGTGCACATGCTCCTTCATCAACTTCTGAAGAGAAGGAACAATCTCTTCAGTCAATACATTATCTATCTCATTCACTTTGGTTTGCTTCTTTTCAATCTTTTTAGAGAAAATTGATTTTCAATTACATACTTTCTACTACTTGTTGGTTGAGTTTTGTGTTGCCATTTTCCGATTGCACATACTGCACATGCACCTTCCTCAACTTCTAAATAGTAGGGATAATTTATTCACTCAATATGTTATCTTTTATCTATCTCATTCAATGTGGTATGCATAAGTTTTGAAGGTGATATTCATTGCATTCTTATTGTGTACTAAACAAATCTTTTTCATTATGTTCATACAGTCTATATATAACTGCATGTTGGAAAACACCGTGTGTGTGATTAAAGTGATGTGAGGGGTGAAAAACCAATTGGGTTGTTACTGTGTTAATTAGAAAAGGTTTTAATCACATTCTTATTGTTTTCTAAAAATCCAAGTTGGAAAAAACTAGGTGTTATAAACTTACAACCCACTTACCATTCTAAAACCCTTTACAAGTAGTAACCCAATTGCCTAGTCACCCCTCACCTCAATTTGGTACTTTTTTTGTATTCCCCACCTACAAATCCTCCCCATGCTCGCACAAGCCATAGGGCCCAGTTTTATCGGTCGGGAAGAGGTGGGAAAACCAACTTGACGATGTTGTTATCTCCTTGCTACCATTTCCCTAATGTTTGCTCCCATCCACTAATTTCATCACTTTTATCCCCCATCTGGTGGGCCCCGCACTACATCGTCTCATCATGTTATGTATGTTTATGTGTATGGTTTCATGCATTTTTGTATGTACATAGTTGTGTTTTCTCTAGAGATTAGTTGTGTCCCATTACATTCTTACTATGTACTAAACAATTTTTTTCATTACGTTCCTACTATCAATATATAACTGCATGCTGGAAAACACTGGGTGTCTAATCAAATTGAGTCGAGGAGTGATAAACCAATTGGGTTGTTACTACATTAATCATAAAAGGTTTTCAATAAATTCTTACTATTTTCTAAAATTCCAAGTTGAAAAATACTAGGTGTTATAAAACTTGCAATCTACGTACTTTTCTAAAATCCTTTACAAGTAGCAACCCAATTGCTTAGTCACCCCTCACCTCAATTTGGTATGTTTTGTGGTTTCCCCATGTGTAACTCCTCCCTATGCTCTTCAACCTTTAGGTTTGAGCATGGAGATTGAAACATAGAGTGTTATCCAATGTGTAATTATTTTGTGCATTATCATGTTTAACCAATGCGATCACCTACTATTTTTTGGTCAATCGAGGTGATCACCAAGGTTTTCATTGACTTCTTAACCTTTATTCTTGAATAGTTGGTGTGCATTGTGGTTTGCAACCAATTTGTCTTGCAATAATTTATATTTTTCATTTCTTTGTACAAGTAATTGTAAGATTGGGAAAATAAAATAGCATAGACTAAGTGACAGCCAACACAAATCTAAGCTATTAACCTCATCCAAACAAGAGAAAACAAACAATGCATGAGTAAAATGAAAGCATAAAACTAAAATACTCCCCATGCTTGAACATGATTCACTTATCTTGCTCTCTTATTACTCCTTTTGCAATCTTTGCCCTCAAATTTATAGTCTAACTTGTGCAAATACCTGAAAATTGTAAGTAGAAAGTTGGAGACAAAATGGTTGTTCAATCAAAAATGGAGGAGAAAGGTTGTTTTTATAGACAACCATTCGAACGAACGAACAAGATTGATCTTTGAGAAAGATTCTAAGATCAAAGGATGGGGATTCATGAGAGGGAGGTTACGAAATGGATGGACAAGATCGAATTTCTAGAAAGATGCCAAGATCTATGGTTGAAAATCGATGTAACTAGAATATGCCATGCATGGAAAAGATATGACACTAACGGCTATGACACCCGATGGCTATGATAAACATGTAGGCTATGACATGAAATAATGATAGGGGATCTTTGACCAAAATGGAGGGATAAATAATTTGTTTTAAATTATTTATTTGAAAATGGAGGAGAAGGACAAGTGGCAAATAAATAATTTATTTTCAAATTATTTATTTGGAGGAAATGAAAAATGAGACTTAATTAAATTCATAAATTTAATTAAAGGAGGATATAGAAATTAGACATGGATAATTGATTTGGATCAATTATTTAAAAGAGAAGAATGACACATAATTAAATAGTTTTGTCAATTATTTAATTATAGAAGAATAAAATGTCAACTAATAATTATTATCTGACTATAGACATGTGATGAAAGATAAATAATTAAATAAATAATTATTTATTTAATTATTGAAAAAGGGGTATTAGTGACGCAATTAATTTATTTTAATTGATCAGGATAGAATAGAGATTAGAAACTAAATTAATTAAATAATTAAATAATCATTTAATTAATAAAGGAATATGATTAGGAATAATTAAATAATTATAATTATTTAATTATTAGAGGATGACGACTAAGGAAAAAATGTTGTTCGTAGACTTTAGGATATTTTTCAGTTTCTACATTTTGCCCCTCTTTGACATAATGCAACTCATTGCGTTGTGTCAAAGAAATTTAATTTTGAAATATGCCCCAGTGTAAAGAGAAAGGGGAAGGATGACCAAGAGGGTTGTGGTATTCCCCCTCAAGAGGACATGCAAGTTCAAAGAATACGAATGTGCTCTCGAAATGGAAGATAAGAATATAGGATGAAGGATAGAAGAAATGTTAGCATGGAAAAAACAAGGGAGATGGGATGTTAGAATGAAAAGGGGAAAGAAGATAGACAAGAAATTATAAGGGAACCAACTTTCATGCTTACATTTTTATATTTATCATCATTGGGCGTCAAAAATGTCACAAATGGACCACAAACACCATGGTATGGCATAAACCAATGTGTGCAAGTTGACCATATGAGAGAGACAAACAGTCAAAAATACAAGGAATGCCCCAGCTCATACTAGGGACCCAATTGTCCTAGTCTTTTTGCCCCAATGACAAACCACGGGTAGCAAACAAAGAAAAGAGGCCATGATCCATCATTGTCCCTCTAAATCCATTGATAGGACATCCTCAAGGAGACTAGTAACATGACCCAAAACCAATCGAAAATATAAGAAAATATAGACCAACAAAGTGTTTGCAAAGATAGTGTTTTCCAGTGATAATGATGATTGTTTGATTGGTTGATTAGGTTGACCAAGATGATCGGGTTTATTGATAGGTTGATAAGGATTGATAAACTGATTTGATTGACCACACCTAGCCTCAGGAAGGACACATCCTGATGAAGGCAAGATTGATTGACCAAGTTGATAAGATTGATTGGTGTGACAAAGTTGATTGACAAAGATGACAAATTGATTTGATCGATAGATTGACAAGGATTGATTAAAAAATTAACAAAAGATGACAAATTGATTTGTTCGATAGGTTGACAAAGATTGATGAATATGACCAAGTGATGTGACAATACCCAACTGTAGGAAGGACACATCTAATAAAGTTGACCAAGTGACAAGTGTTGGCAAGACACCTATCCGCAGGAAAGACATATCCTACTTAAGGTGAATGACCAAATTTGACAAAGTCCAATCTCAAGAAGGACGTGTGTTGAGAAAACACAAGAGATAAGACCGAATGAGACAAATGACATAATGCCCCATTCCAGCCAAATGACCAGGTTGATGGATGACAAGATAATCAATTGATGAAATATTTCATTTGTTTGTTGTTTTGTGATTGAATGATGATTGCTTTTGGACCAAGGAAATGACCCGGCTCGATGAACCCTAAAGGACTTGACCTAGAGGGCCTCAGGGGCTCATCAAAAAATGGCCTTGCCTATGTAGCAGTGCGCAGAGACCTCGTAGTTCGACACAACTTGACTTTGTCTTATTCGAAAAAATACCGAGTCATGATTTTATTTTGGACAGCCTAAAGGGACTGACCTAATGCCTCGAGGGATCATTTAAGATGAGGCTTGCCTACGTAGCAAACGCGCAGAGGCAACATAGTTTGACCACTCTAACAAAATTGATTCAGACTCAAACCTAGATTTAGACTCTATTTTTTTTTGAGTTTTTATTTTTTATTTTTTTTATGTTTTTGGATTTTGAGGATTTTATGATTTTTTTGGATTTTGAATTTTTTTTATTTTGAAATGTTTTGATTTTTTTGGATTTTTTCAGGACATTTTTGGATTTTTTTGGATTTTTTCAGGACATTTTAGGATTTTTATGGATTTTGAAGGTTTTAAAGGGTTGATACCATGTATTATTTCCCATGAATATGTAAGTCAAGGAATTTCCCCCAGTCAGGTATAGGACCAATTTATTATGCACAAGGGGAAGCAATGAATGCGACTGGTGGATATGAAAGCGAAGGATGCTAAATTTCAATGGTCTTCAGTTCATGGAAAGGATGACACTTTATTATGGATGATAACTATAAGGATCATGGAAAATTCATGTGAAAGATACCCACAATCAACCAAAAAGGCATGCACAAGGACCCAAGGATGAACATGATCTTTCCTCTAGTCAAGTTGAAAACCAATTGATAGGTAACGGTGATAACAGATTTTTTTGATATGGGAAGGACGCATCCTAAAACAACATGAGGATTGGAAAAGATATATCCCATGGAACATAATGTAACTAAAGGACCAAGTTTTGCAGCAAGGCTAAGAACAAAGCCAATGAATGTTTTGGATAACGCGCTAGAGTGCATAGCAATATTGTATGGATTAGGCTTGTTGGATTTGAAATGACTAACCTTAGGACCAGATGGGATTATGGAGGGCACTTAGATAAGTGATTTAGAATCCTTAAACCAATAACAAGGGAAACCAAGTCCAACAATAGGTATGAAAAGATAATGGATTGATTTTGGAAAAGGATAAGAGAAATGAGGATTATTTGATGGAAGAATTGGGATATGATCTCCAAGGACTATTTCACATAGGAATAAAAAAAAATTCCAAGATATCGGTTTGGATAAATTATATGAAGGAAAGGACATGATATTTCATGGGTAATGTATGACCAAAGGATAGACATGTCAAAATTTTTCCCAAAGCATGATTTATGTTTGTGCCCCATTTCTTATCAAGATCAACGTAGGTGGGAGAAGGGATGGAAATGATATGGATTAGATGGAAATGTTATGAAAAGGCATGGGAGATGAGACAACTTTCCCCCAAGTGTAATGGTCCACATAGATAATTTATTTTACACATGGCATCCGTTTTCCAAGTTTTCATCATGGTACTTATCCAATGCGCCATAAAAATGGTTTTCACTATTGGACAAAATTTTTCTCTTTCCTATTTTCTTTCTTTTTCTCTTTTTTCTTTCTTTTGTGATTTTTTTTTTTATGATGTCACACAAGACGCCTGTTTGCCAAGTTTCCATCAAGGTGACAATTTTTTTGATTTTTTTTATATCGATTTGATGTTTTGTATGATCGATGATTGTTCTAAATCCTTTGATGGTGTCGATGTAGATACTGATGTCATGATATGCCAATAGTGACCTTGGTGGAGTAGTTTTCTTGTTAGGATCATAGTACTTGCATACAACTGATCGATGTCATTTTGATCCTCTCTGATACTAGGTTTGGCCTTATTGAAATACATTCATCATGATAGAGTACCATGGGAGTCCTTATGATAAAGAGTTACTGCCAAGATGCAATGAATTTGTGAGGTACAATTTTTGGAATGATGGATGATGGTAGCCATGGAAGGATTATTTGGACTTTTGGATGTAGCAATTTTTATTTTCCAAACTTGGGATGGTGGATGGTGGAGTTTGGAATTTTGATTGGGATAGCGTTTGGAACCAACATTTTTATATGCCTTTCTTGATGACCATTTTGAAGGAGGTGGACATTTACTATATGTGAGAGTCCTCTTTTCTTGTGGCTCCATATTTTGATTGACTTTTAAATTTGGAATATTTTCTTTGATTGATCCAATTTTCTTTGGGATCCATTTTAACTTTATTTGTCCACTTGTATTTTTGTTTGATTCAATGGCCTTTGAAATTTGATTTTGAACTTTAGATTTTTAATAATTTTATTTTTGTTGGTTCCAAATGGAAGATTTATTCATGTTCTAATGATGGTTTATGGTATGGATGGAAGAAGCGTTGGAAACAACCTTATGAAAATGACTACTCATGGCCCCCATTTTGATGTTTGTATCAGATAAAATTACCCCCAATATCGAGGAGGCACCACTAACATCATTTGATTCTCTGATTAAAGAATAACCAAGACCTTGATGTCTAGGATTTGCATAAAATTGTATTGGTTCTATAATACCTTGCTCATGTAGGCCCTATTCCTTTATACTGCATGCTCTGAAATATTCTATTTGTGATGGGGTATTTTTTACTTTGAAAGCAAGATGCAAACCCATCATTATTTAGCTAGAAACCATTACTAGAAATTTTCTCATTTGCAAGAAATCCTGCTTTGACAAAGGTGGATGATCCTATTTGATAGGATATTTTGGATTTATCATTCATCATGCTTGTTTCTTCTTGATAATTTAGGATGTTTATTTGATCTATGGTAGATTTTGTATCTTCTTCTTTGACTTGATCTATAGTAGCTTCTTTGTGTTCTCCTTTGACTTGATCAATAGTAGTTGCTTTATGCTCTTCTTTGATGTTATCCATATCATTCATTTGATTATTTATGTGTCCAAAGGAGGAAAGTGTCTCATTTTGGGAAATGGAGGTGTTTGGATTTTGGATAGGACCATCTTCAAATGTTTGGTCATGGATGGTATAAAGGTTGATGAGAGGATCATCTTGGATTTCTTGTTCAATGGTAGGATCTTGGTAAAAAATAGGTGTATCTTGGATAACATGGTTGTGAATAGACTCTTGAACAAGGATAGGTGTATTTTGGATGCTATGATTATCTAGAAGGACTTCTTGGATGGACTACTTTGATCTTGACATGAAGGTGAATCTACGATGTCATGCTTTGGACTTTTATTTTGACATGTATCCCAAGGTGTAGGCAATGTGATGTGGTTTTGGAGACCCTGACCAAATGTAGCTTGGGATGGAGTGGATGGAAATGGGCTAGTGGATGATGGACTAGGATAAGATGTGGAGGATTGGAATGGACTAGTGGATGATGGATTATGATAGGATGTGGAGGATTGGAATGGACTAGTGGAAGGTTGGTTTCCCTTGTCAAAATTAGGATAGGGATGACTAATGGATATTTGTTGTGGATCAATGGCATGGATTGTGCTAAGGGACTCTTGATAATGAGGGTAGATGGATGAAGGACTAGAGCTTATGGATGGATTTTTGGTAAGAAGGGTATGTGAGTGGTTGGTAGTGACGATTGAGGATTGATTGGTATTCAGCTTGACTCCGAAGAAGATCAAGGTAGAGTGAAGAAATGATCATGAATTTGGATTAGGATGGATAAGAAAAAATTAGTGAGGACCATACAAAAATTGTGACCTTTGGATGACAATGCAAGGTGCCAATACAAAATGGATATGAAACTATGTTTTTTTTTGTGATTTTCAAGGATATAAGGATGCAAAGTGCCAATGTACTTAAGACCAAGATTAAGGAATGGTGGAATTATAATGACCCTATGACCAAAGGATATGCGAATGAAGTCAAATTCTAAATGATGCGAGACAGTATGGGACTAAGCTATGTTTTTGTGTTTTTTTGGATTATGAAGATATGAGGATGCAAGATTATCATGCAAGGATAATGATGACTTTGAGACCAAAGGATGAAGCTAAATGAAATTAATGGATGAAAAGGATATCAAAGGTGGACTAATTAATGATGAAGGATAATGACAAGGAAACTAAATGATGCAACTAAGGCTAAGGTGAAATGAAACTATGTTTTTGGTATTTTTGGGGATAAAGATGCAAGTTAAATGCAAGGCTAAGGATATGAATCTGAATGAGACAAAGGTGATGCTAAGGATATGAATCCTAAAATTTAATACAAAGGATGGTAACCAAGCTAATGTAAGTCCACGATAACAAACCCAAATGTCATTGACCTTTGTGATAATCAAGATGATAGATTTGACAAGGTGAGTCTAAACTAGGACACAAGTTTGAGACTCAAATTTGATAAAGGTGATAATGACAAAGGTTGATAAAAATGAAGGATTAAGGTCAATGACAAAATGGATAAGCAACCAAGGATTTTCCAAAGGCTTGATAATTTTTTCTATGTTTGAACTTTAGAAGGTATGTGCAACCTAAGACCTAAGATTAATTATGCAAGGGAAAGGTGATCTAACGTGCGATCTAAAATGCAATGCAATCCTAAATGAAGATTATGGAATGGACTCATAAAAGGTCTGCAAGTCTCTGGTTTGGAAATCAAGATCACAGTCAAGATGAGTTGGATCAGTTTTGGACAATGATTTTTGAAACTTTGGTGATTAGTCTTTTTTGGTTTTGTTTCAATAAGTTATGGTTCACAAAGAGTTATTTTGCAAATTTGATGTTTTGGAATGATTTTGAGTGGATTTTTGACTAGTTTTGATCAAATTTGTCTTGGAAAACACAACAGATAGTATCAAACACATTGTTTGAGGACTGGTTTGATGTAAAAATATTTTATTTTTAGAGAAGACAAGCACAATCCTAAGGTTGGCAAGGACTATATTCACTGGATCCCACATGGATTTTACTCCAACCGCACTTATTCTTAGCGGGTGACTTAGAAGCTTGGCTACACAAGCTCCCCCTTACATTGCACTCACTGCTCGGGTCAACCAAGCTTTGAGCCCTCATAAATCTCCCATGACAGGCTCTTCACCTCTACTAAGAACTGCAAGAATGTGGGTGCCTTGGCAATGACCGTTGCTACACCAGCGAATAGAAAAGGTTTTTGGCTACTACACAAATTTGTTTAGTTCGAGACCCCCATTTGAGTGGCCACACATGGGGCAAATATTAAGCTCTGTTAAAGGAGGAATTTCAGCCTAAAGAGGTTATGTTCAATAGGGTTTTGGGGAATTCTACTTTGTCCATGTGACACATCCACACTCATAATCCTAAATTTTCCATTATGATTCACATTTATATATCGGTCGGGGGTAGCTCGGCCAAAGAGTTTCATTGCTAGTCTAAGTCACCTTGGGGTGAGTACTTTTTTCCACCAAGGAAGGCCCAAGTTCTAGAGGCAATAATTGTTTCTCTTACACCCAGGATCACATGAATGTGCAAGGGGAGAAGATACTTCGATTATTGTATCAAAAGGTGACACAAAATTGAAGACACTTGTAAATTTTAATTACCAAATGATAATGTGAGAATGACACACAAGACACTTTGTTCATTTTAAAAGTTTAACTTGATGTGAAACAAACAAAGTTCATTTTAAGCCAATGACATGAAATACATGTTCATTTTAACCAATGAGTGTGCATGCAAATTGTGTTCATTTTAATCCCATGACATGAAATGCATGTTCATTTTAACCAATGAGTGTGAATGCAATTTGTGTTCATTTTAAGCCCATGACATGAAATGTTTGCTTATTTTAACCAATGAGTGTGAATGTAATTTGTGTTCATTTTAAGCCAATGACATGAAATGCATGTTCATTTTAACCAATGAGTGTGCATGGAGTTTGTTGTAGTTTTTGAAAGAAAACAAAATTGATTATGCCTAAAGAAATGAAAAAGATCGATTTTTGTTTCTAAAGAAATAGTTTTTAGACTCCCTCCAAGCTGTGCCACATGCTAAAAACAAGAGATTAGTAATCAAAAGAAAAGTTTAATGACAACAGAAAATTGAAACAGCAATAACTTTCTCAAAAATTAGAAAAAAATTTAAATCGTTTGAATCCATGGAAAGCTAAAACTCAACCCTTCAAAACCCAGAAAGTATTTTTTCAAGATTCTGCACGAAAAAAATGTTAGAGGCAAAAGAAAACGTGGGTTTTAATAGTTAAATTTAAAAAACAACAAATACTAAAACAACCATAACTTTCTCAAATCTTAATGAAATTTTAAACTGTTTGAAGTTTTAGAAAGGTAGAGAGAGGCCTACAAAAATCATATAATAATTTTTAAATATTTTATGTGCCCATTTTTCTGTGCTCAAAAGAAGATGACGAGATTTCGTATGAATTCTTGGCTGTAACCTGCAAAACAACAAAAAAAAACAAGAAAACAAATAAATTTCTCTACAAAATTATAAGATTCACGTCGGATTCACCAATGTAAGATAGGGAAAATAAAATAGCATAGACTAAGTGACAACCAACACAAATCTAAGTTATTAACCTCATCCAAACAAGAGAAAACAAACAATGCATGAGTAAAATGAAAGCATCAAACTAAAATACTCCCCATACTTGAAGTCGATTCACTTCTCTTGCTCTCTTATTTCTCTTTTTGCAATCTTTGCCCTTAGATTTGTAGTCTAATTTGTGCAAATACCTGCAAATTGTAAGTAGAAAGTTGGAGGCAAAATGGTTGTTCAATCAAAAATGGAGGAGAAAGGTTGTTTTTATAGACAACCATTTGAACGAACGGACAAGATTGATCTTCTAGAAAGATTCTAAGATCAACGGGTGGGGATTCATGAGAGGCAGGTTACGAAATGGATGGACAAGATCGAATTTCTAGAAAGATGCCAAGATCTATGGTTGAAAATTGATGTAACTAGAATATGCCATGCATGGAAAAGATATGACACTAACGGCTATAACGCCCGATGGTTATGATAGACATGCAGGACATGTAGACTATGACATGAAATAATGACAGGGGATCTTTGACCAAAATGGAGAGATAAATAATTTGTTTTAAATTATTTATTTGGAGGAAATGAAAAATGAGACTTAATTAAATTCATAAATTTAATTAAAGGAGGATATAGAAATTAGACATGGATAATTGATATGGATCAATTATTTAAAAGAGAAGAATGACACATAATTAAATAGTTTTGTCAATTATTTAATTATAGAAGAATAAAATGTCAACTAATAATTATTATCTGACTATAGACATGTGATGAAATATAAATAATTAAATAAATAATGATTTATTTAATTATTGAAGAGAGGGGTATTAGTGACGCAATTTATTTATTTTAATTGATCAGGATAGAATAGAGATTAGAAAATGAATTAATTAAATAATTATTTAATTAATAAAGGAATATGATCAGGAATAATTAAATAATTAAAATTATTTAATTATCAGAGGATGATGACTAAGGAAAAAATGTTGTTCGTAGACTTTAGGAGATTTTTTAGTGTCTACAGTAATGATATAAACAAAAGTTTGATAGTGGTGTGTGGTATTTTCTAGTTTTTCTTGTCCGCCCTTATTGATTATGCAAGTTATGGCCTATTTCATATGTTAGGAGAGATGAGTTTGAGATATATCTAAATGAATGTTCAGTGTTTCACAGTTCCAGCAGAATGGTAAAATGGTAGATATAATTGTTGATATATATTACTAGTGTTAGCGATAGGTTAAATTGGAAATTGAATTCCCATTGTATAGTTTAATATGTTTTATTATTATCTATACAAGCTGGCTACAACATATAATCCAATATCAGTGAAGTTTGGAATGAAGTGAATTATTTGTAGCACCAAATGTCTTTAATTTTCCAATTCAATCTATCGCTAACATTTGTATTTCTTCTAGGTGGTTGATATAGGCGAGGAAGCAAATTTGAACAAAACAAGGGTAGGTGGATCGAGAAGGACGCTACAGGAGATGTGAATCATTTGCACTAAATACAGGTGATTCTATCTATCATAGGTTGAATTGCAAGTGTATTGGATAGTGAAAATTCCAAAATTTATTTTACATTTAGTAGTTCTAATTTATATATAGATGAGATGCTTAGTGTGGGGAGTGCAAACAATTTTTAATTTAATTTAAATTAAATAAATGGTACATTATTGTTTGTATTATATCCAAAAATATTATGTGAATCATGTTTCCTCATTGAAGTGTGAGTGTTGAACGAGAAATGCTTAAAGCATCAGTGAAGGGTGATACTACATCCTTTTAATTATCCTTCTCATAATTGATTTGTGTTAATTTTAAGATGATTTCTGCAACACTACATCGGTATCATTTATCTCCCAAAATAGAATAGGAACCTTTGGATCCTTGGTAATGAGATCATATATATTTGGACAAGAACATAATATTTATGATTTTACATTAGAGTATTTCTCCTTTTAAATCATGTACCTTTGTGCAGTTGTGAAGCATCATTGCATAGTTGGGCTTCATAAGGTTGTGAATAAGGAACATTGTTATTGTAATTGTTTTTATTCAGTATAATATACCATACAACTGCAAAGGTGAGGCCATAATAACACATAAATGGCCACTAGGCTTCCCAAACCTTGTAACTGAATTTTTTTTCTGTAAACACAATGTGTTTTGCAATGTAGAAGCCTCTTTACAAATATGAGTTTTCCTTGTTGCCAATTTTGAGGGTTTAGAAACACAATGTGTTGTCAATTGTGCAGATGCTTATGCTGAAAAGACACACCTATGTACATAAAAAATTTCATTAAAATATACAAAGAACAAACATAACATGATGAGACAACATAGTGTGGGGCATGCCAGACAGAGGATAAAAGTGAGGAAACTAGCAGACATGACCAAATGTGATGGAAACAATAGGTAGGAGTTAATGGCGTTGTCAGACCAGTTTTCTCGACTGATAAAACTAAGTCTTGTGGCTTGCGGTAGAAGTGTCATTTTTAGAGCCTTTTTTTCGCACGAGAAAATTGGAGGCAGATTGACATGTGCATTTTTGGTTTGGAGAAAGAAGGGTGAAAACACTTTGCATTTCCAGTTTGCACATTGAAAGCTGAAGGTTGGAGTGCATGTAGAGGAGTTGGAGGAGAAAACCAACCAAATCGAGGTGAGGGGTATTAACCAATAGTTTTCTAGAGAGTTTTACAACACTATTTGGGTTGCTTGTTTCTTAACACCTAGGGTTTTCCAACATTATTTTTTACAAAATAGAATGAAATTTTTACTATGAAGTATAATATATGTGATGATTAATAGAGTCCCCCTTAAATGAGAAATGTGTTATTTGATAAAATAGAACCCCATCTATACGTTTTTATTTCTACATTTCAAGACAAAGCTTGGGTATAAGTAAAGGCAAGCTTCAAAAAACATTGTGTTTTCCAACCTGCACTACACAACGTTCACCACTTTCAACAAGTTTATTCATTATTACTAATAACGGAAAGAAATTGGTGTTCTCGTTATTTTTAATGCACACCTACATATATAGTTTTAAAAACTAGAAGGGATTGGGTATGTTGTGATGTGGAGGTTGTGGTGGAGCTTTTATTTTCTTCCCCTCTGTGGTGGGTTTATTTTCGTTACTTTTGGTTGGTCTGGGCATTGGGGGGTTCTATTTTTGAGCGTTGACTTGCTATTGGTGGTGATCAGTCACTTAAGTCATGTTTTATCCCTTCTTGGCCGTAACTTTACCGACCCCTTTTATCCGTCCTTTCGGTTTTGCGTCGTGACCTTTGTGTCCCTATGATTTTCGACCGATTAATTTTACAACTTAACCTTTGAATTATCTTTTCGACACCATGGGTTATTTCCCTGTCCGCCTAGTCGGTCCCCGTCTTTAAATTAACCGTTTTGCATGTGCAGGTTATATTGACCGACGGATGCAGTGACTTTGATCTTAACCATTTATCGCACACCTCGCAGGGTTTGTGCTTATGTCATGAGAAATGTCACGAGGCTTTCAAGATGTCGCCACCTGTTGCATAGCGTGGTGGGGCTAGTTTTGATTGCTCACTGATGGACAGATGCTAATGCCGATAGTTGTGTACCTTCTGATACATCTTGGTCATCCCTCGCTGACCTCGCGCAATTAAAACTTCAGTTTCAATAATGTTCCGAGGTACACGATTTGCTGACGCGTGGATGCCGATGTTATTGATCAATGAACGTGGTGGGACCCGTTCTGTGCTGATGTGGTACCTAATGGGAAAATTTTCCTACTCGCCTGATGATTAGAAGGCGGATGTGGCATTTTTAAACCGTTTTTGACTAAATCTGGGTCGTCCGCCTGGCCAACTCTGCTTTTGATCAACGACTTATTTTCAAAGGAACTGGTGCTATACTATAGCCATTCTATCTTGCGTGAGTGAATAGTAATGGTCGAGTTTGACTCGGCCTGCATAATTAAATGCCAAATGATCAGTAAATTGTTATTTCAATATCGCATTCTAGTTTGTTGGACTTTGTTTGGTGCTGAAGGAAGTGGCTATCATCGCAATTCTCTAGTTTCAAGACATTTGACGCTTTGCAAAATAAATTGTAAGTAACATGTACGCTTTCTCTTATTTTTTCAAAAGGTGTTAGCATTGCCTATTGAACAATTGGTGACTGTTTTCTTTTCGGTTCCTAGTGAATTGTTGAGCAAATTGCCTATTAGAGCTTATATAGATAATTGCTAGAGATTTGTGAATATAGAAGAATTTTCTATGACGACAGTAGAAAGTAGGGTGTAATTGTTTGTCATTTAAAAAAACAAAACCCTAGTTTGAATTATCATCTGTTTAATATAAATGGCATCCAAGGCACGAATTGCTGGTTCTGAGGCTACTCCTAGGGGTTATTCACAAGATATTATTGATTTGTTGAAGCCTTCTACAAGCAAGAAGCAGGATGGAAGGGTATTGTTTTATGGACCCTTGACTCAAGAGGGTTTTATTGGATAAACAATGTACAATTCGCGATGCCGAATTGTCGTACACTGGTTGGCAGTTGTTTTCCAATTGGTTTGGGAATAGGAATTTGGCAGTTCCTTTGTGTAATCCATGGAGATTGGACCTGGGTAAGCTGGTGGTACCCAATGTCTACGAGGATGTAGACCTATTGAAGGATATTGCTGCAAGGTATGACCCTGTAACTCGAATTGTCAGAACACATCTTGGCAAGCCAATGATTAAAGTAACCAAGGAGGAAATCGCAGAGATTTTTGGTTTGCATGAATGGAGCCAGGACATGATTCCCATCAAATTGGAGGTCTTCGGGGAGGAATATAAAAACACCAAGGGTTTGATCAGGACATCCCTTTTGATACCCCATTTGGCTGTGTCGGGAAGAGGAAAAAATCAAAAGAAACTTGTTATTGGCAGGAATGAGCCTGAACCTTTCCCACTGGACTATTTCGCCCCCCATTTTAAGAAGACCGTCTGTGCATTATGTCAAGTTCTGGGGATTGATTTGAAGAAGACTTTTCCTATAGAGGTGATGTATATGGCTGTAAACCTCCAACATCCTGGTTATAATGTGGTATATGATTTTTCCACTCACTTAGCAAAGAAAATGCATTCTAGCTTAGCAGCTTTGAAGCTGGGGAAGAATTGGGTAGGATTCAAATGGTTTTGACTGCTAATTCATATGTTTTTATTTAGGGGCCGGAAGGTATTTGAGAAAGATATGGAATTGAAGAAGATGGAAGGAGATATTGAAATGCCTATCCAATATTGGACTAGAGTCCTTGATATGCATGATCATAAGTTTGATTATGTAACCTTTCATAATGTTTTGGGATCCAAGTTAAGAAAGGCCTTAGTTGTCGATCCCCCCATAATTCCAAAGGAAATTCATGACTTCCTAAGACCTATGGAGAGGAGACCTAAGCTGACTTTAACACATAATTGGGGTGATATTATTCCCAATCCTAGCACTATAGTTTTCAAGGTTTTTGGCACAAATGTCATCCCGTTTGTTCTACCCAGGGAGGTCCCCCTTAGAATGGGTTTTATATAAATCATGAGGCAGTTGGGAGCATCTCAGGATTTTCATTTGCCTGCTGAACACAAGAAAGGATCTTTCTTCCCTAAATACACAGCTTTTGCTGATTTTGTCATGATAAAGGGAGGGTGGAGAAATTTGCACTTGTTACTCAAGCCATATAGGGTAAGGACTATAATCCCTAGGAATTATGATCCTGAGGGTTTTATTTCCCAAATGAATGCTAAGCACCGGACTGGGACCTTTGTCCACAACTTCTACTTTCTTGAAGATATCATCAGGAACATTTTTTATAAGGACTTACAGGATGAGAAAAAGGCAATGTACATTTCCTATTCAAAAATGGTGAGAGGTAAACAGGAGAAGATACTTGGTTATGATCCTATACCTAATTCCAAAGATGAGCTCAGCAAGGCAATCTATGCTCTTGACAATTTTGAGAGTGTAGTAGGGGTCTTAAAGGAGAAAAGGATTGTAGAAGGAAGGGGAAAGTCACAAGTTATTGAGGAGTACCCTGAGCTAAGAATTGAAGAAAGGCCTACCTATCAACCTCAGGGAAAGATAAAGGTATTTTCTAGGAGGAAGAGAAATAGGACAGAGGAGGTTATAATAAGTGGTGCATCATTTGTCCCATGACAATTAGTGCCCGGTATTATTGATCTGGATTCCCCTCCGAAGTTTTCAGAACAAATTCACCCATCATCCCCAAAGAGGCATAGAACTGATAGTGTGAGGGATGTTAGCCAAAAGGGTAATGATGAGGAAGACATCATTGTAACTCTAGATGAAATGAATCCGAAGATGCCACTAGATCTAGCTGACATTGCAACAGGTTCAAGAGCAATCACCCTAAGATTGGGGAAGGATGAGATTAAAGGGATTACAAATAATGATGATTTGAGGATGGAGGCTTGTAAAGAGTTCATGATGCATGATTCTTTTAGTCATACTCGTGCTTTTGAAGATTTTGTATGGAGAGCTCATCTCTCATCATATACTAAGGAGGTAGCACATGAACGAAGTCTGCATCTAGAGCAGGTAATCCAGTCCAGGGTTAGAGTGCAAATGAAGGAGAAGTTTAAAGAAATCACACCAAAATAGGGCAGGGCATTGGTTCAAAAGTGTGGGATATTGTTGCTCCTTGAATGGGATATTGTTGATGCTGTGGTATTTGACATAGTAAGAAGGGCCAATAAGCCGCTTCTTGCAATAGAGGAGGAGGCTACATTGGCACTTAGGGGATCAACCTTTAGTGAGGAATGGGATTCTCTGGCAATATGGTCACTATCCACGGGGTCTTGAAAACCTATTGTTGTTGAAACATCGGACTTCAGTGGTCATTTGATCGTGAAAAGAGTGGCTGATACCCCTACATTAGAGGTTGTTGACATGGTTGTGAATGTTGCCAAATTCACTAAGGCAACTGTGGAGGATTTAACTAAAAGCTGAGACACTCTGACGAGTCAGTATAATGACATTATTATTGAGTATAATAAGAGTCAGCAAAGGGTGGCAGAATTGGAAACTAAAATGGCCTTACTGAGACAACAGATGGAAACCTTGAGGTCTCAAAGGTAGGCTAGCTCTAGCCACATTATTTCTGACCCGCCAATAGATCAACCCCAACCTTCTGCACAGGTTCAATCTTGGGCTATGGTCCCATATAATATGGGACAAGTTCCCATTGTGGTTGAAAAGGCCAGTAGCTCGAGCGGGGGTCCTTCTAGGGATGAGTTGATCCAACAGGTTGAAAAATATAAGGAGATGGTAAACCAAATCCGAGATGCAGCAGGAAGGAATAATTCAGAAATTGTCGATACTCTGTTAAGGCATTTACATAAACAGGTCCAAAGTAAGCTGAATGGTGTTCATGCAAATTATGCCTTGATGTTGCAAGCACTTGAATTGTTTCCAAGGGATAGAGAATTGGCTATCCCTTTGCTAAATAAATGGGGCCCTAGAATGGAGAAGTTAAAATTTATGGCAGTTGGGGAAAAACAGCATGGGAACAAATATCCTACAGTCATAACAACATATCAATTTGTTAAGAGTATGGTCGAGCAAAATTTCTAGGGGTCTGCTGCTCCTATGGAGTCCAAAATCAAAGCATTGAAGGATGAAAGGATTTGACTCCGCTACCTCATATTTTGCATAGTTAGGATAAGGTCAAGCCTTTGCAGGCATGGAAGGAGCAAATGAATAATATAATGAATGCCTAGACTCATGAGATATGCAAAAATGTTGATATTCGCATGTTGGAAAACACTTTAGAAAAGTTATCATTTGTCATTAGTTTCTTGGAAAACTTTGATAAAATAGCCATGTCATTGATGATAAAGTATGTACCTTATCAAAAAATGGTGGACCAGGTGGTGGCTTTCAATTGGCCGTCTGAGGAGGATTTCGAGTCATGGAAAAGGGTGTTCATTGATGAACTTGAATTATGAATAATTTGGACAGGAATTGCAATTTGGTCGTGTAAAGTACCGGTCTAGCCTCGGTTATTGTATTTTAAAATGCATTCTCTTTCCGGATTCAGGTGCAAATTGTTCAAATAAAATCAGTGCATAAAATAATTAAAAGATGCTTTGGTGTTAGGGGAGCGACACTTGGAACAACGCTTTTCCTTCCTCCACAACAAACTAATGATCATTTTTGTTTTAGGCTTTTCTTCTCTTGCCAAATTTTTTTGTAAAGTTAACTAATTAGGGATTAGCGGTCCAGTAAAAATTGGACATGTGTACTCTCCGGCCTGAAGCTTGTTGGCTCCCTTGTTTTTATAAAAGGGAATTCTGGGCCAAGAGAGGGGTCTATTGCAATTACTCAAGATATGTAAGATAAGAGTCAAGTAGTACTGAGAGAAGAATATATCCAGGTTTTGAAGCTTTCAGTCTTTCTTGAGAACTTAGTAAATCATGGGGTTCTTGAGCATACTTATGTTAACCTTGTGACTATTTTGAGTCTATTTTCTCTCCTATTGTATAGTTTGCATGAATTATTAATGAAGTATCGATCAAAGATGATTTTCATTAACTTCCATTTGTTATTTATTGTGGATTATGTTTGACTATAGCTCTGGTTCAAAGGACCGGTTAAACACTTCAGTTATCCAATAAGTTTATGTGAATTAACACATAGGATTTATTAAGGAGTAATAAACTCAAGTATCGATGTATGGATCATAATGTTATGCATACAGATCATAGATGTTTTAGATGAAAGTACCCTATAGTTTGGTTACTGGTTTGACTCTGTGCTTTAGGATATGGCACTAGAACTCTAATTGCTTCTCATCCTTGTATTTTTTGTTATAGCTTCAGGAAATTTCAATCGAATAACTCATATCAACACACTGAGGTGGTATTTCAATTCCTTGTTAAGTAGAGCCGAGCTTTTCTAAGAAATAGCCAATTTCTTGAAGGTTTGTCTCTTTTAACATTGACGGGAATTTATCTGTTGTTTATCCACGTATGAGCAAATCATTTCTATCATGAATGATAGCATATTGTAGGAAAACCCTCCTGGATCTCACAGAGTCTGAAGTGTAGGAGAAATAGCAGTTTTACTATTATCTTCTCGTTAAGTTGGTATAGTGCCTTCAGGACTTTAATAATTTAGTATGGCAAGCTCATAGAAGCTCTTGTGGGTTCTGCTTGGGTTGTTATAAAAAATGCCAACAGGTTGACAAATGTAGTGTGTTATGAAGCATGTAATTTGTTATATACTTGAAATTTAAACGCAACAATGAAAGGTGTGATTTTAAAGACATTCATATTGTTTAGTAATGTATTCCATGTTTCAAAATTGTACGTGTTAAGTGTTGAAGTATGAAAGACACTAAGAGGGGGGGTGAATCAATGTCTTAAAACAAAAATTCAATCTACTGATATTTCAAAACCACTTAATGTCTTTGAAAATAGTGAATGTCCAGTTTCAAGATTATGATCAAAATATGATAACCAAATTCGTATTCTCAAACAACATATAAACTCAAATGTTGCAATGTAAATATAGAAGACAACAAGATCAAAATTCATCTACAAAAGAGTCATAACACAATATTTTCATGAGTGGAAAACCCTCATAGGGATGAAAAACCACTCGTAAAATACCTCACTAGCTACAAAATGCCTCACTGGCAACATAAGCCTCACTAGCTACAAAATGTCTCTCTCACAACATAAGCCTCACTGGATACAAAATGATTGTCTCACTGAAATTTAACTTTTCTCAACAAATAAGATAAAAAACATTATATAAAGGATCACTCTGCTTCTCTAAAGATCATGTTGGCTTATAGCCTTAATTCATTTCATGTCCTCCAAACTTTATTTTACTCGAAGTCTAGAACACACACAATGCACTAATCTTATTTCACTATATTTTCATCTATCTTTAAAGCACCAAACATTTCTTACAACTCATTTAAAAATGCATCTTATCAAATGTCCTGCAGTAGGGTTTCAACAGAAACCTCTCTTTCTAACATATTCAAAGTAACTTCAAAACAACATGCCTCTTGATGTTTCTAACTCTTCATTCCATAGCCTAACCTAAAATCGAGCTTAAGAATTTTACATATATAGAAATCATTGACCTTGTGAAGCTTGACAAATCCATACCTAGGTTGGTTCTTGCAACTGAAAAGAAACTTCCAAATCTCATCCGTCCACACTAACAAATCTACATCTGTCCATGGCCACCATTGTCAAAGAATATTTTTGCATTTGCTACTCACCAATCTTTGAATCATGTCTTTGTACCAAACCCCAATTTTTTTGTGTATAAACCAAGCTCTATCTTTGAAAAATGCATGATATACATTACTTTCAACATTTTACAATGTCAATTAGCTGAATCGGTATGCCCTAGAAAGGGTCGATGAAAAAAAACTCCCTTCAAACCTTTTCTAAAATGCCTTTAACCTGCTAGCACAGGTTGCTAAACAAAACATAATCATATGCCCAAAATAATAAGCTCAATAACCTTCTTTATGATATTAAATGAAACATTCTAATATGTGCAATAATCTAACCGACCAAGTGCCTTATTTTTAATGACAAACAAAGATATTATAATGTGTATGTACCAATATGCTCATGAAAATGCCTTTTCAACCTTAGTGATCAAGAACATCATTTCTCAATGCAATGATACTATCAAGACTTCCTTTTCAATAGAGCATTATTCATTTCACCTTGGTTGACATTGATGCGAAAACACAAACCAATAAACATGCCAAAGACCAATGTATGGAAATCCCAAATGTATCAAATGCAAAAAGAAATTGCATATCAAATATTGTTGCCTCAATAAAAATTGTTGTCTCGATGACTTTTTAATTTCAAAGTCACCCATAAACTTAGAGATATATTTTACCTTTGTCACAAAATAAAATTTCCAATTCAATGAAATTCAACACCAATCAAATAGCACTAAACCTTCAATGAATGCCACAAATGTATGCCAAACCTATATATATATACTAGTGTGTATCACCTCAATATGTGCCAAGTTGAACATTCAACCTGACATCAATGCCAGACCAATGTCAAAGGGGAAACAAACTCCCCCTTTGGAATTTATGTCAAACTTACCAAATATCTAAATGAATATCACCTATAGAAGCATCAAAGCACTACCATGTCAATCAATCACCAAGCAAATCTGAAAGTAATACAAGCTATTCAGGTCAATCAACCACCAAATATCAAACTGGTCAGGTCAATCAATCACCAAGTGTAGCTGAAAGTAAAAATCAAGCTTTGAAGATAATGCAACATTGAATGTAATGCAGTTCAAATGAATAAACATCATGATCCCAATGAATCTAAGCTAGTGCACCAATCAACAAAATGAAATTTTGAACCTATAAATGAAATTCTAAACTTGTAAATCAATTAACAATCAATAACCAAGCACTAATCAAGCTCATCTCCCCCTTTTGACAACAATGCCAAAGGTCAAAGGGGTCAGAAATCAAGAAATACCTACTCATTAACAATAATTTGTTATCACGGTGACACAAAACAACATCAAATCTGAATAAATAAATCTAAAAAATAGAGCACTACATAATGAAACATAGGACTACCATAGCATGAAAAATGAGCATAGATGCCAGCCACGAAAAAAAATACATAAAGTATAAACTAGGGATGTATAATATGCATTGAAACTCCCCCTAAAATTATGAGTATTGTTGCTAATAGTTGAGCACCATGTCATTGTTATGTTAGTACAAGCAATGTTTCTTCAAACATCAAGGCTTCCACTATTCAAGTAAATGTTTCAAAAAAAATTCACCACTGTTATTGAAAAGAAAGAATCAAGGCATAAGTAGATATGAGGTTAAGACTATCTTTTCATGATATTACCATATGTATAATCCACAGTAGCAAAGCATGTATCAATTGTATTGTCAAGCTGTCAAAAATAATAAACTCAGCATGTATTATGAAACCAAATTGTAGTGTCAAGGTAAAAACCTACAGCATTACCAAAGTAACCAAATTCCAAAAGAACTAAAGTGTCATGATAGGTATTAAAGTAATCAAATCTGCATTACCAAATACCAAGATTCACTTCTCATGAATTCATGTCACCTACAAACTCCATATAGACTACAACATTCTACCCACTATCCTATTTGCCTCCAACCATTCACACAAAGTAATTGTACTCTCTATAATTGACCATATCAAAGTCACTTATTTGTCCACCCTTGGTCATGTTATTTGCACCAATTTATGATCATGTTATTTCAATGATTCAAACATTCATTTATTGAATGTAACGTCATAACAATTAAATGTGAAATACTTGAGAAAACTCAAAGATAATCAAAAGAAAGCAATCACACCATAACACAATTATTTTTACCCTTAGATGTGCCCTATTTAGAGTATAAATAGTTGTATGTACAACTTCTTTCCAATAAACATTTGGAAGATTTGTATCATGTAATAATGTTCTTGTCATTTTTTTTGGCAGTCCTACTCTTTCTTTCAACAACCCCATTTTGTTGTGGTGTTCTAAGGGTTGAACATTGTCTTTTGATACCATGTTCCTCATAGTATTCCACAACTTTTTTTGAAGTATATTCACCTCCTTTGTCTGATCTTAGGAATTTGATTTTTAGATCAAATTATTCTTTAACCATTTTTCTAAAGACTTTGAACCTACTAAAAGCTTCAGATTTGTGTTTTAAGAAAGTTACCCAGGTCATCTTGGTATAGTCATCAATGAAAAGCATAAAGTATTTTTCACCATTAGGAGAATTTTTCCATGTAGGACCACATAAGTCAAAGTGTACAAGCTGCAATGTTCTAGTAGAATAATGTTCTTTAGATTTAAAACTCACCTTGGTTTACTTACCAGGTTGACACTCTTCGCAAGTTTCACTGGTAGGCTTGGAAATCATAGGAACGGTTCTTACATTTTTATTCTCGCTAATTTTGACAAGATTGTCAAAATTGACCCATTTTGTGCATGACCCATGAAGTAGATATGTCCATCTTTTCTTCTATTCACAGTCTCATGCAAGTCCTTTAGTTCCCAAACAACTTTACCAGATTCATTTTTGGATTGAGTTCCATTATTTTGACTCACTTAACAGAGTTAACCCTTCAACATAATAGACATCATGAAAATGGGTTTCATCATCCAAGAGGATAGTTCATTTTCCCTTGATCAAAATGCAAAAGTCATTTCCAAATTTAACTAAACCTCCAATATAATCCTCAAATTGAATGAATTTTCTCTTATCACCAGCCATGTAGTGAGAGAATCCACTATCAACAACCCACAACTCCTTCTTTTTGACATGAATATTTTTTTGTAAAAAACATAGCTTCAATTTTTTTGTCAAGTTTCTTGGGCTGCCAAATAAGCTTTGTTTTATCAGCTTTGAATAATGTTCTGGGGAGAGTATAAGTTTTCTTTTGTTGCATATGAAGATTAGATCTACAAAAACTTGCAATATGTCCAAGGCTTCCATAATTATAACACTTCAATTTGTTCAAGAATTGAAACAGACTACCATTTAGAAAACTAGGTCTCCTTTGAGTTATAACCTTAAACTCACTTGCTTTGTGTCCAAATTGATATCAATGGAAACAATAGCCATAAAAGTGTAGATTAATTCTAGAGGGAGAACTCTTGCTGTTGTTTGAAGGTTTCACAACTTTTCTATCAGTGCCATGAAGCTCATCATAATATGAACATTAACCTTCCATAAAACCTAGGCTAGTTTTATCCTTATGATTTTTTTGTTTTCCTAAAAGATCAGAAACTTTTTCACTGTTGTACACCTTTTTCCTTAAGGAAACCATTTCTCCCTCTAAGGTGGAGCATTCTTTTTTTTTTGTTTCAAGCTGCATTTTGGTAACCTCTAAAACTCATTTATTTTCTTCAAGCTGGAGTTTTAAATCAGCAACTTGTTTTTAAATATAATAGTCAAGTTTTCTAAATATTTTTGAGACTAATTTTTCTATATGACAACCTCCTTTTTAAGTTTCTTTATCTCACCTAAAGCACATCTTAGTTCACCTTCAAAGTCAACTTCTTCTGAATTTTCCATAACAAGTACTCCTTCACTAGGAAACCCTTAAGTTTGTTATACTTGCGCAAGGGTATGGCTTTGATACCACTTGTTGGAGTATGAAAGACGCTAAGAGGAGGGTGAATCAGTGTCTTAAAAAATAATTTCAATTTACTAATATCTCAAAACCATTTAATCTCTTTGAAAATAGTGAATTTCCAGTTTCAAGATTATGATCAAAATGTGATAACCAAATTCAAATTCTCAAACAACATATAAAATCAAATGTTGCAATGTAAATATAGAAGACATCAAGATCAAAAGGCATCCACAAAAGAGTCATAACACAGTATTTTTCATGAGTGGAAAACCCTCATAGGGATGAAGAACCACTCATAAAATGTCTCACTGGAAAAGCCTCATTGACTACAAAATGTCTCACTGGAAACATAAGCCTCACTGGCTACAAAATGATTTTCTCACTTCCATTTAACTTTTCTCAAAAAATAAGATAAAAAGCAATATATAGATGATCACTCTATTTCTCTAAAGATCATGTTGGCTTACAGCCTTAATGCATTCCATGTCCTCCAAACTTCATTGTACTCGAAGTCTAGAACACACACAATACACTAATCTTATTTCACTATCTTTTTCATCTATCTTTTAAGCACCAAACATTTCTTACAACTCATTTACAAATTCATCTTATCAAACATTCTGCATTAGGGTTTCAACAAAAACCTACCTTTTTAACAACATATTCAAAGTAACTTTAAACAACATGACTTTTGATGTTTCTAACTCTTCATTCCATAGCCTAACCTCAAACCGAGCTTAAGAATTTTACATATATAGAAATCATTAACCTTGTGAATCTCGAAAAATCCATACCTAGGTCGGTGCTTGCAACTGAAAAGAAACTTATAGATCTAAACCGTCCACACTAAAAAATCTGCAACTATCCATGGCCACCATTGTCAAAGAATATTTTTGCATTTTCTGCTCACCAAGCCTTGAATCATGTCGTTGTACCAAACCCCAAGTTTGTTGCATATAAACCAAGCTCTATCTTTGCAAAATGTGTGATATACATTACTTTCAACATTTTACAATGTCAACTGGTTGAATTGGTATACCCTAGAAAGGGTCAGTGAGAGAAAAATCCCTTCAAACCATTTTCTAAAATGCCTTTAACCTACTAGCATAGGTTGCTAAACAAAACATAATCATATGCACAAAATAATAAGCTCAGTAACCTTCTTTATGATAATGAATGAAACATTCTAATACGTGCAATAATTTTCCACCAAATGCCTTCTTTTTAATGAAAAACAAAGACATTATAATGTGTATGTACCAATATGCTCATGAAAATGCCTTTTCAACCTTAGTGATCAAGAACATCATTTCTCAATGCAATGATGCTATCAAGACTACCTTTGCAATAGAAAATTATTCATTTCACCTTAAGTGATGCTTTGACATCAATACCAAAACACAAACCAATAAACATGCCACCTGAACCAACGCCAAAGACCAATGTATGGAAATCCCAAATGTATCAAATGCATAAACAAATTTGATATCAAATATTGTTGCCTCAATAAAAATTGTTGTGTCAATGAATTTTTAATGTCAAAGTCACCCATAAACTTAGAGATATATTCTTCCTTTGTAACAAAAGAACATTTCCAACTCAATGACATTCAACACCAATCAAATAGCACTAAACCTTCAATGAATGCCACAAATGTATGCTAAAATTGTATATATATATACCAATGTGTATCACCTCAATATGTGCCAAGTTTAACATTCAAACTGGCATCAATGCCAAACCAATGTCAGAGGGGAAAAATTAAGAAGCAAGAAACCCTTATGTGAGACAACCCCTTATATTTAAACAAGGAGATTCAAATAATTGGAAACCCAAATTGTGTTTTCCAAAATACAATTATTTTGTGCACTTTTTTTCAATCATGCCAAATTCAAACACAATAATGGAAGGTGTTATTTTCAATACATTCATACTATTTTATAAAACTCCATGTTGCAAAACCATACGTGTTAAGAAGCAAGCAACCCACTATGAGACAAACCCTTACATTTAAACAAGGAGATTCAAATAACTAAAAACCCACATTGTGTTTTCAATTAATACCTCTGCTATATATTCTACATATGGGAAAACCATTGGAAAATCATCAATGAATACCTCATTATATATTATGCATGGTTTTTGATTTCTCTAAATGTTATTCAATTATTTAACTCATATTTCCATAATGGGTTGGTTGTCAATTATTTCATTCAACAATCATAAAATTTCAAAACTGGTAGATGGGAGGAAACCAAAATTTAAAAACCCTCAACACAAAAACACATAAACAACTTTGCATTTCAAATGAAAACCTCTTTTCCTAGGGAAAACTCTTTGTTTTCTTGTCAATGAAAACCCATCTTCACAACGAATAGTTGTCCATTTCTTCACAATTCCTAGACAAGATGGAAAAATGGAATATATTTCTGGTGGATATACATACCTGCTAGGTAGCTAGTTTCTCATTCCCATCAAATTCCATTTTGTATGGAGAGTGGCCGCTCTTCTTCAGCCTTCAAACACCTACAATTCCTTTTCGTACTCTCCAGCAACCTACAAAACATCAATGTCGAGAATGGTGGCAGAAATGGGACCTCATATGGGCTTTTTGCTATTTGCAAATTATGATTTCAAATGCCACGTTTTGGGATTTTTGTCCATTTTGAAATATAATTTTTAAAACATGATGATGGTTATGATGCTTCTCACATGCATTTTTGTAGGGAGACTAGCCTCGTCCCAATTGCAAAAGGTGATCTCCTGCAAAACTGCATGGCTTACACATGATAACGTATTTCCATTTTTTAGGGATAAGACATGTCTAATTATGTTATCATGTCAAAGACATGTTTTTTTAGGGATAATAGCTTGATTTTACTATATTTTGTAGGGAGATTAGCTTCTTCCCTCCAATTGGATGTGACTATTATCCCTAGAATAATTCATGTCAAAGGCATGATAACATATAAAAATACATTGAAACGTACAAAAATACATACACCACATGATGGGACGGCGTATTATAGAAAATAATTGGAGGTTGGAAAACACTATGTATTGTGAGTTATTTCATTCTACACATTGAAAGCTAAAGGTTTGAGAGCATGGGGTGGAGTTGCAAGTGCAAGATATATAAAACTATCCAAATTCAACTAAGGGGTGAGTAACGAATTGGGTTGTTACTTGTCAAGGGTTCTAAAACGCTATTTGGTTTGTAGGTTTAATAACACCCAGTGTTTTCCAACCTGCAATTACACATTGTTGGCCTTGTTGTTGCATGAAAAGGTCGGCATTTTTATTCCCAATACAAGTGTTAGATAAGACCTCTATAAAAACATGACAACTAGGCATCTTTGGAGAAACTTTATAATATTTGTAAAATAATCTCTTCTCTCCAACACACATCACCACCTCTTTCACAATATGATCCACTAAGTTCCATGATGTCAAAAGGTTCCATCAATGTATGATGGAGAGAAGTGCATGTTTTGCAAATGAGAAAGGTATGCTTCAAAGTTTCCCAGTTGTCATGTTTTTGTAGAGGTTACTTTCAAAGGTCAGAGGAGAAAACATGATGCATATCAGATGTGGGTGTTTTGAGAGCCTTCCAATGGTATCATTTGTAGATGTTTATTTCAAAAAAAAACAAAAAATCACCACATATAAGTAGGGTGAAAAATAAAGTGGGTTCTATGTTATTTAATTCTGCTTTGTATGGTGATGATGTGAAATCTAATAATTTCTTTGATGAAACTATAAAAGATGTTGTGTAATGTTGAAGCATGTGTCTATACTTGGTTGACCAACTACCACCTGTATCTTCCATTTAATGTCCTCGCTCGGATAGAGGAATTGAGTCTCCCGTACAGGTTGTGGGAAAAGATGTTAAGGAGAATTGACAAAAAAGGGCCAAAGTGTAGTGATGTCAAATGAAATAATTATGCTCATTTCTTTGACTGCATATTTGGTATATGGGAAAAAATGAGCATGGACATTCAATATCACAATCTACAAATAGAGATTATAAATTTCTATGACTGGCCAATTCATTTTTACCAAGAGATGTGAGACCTTTTCCTAGCTAAATACATCTAGAAGGTATCCATTAAACCAACAGTAGTCATCTAGAAGCACAATCTTCCCAAGGATTTGAGCATGAAATTTATGAGATTTATCAAGGGGGAATCTCAAATTAGTCATCACATGGGTCTTGTTGAGGAATGGTTTCTTGTTGTGTTAAAATTAAACTACACTATCAATTTTGATGATGAGTTTTACTATAATTTGTATTAGAGTCGGGTCATGGGTTTGAATCATGTGGCTGCACTAGGGGGATTTTTTGAAGCTTGGAGCTTCCACCCCTTAATCAATTTTTTTTGTGTAATTCGTGATATGGTTTAACCGTCTACGATGCATCTTATCCGACGCTTGTATTGGGCATTGACAGGTTGGCGTTTTTGTGCAATAGCAAGGTCAACACACATAGACAATATGAATGTAATGACAACATTTTGGTTAGTTACATAGTAAGAACCCAATTGTTTGGTCACACTTCATTTGAATTTGGATAGTTTTATGTATCCTCCACCTACAATTATATTGACAGTATGAATGTCTTGGAAGCCTTTTGTTTCATACACAATAATAATGTAATGAATTTCACCTTCAAAATATATAATAACTCTTTGTTACAGTATAAATTATATTTGAATTTCTTCATATGATTGAAACAAAGAAATGCATAAAATAATGGCATATTGGAAAACACAATGTGGGTTGTCATTTTTTCATTCTACATGTTTAAATCTAAACACTTGAGAGGACTGGGAGGACTTACAGGTGTGGGATACATTCAGTTGCAAGTTTCTTAACACTCTATGTTTTCCAATCTCATTACATTATTGCTATCTAGAAAGAAAAAGGTTCTCAAGACAATTACAAAACATACCAAATTCAAGTGAGGGGTGAGTAACCAACAACAACCAAATGTGTGATTTTGAAGACATTCATACTATTTTGTAACATGACATGTTGTGAAACCGTCGGTGTTAAGATGCAAGCAACCCACCATGAGAAAACCCTTTACATTTAAACAAGGGACAATCACAAAACATACCTAATTGAGGTGAGGGGTGAGTAACCAATTGGGTTATTACTTGTAAAGGGTTTTAGAAAAGTATGTGGGTTGCAAGATTTATAACACCTAGTGTTTTCCAACCTGAGTTTTTACATAATAGTTTGAATGTCTTGAAAAGATTTTTTTATTTAGATAGTACGAATGTAATGAAAGTTACCTCCAAAATTTACAACTGTTAGTTATGATATAAATTGCAATTCAATATCTTCATGTGATTGAAAAATAAATGCACAAAATAATTGTAGGTTGGAAAACACAATGGGTTGTGAGTTATTTCATTCTGGAGGTGGGGGATATATAATTGAAACCAAATCGAGCTAAGGGGTGACTAACCAATTGGGTTATGTGTATAAAATTTTACAACACTATGTGGGTTGTAGGTTTCATAACACCATCTCTTTTCCAACCTGCAATTTTGTTGACGGTAGGAATGTATTGAAAACCTTTTCTATTAAACAGAAAGAACGTAATGAAAGGTACCTTCAAAATTTATCAGAAGTCTTAGGTAGAGTAAAAAATTCATTTCAAATGCCTCTTATGATTGAAAAAATATATGATTGCTTATAGCAGATGGTGCAATAAATTTTGGAACTTTAACTATCTATAACACTTGTAATTGTTTTACATTTTACAACAAACCAGGGATGCATGCTTTAAAATGGAAAGTGCTTCGTACAGTGACAAATGTTGTTGAGGTGGTAAACACACCTAAGAGGGTGTGTAGTGTATCTTTTTCAAGATGGTCACATTTAATAAACTTGTAGGCAAGATCTGATAATTATAAGATTCAATCAAATGTATTATTTTAATCTCTCATAAGTGGTTATGATGTTGACTGGAAAGTGGGAATGTTTTAATTAGGAGGCAACAATCATTTTACAAAGTACATACCCTCATTTTAGAAAAACATTGAACGTTGAGGCAATGACGTGTTCGGTAATTGATTTTGAACTTCCAATTTCTCTTTACTTTCAATCCTTCTAATGCAGGAGCATCAGTTCAAGTTGGCAGATTCAGTATTTCATCATATTTTCTCACCAAACCCTGTGGATCTATGTTTTCATTGTGGACATGTTCATTTTCCTTATTCCAATATTTCAGCACGATTGGATCTTTTTCCGGAAAGTTATCGCTTTCGGATTAAGTGATAGTTTCTAGAACAAAGCACCGAAGCAGTTCTGAGCCTAATGGCTAATTTGATCTCTTGTGGATCTTTCCTGTAACTTGTGGATCCTCGCGTTGTGTTTCGAATTGTCTCGTGGAGTTTCCCCAACCTTAATTTAGGTCCACACTTCATCATATACACTTGTGAAGGAGAAATTCATATTGAAGGCCAACCTATTTCATGCACGTTACGTTTCCTTCATCGGAGATTATAATGATATTTGGTTGACGCGAATGATTCTAGATCGATGTGATATAAATCATTGTAATAGATCATTAGGAAATAAAAAAGAAGAATGAATATTAGATTCAAGATGTAAGATTTTGGCCTGCATTAAGGAGCATATAGGAATACTGTATTTTGAGCATGTTGTATCAGGCCTATGAGCTCGATCTGTGAACCCGGATATTGTTGGCTGATTGTAACTGAATTTTTTGATAATAAGAATGTTTGAATCTGCATTTTCCTCCATATTACGAGTGCCTTTTGTTGTGTAACTCTTGTTGCACAGTCTGGACTGTTCTCTTTGAGGAACCTCCTATTGTGACTACACCAAATTGGTATCAGAGAGATATTCATTCCATCAGAGATCGTCAGAGTTTTCCAAGTCCTGTTGAAGATTTGTTGTGGGGTGGTGGACTGGGGATCTGACTTGCAGCTACAGAGGACTCGTGTAAAGATGTCCGGAAGAAGAAATGTAGAGGAAATGGAGTGCATTGAAATGTAGACCCATCTATAATGGAGATGTTGAGAGGAATTTTTGCTAGATTAGAAGCAGTCGAAATGGCCCAGAGGAGAGGTCGACCAATTGATGATGTGAGTGATGAAGAGGTAGAAGAATAGGAAGAAGAGGAAAGATAAAATCAACCTAGCCTCAATCAGGGAGAAGAGAGGTTCATAAGAGCCCTAACCATAGTAAATACTAAACCACATTTCAATCCATTGGATTATAGTGGTAAGTTGGGTTCGGATGAATTTCTTGATTGGATAATGGAGATAGAGAAGTATTTTGATTTTAAAGGTACCGCCAAATACAAGAAGGTGAAATTTTCTTGTACAAATTTGAAAGGACATGCATCCCTTTGGAGGGAAAATTTGAAGACAGATAGGAAAAGAAGAGGGAAGGAGAAGATAAAATCATGGGATCAGATGGTGAATAGGTTAAAGACAAAGTTTATGCCCGTAGACTATCAGATCACTTTTTTCCAAAATTTATAGAATTTGAAGCAGAAGGAGTCAAGTGTGATACATTATACTGAGGATTCCTACAAGTTGAATATGAGATCCGGACATTCAGAGGATGAGACCGAGCAAGTAGCCAGATATGTGAATGGCTTGAAGCCATCTATATAGGATGAGATCAGTTTGATCAAGTTGATGAGTGTGGAAGAGGCATATCAATCTGCCCTAAAATAAGAAGAGGTAAAAGACATGAGTAGAGATAGAGAGGAAGAGGTGGAAGATTCCCGAGAGGAATAATTTTTATTGGAGGAGGAAGAGGATCTTTTGTAGATCAGAATAAAGATAAGTAAGTGAGTAAAAATCATAATCCATACCATAGAGATGATGGAAACTCTTACCAGAGAGGAGGATATGGTGGTTACTGGAATGAGGGTTATAGAAAAGGTGATAGAGGGTAGGAGAAAAGAGTATTCAGGAGAAAAAAAATTAAGTGTGGTGGAGAAGGACAAAGAGAATTTGAATGTAATTAGGGAGAGACAAGCAGAAAGACATAGAAGAGTAGAAGAACAACCTTTGTTGAGGAGGATCACTTTGTATCATCTAATAAATTGGAAGAGGGAGAAGTGTTGATGAACATAAGAGTATTGTGTCAAAGTGAGATGGAGCAGGAATCGTTGCAGAGAAAGAATTTGTTTCGAATCAGATGCAAGGGACCTAGTAAATGTTGCAGAGTGATTATTGACAGTGGAAGCTCCAAGAACCTAGAATCTGAAGAAATGGTGACCAAATTGAAGCTGGAAAGATTGAAACACCCGAAGCCCTATCAAATAGCATGGATTCAAGATGAGCATAAGATACTGGTAAGTGAACAATGTTTGGTGAAATTGAAGATAGGAAATTATCATGATGAAGTTTTTTGTGATATAAGGCCTATGGATGTATGCCATTTTTTTTGGTAAGTCCCTGGTAGTGTGATAGACAGGCTATTCATGATGGAAAGAAGAACACATATACCATTGTTTCTAATGTGATGAAGCAAACTTTGTTTCCCTTGGAGGATGTTCCTAAAGTTGAGGTTTGCACAAGTGCTAGAATTTTTTTGGTTGATGGAAGGAGATTTTTGGATGGACTAAGATATGAGAACATGTTTTATGCCCTAGTTCCTAAGAAGGTTGAAGACTTGAAGCATGTAGAAGAACAACTAGAGGAGATAAAGGAGTTGCTGGCAGAATATGAAGCTATCATTTCGGATAATGTACCTAATGGATTGCCCCCTATGAGGAGTATTAGTCATTGCATGGATCTGATTCCTAGACCTAGTTTTCCTAATAAAGCAACACATCGGATAAAACTGACAGAGAATTAAGATTTGAATAGACAAGTGCAAGATTTGTTGAGGAAGGGATTGATCAGAGAAAGCTTAAGTCCATGTGCAGTACCTACTATGCTAGCACCTAAGAAGGATGGATAATGGAGGATGTGTACAGACTCTAGAGCCATAAACAAAATCACATTGAAGTATAGATTTCCTTTGCCCCAGATGGATGAAATTATGGATTGATTGAATGGAGCTAATTACTTTACAAAGATAGATTTCAAGAGTGGATATCATTGAATCACAATCAGAGAAGGGGATGAGTGGAAGAAAAAATTCAAGAAAAATGAAGGATTGTATGAGTGGTTGGTGATTCCTTTTGGACTAACAAATGCACCGAGTACTTTCATGAGGCTGATGAATGAGGTATTGAAGAAATTCTTGGGTAAGTTTGTGATTGTCTATTTGGATGACATCTTGATTTTTAGTAAAACTAGAGAAGAACATTTTTTTTATATAAGACAAGTTTTGCAGAGGTTGAGAGAAGAGCAATTGTTGATAAACATTAAGAAGTGGAGTTTCATGAAGAAAGAATTGGTATATCTAGGGTTTGTGATATTTGTTGATGGATTAGAGATGGATCATGAGAAGGTAAGAGAAATTTTTGAATGGCCTACACCGAAAAGCATTGGAGATGTAAGATCATTTCATGGATTGGCTAGTTTCTATTGAAAGTTCATTAGGAATTTCAATTCTACTTGCAGTCCTATGACAAAAACAATGAGAGGGGATAAGAAAGATTTTAGGTGGACATATGAAGTAGATCAAAGTTTTCAGTTGTTGAAACAGAAGGTAATTGAGAAGACTGTGTTGGCTTTACCAGACTTTAATAAGGTATTTCAGGTAGACTGTGATGCAAGTGGAAATACAATTGGAGCAGTATTAAGTCAAGAAGGAAGACCAGTAGCTTATTTCAGTGAGAAATTGAATGATGCTAGGAAAAAGGTATTCACTGTATGACCAAGATTTTTATGCCATTGTTCAAGCCTTGAAGAAGTGGAGACATTACTTGTTTCCTAAGGATTTTGTGTTGTATACAGATCATCAGGCATTGCAATATTTGAATAGTCAAGGTAAGTTGAATCAAAGACACATGAGATGGGTGGAATTCTTGTAGAGTTATAATTTTGTTTTGAAAGATAGGAGTGGAAAGTTGAATAGATTCACTGATGCTTTGAGTAGGAGAAGGAATTTACTGGCAAAAATGAGAGTGAAGGTATTAGGCTTTGATGAATTGAAAAACTTGTATGAGGAAGACCCGAATTCTTTAGAACCTTGGAGAGCTTGTAAAGAACCAATCTTGTAGGATAGGATTCAGTGGTTGGATTATTTCATTCAGGAGGATATGTTGTTCAGAGGCAATCAGTTGTGTATACCCTGGAGTTCAATGAGGGATGTTTTGGTGAAAGAAAAATATAGTAGAGGATTGGTAGGACACTATGGAATTGATAAGACAGTAGCATTGGTAAGTGAGAATTAATTTTGTCCATAGATTCATAAGGATGTTACGAAATTTGTGCAAACTCGTAGAGTTTTTCAAACTACAAAAGGGAGTAGTAAGAATGTTGGATTGTATAAGCCTTTGACAATTCCAAAGAGACCTTGGCAGGATCTCAACATGGATTTCATACTTTTTTTGTTGAAGACACAAATATTTAATGATTTTATATTTGTGGTGGTGGATAGATTTTCTAAAATGACACATTTCATACCCTGTAAGAAGACAACAGATGCAGTACATGTAGTAGACTTGTTTTTCAAGGAAGTAGTCAGATTGCATGGATTACCAAGGATTTGTTTTTCAAACTGAGATTCAAAGTTTGTTGGTTTCTTTTGGAGTACACTTTGGAATAATTTAAAGATAGACTGATGGAAAGACAGACGTATTAAACATGATTTTGAGAAATTTGCTAAGATGTTTGGTTGGGGAGAAGACCGGAGGTTGGGATTTAGTCCTTTCACAAGAAAATTTTGCTTACAATAATTCATTGAATAGGAGTACCAGAAAGACACATTTTGAGATTGTTACTGGATTTCATCCTAGAGGTATATTAGAGTTGAGAGAGATCAATAAGGAAGATAAAAGGTGTGCAGAAGAAGAGGAATTTGTAGAACATGTGAAGAAAGTGCATACTCAAGTAACACAACAATTGGAAGATATGAACTAGAAATATAAGGAGCGAGCAGATGAAGAGAGGAGACATAATTTTTTCAAAGTTGGAGATGAAGTGATGGTGTATTTGAGGAAGGAAATATTTCCAATTGGCACATACAATAAGCTCAAGATGAGGAAATTTGGATCCTATCAGATTTTGAAGAAATTTGATTTAGGAAATGCATATTCAACATTGCAGACCTACATCAGTACCATGAATTAGAATTTAGAGAAGACAATAAAGAAAAATTGCAGAAATAGTTTCCTAAACAACAATCAGATGAGATAGAAGAGGTTTTGGATATTAGAGATGGGAGGACAACGCGTGGAAGATAGTACAAAGAATATCTTGTAAAGTGGAAAGGTAGACCAATGGAGGATTCTTCTTGGATTTCTCAGGCTGAGGTAGACCATATTGGTTTTCCTTTAGCCCTAGAAAAGTGAGGGACTCACTTTTCAAATAACCTTGGATGTCTAATGTAGTAGCATCCTTGGTTCTTTGCAATCTTGCATCAACCAAAAATATTTTCATTTTAGTTTTTTCAGTTCTTGTTTAGTTCAAATTGGCAGATTTAGTATTTCATCATATTTCCTCACCAGACCCTATGGATCTATGTTTTCATCATGGACATGTTCATTTTCCTTATTCCAAGATTTCAGCACAATTGAATCTTTTTTTGGCAAGTTATCGCTTTCGGATTAAGTGAAAATTTCTAGAACAGAGCATCAAAGCATTTTCGAGCCTAATGGCTAATTTGATCTCTTGTGGATCCTTCCTGTAACTTGTGGATCCTCGCGTTGTGTTTCAAATTGTTCCATAGAGTGTCCTCGACCTTAATTTAGGTCCACACTTCATCATATGCACCTACCGAGGAGAAATTCAAATTGAAGGCTAGCCTATTTCATGCACATTATGTTTCTTTCATTGGAGATTGTAATGATCTTTGGCTGACACGGATGATTCTAGATCTTGGATGTGATATAAATCATTGTAATAGATCATTAGGAAAGAAAAAAGTAGAATGAATATTAGATTTGAGATGTAAGATTTCGGCTCGCATTAAGGAGCATATAGGAATACTATCTTTCGAGCATGTTGTATCAGACTTGTGAGCCCGATTTGTGAACCTAGATGTTGTCGGATGATTCTAATTGAATTTTCTGATAATAAGAATGTTTGAATCTGAATTTTCCTCCATATTTTGAGTGGCTTCTATTGTGTAACTCTTCTACATGGTTCAGCTTGTTCTCTTTAAGGACCCTCCTATCGTGACTGCACCACCATCAATCAGAATACTTTATAATTTCAATTAGAAAATATCATGTTTGTTACAAATATGTTGATTTCGATAGTATATTGTTCCTTCAATTCATGATGATAATTAGGGAGACCATCACGCTCTTCCCATAGTCCACAACAAAGAGGAAGAGCGTGAAAAGGGAAACCCTAAGGATGGGGAGGGTGTGAATGAAGCATGGGGTGACGTGGAGGACAAGAAGGTAGATATAATAACTCAATTATTGCATCATTTGGCTATGTCTATATGTTGTGCATTCAAATTATTTTAATATCAAATATATTAAGCAATTTTATTTTCTGAATTTTCTATGTAGGTTGTTGAATAAGAAGAGAAGTGGAGAATGTGAGATACGCATATTATTGTATTGTAGAACAATGTACGAGAAAATTTCATGATTGGAGATTGTTCAACTTGCATAGGATTTAGCATCACCACCTTCCTATTCTCATGCCACCAAAGCATGGCCAAAGTGCATCAGGGGGAACCAAAATGCCCCCCTCCTCCCCCTAAGAAATTGAAAAAGTATCTTCAAAAGAAGGTGCATAATATGCAGTATCAACTGAAGCTACGATAGAATATCCAACCGAAGCGTGTTATTGAAAGGGTCTATAGAAAGTATGGTAAAAATAGATTATGTCTACTCTCGAAGGAAGGAAAGAATGAGGTGAAGGAGAAAATGGTGTTATACAATAGTGAGGAGAAAAAGGACCAAAGAAGGAAAAAAATATTAAAATTGCAAGAGACAAAGAGAAAGGACGGAATGGTAATGTCAAATTAAACTATTAAATCTAAATTTTGGTTGGTTCATATTTTTAGTTTTGATGCATACAAGGTTCACTTAACGTTAACTTACATGACATGATAGGGTGATGGTCGAGAAGTGGTTCCTACCACCCAACAAAGTATTGTTCATTTGGTAGAGGAAGTTGTGCCCATGAAAGCCCAAGATGATGTTGTTCCTCCCAACCTGATGTCTAACATTCAAAAGAAGGATCGTACACGGTCAAAATTTTCAAGGCACCCTCACAAGAAGAAACGAGAACAAACAGTGATCTCAAAATATTTTTTTAATGTTTGTTTTGATTATTTCAATGAATTGGTTGCATACATCTGAATTTGATGTGACATTTCAATTCTTTCTATTATGGGGCAAGGATGAACAACGAATTATTTCTCTCAAGTAGGTTATTGTTGATTTGGAAGATGAAGCAGTGCCCATGAAAGCACAAGATGATGTTTTCCCTCTCAACCCATTGTCTAACATTGAGAAGAAAGAGCGTACATGGTCTAAAGTTTCCTCTCGCCCTCACAAGAAAAAATGAGAACAATTGGTGATTTTGAATCTTGTTTTTAATGTTTTTTTTAATTATTTCAATTAATTGGTTGCATGCATCTAAATATTATGTGACATTTCAATTCCTACTATTACAGGGAAACAATGAACAATGAAGTGCTACCCTCGAATAGGGTACTATTGATTTGGAAGATGAAGCAGTACCCATGAAAGAACAAGATGATGTTGTTCCTCCCAACCCATCATCTAAACTTGAGAAGAAGAAGAAGGAAGAGGAACATACATGATCAAAGTTTTCCTCTCGCCCTCACAAGAAGAAACAAGAATAAATTGTGATTTTGAAATCTTTTATTTAATGTTTATTTTGATTATTTCAATTAATTGGTTGCATGCATCTAAATATGATGTGATGTTTTAATTCCTGCTATTATAGGGAAATGATGAACAATAAAGTGCTACCCTTGTATAGGTTACTTTTGATTTGGAAGACAAAGCAGTGCCCATGAAAGAACAAGATGATGTTATTCCTCCCAACCCACCATCTAACATTGAGAATAAAAAGAAGGAGCATACACGGTCAAAAGTTTCCTCTTGCCCTCACAAGAAGAAATGAGAACAATTAGTGATTTTGAAATCTTTTATTTAACATTTGTTTTTATTATTTCAATCAATTGGTTACATGCACCTAAATTTGATGTGACATTTCAATTCCTTATATTATAGGTCAATGATGAACAATGAAGTGATGCCCTCGAACAGGGTATTGTTGATTTGGAAGATGAAGAAGTGCCCATGAAAGAATAAAATTATGTTATTCCTCCCAACCTGTCATCTAACATTGAGAAGAAGCAGGAGCATACACAGTCAAAAGTTTCAAGGTGCCTTGACATGGAGAAACTAGAAGAAATGATGAGTTCAAAATATTTTGTTTAATATTTGTTTTGATTATTTTAATGAATTGGTTACATGCATCTGAATTTGATGTGATGTTTCAATTCCTATTATTATAGTGTAAGGATGAACAACAAAGTGTTGGCCTTGACCTTATTGGCCATGTGATTATAATTGAAATGGCAGACACTAATTTAGATGAACATGCGGATGGGGAGAGCACTGGCCTGCAAGTGGGACAGGGAAATAAAGATAAACATGGGGATGGGGAGAGCACTAGCTTGCAAGTGGGGCAAGGTAATAAATATGGACATGGGGATAGGGAGAGCGTTGGCTTGCAAGTGGGATAGAGAAATAAATATGGACATGGAGATGGGGAGAGCACTAGCTTGCAAATGGGAGAGGGTAATAAAGATGGACATGGGGGTGAGGAGAGCGCTAGCCTACAAGGGGGAGATGGAAATAAAGATGGACATGGGGACTGGGAAAGAAGTGGTGTGCCATCTATATCGATAACATACACAACACACATGCATACTTTTGTTCTAATTTATTTATGAATCCTTTAATATGTCTTGAATTATGATTCATGTCAATGATGTTTGCATTGCAGCCAAATCATGTTGATGAACAGATGATAGAGTTCAAGGGTATCACTTTTAAGATCGATGATCATATTGATCTTTGGAGGAATCATAAACTGGTTGTGAAAGGAATTATACATGTTTTCTATAGAGATACTAAAACCCATGGCTTTAGCCACCCAAAAAATTGTGTGAGTCAGCATTGTTGAGGCCATTGCTGGTGACTGCATAGTGCCTTATCCACGTCCTAGTGTAGAGACCATCAAAGAGTGTGTGGGTGGCTTCGTGATATGGAAGCTCTCTAGGTTGAAGAATTATCTTCTAGAGTTACATATAAATGATAAGTTGTTGTATATATTATACTGCCTTATATTTATTTTCATCCATACATTAATTGTTCAAATTACTTCTTATAGTTTAAAGGTGCTCAAAGTGCGAAGGAAAAAGAACAACCTCTCTAGAATTATTTTGTTTCACATTCATCATCTACAAGGTTTCATGGAATTGGAATCATCCCTCCCGAAATACACAACAATCCAAAGAAACGTGCCATCTATTATGCAAGCATGGCCTCAATTGTAAAGAATAGGTAGTGTAGGATATGATGAGACACGATCACAATACACATTGTGCATTGTGGTTTTCATTATTTGATTATTCAACAATTATGGTGTAGAGATATACTATTTTCATATGTTTGAACACTATGTTGTTATACATTTCATATTAAACTTTTCATGGCCCTCTATAATTACATTATCAACAATGTGAAATAATGGTAGGCAATGCCAGTTGAAGTGTTATTGTTTATGGTAGATTTCTTATAAATGAAAAAGATAAGTTGACATGTAAATCATTTGACCTCAAGAAAGTTGACATGTATATGTATGTACCTATGTGGGTAACTATTTGCATTGTTGGAAAACAAACTTTCCCATGTCAGTTATTTCCTGATGAAAATTTAGTGTTTCCTTATGACCAACAATTTGATGTTCGCTTTCAAATTTTAGAACAACTATTTGGTATAGTAAAAATGGCATTTCCCTTTTTCCTTCTGATTAGAAGAGATAAAATGGTCAAATTGTTTATAGTGTTGGAAAACACACTATCCCCTATCTATCATTTCCCATGATGGAAAACACACTGTCCCCTTTTTACGACCATGAATGTAATGAACTCAACATTCAAATTTTAGAACAACTCTTTGGTAAAGTAAAAATGACATATTCCCTTTTACATCTAATTGAAAGAGATAAAATGCTCACATTGTTTGAGGTGTTGGAAAACAAATTGTGCCCTATCAGTTATTTCCTTATGAAAAGTAGTTGTTATGTTATGACCAAGAATGTAATGAAGTCCACTTTCAATTTTTAGAACAGTTATTTCATAGAGTGAAAATGGCATATTTCCTTTTTTTTCATGTGATTGGAACAAATAAAATGCTCGCATTGTTTGCAGTGTTGGAAAACACACTATCCCCTGTCAGTTATTTCCTTATGAAAAGTATTTGTTTCGTTACGACCAAGAATTTCATGAAGTCCACTTTCAATTTTTAGAACCATTTGGTAGGGTGAAATGGCATTTTTTTTTTCTCCATATGATTGGAACAAATAAAATCCTCACATTGTTTGTAGTATTGGAAAACACACTATCCACTATTAGTTATTTCCTTATGAAAATTATTTGTTTCATTATGACCAAGAATGTAATGAAGTCCGCTTTTAATTTTTTAAACAACTATTTGGTAGGGTGAAAATGACATTTTTTTTTTTTTCATGTGATTGGAAAAAATAAAATGCCTGCATTGTTTACATTATTGGAAAACACACTGTCCCCTGTCAATTATTTCCTTATGAAAAGTATTTATTTCATCACGACGAAGAATGTAATGAATTCAACTTTCAATTTTTAGAAAAATTATTTGGTAGGGTGAAAATAGCATATTTCATTTTTTTCATTTGATTGGAACAAATAAAATGCTTGCATTATTTGCAGTGTTGGAAAACACACTATCCCCTATTAGTTTTTTCCTTATAAAATTATTTGTTTCGTTACGACCAAGAATGTAATGAAGTCCACTTTCAATTGTTAGAACATCTATTTGATAGAGTTAAAATGGCATATTTCCTTTTTCCCTATGATTGGAACAAATAAAATGCTTGCACTATTTGTAGTGTTGGAAAACACATTGTCTCCTGTCAGTTATTTCGTCATGAAAAGTTTTTATTTTCTATGCTCCAAAAATGTAATGAAGTCCACTTTCAAATTTTAGAAAAACTATTTGGTTGAGTAAAAATGGCATTTCCTTTTTGCATGTCATTGGAAAAATAGAATGCTCGCATTATTTGTAGTGTTGGAAAACACACTATCCCATGTCAATTAGTTCGTTATGAATTTTTTTTGTTTCGTGGGCTCCAAAAATGTATGATTCTATATTGCATGGTTGTATCTTTTTTATTATGGTATCTTACAAGGATGTAATGTAGCTAACATAACACATTATTTGAGTAGAAAGAGGATAGATGAATGAAAGGGATATGGGATGTGGTTAAAATGGATGAATGATATATGTTGTCAAAAGAGAAACTTAATTTTATTAGCACTAGAATTATGCACAATGATATAATGTATCATAATGATGATTCATTAGGTACATATGGAGTAACATAAAAATATAGAAGTTAAAATAAGAATAGTGATCTAAAATACATGTTTTTAAGGCATTCCATAATATGAAGAATGAAATAAATCATGATAGTGTGATGGATGGAGCATTAAGATTATAGTAAACAAAAAAGAATAGATACATGTGTAAACAATCAATCAAAATAATGTAATAAAATGAGATGGTATTTTATAAAACATTGAAGGTAAGGGTATATGGGATTATGAGTGGGATGGAAGAATGGGTGAATGGAGGGATGGAGGGGATTCTAAACAAGGACCAAATCATGGTGGGAGATAATTGATGATAGAGCTGGATAGGTCATGCTCTCATTGAGATATATTTGATAATTCTTATCAAGTAAATTTAAAAAATGGGATGACCATGTATTTTAGCATACAACCAAAGAAAGGTGTGAGATAATAAAGATAAAAATTGAATAGAAAATATAGAAGGAGGTAAATGGATAGATAGGGGGAGTTGGAAAGAATAAAAATAAGTTGAAGTGTTGGTAGATGAGAAATATGATGAAGGAGGATGTCATGAATAGGTAATGTATTTAGAGTCCCAATAATAAAAATGGATGGGATGAATTGTGGAATGAAGAAAAAAATGATGAATAAGAAACTTGAGTGAATGATCAGAGGTAAAAGGGATGAAGGGATGGGTGGGATTATTTTCCTTAGGGAAGATGTCTCCAACCTTAAAATATCTAGTATAGATGTATTTATTGTAGTGTTGGAAAACACACTGTCCCATGTCAGTTAGTTCATTATAATTTTTTTTTGTTTTATTACGAATGAGAATGTAATTAAGTCCACTTTCAATTTTTTGAACAACTCTTTGCTATAGTAAAAAAGACATTTCACTTTCTTCATCTAATTGGAACAAATAAAATGCTCACATTGTTTGCATTGTTGGAAAACACACTATCTCATGTCAGTTATTCTGTCATAAATAGTTTTTGTTTCATATGCTCCAAAAATTTAATGAATTCCACCTTCAAATTTTAGAACAACTATTTGGTGACGTAAATATGACATTTCTCCTTTTTCACCTGATTAGAACAAATAAAATGATCACATTGTTTGTTGTTGGAAAACACTCTGCCCATGTCAGTTAGTTCATTATGAAAAGATTTTTTTCATTAAGTTTGTTACTTTTTTTATTCAAAATTTTAATGTTTCCATTGAATAGGAAGTTTATTCCAGTTGCAGGTTTTTTTAGTTGATTTTTGGTTTTGAATATTGATTTATGAAAACGTAGTGTAGAGAACATGTGATCTACATCAACCGCAAATTAGGATGACAAGGAAAACCCTTTCCTAATAGGCAAGTAAATGATGCACTTTGGATTGTGCCCCAATTGGAAAATAATTCACATCCTTTTCAGACCATTCATGCTTTGTAAATGTCAAAATTCCTTGCAAAAAGAAGCAAAAACATGTTTTTTTGTATGTTTTGTATTAATTGTCCATAAATGCTCGAAATAGCACTATAAATATATAACAAGGAAATGAGTGTGAGGAAATATTTAATGACATCAAAATTCTATTGATATTGGATAAAGTCATATAGACAATCTCTGAAAACTTTGTAAATATTTGTGACTAAAAATTTCACAAATGTTTGTTATAATAACTAAATAGTTTCTAAACACTATCAACTACGTCAACCATTTACGAACAAGTATAATTTTTTCATTCTCAGTATTAGGACTGATTATGCGCACTCTAATTGTCAAGGTATAATTCACAACATACAACGTAGGCACCTCATAATTTGCATGTATCAGCCTGAATGGTCTAACACAGTGGACCTTGAACCTGACAATGTGGTCAAATTTGAACACGTCCAACAACCATTCCTCCACAGGAACCATGTGATTACTAATTAGAGATTCCCCCTTGAGGAATCTCATAAACCTCATGCTAAACTCATTTGGAAGATTGTGCTTGTGAATGATTACTATTGGTTTAATGCATACCTTCCAGATGCATCTAGCTAGGAAAAGGTCTCAAATTTCTCAGTAAAGAGACATTGGCCAATCACATAAATTTACAATCTCTATTTGTAGATTGTAATATTCAACATCCATTCTCATTTTTTCCCATACACCAAAGATGCAGTTAAAGAAATGAGCATAACTATGATAGTTGACATCACTGCGGTTTGGCCCTTTTCTATCAATTATTCTTAACATCTTTTCCCACAACCTATACGAGAGACTAAATTCCTCTATCTAAGCAAGAATATTACATGGAAGATATGGGTGGTATTTGGTCAACCAACTAGAGACCTATGCTTGTGAATTGTGCGACAACTTCTATACCCGCGTCAAAGAAATTATTAGCTTTCACTCTCAATGCTGACCAGAAAGCGGTTGCAAAGCTACATAATAGTATTGAAGAAGGTGCATGTGTAATATGTGTAATAGACAAATGGAAACATACAAGTGGAGTAGCATGTACTACAAATCTTGAAATGAAAAAGGAATCTACTATGAAAACATTCAAAATAAGTGACCAAAGTGAAAGAGATAGATAATGTTTGATTGAAGAGATTCTACCTGTTCTTTAGAACTAGAGGAAGGAGCGTGTGTAGTATGTGCAATGGGGAAATGGAAATACACAATTGGAGAAGTAGGTAGTAAAATGCCTAAAATGAAAGAAAAAACAAATTTTTCAGAAGATCCATTTGCATTCTCTAATTACAAAGACACTCTCAATGTTGACCAACAAGTGGTTGCAAAGCTACATAATAGTATTGAAATGTCATTCGTGTCGAGTATGTGCAAATAATGTGCCAAAATGGCATAGTTGTTTTCCAACACTACAAAAAATGTGATCATTTTTTTTTTGTGTAATGGACAAATGGCAACACACAAGTGGGGTAGCATGTACTACAAATCTTGAAATGAAAAAGGAATCCGCTATGGAAACATTGGAAAAGAAGCGACCAAAATGGAAGAGATAGATAATTTTTTGACTGAAGACATTCTACCTATTCTTTGAAACTTAACGAAGGAGCATGTGTAGTATGTGCAATGGAAAAATCACAATGCACAACTGGAGCAACAGATTGTAAAATGCCTAAAATGAAAGACAATTTTTTTTTTCAAAAGATACAATTGCATTCTCTAATTAGAAAGACACTCTCAATGCTGACCAAAAGATGGTTGCAAAGCTACAGTATTGAAGAAGGTGCATGTGAACAACTTTTGGGAACAAATTTATGTAATGAAGACACAACTACATTCTCTAATTAGAAAGACACTCTGAATGTTGACTTCATTACATTCTTGGACTATATGAAAAATAAACTTTTCATGATGAAATAGCTAACAGGGGACAACGTGTTTTCCAACGTGGCAAATAATGTGAGCATTTTATTTGTTCAAATCATAATTAGAAATTGAAATGACATTTGGACTGTAGGAAAGAGTTGTTCAAAAAATTGAAAGTGAAAAATATTTTTTCATAACAAACTAATTGACATGGGATAGTGTGTTTTTCCAATAGTGCAAACAATGTGAGCATTTTATTTGTTCCAATCAAATGAAGAATGTGAAATGCCATTTTCACTGTAGCAAAGAGTTGTTCAAAAAATTGAAGGTGGTCTTAATTACATTCTTAGTCATAAAAAAATAAAAAATTTCATAACGAACAAATTTTCAAGGGATAGTGTGTTTTCTAGCACTACAAACATTGTGACCATTTTATTTGTTCCAATCAAATTGAAAATGTGAAATGCCATTTTTTATTGTATCAAATAGTTGTAATTCAAAAAATTGAAAGTGGATTTGATTACATTCTTGGTTGTAACAAAATAAAACTTTTCATAATGAACTAATTGACATTTGGACCGTCTGTTTTCCAATAGCAAACAATGTGAGCATTTTGTTTGTTCCAATTAGATGAAAAAGTTAAATGCAATTTTTACTGTACCAAAAAATTTTGGAAGTGGATTTCATTACATTCTTGGTCGCAACAAATCAAAAACTTTTCATAACAAACTAATTGACATGGGGCAGTGTGTTTTACAACACTAAAGATAATGTGAGCATTTTTTTGTGCAATGGACATATGAAAACACACAAGTGGAGCAGCATGTACTAGAATTCCTGAAATGAAAAATGAATTTGCTATGAAAACACTTGAAAAGAAGTGAGCAAAGTGAAATAGATATATAATGTTTTTTTCTAAACATATTATTCTTTCTCTTCACGGGTTGAGGAAGGATCGTGTGCAGTATGTGCAATGGGAAAATGTAAATGCACAACTAGAGCAACAAGTACGAGAATGCATGAAATAAAAAAGGAATCTATTGTACAAGCACTTGAAAATAAGAAGTGAACAAAAACATAATGAGTTGGGTGGAGACATGAAATTCCATGTCAAAATTGTAGATAATTTATGTGAACTTTTAGAAATGATGACATGCTTACCTACAGACTGAGGTTCACTGATGTATGCTTTATCACTCCTTAGTAACTCTTCAACAAGCAATAGAGTGAACACACAGTGGTTGACATCAACCTATCACCATAGCCAAAATTTTATAAGGAAGCATGCTATTACATAATGTCATACCAAAAAATTGGACTTTCCTACTCATAGTTGTTAAATTGGAACCATACCTTCCATTGGGTTTACACTCACGAAAGACAATCACCAGCGAGGACTCCTCTCCTCGGATTGGAATGTTGAAGTGAACAAAAAACACCAAAAAATAAATCAAAAAGTTTATGACATGGTAGAAGCCACTTAATGGAAAAATAGATCTGCAATACCATTCCTATTACAATAAAGAAATTGAAATGGTTTTTCTCATAGTCACCGGTATTAGATGTCGTATCCTCTTCCCCATCCATAGAAACTGTGCCTGAAGTCTCAAATTGCATATTGAAATTCACATTAAAGATATTGTTTGTGGACAAGGTAAAGGAGTCGCACAAAGGAGTTTGATGATATGAATGTTGTGTAGCACGCTTCGTACGATGGGTTGCACATCGAGGATGATCCTTGCTTGCACTAAATAATGGACACATGTGAATGGTGTTAGTTGAAGTTGCATCAGGATCATGAATGAATTCAAATGGAAATGCATTGGATTTATCTAGATCCTATACAAACCTCTTGATGCACTGTGCATATGATTGTACTTGTTCTAGACACTAGGTTTGTGTACGCATCACTTTCTTCAAGATTTCATTTGTGTCATTCCAAATACAAATTTTCTATAAATTTTCATCATCTACATGAGTGACAGAAGGATCTTGTGTAGGGGTAAGAAGATTAGGATTTTTTTCTTTGACACCCCCCTGTGATAATATCTCATTCAAATCTATCCCTCTATCAATCGGTTGATCTCCCTCATCTAAATTACCACACACAAGAAACTTGTATTAGGAAATAGAAAATGCAAAACACAATTTTCTCCCATAAACTAACGCACTTCAAATTGAAATTCACTTACCGTTGACCACCCCTTCAGTGACAAATGATCTTTTACTCAATTCAAAAACCTTAAGGACATGTTTGGAAGTGTTTCCCTACAAAATCCAAGGGCACTCAAAAATAAAATGGTGTTCACCAAATTTTTGAACGAGTTACTAGTCGGACCTACTTTCACCTTTCACCTAGTACCATCCAGGATGTTTTTCATCTGAAACACAATCATCGTTCAAAATTGCCTTGGCCCACTCCAAACTAGATTAAAGATTTAAAAACTTATAGTTCATCAAAAATCCATAATGTTGCAACTTTTACTTTTTCCTAAAGAATGGTTCCATTTTATACACAAGTGTGTAATACAAATATTCCATTCACCTTGATCATTTTTTTTACAATCACACAAGTACTGAGTTTTGAGCATGCAATGGTATGACTCAATGGCTGCATTTGTATCTTGGTTGGCATGTGGGAATAGTCTACAATTTTTCACCCACATGGCTACGAAAAAAATGCAATATTCAAGTAAACCACAATGTATTAGAGGTAACGTCAAAGAATGTGAATGGTGTGAATCAAACGAGGTGATAGAAATTATCAACTCACTAATTCAACCATCTCCTTTGCACTGGGTCTTCTTGAAGCACTCTAAAAATCAAGGCTGATCATTAAACTCCTCAATGAAAGAGTTCAATAGCTGAGTGATGTCTTCGCTATCACCGATTTCCATCATGATCATGCCAAGTCTGTGGAAGATGTCTATTTCCCTTTCCTTGGTTGTGTACTTATATGTGTTCTTCAACCAAGCCCTTTTAACATGCCAAATGCATAGAATCACACGACATCGAAAGACAACCCTAATAGACAATAAAAATGATATTGTTTAGCACTCATTTGCATAACAAAGAGGCATTGAAAATAAATATAAAATGAGAAAGGTATGCAAATGAACTAAGAGATGCACATATTGTATGGCCTGAATTTCTACAGTTGCATCATCGATAAAAAATACATTGATTCTCCAGTAGGGTCTGGCTCTTCTTCCACGAGAATGCAACTCAAGTAGCCACTCAGAAATATCCTCAATCTTGTTTAATGAGGAGACTACCCATGCAATAGGCACACCACTTTATTGCTCATCGAAAATGAGAAAAATTATACAATGAAATTTATAGAAATAACAAGTTAGCGTGAGCATTGTCGGGTTTATAGCCAGTAAGATTGTTGAAAAGACAAAGAACTATTTGTCAATTTTTCTAATGTCTCACCCCATATTTGTTAGTGGAAAATGTGGAATCCATTGAGATGAATGAATTGTGTGAGTGGAAAACCATCATATCCATCATCCATGGAGCTTGAACCCTGATAATGAAAGGTGTATTGTTCCCATGGGGCTATTGAAAGAAAAATAAATTATCAAAGTTCTCTCCATTCCATATTATGATACTTGTCGAATCGAATCTATGTTTATGCTCATGAATAGAAGGCAAAAAATTTCAAGTATTCATTACATCCTTTCTTATAAGGAATTCATTTCTCTTCAACATCATGCCACAAAAGATAGGATTGTTGACATGTCTATCCATTATTGCATTGACACTCATATCCATGAGCAAAAGGCTTTCAATATAGCTTTTGTATTATGCAGATAGATTAGGGGCAAACATGGAACACCTATCTCCACTTGTGTTGCCAATGTCATGGATAAAATCACAATTTTTATCGACGTGGAACATTTCTTTGTAGATAAGATAGGAAACATCAGGTTTTCCATGCATAACCTTTACAATGAAGTGGCATTAACAACCTCACTTTTGTATGAACCTTTTGTTTCTTCTATGGTGGAGGCCAGTCTCTATGGTCATTAGGACTGTAGCCACACCAGTAGTTGTAAAGAAAGCATCATCTCATCATCCTGAAGCAAGAGAGATTAAAATATCATTGGACCATACAAATGAATTTTGAAAAAATACAAACCTATGCCACATAATTGTTTTGCCATAATTTTTGTCATCGATGGGACGTGTGATGGTACACTATCTTTTTTTCTTGCATTGAAATTTAGTTTCAAAATATTCAACCAACATTTCACCGTGAATGAAATCATCAAGTCTAGTATGAGGAATTTATGCGACCAATTCAAGGACCCCATCCTCCTCAATGGAAATAGGAGTCCACTATAATTAACAAGAGGAAAAATGAGAGCCTCCATCCTATGTATCTTGGACCTCCAGATCATCTTCCTTCTTCCACTTCACACCTCTCCCCATTCTAGGAAAGGACATAATTGGAAGAACATTTAAAATTAGAGTTGATTTGTTGGCATATGGCTTCTAGTGTTGTCATTGATGGAAATCTAAGTCATTCATCCAGTCCACGGTCTAGTTTTGGATTACATTGGTAGAATAGAGTGAAGAACAGGGCATCTGGGAAAAGGCAATAATGTCGATTTGAACTCCTCACTAGAATATTATTTTAGGTTATGGATCTCAGAGAAAGGTTTTTTGATGTTTTTAATACCTTGTTCGAGAAGTATATTGATGCACATTCACTGGTATGCGATCTAGGAGATCCGATGCACTATCTTTTGGTTATCTGTGCTAGCAAGCCGACTTGTCAAATATAGTAATTGCTGATGTATAAGGAGTAATTAATTATTATTTTTTGTGTTTAGATATGTTTATTTGGGTCCCTACTATGTTTAGGATGACTATGGGTGGTGCACATAAATATTTAATTAAGGACCTAGGCAACAATTGAAAAGAACTTAATGTTTTATGAAGCTGACATATGAATGATCAAATCCCTGATAGCGGACATATATATGAGATCGGTTTTATCATTTTGATATAGCGAATGAGTGGAATGAAAATAATACTAGTGTGGTGAAAAATTTAGAAGGGTAATAGTGTGAATTCATTTGTACATGAATTTATGATGTGAAGAGCAGAAAAAGGCAAAGCAGAGCCCAATGCAGAATTTGATAGAGGATGCAAAATATAATCTATGAGCTCAATCGGAACTATAACTTGGCATGAATAGATGTTACTACTTCATTTCAACCTTCTGATGGTTTTAATCTAAACTTTTTTAAGGCAATGAGCCTTCCCTTTGAGCAATGATCTCTAGCAGTGTGCCTGAATGCAAGTGCATTCTCTTTTGTAAAACTTATATTTGAGTACTCAAATTGTGGATTAACCTACATCGTGGTTTTTCCCCTTACAAGGTTTCCACACAAAAATCCTTGTGTTGTGGTGTTGTGGATGATTAATTTATGTGTTTGCATCTTTCTTTTGGTTTAATGTTGAAATGGTTTTAGTATCAGATTAATAATGCTAAGATTTGTAGAACATTGATTCACCCCTCTCAGTGTTCCATTGAGTCCAACATGATTGTGTCAAGAAAAAGAAATAAATTATTCGTTGAACATAAATAAAAGGTGCTTGCATTGCTACCACCAATGTGAAACCAATAGGAGGTTACTAACTTCAATTGAGGAAAATTAAAGGCGATAGATTGAATTGAGCTATGCATAAAATATATAACAAAAGCGGGTTGGAAATTGGACTGTGTATCTCAATGTACAAGTGGACATAGAAAATGACAACACAATCACAATCGTACGTGGAAATTCAAGGATGAGTCCATTTTAAGTGTGTCACACAAACTTGTTTTACCTGAAGAGGAATTTTGTGTTGTGGATGATTACTTTATGTGTTTGCATCTTTCTTTTGGTTTAATGTTGAAAAGGTTTTAGTATCAAATTAATAATGCTAAGATTTTCCGAACACTAATTCACCCCCCCTCTTAGTGTTCCCTTGAGTCCAACAATTGGTATCAGAGAATCTAGTTCCTCAGAAGAAGTTTAGCAGCTTGAGGTGGATCTTGGAATGTGATGGACTCTGGTAGCCTTCAGTAGCATCTTTTGGTGGCACTTGATGACCTTGATTAGTCTAAAGTAGAAGTTCAGGAATTGAAAGCAAATCTTAGAGATGCTGAGAAATTCATTTAGACATTGAAGGATCAGATTGTTAAATCCAGGGAGAAGAGGAAAGATCTTTGTGGCTAGATTAAGCAACAAGAGAGCGAAAACATGGATGATGCTCACCTGAATCAGATTTTGAAGGAAATAACTGAAGAATGTGAAAAGCTTTCCAGAAACAATGCGACCCTAAAACATGAAATGGAATTTATGGTGATGAAGCTAACTAAAGAGATTGAAGAAAGGAAAAACAATGAGGAGAACCTTGCTCATTCATTAAAGGAGAAATTTGATGAATGAAGAAGAATAAATGGAGAATTCATTCAAATGGATAGTGAATTACTACAATTCAAAAACAATGGAGAAGAACTTGAAAAATAGATTGTTATTCTCATAAATGAACTTACTACTGCAAATGAATATAAGGAGAAGTTTTAGATCAGTTTAGTGAAGCTCGATGAGCTGACTCAAGGACAAAAGAGTGGAAATGATAAGAGAGGTCTTGGATATGAAAAAGGAGAAAGTTCCAAATCTAGACAAAAGAACTTCAGACAAGGAAACCTGATGAACAAAGGTGGAAGGTATCCAGTAAGACAACCTAATGCTCAAAATTTTAATGGATATTTTTTTACTTGCAATAAATTTGGTCATATGGCTACTCAATGTAGAAGTAATATGAAATCAAGAGATTCATCATTTTCAGGTCAGTGTTTCAAATGCAAAAAATTTGGTCATAAATCAATTGAATGAAAAAACTTGTCAAACTACTCTGTCAATAGAAGGAATATTGAATGTTATACATGTGGAAGATTTGGGCATATTGCTAATCAATTCATATCAAGAAGAAATCAATAGAATGATTGGTCTGGACAAGGAAATACTGTGTGCTTCAATTGCAATAAATATGGTCACATTGCAAGATTCTGCAGAAACAAAAATGTGGATAGAAGAGGTCTGGTATACAGAGGCAGAAATATATAGAAAGATGACAAAGAAAAAAGAAAAGTGACTACAAATGAGATAAAATATTAGATGAATAAGTCATGGGTAAGGAAGAACGAGTCTGATGTTGGAAATGGTTCTACACCGGAACTTTCTTTCAGTAATTCTTCTAGAAATTGATTTTAGGCCATTGGCCTAGGGGGAGTTGTTCAAGAAAATCCTTCCTCCCTTGTCCATAGTTGGTACCGAAACGTGAAGGATGGTCAAGAAGGTGTATTAATAATATGCAAAGTTTTTGGAAAACATTCAGAAGATAATTCAAAGAATCATAGGTCCGCAGAAAAAATAAATCCCATTGTCTGACAAAACACTATATCCAGAAAACCTAGGGAAAATGTATTTATTACAAGTGTGCGAACTATAAAATTCAAGTTGGAACCCTCATTTGTCACTGTGCATTGAAGTAGAAAAGAAGGAGAGCATTCGGTAGAATAATTTTGAAGAAGTGAAATCGATTCATCGATGATTCTCAAAACTCATCAGGTATTTCAGTTGTTTTCAGAATTTTCATATAATTCGGTGTGCGGTCGATAAACGTGAAATATGAAAGGAATAATGGAAAAAATCAAAGGGTCAATCATTTTGGATGAATACAACAGTGAAAAAATTAGGTCCATGAGAAATGCGTTGTTACCCAATGAATTGAAGCAATTGAGAGAAGCCAAACACAAGAATTTAGATATTTGGAATGAGTTTATGTACTTTGAGAACAAATAATTTGTTAAATTCATCTTGAGCAGATTGCATGATGACACTTTGATTCAGGAAAAACCCTACATCATTTCGAAGGAGGCAATAAAAAATTTGACTGGATTATGCAAAGTCAGAGACATAGCGAGGAAGAAATCCATCTGGAACAAAGAAGTTGAAACCCTAACCGAAATAATTGGATATTAAAGGGCATTGATAATCTCGACAATCAAGAACCATGTTACAAAGTACATTGTGCACAAAATTTCATATAATTTTTTTTTCAGAAACAAAGGAGTAACTTCTACTGGTGTAGTTTATATCTCTCACAAGATGATAATGGAAGGTCAAGACTTCGACCTATGTGGACTATTAAAGGATCAATTGATGGAGAATGTGCAACTAACAAAAGAGACAGGTTACCCTTTTAGGTTTGGTACTTTGATCATATGTTTAGTAATGTATTTCTTGAATTGTTTGCCAAAGATCAACAATATGGTGTGGAAATTAAATGAACCGGTATGCAAAAAAATATACTCATATTCTAAGAGATTGGCTAATTGGGATCAAGAATTTGAAAATTTCTTTAAGAATTTTATTGAAAAGTGTGGTTTACTCAATTTTTCTCTTCCGATAAGATAATTGAACCACACATGTGTTGGGTCTCTTTTGGGTCATTGGGTTTTCATGCCAACATTGGTCTTTTGGTTTGAACCACTTCTAGGGAAAAGCATGTTCTTCATTATCTTGGTCTTGTAAGAAGGTCCTCATAGGGTCATCTAGGATCAATTCAAACACTTCACCCATCCCTCAAACATCAATCAAATCCCATCTCACCAACAACTTTTGGAACCTTGGAAACATCACTTATGCTAGACTCTTAGGAAAAATCATCATCATCTTGTTTAACTTAACACACCTAGTCAAATTATCAATTCTCTTGAGAAAATTTACCCCTAGGATAACACAACTTCCTAGCATTTACAAGTTCATCATCAAAAATCACCTTGTTTGGCTTAACACACCTAGCCAAATTATCATCTTGTGTACAAGTTTGCTCTAGGATAACACAAATTCCTAGGGTTTACAAGTGCATAATCATCTTTTTTTGACTTAACACACTTAGTCAAGCTATCATTAATCAAAATCAAATCAAAACAAGTCCTAAAGTCTAGCATTGATCCAAAGTTCCTAAAAAGTTTAAACACCCATATCATTCACCCATTTCATCCTTCATCTCATCATTGGTCCTAAACCCCTCATAGGTCAACAAGTTAAAAACACAAGAGGAGCATGGAATATAAACTTGATTCATACATCATGAGTAATCCAAGTCAACCAAACTATCCAAGCCTTACAATTCCAATTGATTTTCAAAACTTGCATTTGTACAATCCATACATGGGATCATTATCTCCTACAAACCTCAATGGTACAACAAATGTGATTTTTCCCAATCTAAATTTTGGAACACCTTTCCCTTTGGTACATTTAAATCAAAGTCAAAACTTACAAATCTATCAACCAAACAATCAAGGCATGAGCCTTCCCCCTTTAATAGCCATCAATCAATTTAATCTGAGCAACACCCCCTTCATAAATCAAAGCATCATACCAAATCCTCCCATTTTTCCATCGATATCGCAACAACAGATGGCAACCATCCAAGAAACCCCAACAATCAACACCATTCCCAATCCACCGCCAAAACACAACATGACAAATTCATTCTCCATCATGTTGCAAGCCGCTCATCAAAAGGTGCTATGAAGCCAACAAGTTGCACAAGCCGCTCAAGCTACACAAGTTGCGCAAGAAGCACAAGAAACCCAACAAGAACAGGCTCAATCTCAAGCCCAACACCAAGCTCAGCAGGTGCAAGCACAATTTCATGAACTATTGCAAGAAATCCATCAACAAGTGTATCAACAAGTAGCACAACAACAAGTCCAAAAAAAGCTTTGTTGGAACAACAACATGACCAAAAACAAGCGTTGTTGGAACAACAACAAACACATGAATTACTCCCTCATAAAAGATTGCAACAAACTCCCACCATAATTGTTGAAAATAATAATCAAGATCTATCCATCAATGAACACCTTGAAGATGTTTCCACCTCATCTGATGATCAAATCAACATACATCAAGAGCCAATTTTTAGTCATGATCAAGACCCCTCCTACAAAGATATATTTCAAGATGTGTTGACATTATCTAATCCTATTGACATAATCCAAGATCCATCGACCAATGATCATATTGAAAATGTCTCTACATCACCTAATGATTTTCAGAACATATCTCAAGAATTTATTCCAAAGCCTAATCGACATCTATCACCAAGGTCTAGCAATGGTCCTTTCCAAGGAATATTGACATCCTTCAACCTCATGGTTGCGGATAGTGAAGGAATCCTCAAGGATCAAGATGATATTGAGCCACTTCCCATGCCTTATAATGATGTCCAAGAACCCCTTGTAAACAATCCATCCTTTGAAATTGACCCATGTCAAGAACTTGATCCAAAGCATGTCGAAAGAAACTCTAAAATCATTTGAGATCAAGAATTTGTATCTCTAAACTACTAAAATGATATAATGGGCACTCTCCTATCTATATAAGATGTCGTAAATGATGATCATATCTATATAGCACATACCCCTCCATCTACCCATGAGATGCTTTCTTTGAATGGACCCATAGATGATCTTCATTCAAAACAAGAGTCTCGTACTCTTGATATCATTACCAAGGAACAAGAGTCTCCTACTCTTAACATTTGTACACATGATCAAGATATAGAGTCTCCTACTCATGAAGAGGGCTCCTACAAAAGTCGTGAATCAGAAACATCTTGTGAAATGAATCATGAGAAAGAGTTTTATGAGGACAATGAATCATCAACTCCTAATAAAGAAGCATTACAATTTGATATCTCACAAGATCAATCCAAAGAGATCAATCAGGCATTCATCCCACATATGGAGGATCCTATCACTTATAAAGTTGGATCACTTACCTTTATTAGGGAAAGCTACCTCATCACTAAAGAATTTGTCACTTTTAAAGATCCACCACAGAGAAGAGAAGGATTAGCACCTTGTTTCCAAGGTAAATCATATCCTATTGCAGATAAACAAATTGAGCAAATGAATTATCAAGGCAAAGGATTAGGTCTGCATGAACAAGGTATCCTAGAACCAATGCAGATTATTGGCAATCCTAAGCATCAAGGCCTTGGTTATTTGGAAATCAATGGATATGAACATAGCAGTGATACTTCCACAAAACTAGGGGAAACTTCATCTCAAGCAAACATCAACATAGGGAGCACAAAGAATCCTTATGATGAAACCAATGCTAATACTACAACCAACCACGTCATGAATCTTCATCCACCCATCACCCCATCCATGAATTGGGACCAACATCAAAAGGGATATTTGAATCAAAGCAAAGAAGCTAAGAAGCATATCAAACAAATCAAATATAAGTGGATACCAAAAAATACAAAGAAAGATGATCCCTATCAAACTCCATTAGTCAAAGAAACTATGGGGCAAAATAAAAAAGGGAAAAGTATCCATCAAAGATGTCCACAAAGGAAAAATCAGGCTTCTCAAGCAACATACAAAGTGTATCAAGTAGTTGGTCCTAATTCCATGCACACTTTTGTATCCACCCATCATTGCTCATCTTCCAGAGTTTGGAGAGTCAAAAGTTACAAACTATCAACCAATCCATATTTTATTCCTAAACAAACTCCATCCACGCCTCCATACATGATATCCAATCCTCACATTGACCATGTATTTGCAATGACCCTTCATCATAAGGATTCAGAAGGCACTCTATTGCGATGTGCACACAAAGACAGAGTTAACTCCGGTATCAGTAAAGCAAATCAAAAATCTCAAAAGTTGCATTCAAGTGCACGTATCTTGGCAAAGAAAATTCTTCAAGAAGGATATCGATGGTGCATTATGACAGAAGCATCTACATCGACAGAACCAAGTGGTTCAACATGAGCTAAAATATTTTGCAAAAATTACAAAAAAATCAAAAAATATAAAAAATCAAAAAAAGGATTGAAAACAGTAAAGAAAAAATCATCCTCTAGTGAAAACCACTTCAGTGGCACTTTGGACAAGTGTTGTGATGAAAACCTAGCAAACAAGAATCATGTGTAGAATCGAGCATCTGCGTGTGCCACTTCAGGAGAAAGCATCTTATTGCATCCATAATAAATCCAACATTCCCTCCATCTTATCTATAATAAATTCATTCATCCATGAACCATTTATCCCATCCATCTTCATTTATCTACATCCGTAGTCCAAGTTATCTTAACCTTGATGAAATTTTGGTGCACACTTTACACTTGCTTAATGGTAGTCATCTTGACATGGGTCATTTTCATTGATCCTATCAATCCAACATTATATGAGCCATGAAGCACTATCCAAATGTGCATCCACTACCTGAACACCTTATCTTATTGCAAGATGTTCCATACCTATCCATTCATCCATCCATCTATCCAAGAATCCACGCATGGCATTCCAAACATTGCTAGACACTAGGGGCGGATATTTGCATCTTGCTTCAGAAACAAATCTTGATATATATTATCCAACTTATGTGGTGATCCAAACATTGGAGAACATGAAATCAAATTGGTTAAAACATTTGTGAGCACCAAATCCAAATCACTATCCCATGGCATATTTTGACAAAAAAATGTTTTTTATCAAGCTTTTTCTTTCATTGAACATCCATCCAAACAATCCATATCAGTTGCATCTAATGTGTACTTCAACATCACATCAAATCATTCAAAAAAAAATTGTTCCAAGCCAAGCTTCCAAATCTTGATCAATCAAATCCAATCAATTATCACCTTGTTTGACTTAACACACTTAGTCAAACCACCCTCTTGTGCACAAGTTTACTCTAGGATAACACAACTTCCTAGAGTTTACAAGTGCATTATCATCTTATTTGACTTAACACACTTACTCAAATTATCCAATCCATCATCAACTTTTTTGACTTAACACACTTAGTCAAACTATCAATCCATCAATTTGATCAATCAACCATAGCTTGGTTTCCAACAAAATCCCAAAACAGAGCACTGATATCATATCCATATCCAAATCATCAAAATCATACAAAAATCCAAAAACATCCAAAAAATTCAAAATCCAAAACATCTCAAAAAGTCAGCAAACATCAAAATCATCATCTGAACTACGTCGTCTCTGAGCTTAAACGTAGGCAAGGCCATCCTTGATTGGCTCCCGAGACACAAAAATCCAAAAACATTGTAAAATCTCGAAAAACCAAAACAGCCTCAAAACATTTAAAAAATCCAAAATGGTGCATCCATCTCATCTCGCTTTCACCCATGATAATCATCATTCCTAATAAATCATCATCATCTTCATCCTTTGGTGAAGCAATCAGAAACAAGTCTAGCAGGTTCCAAAGTGAGCACCTAATCGTTATAAGTCTCAAGTCTCGGTCAATAAGTAAGTAAGTTGATCAACTCGAAGTATCAATAGCTTATCACCCAATCAGTCTTACCAAAACCCTGATCACAACATGTCCTAGGATATATCCTTCCCACGATAGACATAAGCATCAGGTATGTCACAGTATTTTATCCTTAGCTAGCGATATGAAGAACATTAGCTTGTTTGCTTACCTTGTCTTGGTCTTTTTTGACTTATCTTATTTTGCGCTCATTCTTAGGACCTCTCGATGATGCCTAAACAAAACAGGTTTAGAGAGAAAGGAATGGAGCAAATATCATTGTCTCTTTTATCTGTTGTGCTTGTGGGATACACTTGTAAAATAACTTAGACATATGTACTTTTTTTGGTTTGTGGCTTGTTGACCACATAGGAAAGCTTGCTTTCCTATGTTTTGGCCCGAGATGTTTAGAATGTATGAACTACATCCTGAATGAAGTATGCATGCTAAGTGTTAACAAGAATACTCTTATTTGATTGTTGAGTCAAAGTCCATCACACTAGGTACAAGGCCATCTTGGTCCTTTATACCTTGATGCATCATACCTATGTGTGTTATCAAACATAAAGCAATTGGTCATTTGAAAATCCCAACTCCTGGTAAGCAAATCATCATCATCATCATAGCGTAGGCTTGTGGATCCTCCTTCCATCTATCTTATTCTTCTTATTCTTATATCTTTACTAACATTTCTATCTAAAGTAGGTGTGAGATCTCAAAATATACACGAGGCTACCCATGCCTAATGACTATCTATACATCATCAGAATTGTCTACATCAAATAATTATCTTTCATCCTTTGATCAATAGAACTACTCCTCTCGCATTTTATCGTGATCTCGATCGGAAAATCAACATTTTCACTTGATCTCTCGAGGGGGCAGTATACCAACATAATCCTTCCACTAGGGCAATTGTGGGGCATTCAAAAAATCGAGAAATTTTGAACTTTGATCGCAACAGTTTATTCTTTGAACCAATGCAACAAGTACATTGCTTCAAAGAGGGGGGAAATGTAGACATGGAAAATTGACCAACGCACTTGATCCCAAAATTACTAACATCGCTTCATCCAAAATCATACTCTCAACTTATCAACATTTTTCATCTCTTAATTAGATCAATCATTATTTAATTAGGTCTTTCTCCTCTGTTGATTAAATTAATCAATTTAATTTAATCCTCAATCCCTCTTTAATTAAATAATTCATCTTATTTGATTAAATCCCTAAAGTCTTCTTATTAAATTGAATAAATTAAACATTATTTAATTTAATCTAACATTTTCCCCTTTAGTTAAATAAATCAAAACATTTATTTAATTAAACATTTCCTCTCAATTCTTGACTTAAATCAATGCATAAATTTAAGTCTAAATTGTCACATCTCCTAATTCTTCATTAAATTAATTAACCCATGATTAATTTAATCTTAATCTATGTCACATTCTCTAGAGAAAGCAAATTTCACAATAAATTAATTACTTTGATTTATTAAATCTCTATTTTCTCTCAACATGGCATAAAAGGGGAATATTCCCTCAAATTTGAATTCAAAATCCAAGCGGATCGGTACTTCCAACAAGGAATTTAATGCCTCTTACATGTCCTTGTGCATTGAACCAAGTGATATTAACTCCATTTCTTTCTCCCTCCAACATGTCACATTCAAATTTCAAATTTGAATCTCATAGCATTTATCATGCACACTGACCAAAATGTGCTCATTCCTCATTCAATCACATGTGGACAAGTGGCCTCTTCTCATTGGTTGGTCTTTTATCCCACATTGCTCCAAATCCCCCATTCTTCCAATTTGGAAATCTATAAATGAGAGACTCTTCCTCTCATTCTATCATCCACAACTTGAGTAAACTTACTCTACTCAACTTCATCCTCAATGCAAGATCTTAGCTAGGTTATTGCAGGTTTTCTCAAGAACTCATCTTGTTCTTCATCAACAAAGTGGATCAAATCTCCATCATCAACATTTGCAACAAAGGAGTTGGGAAAGGGCTGATTTCGACACATCAATTGGCACCAATTCCCCCATGGGATTGATAGTTGTTCATTAAAATAGTATTTATTTAATTTCATTTGTATTGTTCTTCATTTTTCTTCCTATATTAATGTTTCAATCTAATTTCATGGGGAATCCTTATTTCACCTTGCATATTGATCTAATATTATGTTATGTTTGTTGCTTTTGTGCAAGTATGAAATAGGGGTTCACACCTATCAACCATGATGTAAGCCAATGGAGGTTGGAAAATACAGTGTGTGGTTAAACCTCCAAGCAAACATAAAGACCGCAAGTAAATTTGCAACTCCGCATGTAAATATAACTAATATTTCAGAGTATATGGGGTGTACAAACCTCTTTTAACTGAGGAGGCATGTTGTGATATTTAGCCTTCCGTTTGGGGTGACTTAACATGAGAAACAAAATCACATCTGTCAATTCATAAAATAAACAAGTGAGAGTTGAACCACACAATGAGTGGTTCAACCTGTAACTTTGTGTGTGGTGTATGAGTGTAACGTGCATAATAGTGTTTAATTACTTCTACAGTTACATTATTTTGGGAAGATACATTGGTTGTGGTGTGTGTGTATGTTTTAATGGAGAGGAAAGGTTAGAGGGCAACCAAAACCTTTGATGACAACCTTGTATGTTAAAAAAAGTGCATCCATTGCTGCCAGCAATGCCAAAATGATAACACGTTTGATGCATTTGTTGAAAAAATCATGAGTTAGTAATGGAGAGAATGAGAAAAGGAAAAAAGTTGTAAAATTTCCTATCAACCATGATGTAAGCCAATGGAGGTTGGAAAACATAGTGTGTAGTTGAACCTCCAAGTGGACATAAATATCGCAAGTAAATTTGCAACCCGACATGTAAATATAACTAATATTTCAGAGTATATGGGGTGTACAAACCTCTTTTACCTAAGGAGGCATGTTGTGATATTCAATCTTCCATTTGGGGTGACTTAACATGAGCAAAAAAATCACATATGGAAATTCATGAAATAAACAAGTGAAGGTTGAACCACACAATGAGTGGTTCAACCTACAACTTTGTATATGGTGAATGAGTGTAACGTGCATAAAAAATGTGTAATTACTTCTATAGTTCCAAAAACATATGTATTATTTTGGGAAGATACATTGGTTGTGGTGTGTGTGTATGTGTCAATGGAGAGGAAAGTTTAGAGGGCAACCAAAACCTTTGATGACAACTTTGTATGAAAAAAAAGTACATCCATTGTTGCCAACAATGTCAAAATGATAACACGTTTGTTGCATATGTTGACAAAATAATGAATCAGTAATGGAGAGAATGAGGAAAGGCAAAAAGGTGTAAAATGTCCTATCAACCATGATGTAAGCCAATGGAGGTTGGAAAACACAGTGTGTAGTTGAACCTCCAAGTTGACATAAAGACCACAAGTAAATTCATAACCCTGCATGTAAATATAACTAAGATTTCAGAGTATATGGAGTGTACAAAGCTCTTTTACCTAAGGAGGCATGTTGTGATATTCAACCTTCCATTTGGCGTGACTTAACATGAGGAGAAAAAGAACATCTAGCAATTCATGAAATAAACAAGTGAAGGTTGAACCACAAGATGAGTGGTTCAACCTACAACTATGTATGTGGTGTATGAGTGTAATGTGTCGAACACTATGTAATTACTTCTACAGTTGTAACAACAAATGTATTATTTTGGGAAGATAGGTTGGTCATGGTGCATGTGTATGTTTCAATAGAGAGGAAAAGTTAGAGGGAAACCAAAACCTTTGATGACAACCTTTTATGTAAATAAGTTTGCATTCATTACTTCCAACAATGCCAAAAGAATAACACATTTTTTGCATCTATTGACAAAATAATGAATCAGTAATGGAGTCGATCAGGAAAGGGATAAATGTGTAAATTTTCCTATCAACCGTGATGTCATCGAATGCAGGTTGGAAAACACAATGTCTAGTTGAACCTCCAAGTGGACATAAAGACCGCTAGTAAAATTGCAACCTCACATGAAAAAAAACTAAGAACTCATAGTATATGGGGTGTACAAACCTATTTTACCTAAGTAGGCATGTTGTGATATCAATCCTTCCATTTTTGGTGACTTAGCATGACCAACAAAAGTGTATATGATAATTCATGAACTAAAAAAGTGCAGGTTGAACAACATGATGAGAAGTCTAACCTACAACTTTATATGTAGCCTATAATTGTAACGTGAATAATAATATGTAATTAACTCTATGGTTGCTAGCAATGTCAAAAGAAAAAATGCATTCCTTAAATCTGTTGATAAAATAATGAATCAGTAAAGGAGTGAATGAAATTAGGCTAAAAAAAAAAATTTATGCATTTATTTGTGAAACATATGAAGAATTTGAAAAGAAATTTTAACTATAAACCACAATTGCAATAAATTGTGAAGCTCACTTGCATTGAAAACCATAGTGAATGAGATAGATACTGTGTTGACTTAAGAGATTCTTTATGCTCTTGATAAATTGAAAAAGAAGCATGTGTAGTATGTGCAAAGGCAAAGAGACAATGCAAATATGGAGGTAGCAGGTTCTATGATTTATGAAATTGAAAAGGAATCTGCTCTAAAAACACTTGAAAACAAGGAGATCAAACTTAATGAGATAGATATTGTTTTAACTGAAGAGATTCTTCCCACTCTTGACAAGTTGAGGAAGGAGCAGGTGTAGTATGTGCAATGGTAAAATATGCAAAAGTGGATAAAATCGAGAGATTTTGTATTGCATATGAATTTTTCTGAGCAAAGAAATTGAAAGATGATATTATAACTAGATTTGAACTAGTGAAGTCAAACATTTTTGAACATAAAACTAAACATGAGAAACAAAAGCACATCAAGAAAAAAAAAATTCCACCCTTCAACTTACAACAAGCACAAATATATAAAATACAACCCACATTGTTTTCCAACCTGCCTATAGTTTATTGATTTGAGGAATTTGAAATACAATTTTTAGTCTACCTGAGACTTGTTATATATTTTGAATATGTTCCTTTCATTACATTCATATTGTGTAAACAACAAAAAAATTGTATTACAATCATATTGTCTATATAATCGAAGGTTAGAGAACACGGGGCGTTAAAAAACCTGCACCCACATAGTGTTGTAAAACCCTCTATATATAAGAACCCAACTGGTTGGTCAACCCTCAACTAAATATGATTAATTTTATGTATCCCCCAGCTGTAAATCCTCCCCAAATTATCCACCCTTCAACTTTCTACAAGCTCATCAAACTAACTCGCAATCCATTGTGTTTTCCTACTTACCTATATTTTAATGATATGAGGAAATCCAAATAACATTCATACTATAATTAATAGTTTTGGTAAATACTCAAGGTACCTTTTCTTACATTAGTATTGTAATTTTTTCATTACAATCATTTTTTTTATATTTATATTTCAAAGTTGGAAAACACTGGGTGTTAACAAACCTGAGATCTTCTTAATGCTTCAAGAGGGAGCGAGTACTAGAATGTATGAAATGAATAAGGAAACATCCATAAAAGCACTTGAAAAGAAGTAGAACAAAGTGTATGAGATATATAATGTATCAATTGAAGATATTCTTCCTACTCTTGAGAAGTTGAGGAAGGAGCATTTGAAGTATGTGCAATGGGAAAATGACAATGCAAAATTAGAGGCAACAAGTACTAGAATGTATGAAATGACAAAGGAATCTACTGTAGAAACACTTGAAAATAAGTAGGCCAAAGTGAATGAGATAGATAGTGTATTGGTTGAAGATACTTAGTGTTGTTGATAAGTTGAGTAATGTACATGTGTAGTATCTGCAATGGGCATATGGCAATGCAGAACTCGAGAAGCAGGTAGTAGAAAGTATGTAATAAAAAATAATCTACTCTAAAACTAATTGAAAAGAATCAAACCAAAATGAATAAGATAGATAATATATCAGCTGACGAGATTGTTCTTGCACTTGAAAAATTGATGAAGGAGCATGGTGCAGTATGTGCAATGGGAAAATGCCAATACAAAAGTGGATAAAGTTGAGAAATTTTTTATTCCATATGAATTTATATATGAAAATAAAGTGAGAGATGATTTTATAAGTGGAGATGAACAAATGAAGTCAAAGATTCTTCAACTTAAGAATTCCATGGAACAAATAGAATTCGAAATAGATGATAATGAAAAGGAAAAAATAGATCTTAGAGCAGAATAAGAGAATTAGTTGGTTGGAGACATGAAACCCTTGTGTGAAAAGGTAGACAAGTTTTGTAAATAACTTATCAAATAGAAAACATTTGCATTCTCTAATCAGAAAGACACTCTCAAAGTTGAGAAAAGAGCGGCTACAAAGCTACAAAATATTTGAAGACATTCAAAACTCTATCAAAAGAATGGATGGTGTTGTCCTAAGGGCTAATGACGGAGCAGTTGCTCCAAAGGATAAAATAAAAGATATGAAATAGAAGGTAGAAGCTCATGAAAAGGAATATCAAGGGGTGATAATAGGTAACGGCAGTGGGGATGAGGAAAAATGTGTGACTGGATAACTTGCAGATGCAAAAGCAATAGTTGGAATTGCTGAAATGGAAGTAAAACAAAATAAACACTACAATTAACCACTTGGAAAAGAAATTAAAATATTAAAAGAAAATTTTATCATCGAAATAAAAGGAGTTTAATTAATGGTGTTGACACACAACTACAATATAAAAGATACGAACTTGAAAAATAAACACAACAATGGAATGTGTGATTTTCAAGACATTCATACTATTTTGTAGCATTCCATGTTGCAAAACTGTAGGTGTTAAGAAGCAAGAAACCCACCGTGAGACAACCCTTCACATTTAAACAAGGAGATTCAAATAACTGAAAACCACCATTGTGTTTTCCAAATTACAATTATTTTATGCACTTTTTTTCCAATCATGCAAAATTTAAACACAATAATGGAATGTGTGATTTTCAAGACATTCATATTGTTTTATAACATTCCATATTGCAAAACCATACATTTTAAGAAGAAAGCAACCCACCATGAGATAACCCTTTACATTTAAACAAGGAAATTCAAATAACTAAAAACCCACATTGTGTTTTTCAAATTACAATTATTTTGTGCACTTTTTTTTTCAATCGTGTGAAATTTAAACACAACAATGGAAGGTGTGATTTTCAAGACCTTCATACTATTTTGTAAAATTCCATGTTGGAAAACTGTACGTGCTAAGAAGTAAGGAACCTACTGTGAGACAACCCCTTACATTTAAACAAGGAAATTCAAATAACTGAAAACTCACATTCTGTTTTCCAAATTACAATTATTTTGTGCACTTTTTTTTTCAATCGTGCGAAATTTAAACACAACAATGGAAGGTGTGATTTTCAAGACATTCATACTGTTTTCTAAAATTCCATGTTGCAAAATTGTACATGTTAAGAAGTAAGCAATCAACTATAACACAACCCCTTACATTTAAAGAAGGAGATTCAAATAACTGAAAACCCACATTGTGTTTTCCAAATTACAATTATTTTGAGAACTTTTTTTCAATCATGCAAAATTTAAACACAACAATGGAAGGTGTGATTTTGAAGACCTTCATACTGTTTTTTAAAATTCCATGTTGCAAAACCATATGTGTTAAGAAGAAAGCAACCCATTGTGAGACAACCCCTTAAATTTAAACAAGGAGATTCAAATAATTGAAAAACCACATTGTGTTTTCCAAAGTACAATTATTTTGTGCACTTTTTTTTCAATCATGTGAAATTTAAACACAACAATGGAAGGTGTAATTTCAAGACATTCATACCATTTTGTAACATTCCATGTTACAAAACCGTAAGTGTTAAGAAGCAAGCAACCAACTGTGAGACAAACCCTTACATTTAAACAAGGAGATTCAAATAACTAAAAACCAACATTGTATTTTCCAAATTAAAATTATTTTGTGCACTTTTTGTTTCAATCATGTGAAAATTAAACACAACAATGGAATGTGTGATTTTCAATACATTCATACTATTTTGTAACATTCCATGTTGCAAAACTATACGTGTTAAGAAGCAAGCAATCCATCGTGAGACAACCCTTTAGATTTAAACAAGGAGATTCAAATAACTGAAAACCCACATTGTGTTTTCCAAATTACAATTATTTTGTGTTAAACACAACAATGGAAGGTGTGATTTTTAAGATATTCATACTATTTTTGTAAAAATCCATGTTGCAAAACCCTAGGTGTCAAGAAGCAAGCAACCCACTGTGAGACAACCCTTTACATTTAAACAAGGAGATTCAAATAACTGAAAACCCACATTGTGTTTTCCAAAATACAATTATTTTGTGCACTTTTTTTTCAATCATCTAAAATTTAAACACAACAATGGAAGGTGTGATTTTCAATACATTCATACTATTTTGTAACATTCCATGTTGCAAAACTATACGTGTTGAGAAGCAAGCAACCCACTGTGAGACAACCCTTTACATTTAAACAAGGAGATTCAAATAACTAAAAACCCACATTGTGTTTCCCAAATTACAAATATTTTGTGCACTTTTTTTTTCAATCACGTGAAATTTAAATGCAATTTTTACTCAAATTAAAAGTCTTTATAAATTTTGAAGGGGTGTTTCAATACATTCGCATTGTCTAAATTAAAAAATATTTTCAAGACTTTCATTCTATTTTGTAAAAATTCATGTTGGAAAACCCTAGGTGTTAATAAATAAGCAACCCATAAAGTTTTGTAAGGAGTTGCAAAACCCTCTGCAACCCAATTGGTTAGCACTCCTCACCTTGATTTGGTCAATTTTCTCCTCCAACTCCTCCACGTGCACTCCAAACTTCAGCTTTCAACATACAAACTACAAAAGCACCTCGATTTGGTCAATTTTCTCCTCTAACTCCTCCACGTGCACTCCAACCTTCAGCTTTCAACATGAAGACTAGAAACTCATAGTGTTTTCACCCTTTTTTCTCCAAACCAAAAATGCACACGTCATTTCATCTCCAATTTTCCCGCACCAAAAAAATCTTTGAAAATGAAACTTTAGTTGCAAGCCACGGGACCCAGTTTTATCAACCGGAAGGAGGTAGGAAAATCGACCTAACAGCACCGTTAACTCCTACCTACCATTTCCCTGACATTTGGTCGCGTCTGTCAGTTCCATCACTTTTATCCCCCGTCTAGTGGGCCCCACACTACGTCATCTCATCATGTTATGTATGTTTTTTATGCTTTTTTGTATGTACATAGGTGCATTTTTTCTACAATTTAGTTGTGTCCCTTCTAGATTAAATAATTAAATTTAATTATTTAATTCTCCAATATTCACTCAACATGATCTATTAATAAATAAAATTTTATTTATTAATTCAATCTTTATTTGCATGTTCCTCTAAAGATTAATTAATTAATTATCCTCACACATTGACTAGTCAATCACACCCATTGATTATTCAATCAAATCTATTGACTAATCAATCAAATCCACTAATTATTCAATCAAATCTATTGACTAACAAATCAATTCCACTGATTATTCAATCCCACTAATTAATCAATCAATCATATGGATTGATCAATCAATTTCCACTGATTATCCAATTGATTACCTTGATTGAATCAATCAAGCGAGTTAACTCTCCAATCTATTTCCTCTCAACGGACCTTGACCATTGATCTTGATCTTTCATGTTTTAATCCATATCATTCATCTAAAACAAGATTTTCTATAAAAGAAAGCCTTTGTTGCACATTCATGGCTAACCACGAACTCTTAAAATTTGGTGTTTTACATCATTGCAACTTGAATCTTCATAGCGATGGAGTAGCATACCCATAACCAAGAGAAAAGCTTACAAAGAAGGAACAATGGAAGTCATCCATGGAAATACGGTGAAGGTGAAGGTTTCAATTGATTGAATTTTGGTTTTACTTATTATTGCATGTTTTCTATTGGATAGATTGGATCTTGTTGAGTAATTAGGGTTTCATATAGTGGTTATGTGCTTCATTTCCTATTAACTCCATGACCTTGGGTCAAATTTCTAGATTACAATATGAGCTTCAATCAAAATATTTTTTTCATATAAAACAAGTCCAAATTTAAAACCATATTGTATTTTCTCATTTACAAATAACTAGCTACACTAATAATGAGATAGTAGCTTTTGGTAAAACATTGAAAAGATAACCTTTTAACTTGCTCTAATAAGTCACTTTGAATTTTAAAGAAGTCACAACTGATCCTCAAGTCACATATGAACATAAACCCTTTTAATCTCATTAATAAAGTAAAAATAACATTTTTTAACATATTTAATTACTCCATTTCAATTCCAAATATCTCACTTTAATTTATAAAAATAATTTTATCATTTCCTAAACCCCAATTACTTTCCACACTCATAGAAAACATAATTGCATAGCATGAATCAACAAGAAGCACACAAAAAATTCTATCACTTATAGTCTAATATAATGGATCATGAATCATAAACAATTCATGTATAGGTTTATAGTTTTTGACACTATTGAGGGTGGTTTAGCACAAAAAACTTGTTAAGCAAGAATAAATTAGTGCTCCTCTTGAAAATAGAATAATATACTCCAATGTTCCTTTTGGGTCAGATCTTGACCGTGATAGACAACCAAATGGTTGATATGAACATGTTTCAACAAGGGGCCTAGATTTTAGGTTGTCTAGAAAATACATGCAAGGCATGCAATCAAAATAATAGATTTTATTTTATGGTAACGAATTGTATGTTAGTGTTTTACTTCAGCAAATACATATATTATTCAAGTGTTCTCCCTCTTTTTAAAATATCATGAAATAAAGATCAAAAATTTAAATGGTTTCCAATAATATTTAGAAACAAATATTAAAATTAGATGGATAATGACAAAAAAAATTGTCTATCAATTATAAGTGGTAAATAAAATCCCAATAACTAATATTAAAATAATTAGCATTCACACAATTGTTATTAATACTAGTACAACATTTAAAGAAAATCAATTAATCTCAAGATTTTGAAGTTTTATCAAATCAAACCGCCATCAAGCATGTGTAGATTTGAGATAGAAGTCAATTAGATACCATAGTAATATGACATATTTTACTAATTTACTCAACTCAGATAATCAAAAAAATCATACCATCACCAAAAATCGAGATCCATATGCATGCAAATAAGGCATAATCCTTTGATTCATAACATAGATCCACAAATTTCAATAGGAAATCCCATGCTGAAAATGTATAAGTCGTATTGAAAAATACATAATTTTTAATAATAACAATGGTCTAGAATCAAAATTATAAAGACTCAAGCATTCTATAATTTGTGAATTTGAAAGAAAAGCTAATTGAAAGAAAACTAGAGTTCCCCAGTTAGATCTAGGATCAATTGAAACTAAACTGAAAGGCTCGTCTAGAACTGAAGTTAAAATAAAATACAACGCCTAACTTCATAACTTGTCACTTTCTCATTGAAATTTATTACAAAATTATTTAAAATAAAACAAACTTGAAAAAAATTGATTGGAGTTGACTAGGAAAATTGTCAAAACATAGTGATGACTTCATTCATCACATACATGGGAGGTCCTCTATAATATTATAGTTTAATCCTTTGGTTAAAGGTTGATCTATTGTCTTTTCTTGCAATCTTGTGAAGCCATCTAACTCATATTGGAAGGTCTACAACTTCATTTTATTATTCATCATTTTATCAATAACCTCTTGTGTGGCCTAGCCTTGTAGCAATCATTTCAATTCTCTAACCATTTTGTTGAGAGAGGTGACTAAAGATGGTGTCTCCTAGAATGTGCAACCAAGGCTTTCCACAAAGTCCTCAATCTTCACCATAGCTTGTTCGGCTAGGCTCATTTTCTTATTCAGCTTGATTTTTCTAACCACTCTATTGGTTTGTCTTGATCATTTTCTTCTACAATAGCCACTTTCAATAAATCCTCAAAGGAAGTGACATTTATCCTTTACAAAATTGGGATGTGATCTTCCCAAGCAATCAAATTCCTTAACAATTCTTAATTATATCCATTGTGCTAGGCTATCTTCATCACTAATGCAATGATAAGACTTTATTACTTTCCTTAATACTCTACCTGATAATGCCAAAAAATCACCTTTTCATTACTTAGCAATAGATATCCACCCCCCAAGGTCAAGGTTTTTGTCTTCACCTTCGGGAAGCTTGAAAAATTGGTTCAAGAGCTACAATATCAATAGGTCTAGTCAAATTGTTCACATATGCTATCAATTGTGCTACCTAAGCCTTGAGCTCTTCCTTGGTGTTCTCATATTTTTGCATTCTTTTCAAAATGGTAGAAACAAACATCTACAGTGATTATTTTTTACCTTCTCATGTTTGAACACCAAGGTCGACTTTTCTTATTTCGTAATCCTCTGGCTACATATTAGATTTGTACTTATCCACTAGAGGGATAGCTATTTGAGCAGTTTTATTTCCTTTCTCATTCATGGTGATAGTATATATTCTTCTTGATCTCTTCTTCCTCTTGGTGGGGGATTGGAATGCTTCTATCAATATATTGGATGTTTTATCCTCATCTTCCTTGAAATATTTCCTTTTCCTCTTTTGTATGGTATCATTCAAATATATTGGAACATTTGAAGAGACTTCCCTTTGAGGAGAAGTTGTGATTTTTTATTATGTGAGGCTTCAGAACTATCATCTTCCAGCTCATGTTTCCTTGTATCCATTCTCATCTCTTCCTCTCCAGATATTTGTTCATTTTGGAATTCCTTGTTGGGATCAGTCTCCCCTTCAATTCCTTGCATTATTTTCTCATTCATGGGAACTTACTTTTGGACTTCCTCTTCTATAGCCACTTCTTTTTCCATCTCCTTGGTCTGGAGTTCCTCTTCTAGTGTTTGTGGTTCATCTTCTTGGGAAGGAAGAAGAGGAGTGTCATGTGGAGGAGATGGAGGAAGTGGAGTAGGGATACGGGATATGGAATGGAGAAACATGTGGAGGAGGAGATGGAGGAGGAGAAAGAGGAAGATATGGGGGAGGTTCTTGTGGAGAAGTGAGAGAAGAAGGAGGGAAGGCAAAGGAGAGTCATGTGAAGGAGTGGAAGAAAGAATGGGATAAACCTCCTTTTGAGTAGATGTAGCATAAGATGAGGTCCTTTTTCTTTTCCTTCTTACCAGAGGAACTTCTTCATCATCATCATCATCACTTGATCCAATATCAATCCTTTCATTTTCCTTTCTCTTCCTTAAGGAAGCCTTTAAAGATGAGGCCTTTTATTTTCCATTCACTTCAACAGATGACCCTTCACCTATCTTTGTATTCTTTGTGCACGGTTGGAGCTTTGGTAACTCCATAATTTTGAATGGATATTTCAACCACCTTAGGGAACAAGCATTGACGCTTCTAGCTCTAGTGTTTATGTTGTTATATTCTTGAATGGAACAATCTACATTGTAGATTGGCTTATTGTAAACACCTTGCTCATTGTAAATGGGATCTAGAACTTTCCCATTTTCCTTTAGTTCTTCAGATACTTAGGAAATATTGCAACCCTTTATCATATCTATTATCAATTGCCAGTAATATTTCATTCTTACTTTAAATTGCTCCTCACAATTGGCTTAGCAATCTTCTATTGTAGGTTCATGTTTAAATAATGAACCTATGACCTTGTTGGTTCTTTTGATAGGGTCAAATTTGGCCCTAGGATCATTATAAATTTCTATAGAATACTTTTCCAATTCAATATTTTCATTCTTGGCATTGTGCATGTTGGCACAGGAATATACCCCTATCTTTGTAAGGAAATAATATCTTGACTTGTGTTTTCCAGCAATCAACTTATGGATTTATGTGACTTATTTGCATAACTCCAATAGGATTATTTTATTTCAAGGATATATTGGGATTTTGATAGGGGCTTTCTAAAATCTAGCCACTTTGATATACGTGAAGGTTTTAAATTGGATGTACCAATTTCTCCAATTCTTCAACTCTTCCATGGCTTCCACAAGTATCCTTCTTGATAAAGCACCTTCCAATCCTCTTATGACAACATAAAAAAATATCATTAATCACATAATAGTCCTTATAACTATCCTCCAACTTGAGTTGTGGATAATTTTCATGAATTTTCACCTCTCCAAGTTGAAAAGAGCCTAACCTAGTGAACCCTAGAAAGGTTGCTTGAGAAGCCAAAAAGTATACCAAATATGATTTCAAATAGAATTTATTGCTATGTAGCACATCCTTGAGTTGCTCATGGAGGTTTTTACTTATGAGAGTGGCCCAATCGATCTTCTTATTATCGTAAATAAATAATATGAACTGGACCATCTAGGGATAGAAGTCAGTAGCATTAGGGTAGCCAAAAAAATTGTTGAGTGTGATTTGGTCCTTAGTGTCTTCTCTAAATTCACTCCTATGTTGCATTTTAGCCATTTTATGGGCTATTTTTCATGGGTTAAGCATTTTTTGATAATTAATAAGGTTTATATTGCTTGTTTTATGCTTCTAAAATTAATTCATTTCCTTCTTCATATCCATGTCATCATATTAAGGAGAAGCGGGGATTCTGAGAAATCTTTCAATCATGTCTAAACTGATATCTAGCACCACCTCTCTAGATGCTCATAATATTATCCTATATTTTTTATCATAATAATAAGCACATGTCAGTACAAGCTCAGGTGAATACACTATGACTAGGAAGTTAGTTGCCTCCACCAACCCTGAGTTAGCCAAAGAAATGGAATTGTATGACCTTTTTTCCTCATCATTAATTCTTCTATGGAACTCATCTAAGTTTATGTGTTTGAGGTCAGTGTCTCCAATCTCTAAATATGGAGAGAATATTTGAAGGGGGTGATAACATTTTAATATTACTTCATTTCTACTCCCTCATTTGGTGTACTTCCTGCATATGAAAACACCATGTGTTGGAATATTTTGAGAAAATGGGCTAAGGGGGAGAAAAAACATCCTTTAACCAATCCTTAAGACAAGCTGAATCAACTAAATTGTGAAGGGAGAATCCATTAAAATCATAATTATTCAATATTGGATGCATTGAGGATCGAGCCTCAAGCATAAATCTTATTGAATGCCAAAGAACTAGGGAATCTAAATAAATGAAGTTTGGACACCTTTTTAACGATAAAAGTTCATCATGTGGTCTTTTGGGTTTCAGGCATCATACTTATAGCTTACCTCCTATCACTTCTTGAGCACAATCATTAAAATGAGCCTTTTCTAACCAAACTTGATAACTATATTTTAAAAAAATAATAACATCAAGGGTCAAGGTTTGAGCATATATATTATCTCTTGTTCATAAGGATTTTAAAATTTAAAGGATACATCTAATTAACAATATCTGACGATACTTAATAATCTTCAAAATTTGGGGGTTAAGCATAGCACTTATCCTCTACTTATTTGTTTAACACTTGGCATAACGGACTCTCGACATCTAATATCTAAAAATCATATTGTCTCTTTTTAATGTTTTTTCCTCTCAAGAATCGGGAGTCAAACATGATGCTTAAGGTTTATCTTTAAAACAGATACATGACTTAGATGAAACCTCTAAATTCTAATATCTGATACACTTGGAAGTTTCTTCGTTTAACTCTTCTTCTTTAAGGCATCGGGCATCGAGGTTTGGGGTTGAGACCTAAATTTTAATTTGTAAGAAAACATAAAGGGATATTCCTGAAGTCTGAAACCCGAAGTTAGAGCACTTCAATTTTACTAAGGATTATAAAGATCAGATCTTAGGGTTCGGGTAGGACACTTAATCTATTTCATTTTACTTGATAAGGTATATGCATCATGGCTAAAACCTGATGCTTGAAAAACTTAGATTCATAAAATTCAATAGGCGTGGATGTTCGTTGGATAATGGAAAATAGATACCTCTTAAATAAAAGAAATTTCAAGACCCAATGCCTCGTATGATGATTTCACAAACATCCTTGATCAGTGTGTCAAAGAAAAGTTCAATACAAAGAGGCAAAAAAATAACAAAAACCAGAAATAAAAGGAAAACAAATAAAATAACAAAAGCGAACAAAACAAGGAAACAAAAGGGACAAAAATAAGAAGAAACAACACCAAATCAAACAAAGAACACAACCACACATTTAAATGATTAGAAACATCCATGAATCAAAATAGATTTTATCATGAAACATACCTGGGTGGTCACGTGACAATGAAGGTGAACACAGGAGAGCACAAACATAGAACAAGGAGATGACACCAGAGCAACAAACCAGTGAACGAGTGTGAGATTCAACGATAGAAAAGGGAGGGTGTGAAGATTGTTAAGGTTTATCAAAGAGTTACAGAGCTCAATTATTATTTTCCAAATGCATAAGTGAATGATAAAAAAACCCTTCAATTACCATTTAAAATGACTCAAAAACTACCATAAAACCTCCATTAAGTGCTCTATAGTTTAATTAAATGATCTATCAAGCACGATATTCAAGGTGACAAGATTTCACCGCCATCAGTCTTTCAAGATCAAGATTGTGTTAAGCAAGCATCTCGATCAGTGAAAACTTGATGCAGTATCAGTGAAAAATAGGGACGATGAATAGGAGTTGGCGGTTGGGTTGGATGAAGATTTCATACCAACATCGAGTATTCCAAAACCCCTACAAGTGTCAAAACACTCAAGGAAGAGAAGAAAGAAATAAGAGGAAGGAAAAAAGGTAAAGGGGGAGAGAGGACAAACTAGAAAAAAGAAGAAAAGAAGAAAAAGAAAAAGAAAAATGAAAAGGGAAAAACAAGAGGGAAAAGCACTCAAAAATAAAAGGGGAGCCCCCATTTTTTTAGAGTTAAAAGTGGGGCATGAGTGCAAGGCACAAAAAATAGCAACCAAACAAATAAAATTCTAGAAGTATTTCTTTATAGAAACTTTTCAGATAAACCTAGGCTCAAATTAATTAAGAACTCACTATTAAGGGAAAAATTCCATGTTGACCTAGGTACAAACCAATTCACCTATTCCAATAGGATACCTGAATCTTATGGTATGTGTAGGTGATTAATTCCTTCAAAATAGGAATTAAGTGACATGGAATTATTTTTGAAGCAAGCTAAATGTCTGATTTTTCCTTTCTCCCAACTCTTATTTATGTTAATCATGCATAAATATCTATTAAGGGTCTAGTTGGTGTGACTTGGACATATATTTTTTGCTATCTAGGCATCAATAGCCCCAACAAAGATACCTCTGATTCACTCAAATATAGCTCTACTGCCGTATAGGAATTCATATCCCTGATAGAGGTTATTTGAATCAACTACTTTTACTAAGAGTTTACTCAATATTTTATTTATTTATTTTACTTCCAGGTTTTCACCTGGTATTCGGTTGGGAACCATAGTGGTCATTGAGAAAGACAACAATCTTCATATTTTTCTTGAATTCAAAGATCATTACCATTCACTTTAGTCCGATTTTTGATATCTTTTAAAATTTGTGTATACTAATATTCATGTAGCTAAATTCATAGATTCATTGACTTCATACATTAGAACTTCTAGGACTTCCAAAATTAATAATGGATTAGTAAACTTCGATCTTATGTATTCAAAGAGTTTGAAAATGAAATATTACAAGAATTTCATGTATGATTTATATTTGAGCCTTACTCAAATGAAAATCTAAGAAAATCTCACACAAACCTCCCAAACAGAAAAGAAGAACAAGGGGGGAGAAATAAAAAACAAAGGGAATAGAAAAAGAACACGACAACAACAACCAACAATGGGAAAAGGAAAAGGAAAAGAAAACCTATTCTATCTATTTACAAGAAGACAAAGTCTCCTTAGGATCCAAAGTAGTGTTTAAGGAAAAACCCATTGACTGGAAATGGGGTGGTTTCTCCAGTCATAGTACTAATCCTAAATGTGTTTTCCCCTAAGATTTTAGATATTTTATAGGTGCCTATTATTGTACAGATGGTTGTCCTTGCACCAAAAGATCGACCTTTTAATGTCTGATACAACCGCCAGAGTTAATGAATCCATGGGAGGTGGTTAATCCATGTCACGAACCCAAGTTCTATGATGCACAACACAAGGATACCAAGGGAGAACACCTTGCAAAAAATCCCCCAAAAAAATTGAGGGGTTCGAACTTGAGACCTAGGATCTGATACCAATTGTTGCACATATAGTTGTTGTTGCACCAAAATATCAACATTTTAATGCCCGATACAACTGCCAGAGTTAATGAATCTATGGGAGGTGGTTAGACCATGTCATGAACCTGAGTGTTGCACTACACAACACAAGGAGACCAAGGGTGCACACCTTGCAACACCTATCCATAGTCGGTCAAACTTTAAATGGCTTCCCTTTTTCTATTTAGACTTGTCCCAAAGTAGGACAAGGTTTGAAATCCTAAATTAGTTTATCTTGGCTCTTTTGTTGAACCATCAATTAACAACAGCCTAGTGTTTCCAAACATGCTCTAGAGAAGTGTTTCTTCTTTCTTCTAAATCTAGCAATTTCGTTAATCATAACTGAGCCTTATCATTTGTTTCTAGATATTTCCCCATGAATTTCAATGTGGGTATCCTAAGGTTCATAGGAAACATGTATTCTAGTCCATATACCAATTGATAGGGGGATATCCCTAAAGCATTATTTATCCTATTCCTATCAGCCCATAATGCAAATTTGAGATGAGAGTGTCATTCCTTAAGGTTTTTTTCGAGAAAATTTCTAATGACCCTTATCAATTTCTTGTTGGTTGATTATGCAACTCCATTTCCTTGAGGATAATAATTTTAAGAATACTTTAATATTACCCTATGCTCAAAATCCCATTGCAGTAATTGAATAGATGAAAAGGAAAGACCATTATCACATACCAAAGAAAATATCATTCCAAACTTGGTCAGTATACGATCTTCCAAGAATTTGATCACCACGTCGATCGTACTCTATCTACAGGTGATTTCTTTAGACTATCTCATACAATAATCAATTGCTACCATAATAAACCTATGCCCTATGGAATAATGAGGGTGAACCATCCCTATAAATTTTAAGCCCATTGGTCAAAAGGACATACCTCATACATGGGTTTTAGGGGCATGGGTGTTTTTCTTTCTTTGCTTGTCCCAATCTGGTATGTGTGATAGTTCTTTACATGTTGAAAGGCATATTTGAATAGTGTGGGCTAGTAATATCCTAGCCTTAATATCTAATGATAATTTTCCTCTATCGAACCATGGCCAGTAGTAAACTTATCATAGAATTATGTTAGAACATAAACATTTTCTTCTTTGTTCAAGAATCTCAAATAAACACCCTAATAATAATTCTAATATAAGGCTCTATCTTTCATCATGTAGGCTCTAATTTTCTTCCTCAAGGCTCTCCTCTAGGTTACATTTATTCCTTTCGGGCATCTATTCTACAATAAATAATAAACTATGTCTTTGTACCATGTATCCAAAGTAATGTGTTGCTAGGAATAAAGTTGGCACGCCCGTTATTTATTTGCTCCAACTGGGGTATTTGAAAGCCCTTGACCTCTTACTAGCTTCATTGATTGTATCTCCATGCCAAATTCTTGGAGAATGGCCATCCATTTTCCTCTTCACCCCCCTAGCTCATTTTACATCAACATTGATTTAACTACTGCATCCAACACTATCACAATTACTTTACTTCTCAAAATGTAGTGCCAAAAACAATTCACAACTTTTACTATAGCTAATGATTGCTTGTCCAAATTGGGATATCAAATTTCTACATTTTTGAAATGGAAACTCATAAAATCTATTGATATTCCATCGTTATTCTCTCCCTTTTGAGTCAACATGCCAACACAAGAGTGATTTGAGGTGAAGGTATATATGTTGAACGACTTGGTGTAGTCTAGACTAGCTAACACTGGAGTGCTATTTATAGCTTCCTTGATTTCTTGAAAGGCCTTATTGGATTTTGTAGTCCACTCAATTTTTACATCCTTTTTTAACATATCATTTAGAGGACGAATGATTTTTGTGAAGCTGCTAATGAACTTTCTAATAAAATTTATTTTCCAAAGGACTTCAATTCTTTCCTACTATTGGGTAGGGGCAGCTTAAGGATAGATTCAATCCTTTTAGGGTCAATTGAATGCATATTTTAGAAATTATATTACCTAAGAGCTTTCCTTTAGTAACTCCAAAAATACACTTTTTGGGGTTAAGAGAAATACCCGATTCCTTGCACCTCTAGAGAATTTTACACAAATCATTTACATGGTCCACCCTATTTTTCAAAAATACCATGAGGTCATCCATGTATATAATAATACATTTTCTAATTAATCCTTTAAAATCTATGTTCATATCTCTTTGGAAGGTTACATATGCATTAATGAGACCAAATGACATTCGCTGGTATGCAAATGTACCCCATTTTATGGTGGTCATTTTCAATTTTTCCTCTTCCTTAACCATGACCTATTTGTATTTGAATATTTTTCTAAAAAAGACATCATTTGTGAACCATTCACTATTTGGAGGACTTCATCAAGTGAGGGAAAGAGGTATTTGTATTTCTCTGAAGCTTGATTGAGATTTTTGAAATCAATGCATAGTCTAATTTCTCCATATTTTTCTTACTAGTACCAAATTCTCTATCCAGGTGGAGTGTTGTAGATATATATAAGATTGGCACTTAACAATTTGTGTACCTCCTTTTGTATCAAAAGTTCAAGAAAATAATTCACTAGGTGTTGTCTCTTTCTAAAGGGTTTGTCTTCTTGATTGAGAGGAATAGCATGAGTGATTACCAAAGTATCATATTTTTTTAATTATTCATAGCTCCATGCAATCACTTCTCTATAATATTTTAAAGCAATGACTATGTCATTTTATTATTTTGGTGTACATACTTTGCCAATATGTATGTCTCTCCTATCTTGTTCATTTATGAGTTTATGAGAATCATATTTACCTGCTCTTAAACCAGAAGTATCCTCATATTTTATTTTGGAATCTTATTCGATGATATTTCCAATGCCACCATCCCTTTAGGGATGGTGTTGGTGAAGGGAAAAACATACAGGATCTAGCGACCCAAAAGTGCGGAATATATTCCCTTAACACTAATACAACAGAGGAGAAGAGCATAAACAGGTTTCAATAGCATCTAAAATACTTGAGATAAAATACATGCAGAATAAAAGAGATTACAGAATTGAGCATTCACAGATGACACAGGTATTTAACATGGGAAAACCTTTCCAAGTAAAAAACCCACCACACCAAGCAAAGAATATTTTGTATTAAGTAATAACAATATTACATACAAACCACAGTCTTGATTTTTTTCAACTCACAACAGCACTTCCAGAATTATCTCACTGTTACAATGTTCATCCAACATACAGTTCGAACTCTCTCACTTTGAAATCACGTACTCGACTTACTTAAGTCATACATTGCATTCAATTATGTCAGTCAACCGCCAATCACAAGGTACATTAATCTCTGATCCAATCACACCAATGATCTGCCCATACCGATCTTCCTGCATCGAGCCACCCAGGCCATAACTTCTTTACCCAAATCGGGTCCTGTCTGCCACCCTGAGTCGACCTGCAATAACTGTTGCTACAACTTTGGCCTCTAGCCAATTATTGCTCTGACACTGAGCCATGTGTCCATAACCCATTCATCTACCACTTCTGCCACCGAGTCCAACTCAGTCAACCCAGTCAACAAGCTCTTCTGAGCTCTCCATAGACCTTACCATGCTACCACAGCCCTACCGAGTTCAACCCACGATATGGCAATGAGCTCGATCAAGCTCACCCCGACTTCACCAAGCCCTGCCCTCCAAACAACTATATTACCATTGCAGGCTTCAAAACTCACCGCGGTATGGAGGTAGCCAACTTGGCTGACCGTTGGCGGTCTTACCGCAGCTATCGCAGTTAGTCACTTGACTGGCCATGGTATGGCGGTAACCACTAGCCAGGTTGTTGGTGGTCTTACCGCGGCCACCGCTGTCAGTCACTTGACTGGCCGCGGTATGGCGGTAACCACCAGCTAGGCCGCTGGCGATCTTACCACAGCCACCACGGTCAGTCACTTGACTGGCCACGATATGGCGGTAACCGCCAGCCAGGCCGCTGGCTGTCTTACCGCGACCACCTCGGTCAGTCACTTGACTGGCTGTGGTATGGTGGTAATCGCCAGCCAGGCTATTGGCGGTCTTACCGCGGCCACCACAGTTAGTCACTTCACTAGCCATAGTATGGTGGTAACCACCAGACCCAGCCGCAAGCGGTCTCACCGCGCTACCACGGTGAGTGGAACCACCACCTGTGGTATGGTGGTAACCACCAGGACAGTCACCGTGAGAGCCAGACTTAGCCGTCACGATAAAGCGGTAGAGGCATAAATGAAACAAAATAATGCCAAGGCAAGAAATATGGGGCTTCAAGTTGGAAGTTGACACATAGTTTCTCAATATTTGGTGTTTAATTTAATAATTCCCTCCTTAACCATTTTGAATGAATCTTGATCAAATTTATCTATAATTTGGGTTCTAAATATTTTAGAGTTTGTGATGAAATCAAGAATGTGTTGATCATCTTTGAATACTAGGAAATGTGTAATATTATCTATAATTGATGGTGAGGGCACCATCTCTACAAAAAACCTTTTTAACCTGGACCCAATCATTGGTTTTAAAGAACTAGGAGAAAAAGCAATGGAGTCTATAACATAATTCTTACTTCTAAGAATTGATGTTATTTTGAAAGCTTTGAAAATATTTAATTAAATCCCAAACTCTATTTATATAAGCTGATAACCTTTTATCATGGAAAGAGTACTGACTTCTTATCTAACTTACAACCAACTGTGAATTACCCTCTACAAACAAATGTTTGACCTTCTTGTGGTGGGATAATAACTACCCTCTAATTAATGCTTCATACTTGGTCACATTGTTTGTACAAGTGAACTATAACCTGAAGGCTCCTAAAAAATATTTTCCTTATGAGTTGATCGGTTCAATCCCAACACTATTCCCTTGATTTCACTTAGATCCATTGAATATGAGCTTCCATATTACTTTCTTCTCTTCGCTCTAGAGCTTTGATTTATTTATTATAATGGGATTACTTTGTTGAATGGGTGTACTAGGATCCCTCATGAGATTCTACTCAAGTTCCCTCGATTGTTCATCCTTGGGTAGGAGACTATCTTGTGGTGTTCTGGGGAGAGACCTTATTACATTTGTGACTATCTCCAATTCAGCCTCCAATACCGTCTAGTTAAAATTCTTAATGGGGTTAATATTGAATTCTATATCTTTTGGTATGAATTCCCTTGCATGCCCTCTTTCTTCCTACTCTTGAAACTATGTCATTTTAACCCTTGAAATTGCATCTTGATAATTGGTATAGGAAAATTTAGAGTGGATTTGGTTGTTAATCTGGCACTAGCTTGAGAGTAAGAATATTGCATCATCTACATATTTTCCAAGGTTAGTCATATTATCATATATTTTATATAGGAATTCTTGAAAGGTGTGGTCAGAAGGCTCAAACTCTTATAGTCCTTTAATAAGGTTATATTCACCTGCGTTCTCATCAGTAACTAGAGACATCATCTGATACCATTCAACTTATACACCCCTAAGTCCAATTTTGAGAATTCTACTTCGTTAGGTGCATTATATTATGTGAACATGTGTTTGATTTTGGGTTTGGCATCTTTTTTTTGGTTTTTTAATCCCCTCCATGGAAACCACAAATAAGTCAAATTTATGGAGAACCATCCCCTTAGGCACTTAGTCCATTCCCTACTAAGCAACATACCATACATTTCAACAATATCTACTGCATTTATATCCATATAATCTTGTATTCAAAGGTCTAAGGCTAGTTGCATGTGTATGTTTTTAACTCACTTGTGACTTTGACCTCTATTTTGTCGAGTTGTACAACTATATTGGCTAGTTTTGGTGGCATCCCTAGATTTTGGTAGATTGAATAGGGCATAACATTCCAAGAAGCACCTAAATCAATTAAGCAATTGTGCAAGTTCTTATCAAACATTCTAGCACTCACCAAGAAAGGGGGAACCCTAGTCTTACCTTTTAATATGGTGGCCATAGCATCAAAAGAACTCAAAGCCTAACCTTTATCCTTTTAAGGATAATTAATAGGTATAGTTTCTAGGTTGTCTAGTGACTTAAATAATGCTTCTTTCTAATTAGGACAACTTTGTAGCATGTCATAGATAGAAATTTTTTCTTTTGTCTTTTTTGGGTCTTCAATAGCATTATACTTTTCCTTATTTGTGACAAGGGTTTTGTTGAATTGGGGGCTACTTAGTCTAAAAGGATTCTCGAAAGGTCCTTTTGGAGCTGTTGGATTATTGTATGTGTGTGGGTCTAGCGGAGTAGGCTATACATGTCTACATTATCTAGTTCATTATCATTCTCTAATAAGAATGTGAATTCTTCATCTTTTGGAAACTAACCTTGACTCCCCTTGCTAACTAAATCATATGAATCTACCATCATGGTATTCATGTTCTTAGACATAGATGATGAATTTACCTACATGATTTTGGAAATCATTTGCACTTCTAAGCAATTGACCTCTGTGTGATGTAAAGTTTCATGGAATCTACAACCATTTATTGTTAGATTTACATCAAAATGATCAACTAGGTTTCTATTGTCAAAGGGGTTAGGAACTCCCCCATTGTTAGGTATTTTGTTCCAAGTTTGATTCATCCTTTGAGAATTAAATTTCCTTCCTTGGAAACTTTGGTTATTCTGAGTATGACCAATTTTTTCAAGGATTGTAGTTTTGGCTCGGATATTGATGGTGATTGCCTACTTGGGGGGATTTTTTTCTCAACCTTGTAAGCTCATTAGTGACCTAAGATAAAATTTTCTTCATTGCTTCTAATTCTAAGGTCAACTAAGTGCTAGGACCTTGGTCTATTTGATACCTCTGGTTTGTTTTCTCAAAAAAATGCATTCGCAAGCTTGCCTATCCCATTTGTAGAGTTGATCTTTTATCCATTCCTAGGATAGGTAATCATAGGAATTGAGGGAGAATGGTAAGGAAGTAAATTTTTGGAATCATTCACTGCACTGAGTATTGGGTTCATCAAAGGTGTGTGATTAGTTAATGTGTTTTTTATGAAAAAATTTGGTTTGGAAAGCCTAGTGAGCCTAATGATGGTAATTCTCTAGAAGGATTACCAACCTAGGGGTCCATCTATTGTGAAAACACAATTGATTCATTATATAATTTATCCAAAGAATCCTTGCTTGCTTCAGGTAATCTCCTTAGGAATAGGCTAGTCAAGGGATCTAATGATCTGAAGTATATATGGATTGCAGCTAATTCAAGCATAAGGTACATATCTCCTAACCTTTTGTACATTTAATAAACCTTATCTTATATTTGTTGATGGGTTCATTAGGTTCTTTTCTACAAGAAACTAGTTGATGGTAAAAAATGGTGGGATTTGTATATACTTTAAACTAATTTGTGAATTTATTTTCTAGATCCTATCATGGTGATAGTTCCTCTGGGAATATTAAGGTACCAACTATAGGAAAATTATCCTATGGAATAGGAAAATCCTACACACTATGTCTTGATAGCAGATCTGATCTCTGTTGCATATTTCCTTAAAGGTTCTCACATGGTCTTTTGTTGTCCTAGATTTGTCATATATGTACTTAGGGAATTATTTCTCTAGATTCTTTCGAAGCTCATGTAAAGGTTCTCTCATGCTCAGTGGGGAACTATCATCTGCTATGACAAATGATTTCCTAACTCGTGGTTGTGTAGTAATTGTTATAATCGAAGGTGAGGTTGGGATCACCACGAAAGTTTGTAGGTCAGGGTGTTGTAATTTTAATCAAGGGGAAACAGATCCACGGGAAAGAACATGATAAGATAACATGTTCTTTCATGTGGATTTGTTTCGCCTCTTTTTCATTTTCCAATAGGACCTTTTGTATAATTTGTTGTTTAACCTCTAGCCTTTCCCTTATCACTTCTTTTTTTCTGATGTTGGGATAATTCTACAAGATCTCCTTTGTTAGGGGAAGACCTAAGAACTCTTTGGAAATTTTTTGAAGAGAAAGAGATAATGTTTTTCATCTTGCCTAACTTAGAGGGTCATCCTAGTGTCAATTTTGTTGAGGGTGGTTTTAGCACAACCAACTTACTAAGTAATAATAAATTAATGCTCCTTTTGAAAGAGAATAATCTACTCCAATGTTATTTTTGGTTCAGGTCTTGACCGTGATATATAGTTGAATGGTTGATATGAACGTGTTTCAGCAAGGGGCCTAGACTTTTAGGTTGTCTAGAAAATACTTTCAAGGCATGCAATCAAAATAACATATTTTACTTTATGGAAATGAACTGTATGTTAATGTTTTGCTTCAGCAGATACATATTGTATTCAAGTGCTCTTCCTCTTTTTAGAATATCATGAAACAAAGATCAAAATATTTAAAGGGTTACCATAAATATTTAGACACAAATATTGAAATTAGATGGATAATGATAAAATTTGTTTTGTCTATCAATTATGAGTGGTTAAATAAAGTCCCAATAACCAATATTAAAACAATTAGCATTCACACAAATGTTATTAATACTAGTGCAATCTTCAAGGAAAATTAATTAATCTCAAGATTTTGAAGTTTTATCAAATCATAATGCCATCAAGTATGCGCAAATATGAGATAAAACTCAATTAAATACCACAATAATACAACAAGTTTTACTAAGTTATTAACTCAGATAATCAAAACAATCATACCATCACCAAAGATCAAAAATCTATATACATGCAAATAAAGCATCTTCCTTTGATTCATAACCTAGCTCCACAAAGTTCAATAGGAAATCCCATGCTGAAAATGCATAAGTTATATTGTAAAATATATATTTTTTATAATAGCAATGATCTAGAATAAAAATTATATAGACTTAGGCATCTTATAATTTGTATATTTGAAAGAAAAGCTAATTGAAAGCCAACTAGAGCACCCTAGTTACATCTGGGTTCAACTAAAACTAAACTAAAATTCCATTTGGAACTGAAGTTAAACTAAAATACAATGCCTGACTTCATAACTTGTCACTTGGGCATTGCAATTTATTAAAATTATTTAAAATAAAAAACATTTTAAAGAGTCTAATTAGAGTTAACTAGAAAAATTGCCAGACAAAGTAGTGATAACTTCATTCATCACATACATGGGAGGTCCTCGATGATATTAAAGTGTAATCCTTTTGGTAAAGGTTCAGCCCTCCATCTTTTCTTGCAATCTTGTGAAGCTAGCTAACTCAACCTAGAAAGTTTGTAGCTTCATTTTATTATTCATCATTTTATCAATAGCCTCATGTGTGGCCTGGCCTTGCAGTAATCCTTTCAATTCTTCAACCATTTTTCTAGGAGAGGTGACTAAAGATGGTGTCTCCCAGAACGTGCAACCAAGGCTTTCCATAAATTGTTCAATATTCACCATAGCCTATTTGGCTAGGCTCCTATTTGTAGTCAACTTTATTTTGTATTTCCTTAGGTTTTTGACCCTCAATTATGTAGTTTTTAACCACTCTACTAGTTTTTCTTGATCATTCTTTTCTATAACAACTACTATCAATAAATCCTCAAAGGAAATGGCTTTTATCCTTTACAAAATTGGGATGTAATCTTCCCAAACCATCAATTCCTCAACAATACTTAGCTCTGTCTATTTTGATAGATTATATTCATCACTAATATAGTGATAACACTTAATCAATTTCCTTAATACTCTACTTGATAATGCCAAAAAATCACCTTTCCATTGCTTAGCAATAGATATCCACCCCTCATGGTCAAGGTTTCTAGATTCACCTTTGAGGAAGCTTGTAAAATTGGTTTAGGAGCTATAGCATCAATGGGTTCAATCAAATTTTTCACACATGTTTTCAATTGTGCTACCTGAGCCTTGATCTCTTCCTTGTTTTTCTCATCTTTTTGAATTCTTTTTAAAATGGAAAAAACAAACATCTACAATGATTGTTATTCACCTTATCATGTTTGAAAACCCAAGTCAACTTGTCTTATTTGGTAATCCTTTGGCTCCATATCGAATTTGTACTTATCCACTAAGGGATGGGTATTTGAGAATTCATGTTTTCTGAACACCCAAGTCAACTTGTCTTATTTGAGGTGATAGTAGGTATTCTTCGTGATATCTTCTTCCTCTTGGTAGGGGATTGAAATTCTTCTGACAAGATATTCAATATTTTATCCTCCTCTTCCTAGACATATGTCCTATGTCTCTTTTGTATGGTATGACTCAACCATATTGGAGCATTTGAAGAGACTTCCCTTTGAGGAGAATTTATGATTTATGTATTATGTGAGGCTTCATAATTATCTTGTTTTACCTCATGTTTCTCTATATCTGATCTCGTCTATTCCTCTCCAACTATTTGTTCATTTTGGACTTCCTTGTTGGGCTCAATCTCCCCTTCTTCAATTCCTTCCATTATGTTCTTATTCATGGGAACTTCCTTCTAGACTTCCTCTTTTGTAACCACTTCTTTTGCCATCTCCTTGGCCTGAACTCCCTCTTCTTGTGTTTGTGGTTCATCTTCTTGGGAAGGAGGAAGAGGAGTGTCTTGTGGAGGAGATGGATGAGGTTGAGTAGGGATATGGGATGGAGAAACATGTGAATGCGGAGGAGGAGGATATGGAGGAGAAGGAAGAGGATATGTGGGAGGAGATGGGGGAGGTTCATGTGAAGGAGTGGGAGAATAAGGGGGGGAAGGCATAGGAGATTCATGTGGAGGAGTGGAAGGAGTGGGAGAAACCTCCTTTCGAGTAGATATAGCTTGAGATTAGGTCCTTTTTCTTTTCCTCCTTACTAGATGAAATTTTTCTTCATCATCCTCCTCACTTGATCTAATATCAATCCTTTCCTTTTCCTTTCTCTTCTTTGAGATATCCTTTGAAGATGAGGCCTTATGTTTTCTAGTCGCTATAGCAGATGACCCTTCACCTATCTTTGTCTTCTTTGTGGAAGGTTGGGGATTTGGTAAATCCATCATTTGGAATGGATATTTCAACCACCTTAGGAACCAAGCCTTGACACTTCAAGATTTGGTGTTTATATTGTCATCTTCTTGAATAGAACAATCTACATAGTAGATTGCCTAATTGTAAACACCTTGCCCACTATAAATGGGATCTAGAGCTTTCCCATTTTCCTTTAGTTTTTTGGATACTTGGGAAATATTGAAACCCTTTATCATATCTAATATCAACCAACAATAATCTTTCATTCTTACTTCAAATTCCTCTTCACAATTGGCCCAGTGACCTTCTATTGTAGGTTCATGTTTAAAGAATGAACCTATGACCTTGTTGATTCTTCTAATAGGGTCAAATTTGGCCCTCAGATTATTATACATTTCCATAGAGTATTTTTCTATTTCAATCTTTGCATTCTTGATATTCTGCATGTTGGCATAGGAATATACCCTTATCTTTGCAAGGAAAGATTATCCCAACTTGTGTTTTCCATCAATAATTTTATGGATTAATATGACCTGTCTACGTAACTCTAATAGGATTATTTTATCATAAGGATATCTTGGGAGTTTTATAGGGGATTTATGAAATTTGTCCACTTTGATATACATTAAGGTTTTTAATTCGATGTATCAATTTCCCCAATTATTCAACTCTTTCATGGCTTCCACGGATATCCTTCTTGAGAAATCACCTTTCAATCCTCTTATGACAACATAAAAAAAAAATCATTAACCCCATAATAGTCCTTATAACTATCCTCCAACTTGAGTTTTGGATAGTGTTCATGAATTTTCACCTCTCCAAGTTGAAAAGATCCTATTGTGTTAACCTTGCAAAGGTTCCTTGACAAGCCAACAAGTATACCAAATATGATGTCATATAGAATTTATTGCTATGCAACACATCCTTGAGTTGCTCATGGAGGTTATTACTTATGAGAGTAGCCCAATCAATCTTCTTATTATCACAAATAAATAATATGAACATAACCATCTAGGGATAGAAGTCTCTAGCATTAGAGTCTCCAAAAAATTGTTGAGGAGTGTGATCCAGTCTTTGGTGTCTTCTTTGAATTCACTCTTATGTTGTACCTTAGCCATTTGAAGGGTTATATTTCATTGGTTACGACATATTTGATTATTAATGAGGTTGAGACTGCTTGTTTGATTCTTCTCAAATTAATCCACTACCTTCTTCATGGGTAAAATTACAAAGTTGTGTCACACTTTTATAAAGGAAACAACCAACACTAATCCAACTTTTAAACTTGAATCACTAAAAACTGGCATAAATGTTTTGAATTTTGAAATGATGTAAACTAATAAAATATATATATTTTAGTATATTTTATGTTTGTATTTTTTTGAAAAAAATAAAAAATTATTTGAATATAGTTTTTAATAAATTGACACTATAATTTAGTTACTGAAATATGAAACTGAAATATGAAGATACATGAGACATCAATCTTTATATAGTAATTTTTTGTCCTTCAATTTTTTTGTGTGTATTTATAACTTGAAACTTTAGTGCATGGATATTATTTTTTCCAATTTTGATAAATATATATTTTAAATAAATATTAAAATGTTTCCATTTGACATAAACTTTTATATTAACCATTTATCTAAAATAGAAAAAAAACCAAAACAAAACAAAACAAAAAAAACAAAAAAAAACATACCATCTTGATATAGATTATTTTATGTAGTGCATCATTTTTTTTTCTATTTTTTAATAAGTTTTAGAATTTTTCATGACATGGTAATCAACCTTATATTTTTATGTTGATAACATACTTTTAGTAAAAATAAAATATAAAATATAAATAATAATTAAACTATTAAAATATATATTTTTTGAAAACTAAACTTATAGATCTACAAAAAGATATTTTTATATTTTTTAATAATATCATTTATATGCGTAGAAGTTGTTGAAACTATTGGACTCAAGGGAAAATTGAGAGGGGGGGGGTGAATCAGTGTTCAGCAAATCTTACCTTATTCATGTTCCATATATTCACTATCTTCACACACTTCTCCACATATGACACATACAAAATGATAAAACCGATCTTATATAGATATATATATTTGTTATCAAGGATTTGATCATTCTTATGTCAGCTTCATAAAACATTTAGCTCTTCTCAAATGTCGGCCAAATCCACCAATAATTCTTTATGCGCATCCTCCAAAGTTGGTTAATATAAAGAGAGGACCTAAACAAACATAATAGAGCATGGAAACATTTGATTAATTACTCCTTATACATTCGTGATTACTATTTTTGCTAGGTCAAGCTTCTAGCACAGATAATCAACAAATTAGTGCTCTGAATCTCCTAGATCACGTACCAGTGAATGTGTATCAATATAATTCATGAATAAGAATAAAAAAACATCAGCAAACCTTCCTCAGAGATCCATAATTCAAAATAGTAGTTTGGTGAGATGTTCAAATCAACTTTTATACTTATAACCGAATGTCCTATTCTTCACCCTGTTCTGCCAGTGTAAACCAAAACTATATTGTAGATCAGATGCATGACTTAGGTTGCCATTAATGAAAACACTTACAATCCATATGCCAAAAATCTCCCCCTTTGGCATTGATGGCAACACTTACTAAAAAATGATTGTGTCAAAATCATTATAAGTATGATGCCAAGCTTTGTTGCACTCTCTCCTCCTAAGATTTATAAAGAATTTTTCACTGCATTCTCTCCCCCTTTGACATCAATGACAAAGCATAGAAACCATATGCCAAAAAGACAAAACATGTGTTCAAAATCTTCAAAACTCCTGGTTATATATACCGACAATTCTCCCCCTTAGACCAAAACTTCAAAAATTTATAAACAATTGACTGCTACTTTAGAAAATTATCTTATGATTTTTCTTCATTTATGGAAGAAACTTCTTCCAAGCATCTATTTTTCTCCCAATGATAATGATCAAATAGTTTTTCTTTTATGCTTTGTTGACAATTTCAATTAAAGATTTTGGAATTGTAATTGCTTCTTCCAGTTTCTCACCTTTCCTTAGAATCCCCACCATCTACTCCAATCTGCATTCGGTCAGATCCTTCACCTTCCAAAAAGTATTAACAAGTGTGTTCTTGGTGAATTTAATTTTGGTGTGTACAAATTGTAACTCCCGAATTCTTTTCCTGATGGTTCCATCTTGATCCTGCAACATGTCAAAGCTTTTACCAATGCCATTCAACTTTTTTTCAATTTGTTCCAATTTCTCTTTGTAATTACTAACTACATGGGGTCAACGGATGCAATAGCTATAGATGTTGTTAGCTGAATTTATGCATTGTCCCAATTCATTCATTTTCTTCTTCAGTTTGGTAAGTGATACTCTAAACTACTCCTTCAGGTGAGAAATAACTTCACCTTCTTCTTTGTCTTTGTTTTCAGAGTTTGTTGTTTCTTTACTGCATTCAATCATTTCCTCAGGTAGAATGTTTTGTAAACTTTCCAATTTGATCTTGCAATGCTCAATATGATCATTTAGTATACTCAGGATCATGTCTTGATCATATGATGGTCTAACAGACCATAACCTAGCGATTTTTTATATTCTACCTTCTTCCTAAATAAGTTGTTGTAGTTTTTCTTTTGTCAGATCATCTTCTTCCTCATTGGATTTTTTTGGTTCTGATTCACTTTTTTGTGGGTCCTCAGTTTCTTCATCAGATTCTTCATCTGGAATATCCACAATCTCCTTTTCTTTACCTTTTCCCTCAATTCTAGGAACTTTGCATTCTAGAGGGTTGTATTCAACTTCTTTTTCTCTTTTTTGCCTTTTATCCATGCCACCGGAAGAGGAACCAACTTCAATTGTTCTTATTGGAGGGAAAACATTGATTGAACCACACTTTCCAAGCACATTCTTAAAGAAATTTTCAAATTCTAGATCCCAATCAGCCAAGCTCCTAGAATATGAGTATATTTGTCTACAAACCAGTTCATTTGCATTCCATACCATGTTGTCGATTTTTGGCAAATAGTTCAAGAAATACATTACTAAGCATATGATCAAAGTACCAAACCTGAAAGGGTGTCCTGTTTCTTTTGTCAGTTGCACATTCTCCATTAGTTGATCCTTTATCAACCCACACAATTCAAAGTCTTGACCTTCAATTATCACCTTGTGTGAAATATAGACTACGCCAGTCGATGTCACTCCTTCTCAATTTTTGTAAAAGACTTTATATGAAATTCCATTTGCAATGTATTTAGTAATAGGATTCTTGATTGTTGCAATTATCAGTGCCCTCTGATCTCTGATTATTCTAGTTAAAGTTTCTACTTCGTTGTTCTAGATGGATTTCTTCCTTGGTACATATCAGACTTTGCATAATCCAGTCAAATTCTCAATTACCTCCTTTGAGATGGGGTAGGGTTTTTCCAAAGTTAAAGTATCATCATGTAATATGCTCAAGATGAATTTGAAAAATTTTGTGTTCTCAAAGTATGGAAACTCATTCCAAATTTCCAAATTTCTATGTTTGGCTTCACTCAATTGCTTCAATTCATTGGGTAATAGAAAATTCCTCATGGACCTAATCTTTCCACTGTTGTATTCATCCAAAATGATTGTCCTCTTGATTTGTTCCATTTTCCTTTTGCACTTAGGTTTAACAACCGCACACCAAATTATATGAAATTTTTTGAAGACAATTGAGATACCTGATAGATTTCGAGTTTCGACAGTGAATCAATTTCTCTGCTTCAAACTTCTTCTACCGAGTGCTCTCCTTTTTCTCTTCTTCAATGAAAAGTGACAAATGATGATTCCAACTTGACTTTTATAGTTTTCACATGTGCAATAAATTAATTTTCCCTAAGTTTTATGGGTGCTCTGATTTCTCAGACAGCGAGAGAAAAATTCTCTTGCAGACATATGAATTCTCTGAATTTCCTTGTGAAATTTCTCCAAAATATTTTCACGTCATAAATACACCTTCTTGACTATTCTTCGCATTGCGATACCATCCATAGATAGGGGAGGAAATATTTTCTTGAAAAACTCCCCCTAGACCAATGGCCTAAAATCAATTACCGAAAGAATTACCGGAAGCAGGTTCTGGTGTAGAACCATTTCCAGCATCAGAATCATTCTTCCTTACCCATGTTTTCTTCATTTCATCCCTTATCTCATCTACAGTCACCTTTCCTTTTCCTTTGTCATTTCCCTGTATATTTTTGCTTCTATATACTGGACCTCTTCTATCCACCTATTTATTTCTAAAAAATATTGCAATGTGACCATATTTATTGCAATTATAGCACACAGTGCTTCCTTGTCCAAACCAATCATTCCGTTGATTTCTTCTTGATCTGAATTGATTAGCAATATGTCCAAATTTCCCACATGTATAACATTCAACATTATTTCTATTGACGGAGAAGTTTGACATATTTCTGCATTCATTTGATTTATGACCAAACTTCTTACATTTAAAACACTAACCAGAAAATGATGAATCTCCTGATTTCATATTACTTCTACACTAAGTAGCCATATGGCCAAATTTATTGCAAGAAAACTAGTATCCATTAAATTTTTGAGCATTAGGTTGTCTTATCGGATACCTTCCAACTTTGTTCATCAAGTTTTCTTGTCTGAAATTCTTTTGTCTAGGTCTAGAACTTTATCCTTTTTCATATCCAAGACCTCTCTTATCATTTCCACTCTTCTATCCTTGAGTCAGCTCATCAAGCTTCATTGAACTAATCTTAAACTTTTCTTTGTACTCATTTGCAGTAGTAAATTCATTTCTGAGGATAATAATCTGCTTACCAAGTTCTTCATTGTTTATGGATTGTTGGAGTTCACTTTCCAGCTGAGCGAATTCTTCATTTATTCTTTTGTGTTCATCATATTTCTCCTTTAAGGACTGAGCTAGATTCTCTTTGTTCTTCTTCCTTTCTTCAATCTCTTTAGTCAACTTCATCACCATAGATTTCATCTCATGATTTAGGGTAGCATTTCTCTGGCAAGGTTTTCACATTCTTCAGTTATTTCCTTCAAGGTCTGATTCAAGTGAGAATCATCCATGTTTTCACTCTCTTGTTGCTTGATTTGATCACAGATATCCTTCCTTTTCTCCTTGGATTTAACAATCTGATCCTTTAATGATTGAATTAATTCCTTAGCATCCCTAAGATTTATTTTCAATTCATGTATTTCTTCTTTAGACTGATCAAGGTCATCAAGTGCCACCAAAATTTGTTGTCGAAGACTACCAGAGTCCATTACATTCCAAGATCCACCTCAAGTTTCTAAACTTCTTTCGAGGAACTAGATGCTCTTATACCAATTTTTGGACTCAAGGGAACACTAAGCGGGGGGGTGAATCAATGTTCAGAAAATCTTACCTTTATTATTTTGAAACTTAAACCATTTTTTCATTACATTAAAAGAAAGATGCAATAATTCAAAGGAAACATCCATAACACCATGACACAAATATTTTTGCGTGGAAACCCTGTTAGGGGAAAAACCACGGTGGAGGTTAATCCACAATTTGAGTACTCAAATAAAGTTTTACAAAAGGGAATGCACTTGCATTCAGGCACACTGCCTAGACTTCACTGCTCAAAAGGGGAGGCTCACTGCCTTACAAAAGTTTAGATTAAAACCATCTGAAGGATGAACTGAGATAGTATCATCTATTCATGCCAGGTTACAGTTTTGATGAAGCTCATAGATTTGATTTTGGATCTGCTTTCTAACTCTACACTTTGCTTCGTCCTACTCTACTCTTTGCATCATACATAGACAAATTTGCACAATTACTCTACTTAATTTCACACCATATTCGTGTTCCATATATTCGCTATCTTCACACACTTCTCCACATATGACACATACAAAATGATAAAATCGATCTCATATATATATCCTCTATCAAGGATTTGATCATTCTTATGTCGACTTCATAAAACATTTAGTTCTTCTCAAATGTTGGCTTGATCCACCACTAATTCTTTATGTGCATCCTCCAAAGTCAGTTAAGACAAAGAGAGGACCTAAACAAACAAACAGATCACGAAAACATTTGATTAATTACTCCTTATACATTTGTGATTACTATTTTTGCCAGGTCGGCCTTCTAGCACAGATAATCAACATATTAGTGCACCGGATCTCCTAGATCGCGTACTAGTGAATGTGTATCAGTATACTTCATGAATAAGCATCAAAAAACATCAACAAACCTTCCTCAAAGATTCACAACCCAAAATAGTTGTTCGGTGAGATGTTGAGATCAACTTTTATACTTATAACCAGATGTCATGTTTTGCCGATGTAAACCAAAAATATACTATAGATCAGATGCATGACTTAGGTTTCCATCAATGAAAACACTTACAAGCCATATGCCAACAGAAACATCATTTTTTTCAAATAATTTTATTTTTTGGGTAAATTGACCTTAAAGTGGTGCTACATATGCATTTAGCCAATAGTTTTAGTTGGAAAAGTTGTGTACATATCTAACTTATCTAGAATCAATCTTACTAGATCATATGTTTGACCAAAATTGATTTTTAGTTAGAAATACTAAAATTCACTTGTGCTAAAAATTTGGCCGAAAGTGTGACACAAATTTGTAATTTTACCCTCATATCCATGCAATCATATTGAGGAGAAGCAAGGATTCTACAAAACTCTTTTAATTGAATGTTTGAACTAATATCCAACACCACCTCTTCATATGCTCCTAGGATTCTCATGGTTTTTTATCATAATATTGAGCACAGGTCAATACAAAGAAGTGGCATTATAGGACCTTGTTTCCCCATCATTAACTATAATGTGGAACTCATCTAAGTTTATGTTCTCGAGGTCAGTGTCTCCAATCTCTATGAAGAGAACATCTTCAAAGGGGGGTGATAACCTTTTTACTGGTACTTCATCTTTGCTCCCTTTTTTGGAATACTTCCTACATATGAAAACACCATATGTTAGAATATTTTAATAAAAAGAGGATAAGGAGGAGCAAAAACATCCTTTAACTAGTCCTTAAGACAAGCTAAATCAGCTGCATTGTGAAGGAAGAATCTATTAAAATCATAATTAGGCAAGACTAGATGCATCAAGGATCGGGCCTCGAGCATAAATCTTATTGCATGCAAAAGAACTAGGCAATCCAAATAAATGAAGTTTGAACACCTTTTTTAATGATAAAAATTGCATTCCTGCAGTATTTTGAGTGTCAGGAGTCAAACTTGTAGCTTACCTCCTATCATTTCTTGAGCACAATCATAAAAATGAACCTCCACTGACCGAACTCAATAATGATATTTAAACAAAGACCTTATTATCATTGGGGGTCGGGTTCAGGCATATAGATTATCGCTTGTTTATAATGATTTTAAGAGTTAAAGGTTACATATGATTAGCGATATCCAACAATGCTTAAGAATCTTTCGAATTTGAGGGTTGGGCATAACACATCCTCTACTTCTTTTTTTAACACTTGGCATAATGGACTCTCAACATCTGATACCCAAAAATCATACTGCCTCTTTTTAATGTTTTTTTCTCTCAAGAATCAGGAGTCAGACATGATGCTTAAGCTTTATCTTTAAAACAAATACATGACTTATATGAAACCTCTAAAGTCTTATGTTCGATACACTTGAAAATTTCTTCATTTAACACTTCTTCTTTAAGGCATCAGGTGTTGGGGTTTGAGGTTGAGACCTAAATTTTATTTTATAAGAAAACCTAAAGTAAAGGATATTCCCGAAGTCCAAAACTCGAAGTTTGAGCACTTCAAATTTTCTAAGGCTTTTAAGGATCAGATATCAAGGTTCAATTTTGATGCTTAATCTATTTCATGTTACTTGATAAGGAATATGCATCACAGTCAAAACCCAATACTCAAAAAACTTAGACTCCTAAAATCCATAAGGCATGGACCTTTGTTGAGGAAGGGCAAACCAATACCTCTGAAAGAAAAGAAAGGGAAAGGCCTAATGCCTAATACAATGAAGCCAAAGACATCCTCGATTAACACACTAGGGAAAATTTTGATTTGACGAGGCAAAAAAAAAACAAAAACCATAAAGAAAAGGAAAATAAAACAAAATGAACAAAACAAGGAAATGAAAGGGGAAAAAACAAGACAAAACAATGTCGAATTGAACAAAGAAAAAAACCACACACACAAACCACCAGAAACGTCATTTGGTAACGAAGGTAAACATGGGCAAGCACAAACATGAAATAGGGAGATGACACTGAGCGGAAAACCAATGAGTGAGAACAAGAGCCAAAGATAGAAAAAGTGAGGGTTTGAAGATTGCTAGGGTTTATCGAATATTTGCAGAGCTCAATTTATTTTTTCCAAATACATAAGTGAATAATAAAAAATCCTTCAATTACCATTTAAACTGACTCGACAACTACCATAAAACCTCCATTAAATGATCTACAACTAAATTAAATTATCTATAGAAAAATTAAATGCTTTATCAAGCATGACAACTGAGATGAAAAGACATTGCCGTCAGTGGTCTTTCAAGATTAGGAGTGCGTTAAGCAAGCATCCTGACCAACAAAAATCTGATGTGATGAAAGCGAAATAGGGATGACGAATGGGAGTTGAGGGTCAGGTCCGATGAAGATGTCATACAAACATCGAGTATCTCAAAACCCCAACAAGTGAAAAAGACACTCAAGGAAGAGAAGAAATAAATAAGAGGAAGGAGAAAAAAGGAAAGCGAGAGAGAGGAAAAATAGGGAAAAGAACAAAAGGAGAAAAATAAATAAAAAATGAGAAGGTAAAAAAGAGGGAAAAGTACACAAAACCAAAAGGAGGGGGGTCCCCATTTTTTCAAAGATAAAAGTGGGGCATGGGTGCAAGGCACAATAGAAACCTCACATCTTATTACTGTACACAAAGAGATATAGTTTTACAACATCAAACAAACCATGTTTCCACCCCTAATTAACCACGATTGGTTTTAGTCCTACACAGTCAATCAGCATGTCAATTGTACCTACACAATATATATAGCCAAAGCATGAGATACAAAAACTAATGTGAAATTAAATCAAGTAAACTATGTCCATCATGTGATCACATCATATACATATTTAACACTTATCTTACCTATTTAAAAATAATCATAATCATAATACAATATGCCCAACTCTATTACATATAATTTCAAGAAATTAATTAACATTTGAGTAATACTATGAAAATAGTGAAGCTAAATTAATTATAAAAGTTAGACTATAAAATAATAATATATGTTTACAAAATGAATATCCAATTAGCAATACAAAACATCATTGAATAGCATATAAATACTTGGTACAAAACTACATGGAGACAAGAAAGGTACAAATGCATGTGGATCTACTAACATATATTTCTTAACCCAAATTTCTTGCTTCTTTAAAGTTATGACTATAAAGGAATTATTGGAATTTCATGCATCACTATATTTTTCTTTATTATTCAAGTCTTTTGGGTTTGAAACTCTAGTTTTTGTGTCATTTTAGTGTCTTCTTTTGTTTCTTTTTTTATTCATGAATTATTTGTTCATTTTATGGCTCTTTGTTCTTTGCTTCTTTTTTCATTTTTGTTTTTGTGTAAATAATCACTCTTGTCATAGTCTGCATGAGTAGCGGAGTTGGCTTGGGCTATGGGTTTTCTCCCTATAGGTTTCGGGTTCAACTCCCGCTCCCGGGCTTAACCGGTGAACTGGCTTGCGAGTTTTCGTGCCCACCCACAAGGGATTAGTCTCGCCTCAACTCACCCCTTGGACATTGGGCTGGGTTGTGGGGATACTCTTGTAGCAACAAAAACAAAATCACTCTTGTCACACCTCGTGGTGATCTTTTCAACTTTGTATACAAATTATTTTAGAGTTTGAATGTAGGCATCTAAGGTGAAATGGTTCGATTCCACATAAAACTCATATGAGTCTCCTAGAATATTGATAATTATTCCTTCATGAATAAATTGTATGCATTGAAGTACAAATCAAGGTATCACTTTAAAATGTTCTATCCATTGTCTACCAATTAGTATGGAAAATATATCTAAAGAAGGAATGGCAAGGCATAATATTTTTACTTCTTTAGGGCCAAGTTTAAGTGGTAAGATGGAAACCTAAAGTGTTTATGAATGATCCAATTTTCACTTTTAGGGAAACTCCCAAATGAACATAAGGATTATACTTTATATGGTGATGAACAAGGAACTCCAATATACATATGTTGCATTTTTTTTTTGTGTCAACAAGAATATCACTAATAGAGCATGATCATTTCTTTCACCTAATATATAAAGTGGCTCTAGTAATTATTTTTTGGTATTCTCCAATAAAATAATGTAATTGGTAGAGTGCAAGGATACATAGCATTAGTGTTAATTACTCCCACAAAATCATGTATGTGATGTGTCATTAGACTCAACATGCATATCATCCATAGTATTATTATCCTCCATAGTAATGTTGTTATGCACCTCTATATTACTCATATGGTCATTAAAGTATAGTGTAGATACCCAATTATCTATTAACAATTGCAATCAAAGGATTTACCTTATCATTTACACATTCTCCATGGATCATTTTTTATCATTAAGATAGTGTACCCATGTTTGAGACCCCACATGATTGTGTATAGTAGACCTTAACTCTATGAATGTTACAATATAATTTCTCCTTAAAAACTCTATGAAATATTTTATTTGGATCTAATTGATTGACTAATACAATGTAATCAAGTTAACACTCAATAAAATTTTTAGCCTATCATCCAAAAAATTCATGTATCTTATTAAACTTCTTAGGAGAAATTTGTTTAAAAGATGTAAAAGTAGACATAATAGTCAATTGATTCGCATTTCCTCAGTATTATTGATCTTTCAAATTTTGTTTTGACCTCTAATATTCTAAAGTATATGATGATGCATTTAGATTTTATGAGACATACTTGAAAAAAATATTCCTAATAACTTAGACTCAACTTTTGTTACATGTTCACATGAATCTATAAAAGATATAAATCTATTTAGGTATCCACTATTTTCAATAGGTTTAAGTAATCATTTAATAAATATTTGTAATTCAAAAATATATAGGGGAGTAATCACTTTAGAATATAAGGACTACAATACCATAATATATGCATTAATGTGTCTATTTGGTCCTAAGGAACACTCAAATAGATTGGAAATAGTGAATCTAAATTCTACATTAATTTTGAATTTATTTATGAGTATTCTTGTCAAATAATTAATTTTGTGAATAGACTCAAATATACTGAAAATAATCAGAGAATTGCATAATAGACCCAAATTATAGAGGAAGGATGGTGACAAAAGAATCTTGAGGGACACTAGGGTGAGTGTAGGTATAGGTATAAGGAGTGAATGTGGTAATATGTTGGGAGAGAGACAAGGAGGTAGTAGTATAATTAATTGTGTGCATAGGCATGGATGGTGGTATGAAATAAGGAGTGGACATGGTAGAGGAATGAGTGGTGAAATTAGGAATTATATAAGTGAGAGGAGTATTGTATGTGATATGTTGGTTAGTGGTAAATTAAATAGGAATATAGGTGATGTGGGTATCTTAGGATTTGGTATAGTTAGTAGGAAGTTAATAGAGAAGGGTGAAGGTGGAGAAAGGATAGACACCATGTAGTGGGACACTAGTAGATGTAGGGTTAACATTTTGGGGTTGAACAATGGAGTGAAAGGGGTAATGATAGAAGATGGATAGGAAGTGGATACATGCAAATATACAATACAAATGAATAAATATTATCACTTATAGCTTGTAAGGTGTCTATCCCTTATGGATTGTTAATAAATAAGTTGTGAATTAAGTAAACTAGTTGTGTATGATTCTCCACATGGTCCAAACTAGCAAATTCTTGTAGTTCAAAATGGGCATCATGATCATAATTATACCAATTTTTCTCAACATTGTCATTAGAATAGGTTTGAGTTTCAATAGTGGGAAACTATGTTAAGGTTTAGGCAATCACTCTTCAAAGGGGGATTAAGATTGCAAGTTGAAAGATAGGAAAATCAAGCACAATAAAGTGATTTCTAATTTAAAAATAAAAAATATCCATGATGTATTAAATGTGTAAATTAATCCATGATAAGATATCAAAGTAAAGTGAGGATGCACAAAAATGGAAGTTACAAATACACAAACACTAGAAAGAGATATAACAATCAAATTGCAATAGATAGGAACACAAACCCTAAGAGGGTCTTAGAAATGATAATGCAATAAAAAATGAAAAATCTAAAACCCTAAAAATAGTAAAGGTATAAACCCTAGAGGATGAAGATCAAATAAAAATCACAAAAAAATACAAAGGATTTAGTACAATTTCCCTTGGATTTATCTAGGCCAATTAAATAAATGTAAGTAAATCAGTCTTAATTAACCTAGATTAAAGTATATTATAGTTGGGAATAATAAAGTGTGTCAATCAATGTTATTTTAAGAAATTAAATGCTAATAAATTAGGTACTTAGCTCATGGAACAATATGGTGGAGATAAAGACTTGATGTAGTATAAATTCCACTCATCTAAGAGAAAAAAATTAGGTAATATGGGCATGCTCATTGTTTGCTGATTTTTATAGAATTGTAACTCATTCAGGATTGATTTCATGGCTCTAGATAAATTTTTCACCACACAAATGTGGTCTTTGACGCTCAACCCTAATCTAACACAATGTCAACTTCTACTACCTAATTCACTAGAATCACTTCTCATTTATTGTTAATTTCTAGCAATATTTTAAAATGTATTAAGGATGTTTTCAAATGTCAAGGTTCAAGTTCTCCTACGTTGACCCCTTCAATTAGACTAGCTTAATGATTGTGACAAAGACTAGAAAACAATAAGAAAGCATGTAACTAATCTAGATGCTATATATGATGCAAAGTAGTGTTCATTTTAGAGCTCCAATTCCAAGTGTTATTAAGTGTTATAAATGCAAATACTTATTCAATGATTTCTTGATCTAATCAAATGATGTTTTAATATTCAAATGAATTCCTTTTAATTCTAAGACAAAAAAAATCATTTCACAAACATGAATAAAGTTGGCTCCCAAAGACTATGAGGAAAGGGGAAGAGTTTATAATTATTTAAATTTTAAAATTTTGAATTTCAAATCAAAATCATGTTATGCAAAATTGACCATGTGTATGATAGAAATGACCCAAGATGGGGAATCTAGAATTTAGGGACCATGAATGGATGTATTATGGAAATCAAGGATAATAAATGATGTTAAATATACAATAATAAGTGTAGATAGGGTAGGATAAAACATTGATGTATGAGATTGTGTGTACATGGCAATGGATAGAGATTGAGAAAAAATCCAAAATTAGAACATAAGTTGGCCCTACATTGTTATGTAATTGTATCAATACATTCTCTTAAAGTGGGCCCAATACTAAATGGGAATTGATATAGGTATGCAAATTTCAATATTACAATAACAGTAAATTTATTTTAACATCATAAGTGTATCAAATCATATTAATCATAGAGGAAGGCCATTACAAAACATTGTTCCTTGATCTTGAAGAAAGACAATGACTATGAAAAATGAAACCTCTTCCCTAAAATTGTTAAAACTATTTGAAAGATCTAAAATTTGCAATACCCTGCTTGTGGATATTGGATGAGCCTATATTGTGATAAATAACTTTTAACTCTACCTACCAAACTTAATCCATCTAGCCCTCCCATTTCTTTCCTTCATAAGAATGATTTGATGGTTTCTTAAGTAGATTTTCATTCATTAATTTCTAAAGTGTTTTGGCCTAAATATAAAGGTTTTTACTTTTTATTAGGTCTTATTCTTATCTTTGGTGGTCATAGATCTCCATGGAGGTTTAGATGAGTCTCTAATACCATGGAAATAACTTGATCTATTATGGATTTTGGCATATTATATAATTTTTTCTCCTCTAATGGTTGTGTTTCACATTAATATAAAGTGGCTTCTTTAACTTCCTTTAGCTAGATGTGAAAGGTAAATGACATATTTGTTAGTAATTGATGAGAACTAATTATGTCCTATTCTATACCACATTTTATCCTTTTCCACATACTTTCATATCCATTCCCATATTCCATTTCGTACCATTTTCATATCATTTTATCATTTCTCGTTGCATATGATTTAATATACATAAGTGATATTTAATTTAGTTTGTAGATAAAATATGAGAATAAATAATACCGGATTGTATTTATTAATATATCTCCCATTATGTCAAGAGAATAAATCTTTTAGCATGAAACTTTTAAGGTGAAGATCTTCCTATCACCATTTATGCAAGAGCCTGGACTATTATCATTTTACCATTTTATTTGGTTATTAGATCAGACATACAACATCACCATCTCTATGTATGAAGAGCATTCCATGGTGGACTTTCATGATTGTAGCTGTCAACTTCTATTTCAACCACGTTAATTCCTTGCCATATAATATTTGCATTATTCCTATGAATTTAATCTCTTTTATAGCTTCCATCTTAATTAGTGACTTCTACAAGTGGACACACTGATTGGGAATGCAGACCAAATGGAGGACATAAGCATGTGCCAGTTGTTTGGAAGAAAGCAAAATCTGTTTGAACTGTTTTCAATATGCACTCACTTCAGAACAGTCAATTTTACGTTGCAATTTGTGGGCAAATGAGGACGAATCTGGAAAATCCACGACATGGGTTTTGTCCAGAACGGGCTCAATTAAGTTTTTGCATGGAAAAATCCTCAAAAAATGAAGGAGCGGAAAGATACAGGTGGTTTTCTAAAGGCAGCATTTTCTAATTTATTGTTGCGACCAAGATTACATGTACACCATTATCTTGTTGAACTGACACCTCAGCACCATCTTATTAGCAGATTTGTGATAAAGTGTTTGTTTTCTAGCTATGTGGAGGATGCACTTTCTTGAGGAATCCGTGAATGTTAGTTTTTGAGAACTGCACGTGTTTGGTAGCTGGAGAAAACTGCAAATTCTTTCTCTATTTATGTTCATTGTTATAACATATTTATTTTTGAATCATGGATCTCATATCATTTAGTAGGGAAAACAAATAGACTATTCTTGTACGAAGTTGTTATCTAGGTTGCGTGTATATATAAGTAGCTAAGGAAAAATTCAGAGATAGATTATTACAGGTAGATTTATATTGCAGGTTTTTGTAGCGACAGTATTATTTTCTGATAAATAAAATCAGTGTTCCATGATCAGTCCCATGTAGGGAAGCTTCTTGTATTTAACCACCTGGCGAATTAAGGAGGGTGCCCACTTCTTGGGACGTCTGGTGACGTTTAGTTTTTGTAGTTACAGTAATGTGCATTTGTTTTATGTAGCATAATGTTTTATTTTAAATTCTAGATTAAGCATGATTATTGTTTTATTACAGTTATAATTTGATTAAACATTGTTTATCATTAAATGAGATTGTTAAATCTTTTATTGGTATTCTTTCAGGTTATGGTTTAGAGGTTAAAATAATTTAATGATAAGCTTGCAATCTGTAATTTATACAGGGAATTGCTACTATTATTGTTGTAGGTGGTGACAGTGCCTATCACAGTTCCTGGCACAATTCTAACAGTAAGACAAAATAGGAATTAAATCAGATTTTCATTTAAGGAATTTCTATGTGTTCTAGTTGCATTCCATCCCCACTCAGCTCACTATCTTCATCCCTTCGGCAGATAGCCATGACACCTCTCGCAAGATCACGATCCCCCAATTGACACTCTTAGACCAAGCTGAAATCATTCTTTATTATTTATACCAGTTTTGGCCTATCAGTAATCACTAAGCAACCAATAGAAATTAGGTAATAATTAAGGACAAAAACCTTCAAGTATTATGGAGTGGTTCTTCCTAACAAGATGGTTTCTTCTATGAATTAGGAATGGCTAAGCTCTTTTCCACCTTGAAAAGGGGGAATACCAAGGATTTTTCATTATCATTTTAGTTTTTTTTAAATTCAAGAAGTTCTAAAAATAAAAATATATAAGTAGGGTGAGAGGGGGTAGCCTTGCCTTAGCCCTCTGGATAGAATAAAAAAATTGTGGGGTTACCATTAACCATTGGAGAAATCCATGGTCTACTGATACATTTTATTATCCATCCAACAATTTTTTTATCAATCCCCAATTTACTAAGAGTGCAAGAATTGGCCATATCCACCTTTATTTCCATATATATATATTGTTGAAATGGACAACTTATTGTGTGAGTATGATTCTTTTTGAGATGTGTATGTAAGGAACAAAGCCCATTTGTTCTTCAAAAATAGGAGAGGGAATAAGTTTAACAATCCTTTTGGAGATTATTTCCGCAACAATTTTAAAAAATTTGCATAAGGAGATTGGCCTATATAGATCAATGCTCATAGCTTGAGATTCTTTAGGAATTAGAGCTAAAAGATGGAATTGATACATCCATGAAGTTTTTGATGTTGTCTAGAATCCTCCATCATTTCCAAAAGATCAAATTTTATCACCTTCCAAAATTCTCTATAAAAGTTGGCATTGAATCCATTTGGGCCTAAGACTATTTGTGCTCATGCTAAATGCCACTAATTATAGTTCATCTATTTCCCACAAATTTTGGTTCTTCCATTTTTATTACCTTGCAATACTCAGTATTTTGATCATGAGAGATAAGAGGAAAAATGTTCACAAGGAATATTTTTTCCCCATTTTCCTAGTTCATATTATCTTCTAATAAGAGTTGTCTAACGTGTAAGAAATCATGTTCTTTGATATCTTTCAATGACTCTAAATTTTGACCATTGATGATTGATTGAAGTTTTGTTATAGTGTTAGCATTTATTATTTGTTGTTTTTTCCTTGAGAAACATTTAGTATTATGGTCTACTTATGTGAGCCAAAGCATTCATTCTTTTATTCTCCAAGATTTCTCTTTTTTGTGGAGAAGATCAATCAATTCACTAGAATATTTGTGTTGTTTGGGAGAGAGACTTTCAAAGATACCTTCAACTTTGTTTTGGATTTCCTTAAGATGAAGCTTAAGAGAGATTATGATTTTATTTTTTCCATGAGATTGCAATTGACATCTAATGCAACCCCTTATGTGTTGGACTAATCGACAGCGTCTCCCTTCGAATTTGAGACATGGACTAACTTCCTCCTATGGATCTACTTATCTCTGGTGTTTGTATTGAGTGTTAACAAGTCAATCTTTTGGTGCAATGGAAAATGTGTTCCAACAAATGGTATCAAATCTATAGTTGCAGGTTTGAATTCCCTCGGGTGATGTTGAGGGGGGATTGTTGGACTAATCACCATTGTCTCCCTTCGGATTCAAGACATGGACTAACCGCCTCTCGTGGATCCACTTATCTCTAGCATTTGTATCATGCGTTAACAGGTTTATCTTTTGACACAATGGTAAATGTGTTCCAACATTGTGTGCTAAATTATTTTAACCCATTGTTGACCTGGAAAAGGATGTTGAGATTCAATCCAAGGTTGTCTAACCATATGCTCAAAACCTTCATCTTTGCACCAAATAGAATAATATCTGAAGGTGATCGTTCCCTAGTTGGTCTTCTATTTAAGAGACAAACTGATAGGCTTATGGTTCGACGTGATTTTGTGAAGGATTTCAACATAAAAGAGTGGTAATTTTTCAAAAAGGCTCCCTAACTAAAAATCTATCAAGCCTAGCAGTAAGAAAAAGTATATTTTCCCCTTCTAGGTTTGATATTCTCCAAGTCATGATTTCTCATTTCTTCCACATATTATCTATCTATATCTCAAATAGGATATTGTCTCTCTTTTCCTATTGATTGTGTGGAAGGTTTAGATCCCCGCCCAAGATCAAATTTGAAGGAAGATTTCCAATAACATTTTCATTTATAGATGTCAAAAAATCATTTTTGTCCATCGAGTGATTTGGAGAGTAGACATTTGTGAGAGTGAACAAATGATTAGAATTATTATCCTTTGGGAAAACTCTAATAATATGTGCAATTAAGAAATGATCTTCAAGTTGTTAAAATTCCTCCCAAGACACTAGAGGAGGAAATAATAATGGTGTTACTTTGAAGGCCACATTTTTTTATAGTGTTTATTACTTTTCTATTTTATGTTTTCATTTTCTTAAGTGAATTTTTTTTCTATTTTCTATTTTGTAAAAGATCTTTAAGACAAATTTATGGGCATTTCCCATACTTCTAAATTTTCATGAAAGAATTAATGTCTTACCCAGTTTTTTTTTGGTTTTGAGAACTGAATCCATTTTTTTTGCCTTTAGTGGATTTATAGCTAGAAGAGGAAACAAAAGGAAGCTTTATTTCTTTGCAAAATTTCTCACTCTTTTGGAGAGGAATTTCCTGAATTTCTGATTATATAGTTTAAGTGTCTTCTTGTTATTTTCTAGCATTATCTAGTTGAGTGTTTTCTTTCTATATTTCTTGGATTATTTCCTCTTCCTCTATTGTATCTAAGGTCCCAACAAGGATAGATGAGAGGGGTTCCTAATTAGGTTATAATTTTTGTGGACCTTTATTATTTCTTCTTTGCAATGATTGAAATATTTCATTCAAACCATCTTGAGATTTTACATCTTTTTTATTTTTTTGGACAATCTCTCAAAAATGTCCATGTTCATGGCACTACATTACACTTGAAAAAAATATTTTTATAGTCCAACCTTTGGGAGAATGGTAGATCGCCCATCTTCAATTTTATAGCTTTTGAAGGTCCTTTAAGAAGATCTACTTTGGCACATATCATCACAACCAAAAAATTATGCCTTTAGGCTCAATCCATATTTTGTAGACTTTGATTATGTTGTCAATGGCCTGGAAAGAATCTCCATGCCATAGGTGAAGGGGAAGAAACAAGATCCCAACCTAGACAAGGATCTTAGAAGGGGTTTCTTACAGGGGATCAAAATTAGAGTTCTAGTTATTTAGAAATAGGCCACAAGGCCCCAAGAACCATGGATCACTTCTAACGATCAAATCCTTATCTTCCTCTAAAGACAAAGAGGCAATGAAAAAACCCCTACCACATAGAACAATTTTAATGTTACCAACAAGTTTCGACCTCCACTCTCTATCTACCCAAAGCTACAACAATTTGGATGAGAGCCATGCTCCCACACATGTGGCTACTAGTGCATTTTTAGCAAAGGTAATAATTTTTTCTTCAATATTTTTACAAGGTATTTTTATTGGTGTTTTAATTTTTCACTATCATAACAACACAAAACATAACATTGATGAGGAAATCCTCTCTTCAAATTCATAGGGGAAGATCCCTAATTTACTCTGCTCTAAAATATAAAACAAAAAAAATAATATCTCCTCCCATTAGCCAAAGCATTCAATATTTTTGTCTCCAATATTTCTCTTTGTTGTGGAGAAGATTAATTAATTAGCTAAAATATTTGTGTTACTAATGAGAGAGGATTTTAGAGAGACCTTCGACTTTATTTTGGATTTCCTCAAGTTGAAGCTTAAGAGAGGTTATGCTCTATGTTTTTCCATAAGATTTTGGCCAACGTCTAATGCATTCCCTTGCGCATTAAATTTTGTTAACCCATTGTTGACCCAAAAAGGATGTTGAGGTTCCATCCAAATATGTCTAACCATATGCTCAAAGCCTTCATCTTTGCACTAAATAGAAGAATATTTGAAGGTGATTGGCCCATATTTGTTATATTTAAGAGACAATTTGATAGGCTTATGGTCCAAAGTGAGGTTTGGAAGGATTACAAAATGAGAGAGTGGGAATGCTTCCTACAGACTCCCAAACATTAAAATTTATCAAGTCTAGCAGCTATAAAGGTTGATTCAACCCTCTTATTAGACTAGGTATATTTTCCCCTTCTAGGTTTGATATCCTCCAAGTCATGATTGCTCATCGCATCATCCACATTTTCTTTGTATATGTCTTGAACAAGAAACCACCTCTCTTCTCCTATTGATTGAGCACAAGCTTGAGATCACATCCCAAGATCCAATTTGAAGGAAGATTTTGAACAACATTTCTATTTATAGATGTCTAGCAATTATTTTTCCATCAAGTGATTTGGAGAGTAGACATTTAAGAGAGTGAATAACGGATTAGAATTTATTTCCCTCAAGGAAACTCTAATTCAATGTCTAGTTAAGAAATTATCTTCCAACAAAAAGTTGGGGGATTAAGCTATTAAAATTCCTCTCAAGGTACTAGAGGAGGAAACAACAATCATGTCACTTGAAGGCTACCTTTTTTTAATAAATTTATTGCTTCTCTATTTTCTATTTTTGTTTTATTAGTGAAAAGAACATCCAATTTTCTATTTTGTAAAATATCTTTAAGAAAAATTAATGGGAATTTCCCATACTCTAATTGCCCATGAAAAAAAATTCTCTTACCTAACTATTTGTTTTTTTCTGTTTTGAGAATCGAGTCCATTGTAGAATGTATATGTTGCAATATTTTCCTCTAATTATTTTATTTGCACTTCATTGTTATTTTTTATACCTTTGGTGGAATTCTAGCTACGAGAGGGAACATAGGGAAGCTCCATTTATTTGTCAACTTTCTCACTCTTTGGAAAGCAATTTCATGGATTTTTGGTTGTGTGGGGGAAGTGGGTTCTTGTTCTTTCCAACATTATCTAGTTGAGTGTTTTCCTCCTATGTTTCTTGGATTGTTTCCTTTTCCTCCATAGTATCTAAGGTACCAAAGGGGTTAGATGATATGGGTTCCTTGTTGGGTTATAGTTTTTCTAGACCTCTATGATTTCTTCTTTGCACTAGATAAAATCCTTCATTCAAACCATCTTGAGATCTTGCCTCTTCAATTTTTTGGACAATCTCTCAAAAAAGGTCAATTTTCATGGCACAAGTTGCACTTCAATAGAATATATTAATAATCCAACATTTGGGATAAATTTATATCACCCATCTTCAAGTTTATAACTTCTAGGAATCATTTAAGATTATCTACTTCCAAACATATCCTTGCAACAACAAAAAAATTGTCTTTAGGCTCAACCCATATTTTGTTGACTCTAATCATGTTGCCAATGGCTTGGAAATCATTTGCATTTCATAGGTGAAGGGGAAGAAACAAGGACCAAACCCAAACATGGATCTTGGAAGCGGTTTCTTAAAAGGGATTGAACTTAAGGTTATAGTTATTCAGATATAGGCCACAAGTCCCTAAGAACCATGGGTCACTTCTAAAGATCAAATCCATATCTTCCTTTAAAGAAAAAAAGGCAATAAAAAAACCCCTACCACGCAAAGTGATTTTATGTTTCCAATATTTTTTGTCTCCACTCTCTATCTATCAAAAGCTCCAATCATTGGGATGAAGCTATGTTCCCTAAAATTATCCTATTAGTGCATTTTAAGCGAGGTCAATAATCTTTTTTAAGTATTTTCACAAGGTATTTATGTTTATGTTTTAAATTTTCACTTTCATGACAACACAAGATAGAATAGTGGATGAGGAAATCCTCTCTTAAAATTTGCATGGGAAGATCCATGATTTAATCTACTCTAAAATCTAGAATGAAAGCAGGTTTGATCATAAGAAAATTTTATAATCTAGTATTTGGGGTTTTGCTTAAAGTTAAAATAAATAAACCTAGCTATTTTTTATCTCAAAACCTAGAGCATGAAACTATGAAGAACTCATATTCTCACCAATGAATTTTATCAATCTACGACAATTAAAATTTAAACATGAATACTATCCAAGAATTAAAATAGAGATCATTCGACATCATATCAAACATTTGATTTACAAAGTGAACATGACATGAAAATAATGCTTACAAGAAGAATGGATGAAAAATATTTGTTGGTGGGAAAGTACAACAATTTATACATAGTCAAGTAAATCCTGCCACATCTTATTGCAAAGATCTTGCAGTGCATAAGATTCAAGAGAGATTGTTTATGGTACGGATAGGATAGATGGGTCACGTACCATCACTTAAATATATGTATAGGGAATGATATGAATGATGTAAATATATGATGTAAAAGGGAGATATAAGGATATAAGTACTCAATTGATATTAATAATATATTGATACCGAAATTCTATCTATGTGGTGCTATGTAATGTTTTGTTATTTGTGGTTAACTAGTTGATATTTTGTTTGAGTCAAACCATTGCTTCCTTTATATAAATGAGTCTAAAGTATAAACTACAACACTCAGGAATTCCTTGGGGCTCAGAACCTTAGTTTGTGACACCCCAATTTCCTTGCTAGCATTGGTTTTATTCCCAAGACCCTAGTTAGGTTGTATAAAGAACACTACTCACAATTTTTCCAAAATTTTAATTACACTTACAATAAGGTAAAAGAAGAAAAATATGAAAAAATTGTGGAACTATCCTCTTGATGACTACCTTGTGAGAGGGGGTTAGGCACCAAGGGGATGGATAATGGAAAGGAGGAGAGATTCTGAAAGGGACTCCCAAAGAGATGTGACCAATAAGAAACATTACCAAATAACTACCATGGGAAATAATAAAGGACTAATGTAATCTCAAATCAACCACACCCATGGAAAAAAAAGACAAGAAACCCACAAGAGAGATTAAGGAATATATTAAATCCACAAGAAAAGTGAACATGGAAAGCCCAAATGGAGAAGAGAGAATACAAAGACAAATTGTTGAGAGAGAAAAAAGACACCACAGGAGAATGGAAATTGTAGAGAAGATGAGAATTGAGCACACCAATGAGGGTGTTGTTGAACATGCCAAGGTGGGTGTTACCAAAAGGAAAGAGAAAGAAAATAGAGAAGAAGAATGGAAGACCCCAAAGAAATCAAATTCATGCTAGGAAAAATCAAGACAACTGCTAACTAGTTTCAAGAACATTGATGATTATGAAAAATCTAGAAGGTTGTTGTTGTGGCCCTATAGTAGCATAGAGGTTCCCTTTTACCGCAACCCTCCAAAAAGTCCTACAACAAGATTGGATCTATCAAACCTAACTGTTGATGGCCAAATTGACACAGCAACATGTAGGCAAGATGTAATCACCTTACATCTCCTGAAAAAGGCAAATAATCGTTAAATTAATCGCTTTCCAAGGTCCTAGAAGTTGGATCACAACGTTGTTGTTTCGTTGAGCAGTCAATGAGGTTGTAATGTTTAAGGGGCCTACTGGTGAACAAATACAAATTGGACAGTACAAAATAACTTAATGTTGGGGGGGTTAAATAAATATCAAAAGATCGATCAAGGCTTTGGGACAGCAAAATATGAATACATATTTCTTTAATTCATACATGCAATTCTAACAATGAGCGCCTTCCTAATTAACCAAACTGTAGAACAATACAATTTATGAAATGATCCATACCATTGCATCCATTCATAGTGAAAATTTAAATCATACAACCATTCATCAGCACTTTTTTTTACTTTAAAAGAATAAATATCACAAGCTCATTACCAGAATTAATAGATCGCCAAATATTAAGAAACATCATTCACAGATAATGCAATAAAATGGTTTCAATTTCAGAATCCTCTATTGATTTCCATAAAATAAGAAACATTTATGTGCAACAAGCACTAGCATAACTTAATGTTGGGGGGTTTAAATAAATATCAAAAGATCGATCAAGGCTTTGGGACAGCAAAATATGAATACATATTTCTTTAATTCATACATGCAATTCTAACAATGAGCGCCTTCCTAATTAACCAAACTGTAGAACAATACAATTTATGAAATGATCCATACCATTGCATCCATTCATAGTGAAAATTTAAATCATACAACCACTCATCAGCACTTTTTTTACTTTACAAGAATAAATATCACAAGCTCGTTACCAGAATTAATAGATCAACAAATATTTAGAAACATCATTCACAAATAATGCAATAAAATGGTTTCAATTTCATAATCCTCTATTGATTTCCATAAAATAAGAAACATTTATGCACAGCAAGCACTGGCATATGAATAAGCATCGTTCATCAACATCATCGTTAAGCTAAAACAACTTTTGAAAATAAAACTACTTCTATTGAAAACTGTAAAAATTACATGAGTATATCTTGCATGAAAGTTGTAAAATAACAATAAAAAGCTAAAAAATTCAATCTTTAAGTAGCTAATCAGAATTCAATTAGTCGACCTTTACAATGAGGAGAGAATTTTTAATTATAGACAGAATTAACATCCATCTCTCTTATCAAAAATCAAGATCCATAATCTGGGGCCCAGATCTACATATATAGGGATGCCCAATTAACTCCAAGTGTTTGTCTCTACTGAAAACTGTAAGTGTTGAAAAGGGGCGCCACATGCTTCCTCAATCAAAAACTAACTACGAGTTCTAATCATGTCCTCTACTGGCCACTATGAGTTATCTCTAACTTACCAAAACTGATTTGGATTCGCCCATCTGCTCAAAAATTGTAATGACATTGTTGTTGCTCAAAAAAAAGGTAGTTGAAATAATTATTTTTATTTATCACCCTCATGATGATATTCATCATAACTCTGAAAAAAAAAATTTAGTACATCATCATTAGGTCCATCGACCCAATCAACTTTGAATTTTGACTCCTCAAACCTCTTTTCCATTGCAGCAATTACTTCCCTCAATTGGCCAATGTCTGTGATTGCCCACTTCATGTCACATCTAATATCCAACAGTCTATCCATAAGAGTCAATTCAGCAGTGTCTCCTTTTGCTAATATATAAAATCTCATCTCCCAAGCATCTTTTATTTCCCCTAATGATTTGAGTCTTTGATCAGGAGGTAGAGTCTTATCCATGAGCTTTGCAACAATGTTTTCAAATATACCTGCATTTTCCCATATCTCATGAATACCTTTAAGCATATCTATCCTTTGTTCAACGAGATTATGGGTTCTGAAAACAGATACATTAATAGACTTTGAAATATATTCAGGACTCTCATCACCCAAAATCTGTGATTTGATCAACTCTTCTTCATAAATTTTCTCAATTACTTTGAGCTTTCCCAAGTATTGTCTGAGCTTCTCTTCTTCTTCCCACCATTTCCTTATAGATTCTTCTATTATCTTAACGAAGGCCAGGCCTACATGATAAGGTTTAAAACCTTCGTCTAAATGTTTATCTATGTCAGACTTGAAAACATTAAACCAAATGTCAAAGCAGGTAGCCTTCTTCTTCATTTCAGTTAAATCTTCTACCTCTTTCCTGCTCATTAAAATGGAAGCTTTTGAACTTGGTGATGGCTTTGATGTAGAAGTAGTTAACTCCTTCAAGAAATTCTTCACCTGACCCAGCTAAGCTTTAAGTTCATCTTTTGTCTTCTTATCCTTTATTAACCTAGATTTGGTGTTGGTGGCGACAATATCGATTAAATTCATTTGTTGATTTATGGTGTGCTTCCCCAGATTGATAGTGCTTATTTGATAGTCTTCAACTTGCAATTCTTTGTCATCTTTATCAGCAACCAGGGTGGCAATCTCAGCTATTATATCCCCTTAATCGGTTAATTTTGTAGAGTGGACAGCACAAGCTTTCTTCTTAGGCTTTGCCTTCTTAATTTATTTTATCATGTCATCCCAAACTACAAGTTGAGGTTGAATTTGTTGTCTCTTCTCCAAATTCAACTTGAGCCAAGCAGGAGCAGCTGGTTGAGTAGTTACTTGTTGAACACTAGGTGGTGTTGAAGATAGAGGTGTAGAAGAAGTCACTATAACAATATCCTTGGAAGAAGTTTTCTGTTGGTCTTCTTGTTCTTTTAGTAACCTTTCTTGTTCCATCCTCTCATTTTGGACCTTGATCTCTTCTATTTTTCTCATTTCTTCTTCCTTCTTAGCAACCTCCTCTTTGTCTCTCAACCTCTACAATTCTAGTTCATTTTCCCTTTTTTCTTCCATGGTTGTGTTTTCTGCATCAACCTTCTATTGGAAAAACAAGGATAGACAACTGAGAGGGGGGGTAAATCAGTTGTTAGAGAATTTAAACTTTTTCAACCTTAATCAACCTTTATTCTCAAATCTGATAATTAACAGTGAAAGCATAAATCAACAACACATCAGAGACACAAGAACACCAGGATTTTATACGTGGAAACCTTGTTAGGGTAAAAACCACGATGGATGTTAGTCCACAAGATTATACCCTGTTAGAAGTATAATGAAAAATGAATAGGGAATGCACATGCATTCAGGCACACTGCCTAGAGCTCACTGCTCAAAGGGAAGGCTCATTGCCTTACATAAAACAATAAGATTAAATCTATCTGATGAGGTTGAACTGAGAAAATAGCTTCTATAAAAGCTTGATGACAGTTCTGGTTAGGCACAAAAACACTTCTTCACACTTCGCTCAATCTGCTTCACAGTCTTCTTTGAAATCAAATGATATGATCTTTATTTGCATATTTCGCATACACACCAAGCACTCGCACACTTCAAAATGAAGAAAAAATCGCTCTTATATATCCGCTACATGAATTTACATCAATAACTCTGTCGGCCACAAATAAAGAATAAGTTACAACTGTCGGCCCAATTCATGAATAAATCTCAATGCGCACCAACCTAAGTCAGTCACATATTAATGAAGACCTAAATCAACATCCTCGAACATGCCAAACAATAAAAGATTAATCCATAAGGATCTGCAACACGCTACCACCATCATGTCGGCCAAGAACATAAAAACTTCGAGCACACAAAGGAAAATCTTTGATCACAAACACACCGATCAACACAGATGTACCACAATGATAGAGCATGATCTAGAAACATCATTGAGCATCACAATAGCATACGCAATAACTCAATTTACCAGAATTGCATTCTCTTCTTCTATAAATACCTACTACAGTAACAAAATAATTGTAGGAACATAGAACTTCATAACTTTCTTCAATCTTGATGCGCACCATTGAAACTTCCGAAAAACATACTAGATAGGCTCAATAATAAACCCTTTAATGCGCGCCTTCTGACCATCAACGTACAAAACTTTCCATCACTCTGACCTTCTCAACTTCACAGACTGCCTGCAACATATTTTTCTAATTTTCTCAATATCCTCGACATATACATCCTTTAATCCATTAATTTTAATAGTGTTGACATCAATGACAACCACATATCAGAAACACAACCACAACATCCAACAATCTCCCCCTTTGGCATTGATGGCAACACATGATGTGAAAAATACCATCAACACAACTAACTCTTCACATAGTAGTTTTCTCCTTTATTCTACACTTCTCCCCCTTTCAGTACATGGTTTTTCAAATTTCACTTCTCCCCCTTTGACATCAATGGAAAAGGTACACAAGCTTTGAACCACATATCATCTGAATCATCTGACTACTCCCCCTAAGTAGTAACCACCACAATATCAATCTGAAACAAAATCTCACTATAAGTGCATGGATTCATGCAAAGACTTGCATCTTAGTTCAGATTAGGAGGGAAAATCACCCCTAACTTGCCTCTGAGATGCTCAAAATTATCCTTAGGCAACAGTTTAGTAAATATATTTGCAATTTGTTCCTTGGCACATATTCCAATCTGACATCTTTATCACTCACCTTGTCTCTCAAAAAGTGATACTTGATAGATATATGTTTTATCTTTGAGTGTAGCACCGGATTCTTAGAAATGTTTATGGCACTTGAATTGTCACAAAATATATCAATAGGCTCATCATACTCAACTCTGATATCTCTCAGCATATGCTTCATCCACAACACTTGAGTATAGTTGTTTGCAGCAGCAATATATTCTACCTCAGTAGTAGATAAGGAAATGGAGTTCTGCTTTTTACTCAGCCAAGACACCAACTTCTACCCCAAGAAGAATGCACCACCACTTGTACTTTCCCTGTCATCCACATCTCCTGCCCAATCTGCATATGTAAAGGCATTTAGAGTAAGATCATCATCCTTAGGATACCAAAGACCAAAATCAATTGTACCAACTAGTTTTGAGTTTTCCATGCCAAAAAAAATCAGTAACTCTCTTACATATTTGGACTGAGATATGAAGATTCCATCATCTAACTGAGTTATTTGCAACCCTAAAAATAATTTTAGTTCTCTTATCATTGACATTTCAAATTCACTTTTTATTTTATTAGCAAACTTCATGCATAATTCATCATAACCTTCAAAAATAATGTCATCAACAAAGACTTCAATTATCAATTATTTATCCTGATCCAGCTTGATATAGATTGATGTCAACAGTACCTTTATTGAATCCAAGTTTCAACAAGTATTTATCCAATCTAGCATACCATGCTCTAGGGGCTTGTTTGAGTCCATATAGTGCTTTCTTCAATCGGCAAACCATGTCTTTTTCATCAGTCAGTTGAAATCCATCTGATTGCTCAACATAAACTTCTTCTTCTAATTCACCATTTAGGAATGTTGACTTTACATCCATTTGATAGACTTTGTAATTCTTGAAAGTAGCATAAGCAATAAATAACCTTACAGCTTCAATTCTAGCAATAGGGGCAAAGGTTTCTTCAAAATCAATACCTTCCATCTGTGAGTATCCTTTACATACCAATCTTTATTTGTTTCTAACTACTTCACCTTGCTCATTCAGCTTATTCCGAAAGACCCATTTGGTTCCAATCACTTTTTTGTCTTGAGGTCTAGGAACAAGAATCCATGTATCATTTTTCTCTATCTACATCAGTTCTTCCTTCATTGCTTCCATCCAATACTCATCTTTACATGCTTCATTGACATTACTAGGCTTAGTTTTGGAAATCAAGCAATATTCTTTTGCAATTCTTCTTCTAGTTTGTACACCTTTGTTCTTGTCTCCTATGATCTGACTTTCAAAATGACTTCGCTTTACATACCTTGGAATTTTGGGTTCTTATGTTCTTTCTTCTGCATTTCCACTAACTTCTCCTTCATAATTTTCTTGATCCACCGGAACACTTTGAATTTGATTTTGTGTTTGCGTATTCTTTCCATTATCAGTACTATATTTTTGGTCATCTAAATCATATCCACAATACCTGGATGATCTGACAATGTCTTCATCAACTCTAAGATTTTCACTTTCAACTATTTTCTTTAATATTTTATTGTAACACTAATAGGCTTTTCTCTTAGTAGAGTAACCCAGAAAGATTCCTTCATCACTTCTAGCTTCAAACTTTCCTATATCTTCATCTCTTTTGATATAACATCTACTTCCAAAGATTTTAAAATATTTGACAGTAACCTTATAACCAAACCGCAACTCAAAATGGATCTTACCAAAATTACCATTGACATTCACCCGGTTGATAGTATACACAGCAGTGCTTACAACTTCTCTCCAATAGAAATGAGGAACATTACCTTTCAACATCATAGTTTTGGCAGCATCTAAAATTGTTTTGTTCTTTCTCTCAACAACTTTGTTTAGTTGTGGGGTCTGGGGAGCAGATAACTGTCTTTTTATTCTATGCTCTTCACAAAATGAATTGAATTCCCGAGAAGTGAATTCACCATCTCTGTCTGATCTTCAAACCTGTCTCATTCTCTGCCAAACCTTTGAAGCTTTTGAATTTCTCTAATGCCTCATGTTTTTCTCTTAAGAAAGCAACCCATACCATTCTAGAATAATCATCAATAAGCAACATAAAGTACCTTTCTCCTTGTAGACTTCTGATTTTGGATGGACCACATAGATCAGTATGTACCAAATCCAGTACTCCATTGGAATGATGTTGTTTTCTCTGAAATGAAATTCTTGTCTGCTTTCCCATCTGACATTCCTTGCATATAGTGTTAGTAGGCTTCATTAACCTAGGTAGATATTCGACTGCTTGTGTGGAGCTTATTTTGACAATGTTATCAAAATTCACATGACACAACCTTCTATTCCATAACCAGCTTACATCAATTTGGGAAATCAAACAACTTTCACTAGCAGCATTTAAGTAAAAAATATTACCTCTTGTCTTTGTACCTTGAAGCAATCACATTTCTGGAGCTTCCCAGTATCCTGCACTTACCATATTTGAACTGGAGATTTTCAACCATCTGTCCAACACTCAAAAAATTGTGCTTCAAACCTTCAACATATAGTACATCATCAATATTACATTTACCACCAAGAGAAATAGTGCCTCTGCCACAAATCACACTAGCATTGTTATCTCCAAATCTTACAACACCACCATCATATTTTTCCAAGCTTAAAAACTTTCTTTTGTCACCACTCATATGATGTGAGCATCTGCTGTCAATCACCCACTCATCCTTCTCATAAATCCTGGCTGCAAGAGCTTTCTTAAAATTATGATTACTAGTTGACTCAGTGGACACTGGACCATTTTCCTCGATAGCAATGAATACCCATTCATCTTCATTTCCAATTTCTTTATCAGATTCATCACTAGTAACACCTTCTTCAACATAATAACATTTCTTTTGAAATATAGACTTATCAGGTTTATACTTAGAAACTCTTTCAGGACACCTTGATGCAAAATGACCTATCTTACTGCAAGAGAAACATTTAATAGGCAACTTTCCTTTGTACTTACCTTGTCCTCTGGCTTCTCTTTTCAAAATTAGTGCTTCCAATTCTTCTAGCTCTCTTGCTTCATCTTCAATCATTTTCATTTCATCTTCATACTTGAATGTCTTCCTAGAACTCTCTCTCGGATCATATCTTTGTTGGATTTTTTCGGATATAGTAGCTTTGAATGTAGACTCTGTCTTAGGAGAAGATTCACCAAATTCACTCAACTCAAAGGCAACAAGTTTTCCAATCAGCATGTCTCTTGTTACATTTTTTCCTATCCTAAGCTCTTCAATAGCATGAGCTTTTGTTTTGTAATAAGTAGGCACAGATCTAAGTATTTTAGCCACAATCTCATCTTCTTCCGAGATTCCACCAGCACATCTAATGCCAATCACTAGTTCATTTACCTTTTGCGTAAAAGAAAAAATGTTTTCATCTTCACTCATCTTCATGTTCTTCCACTTTCATGTCAAACTTTGTAACTTAGAAACTTTCACTAGTGCATCTCCTTCATATAATGTTTCCATCTTTTTCCAGATCTCATGTGCAATCTTCAGACCTATCACATTTTTCATCTTTGAATCTGTCAAAGCACTTAGCAATGTTTCTATAGCCCTGGTATTAGTTCCTGCTTCTTTGATCTCATCAGCAGTAGAGGGACCATTCTGAGGAATAGTATATGCATTCTTTGTAATCTTCCAGAAAGGCTCACCAATGCACTTCAAATGACACTCCATTTTGACTTTCCACAGGGATTAGTTTGTACCATCGAATCTAGGACTATCCTTCTTGTATGATGCCATCTCGGATCACCTCAAGCTATTAAAATTCTTCAGAGAAACTAGCTCTAATACCAATTTTTGGAAAAACAAGGATAGACAACTGAGAGGGGGGGTGAATCAGTTGTTACAGAATTTAAACTTATTCAACCTTAATTCTCAGATTTGATAATTAACAGTGAAAGCATAAATCAACAACACATTAGAGATACAAGAACACCAAGATTTTATACGTGAAAACCTTGTTAGGGGGAAAACCACGGTGGATATTAGTCCACAAGATTATACCTTGTTAGAAGTATAATGAAAAATGAATAGGGAATGCACATGCATTCAGCCACACTGCCTAGAGCTCACTACTCAAGGGGAAGGCTCACTGCCTTACATAAAACAATAATATTAAATCCATCTGATGAGGTTGAACTAATAAAATAGCTTCTACAAAAGCTTGATGACAGTTTCGGTTAGGCACAGAAACACTTCTTCACACTTCGCTCATTCTTCTTCACACTCTGCTCATAAATCAAATGATCTGATCTTTATTCGCATATTTTGCATACACACCATGCACTCACACACTTCAAAATGAAGAAACAATTTCTCTTATATATCTGCTACATGAATTTACATCAACAACTTTGTCAGCCACAAATAGAGAATAAATTACAAATGTCGGCTCAATTCATGAACAAATCTCAATGTGCACCAACCTAAGTCGGTCACATAGTAATGAAGACCTAAATCAACATCCTCGAACATGCCAAACAATAAAATATTAATCCATAAGGATCTGCAACATGCTACCACCATCATGTCATCCAAGAACATAAAAACTTTGAGCACACAAAATAATCTTTCATCACGAACACACTGATCAACGCAGATGTACCACAATGATAGAGCATGATCTATAAACATCACTGAACATCACAATAGCATACACAATAACTCAATTTACCAAAATTGCATTCTCTTCTTCCAGAAATACTTGCTACAGTAATAGAATAAATTTAGGAACATAAAACTTCATAACTTTCTTCAATCTTCATGCGTACCATTGAAACTTCTAGAAAACATACTAGATAGGATCAGCAACAAACCCTTTAATGTGCGTCTTTTGACCATCAACGTACAGAACTTTCCATCACTCTAACCTTCTCAGCTTCACAGACTGCCTACAACATATTTTTCTAATTTTCTCAATATCCTCGACATATACATCCTTCAATCCATTAATGTTAATAGTGTTGACATCAATAACAACCACATATTAGCAACACAACCACAACATCCAACACCTTCTTTAGTGCCTCAACTGCTTCTATCTCTCTAGTTACCTCTTCATCCTTTCTTCTTCTCTCTTTCTCAACAGCTAACTCTTCTTGAGCTTGTTTTTCGGTAGCTTTATTTTCCTAAGCTAGATCTTCAATTTTATTTTTCTCTTCTTCTTCTTCCTAAGCTAATTTCTCAATAGCTAACCTACGGGCACTTTCCAGCAAAATCCTGCTCCTTTTCAGTTAGAACCTCATTCAGCTCTAATTGTTCACTATATAGACTTCCGGTTTCAATCCCAGTTCCTTCTTCACCTAGGTCTTCCTCCACCTTTAAATACTCCTCCCATTCGAGTTTCTCTCCTTCTTGAGATGGATTTATTTCAGAGTCTAAAGAGATGGGTGATTCTGTTACATCAATTACTGGAGCCCTCTCCTTTTATACAGTTGTTTTTCCTGATGTTGATGGTGCAATAACAGGGATCTCTTCAATAGTTTGTTCCCTGGGTATACCATAGCCAAAGGTGTAGCACCAAAACCTAAAACAACTCTCGTAGCAACTGTCTCATAAGTTACTTTATCCTTCTTCAAGGCATCATCAATTTACTCCAATGAAATTTATTCTTCTTTTGAAGCAAGCTCTTCTATGGATGCCCTTGTTGCTACAACACCCTTCTTTAATCTCTTGTATTGTTATTTTATCTCTATGGAGGAAATAGGTTCACTGTTGGAATTCCTCTTCTTTGAACTTTGCACTCTTAGTTGTTTGAGGCAGAGGTTAAGCCACTTCTTTCTTCTTTCCAAAACTACTTGTGTCCTTGGTTGAATCTTAGTTACCTCCTTTGCCATCCAATCGATGGGATCCAAGTCCTTTGTGCCTACTTGGTCCATTTCATAACAAGAATCCAAAGTAATTCCATCATCAGTGATATTATCTGGAATGTCTACAATAAATTCAAAGTCCTTCATCTAGGGAATTTTTAACCTTTCATACCCCCTCTTCCTTACCTCGAACTCATCTTGCAAATTAGCCCAAAAATCTTCCAACAGTGGATCAATTTTTTTTCTAGAAGTATGATGTTTGAAGTTCAAGACCTAAAATTCTTCTATTTTTGTTTTAGCCACTTTGAAGGAATGAAAAAAATAAAATCCCAATTCACTAGAGAAAGAATGGAAAATAGCTTTGTGTTGTGCAGAAAAGATTGCATTTACTTCAGCTGCTTGACAGGGAAACTCCATCAAGACCCACTTGTCACTACAGCACCTCGGAAATTTAAATGAGTGATCTTAATGCAGGAGCATCCTTGGTTTTCAGTTTTTTTCTTGTTTAGTTCTTGCTCAGTTCAAGTTGGCAGATTCAACGGATCTATGTTTTCATCATGGACATGTTCGTTTTCCCTTATTCCAAGATTTCAGAACGATTGGATCTTTTTCCGGAAATTTATCGCTTCTAGATTAAGTGATTGTTTCTAGAATAGAGCACCGAAGTAGTTTCAATCCTAATGGCTAGTTTTGTCTCTTGTGAATCCTTGCGAGGTGTTCTGAATTATTTTGTGGAGTGTCCCCGACCTTTATTTTGGTCCACAGTTCATCCTATGCACCTGTTGAGGAGATATTCAAATTTAAGGCCGACCTATTTCACGCACATGTTGTGTTTCCTTCATTGGAGATTGTAATGATCTTTAGCCGACGCGAAGAATTCTAGATCTTTGAATGTGATATAAATCATTGTAACCAATCATTAGGAAAGAAGTAGAATGAATATTGGATTCAATATGTAATATTTCGGCTTGTATTAAGGATCATGTAGGAATATTGTATTTCGAGCATGTTGTAGCAATCTTGTGAGCCCGATCTATGAACCCGGATGTTATCGGTTGATTGTAACTGAAATTTTTGATAATAAGAATGTTTCAATCTGTATTTGCCTCCATATTCCATGTGGCTTTTGTTGTGTAACTCTTGTTGCACAGTCTGGACTATTCTCTTTGAGAACCCTCCTACCGTGACTGCACCAAATTGGTATCAGAGTGAGATTCGTTCCATGAGAGATCGTCAAAGTTTGTGAAGTCCTATTGAAGATTTTTTGTGGGGTGGTAGATTGAGGATCTAACCTGCAGCTAAAGAGGACCTGTGTAAAGATGGTGGGAAGAAGAAATGGTAGACGAAGTGCAATGCGCGGAAATGCAGACCCAGCTATAATGGAGATGTTGAGAGGAATTGTTTACAAATTAGAAGCAGTCAAAACGGCCTAGAGGAGAGGTCGACCAATTAATGATGTGAGTGATGAAGAGGTAGAAGAACAGGAAGAAGGGGAAAGAGAAAATCAACCTGGCCTTGATCAGGGAGAAGAGAGGTTCATAAGAGCCCTAACCAGAGTAAATACTAAACCACATTTCAATCCAATGGATTATAGTGGTAAGTTGGATTCGGATGAATTGCTTGATTGGATAATGGAGATGGAGAAGTATTTTGATTTTGAAGGTACTGCCGAAGACAAGAAGGTGAAATTTTCTTGTACAAAGTTGAAAGGACATGCATCCCTTTGGTGGGAACATTTGCAAACAGATAGGCAAAGATGAAAGGAGAAGATAAAATCATGGAATCGGATGGCGAATAAGTTAAAAACAAATTTTATGCCCGCGGACTATCAGATCAGTTTGTTCTGAAAGTTGTAGAATTTGAAGTAGGAGTCAAGTGTGACAAATTATACTGAGGAGTTCTACAAGTTGAATATCATATCCGGACATTCAGAAGATGAGACCGAACAACTAGCCAAATATGTGAATGGCTTGAAGTTGTCTATACAGGATGAGATCAGTTTGATCAAGTTGTTGAGTGTGGAGGAGGAATATCAATGTTCCCTAAGAGCAGAAGAGAAGCTGAATAAAAGACATGAGCAGAGACAGAGAGGAAGAGGCAGAAGATTTCAGAGAGGAATATTTTTTACTGGAGGAGGAAGAGGATCTTTTGCAAATCAGAATAAAGATAAGGAAGTCAATAAGAATGATAATTCGTATTGTAGAGATGATGGAATCTCTTACCGAAGAGGAGGATATGGTAGTTACCAGAATGAGGGTTATAGAAAAGGTGATAAAGGATAGGAGAAAAGAGTATTCAGGGGAACTTGTTTTAAGTGTGGTGGAGAAGGACGTAGAGCATTTGAATGTAATTAGAGAGAGACGAGCAGAAAGAGAGAGAACAATAGAAGAATAGTCTTTGCTAAGGAGGACCATGTCGGATCATCTAATAAACCAAAAGAGGGAGAAATGTTGGTGAATACAAGAGTATTGTGTCAAAGTGAGATGGAGCAGGAACCATTGCAGAGAAAGAATTTGTTTCGGACCAGATGCAAAGTAGCTGGTAAATGTTGCAAAGTGATTATTGACAGTGGAAGATCCCAGAACTTGGTTTTTGAAGAAATGGTGACCAACTTGAAGCTGAAAAGATTGAAACACCCGAATCCCTATCAGATAGCATGGATTCAAGATGAGCATAAGATACTAGTAAGTGAACAATGTTTGGTGAAATTGAAGATAGGAAATTATCATGATGATTTTTTGTGTGATATCATGCCTATGGATGTATGCCATGTTTTTTTGGGAAGGCCTTGGTAGTATGATAGACAAGCTATTCATGATGGAAAGAAGAACATATATACCATTTTTGCAAATGGAATGAAGCAGACTTCATTTCCATTAGAGGATGTTCCTAAAGTTGAGGTTTGTACGAATGCTAGAATTTGTCCGATTGATGGAAGGAGATTTCTGGAAGGACTGAGACATGAGAACATGTGCTATGCCTTGGTTCCTAAGACGGCTAAAGACTTCAAGTATGTAGAAGAACAATCGGAGGAGATAAAGGAGTTGATGGCAGAATATGAAGCTATCATTTCGGATAATGTACCTGATGGATTGCCACTTGTGAGGATTATTAGTCATTATATGGATCTGATTCCTAGAGCTAGTTTGCCTGATAAAGTAGCACACCGGATGACACCGCCAGAGAATGAAGAGTTGAATATACAAGTGCAAGAATTGTTGAGGAAGGGTTTGATCAAAGAAATCTTAAGTCCTTGTGCAATACCTATTGTGCTAGCACCTAAGAAGGATGGATAATGGAGGATGTGTATAGACTCTAGAGCCATAAACAAAATCATAGTGAAGTATAGATTTCCTTTTCCCCAGATGCATGACATTATGGATTGTTTGAGTGGAGCTAAATATTTTACAAAGATAGATTTGAAGAGTGGATATCATCGTATCAAAATCAAAGAAGGGGATGAGTGGAAGACAGCATTCGAGACAAATGAAGGATTTTATGAGTGGTTGGTGATGCCTTTTGGACTAACAAATGCACCGAGTACTTTCATGAGGCTGATGAATGAGGTATTGAAGAAATTATTGGGTAAGTTTGTGATTGTCTATTTGGATGACATCTTGATTTTTAGTAAGACTAGAGAAGAAAATTTATTGCATATAAGACAAGTTTTACAAAGGTCGAGAGAAGAGCAGTTGTTGATAAACATTAAGAAGTGTAGTTTCATGAAGGAAGAATTGGTATATCTGGGATTTGTGATATCTACGAATGGATTGGAGATGAATCTTGAGAAGGTAAGAGAAATTGTTGAATGGTCTACACCAGAAATCATTGGAGAGATAAGATAATTTCATGGATTGGCTAGTTTCTACCAGATGTTCATTAGGAATTTCAGTTCTATCTGCAATCCTATGATAGAAACAATGAGAGGGGATAAGAAAAAATTTAGGTGGAAATCTGGAGCAGACTGGAGTTTTGAGTTGTTGAAATGGAAGGTGACTAAGCAGCATGTGTTGTCTTCACCAGACTTTAATAATGTATTTCAAGTAGATTGTGATGCAAGTGGAAATGCAATTGGAGCAATATTAAGTCAAGAAGGAAGACCAGTAGCTTATTTCAGTGAGAAATTGAATGATGCTAGGAAAATGTATTCAGTGTATGACCAAGAGTTTTATGCCATAGTTCAAGCCTTGAAGAAGTAGAGACATTACTTGTTGCCTAAAAATTTTGTGTTGTATACAAATCATCAGGAATTGCAGTATTTGACCAGTCAAGGTAAGTTGAATCAGAGACACATCAAATGGGTGGAATTCTTGTAGTTATACTTTTTTTTAAACATAGGAGTGGAAATTCCAATAGAGTCGTTGATTCTTTGAGTAGGAGAAGGAATTTACTAGCAGAGATGAGAGTGGAGGTATTAGGCTTTGATGAATTGAAGAACTTGTATGAGGAAGACCCGGATTTTACATAACCTTGGAGAGCTTGTAAAGAACCAGTCTTGGAGGATAGGAGTCAGTGGTTGGATTATTTCATTCAGAAGGATATGTTGTTCAAAGGGAATCAGTTGTGTATACCCCGGAGTTCAATGAGGGATAGCTTGGTGAAAGAAAAACATAGTGGAGGATTGGTAGGACACTTTGGAATTGATAAGATAGTAGCATTGGTAAGTGAGAATTACTTTTGGCCACAGATTCATAAGGATGTTAGGAAATTTGTGCAGTGTTGTAGAGTTTGTCAAGCCTCAAAAGGGAGTAGTCAAAATGTTGGATTGTATAAGCCTTTGACAGTTTCAGAGAGACCTTGGATTTCATACTTGGTTTGCCAAAGACACAGGGAGGTAATGATTCTATATTTGTGGTGGTGGATAGATTTTCTAAAATGACACATTTCATACCTTGTAAGAGGACAATAGATGTAGTGCATGTAGCAGACTTGTTTTTCAAGGAAGTGGTCAGATTACATGGATTACCTAAGAGTATTGTTTCAGACAGAGATACAATATTTGTTGGTTACTTTTGGAGGACACTTTGGAAGAACTTAAAGGCAAATTTGAAGTTCATTTCTACTTGTCACCCACAAATTGATGGACAGACAAAGGTAGTAAATAGGATTTTGGGGAATTTGTTGAGATGTTTTGTCGGGGAGAAGACCGGAAGTTGGGATTTAGTCCTTACACAAGCAGAGTTTGCTTACAATAATTCAGTGAACAGGAGTACCGGAAAGACACCTTTTGAGATTGTTACTGGAGTTCATCCTAGAGGTATATCAAAGTTGCGAGACATCAGTAAGGAAGATAAAAGGAGTGCAAAAGCAGAGGAATTTGTAAAACATATGAAGAAAGTACATACTCAAGTGAAGCAGCAATTGGAAGATATGAACCGGAAGTATAAGGAGCGAGCAGATGAAAAGAGGAGACATAAGGAGTTCGAAGTTGGAGATGAAGTGACGGTGTATTTGAGGAAGGAAATATTTCTAGTTGGCACATAAAATAACCTAAAAATGAGGAAGTTTGGACCCTGTAAGATTTTGAAGAAATTTGATTCAGGAAATGCCTATGAAATAGAGTTACCAAATGGCATGGGTATGACACCTATATTCAACATTGCAGATCTACATCAATACCATGAAGCAGAATTCAATGGAGACGGTAAAGAAAAATTGGAGAAACAGTTTCCTAAACAACAATCAAACGAGATAGAAGAGATTTTGGATATCAGAGATGGGAGGACAACGTGTGGAAGACAATACAAAGAATATCTTGTAAAATGGAAAGGCAGACCAGTGGAGGATTCTTCTTGGATTTCTCAGGTTGAGGTAGACCGTATTGGTTTTCCTTTAGCCCCAACAAAGTGAGGGACTCACTTTTCAAATAACCCCGGTGACTGATGCAGGAGCATCCTTGGTTCTTTGCAATCCTACATCAACCAAAAATATTTTCATTTCAATTTTGTTCTTGTTCAATTCAAGTTGGAAGATTCAGTGGATCTATTTTTTCATCGTGGACATGTTTGTTTTCCCTTATTCCAAGATTTTAGAATGATTGGATCTTTTTCTAGCAAGTTATCACTTCCATATTAAGTGACAGTTTCTAGAACATAGCACCGAAGCAGTTTCGAGCCTAACGGCTAGTTTTGTCTCTTGTGGATCCTTCTTGTAACTTGTGAATCCTTGCGAGGTGTTTTGAATTATTCCGTGGAGTGTCCCCAACCTTAATTTTGGTCCACACTTCATCCTATGCACCTGTCGAGGAGAAATTCAAATTTAAGGCCGACCTATTTCACACACACATTACGTTTCCTTCATCAGAGATTGTAATGATCTTTGGCTGACGTGGAGAATTTTGGATCTTCGAATGTGATATAAATCATTGTAACCGATCATTAGGAAAGAATTAGAATGAATATTGGATTCGATATGTAAGATTTCAGCTCGTATTAAGGAGCATATAGAAATATTGTATTTTTGAGCATGTTGTAGCAGGTCGGTGAGCCTGATCTATGAACCTGGATGTTATCGGTTGATTGTAACTAAAATTTCTGGTAATAAGAATGTTTGAATCTACATTTGCCTCCATATTCCTGTGTGGTTTCTATTCTGTAAATCTTGTTGCACGGTTTGGACTGTTCTCTTTGAGGACCCTCCTACCGTGACTGCACCAAATCTTCAAACCCAAACAATTTGAAATAGGTAGACTTGGGATATTGGATTAACCAATAACCCCAAGGTTCAATTAATTCCATCACCTCTCGAGATAATCTGAAACCAATATCACCTGTTAGTTGATTAATAACCACATATAAAAATGCATCATTAACCCTTTTGAAATGATTCTCTACTTCTTTCAATTATAATTGGTCATAATATTCCCCTACTTTCTTTTGATCTAGGCTACTATCCATAGACCCTTTAGTATTCAACCCTGGGAACTGACCCATCCTTGTAGCACAATAAATGACATATGAAGTCATATAGAATGTCTTGGTTTTAGCTACTTTTAACATTGATCGTGAATGTTATTTGAAAGAATTTATGCCCAATATAGACGTTGTTTTCCATCAAGAATAAGTTGAATAAAAGGAAACTTCCAATTTTCAAAGCTATCGGAATCCTTCTTCCCAAACACCGGTGACAACAATGTGATTATGTCATCAATCTCATCTAAGAAATCAGACCTCTTAAACTTAGCTGGCAATTTATTCACCGACTTCTTCTGTGTTTTTAACCACCTCTTGTTCATTAGTGCTTTATTCCCCTCCTCATCTTGTGTCCAGTGTGAAAGTGCTTCATCTTCGGACATGATCTTGGGGTTAGGATGAGGAGGTGGATCAAAAATCATCCTAATCATTGCAAGAGTTAAGTGAATAATTACATTCCCTTGTGCATCAATGCACTACCTTTGAGTTGGATTATAGGTCTGTGCAACAGCTAGAATGAACTCAGGGCATTGTACAGAGATGGGAATGTGACTACATGTGCTAATCCAGAGTTACCAATCATTTTAGCTCTTGGGGTAGCATCTGGTGAGAAAGTGTCTTGCCAAAACTGATCCAAATCCAAATGTCCAACTAACGTGTTTGTGATATTCATTACTTCAGATCCAAACTTAGATGGCACTGGGTTTCCTTGAAACTTTTATTTCATTGTGACCGGGATCTCTTATGGCTTTAATCTCTTAGGCTTCTGCCCCTTTGATGTTCCTTCTGGGGGAGCTTCTTCCTCTAAAGATGACAGTTTTTAGTTATCCTACAACATTGACAATTATTAGGCAAAGAAAATATATGTGAAGAATAGTCATAAACATTCATATTGTATCATCATTCATTCCACATAAACTGTCATTTAATCAAGCTAGTTCAACATCTTCAGGTTTTGGGTTCGGGATAGAACCAAGACCCTGACCATTCAATCACAAAACTGAACTCTATCAGAAGTCAGGATCGAGTCCTAACTTGGCACCTACACCTTTGAATAATAGTAGACATGATAACTTTCTGTGACCCGACCCCGCAGTATATTCAAAAATCGGGATCGGACCTTGCCAAGTAACAACACTTTCACAATGGAGTCAATGATAGGATTTTGTTGTGTTTTGATCTCGATGTGAATGAGCAATCCAAATCAGGTTATCGTTCAAAACCGAACCCACAATGATAACTAAGTGCATGTCGCTTCCCAAGTTTTGATCCCAACGTAGTGTTGAGAGTCGAGATCGGATAGTAATGCGAGACCGAGCTAGTTGAAAATAGACATGATTAGGTAGAATTCTAAGTCTCAAACCCGATGTAATGTCGAGGATCAAGATTGAGCTCTTGTCTTGTGTTTGACCTTAAGTTTTTGAACAAGTGGAAAGATCAATACCGAGTTTCAATTCCAATAATGAATCAAAATTTGGAATCAAGTTATTGACAAGTCAATAGACTTGTCTATATTTGAAAATATTTGGTGTTGGTTTGATGTCTGATCGTGATAGTAATGAGGAGATTGGAATCGGGACATGGATTAATACATGTGTGAAAAAACCTTTTAACACTCTGTGGTAACAACCTAAATCTCGATTCCAATGAAACATCGGGAATCAAAGTTTACACAGCAACGATGAACGAAGGCATAAACATATGTAACAGTATCCAAAAATCATGTCTTCGTCATCGAGTTATCTACAAGACCAAGATTCTTGATTTTAAAATGGTTGAAACCTCAAATTCAGACACGGTTCGGCTCAGTGGTACGACCAAAGCCCTAGAAAACTAGGGCACAATGGGAAACAAAATCCCATCAATGCAAACAAACCCAAAAACAAAAACAAGCAAGAAAACGCACCAAAATGATGCAAAAACAAACGAAACGAGGGCATGATGGGAAACCAAAGGAGATAACAAACGAGCAAAAAAGAAGTAGAAAGAGAAGGAAAATGTGAAACAAGGGAAAAACAAACCCAAAAAAATGGAAACAAAAGAAAATGCAAAGCAAAACACCCCTACCTCCAAATGCAACCAAGAATTCTAGCAGCACAACGATGAATTGAAGCGCCTGCTTGAAACCTTAGCTCACAGCGTCACTCTCACATTCTTCGTCAAACTAGTTTAAGGAAGAATGAACAAAAATCGAAGAGTGACAGAATAAAAACTCGTTCGCGCGTGCGAATAGTTAGACATTAAATGCAGGCGATCGAGCCTTGGGATCGAGGCGGTCATCATAAATGCGGGGTCGCGAGAAGACAAGCAGGGATCGAGATCGAGACATGGAACAGACCAATCCCTCAAAAGGTGCAAGGTTCGGTCGATGGTCCAATGTCTGAAACCTGAAAAACAAACAAGACAAAACAGGGGTCGAGGTCAGGACATGGGATGAAACCAGAACTTTGAAAAGTTTTGATGTCAATCATGGTCCAAAGTTTGATCCCGAAACACACAAAGAGAGTTGGAAGTCGAGATCGGGTAATAAAACAGGGACAATAAAATTTTAAGTTATGGGTTTAGGTTCCGATCCGAAACCCGACTCTGACACAAGCAAAACGTGCAAGAAAAGAAAACGGAGGTTGAGATCGGGTCCTTGTTGGGGACTTACACCTTGAAGGGTGTAAGGCAATGGTTTTGACCTGAAATGCGACCCCAAGACACGAAGAAAAATACAAGGCAAGGAATGAGGATCCGGATCGGAATACAAACATAGAATTTTACTTTGAAAAGTAACAGGTGTCAGTGTCAATCTAATACCTGAACCCGAAAAACAAACAAAACAAGGACTTAGAAGAAAAAGAAAAACTCCTAAGTCCCAAACAAGAACACCAAGGACAAAAGAAACAAAATAGGGTGGTTATGCAAGGCATAACACTAACAATCAATTTAACAAAATTCTAAAAACTTTGAAAAAGGTGTTATCTATTCAAGAGGAATATTTGGAGTTAGTTAATATAAGCATAAGGAAATTAAAGGAGGGGGGAAATGAGGAGATTAGATTTAATTTGGGTAAAGAATTATGTTCACTAACAAATGAAATTTCATTAACATATAAGAAGGTGAAGAGATGTCTTGAAAAGTCACAACCTTGGGACTAGGACCCATCCCCTAAGCCATATAAGAGTAGAAGAATTTTGAAATAAGAGACACTGCAAAGCAAAGAAAGAAGAGAAAAAGAAGGAGAATGTATAGGTTGGGAAGATATACTTGGAAAGGAATACTTTGACATAAAGTTAGCAAGAGATAAAGGAAGAGAGCAAAAGCCCCATACAGTTAGAAGGATAAAGAATAAAAGGGAGAAAAGACTAGTCCACAAATCCGTAGACATAAAACAGAAAGAAAATACAAAAAAATGGAATCTTTTTGGGAAAGGCAAGACATTGATGAGGACAAACCAAAGTTGTTAGACTTTGTATCTTCATTAAGGAAAGAGGTATTCAATTAGTACAAGAAAACCCATCTGAAGCGTAGGAAAATTTGGGATGAAGTGAAACAAGATCTTTTGACAAAATTTGACACTTCAGATATCCCTATGGAGAGTGTTAGTAAAATGAGAGATTTAGTGCAAAAAAAAAAGATGAATCTACGAAGGCCTGTGACAAAAGACTCAAGGAAATCTACCACAAGTTAGAGGAACATCTAATAAAACGACAAAAGATTGAATGGTTCTTCATATTACATTAGGACATAAGAGTAGCCTTAGACAGAATAATATTAAATACTTATACATATTTTATTACAATTGCATACTACATAGAAGCTCGGACATGGCACGAACCATAGAAGGATGACATAAAGGAGAATCTTAAGAAATTACAATTATCAATAGAACAACTAACCATACAAAATGGTATTTTGGCAAGAGGAGAGACAAAGAAAGATAAAGAGATTTGGTGCACATATTGTTCAAGAGAAGGTCATGTGTGAAATGATTTCCCTAAGGTCCAAGGAGAAAGAAAGGCAACAACATTACACATAGAACTAAAGATTGTATCGGCTATAAGACAAAATCAGTATATTGTGGATTTTTTTAGGAATGGGATAGCCACCTCACTAAAGACTATCCTACCAATCAATTTCAACTCTAGAATGCAGCAAAACATCATAATCTAAGATGCCCCATGAACCACAACTATGATGCGGAGATGGATAGAAAATGACATATGTTAAAGGGCTTGTGGAAGGTCTCTTATATGACACAGGATATAGACAACCACACTAGAGAGATAATAGAAGTGCTTATGAATTGTAGAATGACCCACTGCAAGACTACATTGGAGATAATAAACAATCAAACTATAGAGGAGGAAGTGGACACGATAGAAACAACCGCCAAAGGAGTGAGGCTACATGTTATAATTGTGGAAAGGTAGGCCATTATGCTATAAAATGTTGGGCAAAAAAGAAAATGAAGTGTCCATTTTGTGGAGATGATTCCCATGACATTCAAATGCGATAAAGTGCAACAATATTATCAAAATGTAGCACAATCAATAAGTGATAACTTACAAGACCATAAAGGAGCTAAGTTAATCAAAAGAATACCACCACAAGGAGTTAAAATTTGACAAAGGATGGATCAATGGTCATCTGATACATCAAGTGAAGAATATTTTGGTGAAGAACAACAAATACAAACCAAGACAAAAAAGAAGTAGAAATCATGAAAATACAACTAAAAGAGGGAACCAAACCACACCGAAAAAGGCCTTACTACCTTAACTCCAACATGAAGAAAAGGGTCAAAACATAATTAGATAAAATGTTGGCAAAAAGGATTATCAAACCGATGGAAGATTCTGGATGGATTAGCCCCGTGGTAATACAAAATAAAAAATACAAGAGAAATCCAAATTGTAGATTTTCGAGAACTTAACAAAGCGTGTATTCATGATCCCTTTACTACTCCCTTCACTGAGGAAATACTGGAATCTGTCGCAAGGAGAGGGATTTATTCATTCACCAATGGGTTTCTCGGATACCACATCCAAGTCCAAATTAAGGAAGAAGATTAGCCTAAAACAACATTCAGCACAGAGTGGGGATCGTTCATGTATACAGTAATGCCCTTTGGATTAAAAAATGCACCAACAATCTTTAGCAGAATTATGATGAATACATTTAAGGAGTTTATCCATGACTTCCTAGAAGTATAACTAGATGATTGGGTAGTCAATGGTTTAGTTAAGAACCGCATTCAATCACTTCGAACCATGCTAGAAAAATGTATAAGTATGCAAATATCCTTGAATATCAAGAAATGCATTTTTGTGGTACCTTTTGGCACATTACTAGGGCACATAATATGTAAAGAGGGACTAATGGTAGATCCAATGAAGATTGTCTTGATTTTGGCACTACCACCACCTAAAACAACACCAAAGGTTAAGAAATTTTTAAGCTATACTAGGTATCACAAAAAAATTATCAAAGGATATGCCACCCTAGTAGCTCCTTTATAAGAACTCGTCAAGAAGAGAACTAATAAAGCTATTAATTGGATCGATCAATGCCAACAATCATTCCACACCTTAAAAAATAAAATAGCAGAAGCTCCTATCCTTATATTTTCAAATTGATCAGTACCCTTTCCCAACCACACAAAAATAAAGATCACCCATTTGCTTTTGCCAGCTGAAAACTTTCTCAAGCCGAGAGAAATTACACTACCACTAAACGAGAGGCCTTAGCCATTGTCTATGCATTACACAAATTTCAACACAATCTCCTATCCACACCATTCACATTTTACACTAACCAAAGCCCTTAAAATTCCTACTAAACAAACCAGTGATACAAGGAAGAATATGTCAATCGTTACTATTATTTCAAGAATTTAATTTAAACATAATGGTAAAACCAGGGAGGAATAATCAAGGTCTAGACTACTTATCTAGAATTGATAAAGGTGAAGAGCTCAAGGAGGTTGATGAAGAGGAATTACCTAGCACCCATCTATTTCGGATAACTACAATACCGAAAGAATTTCATGATGTAGCCCAATTACTTTCTATCGGTAAATATCCCACTGATATGACCACACGATAAAAAAAGTGTTACTACGAAAGTCCCTTCCTTCTACCTTAATTGAGAGAGCCTTATACAAAAAGGGGAGAGATGACATCCTCTGAAGAGTGGTATATGAACATGAATGTGAGCAAATTTTAAGGGAGGCACATGAAGGCATTACCGGGGAACATAATTGTGGAGACACTACTACGTGAAAAATACTACTAGATGGATTATGGTGGCCTAGTATTTATAAGGATGCTAAGAACTACACAAAGAACTGTGACATTTGCCAAAGAATAGGACGACCCACTACTCAAGATGAAATGCATCTCCAGTTAGTTCTAGCACAAGTCCCATTTGAGAAATGGGCTATTGACTTCATAAGACCCATAGACTCTCCGGAAAAACTTTCCAAGGCTAGATTCATTATTACCAATATTGACTACTTAACTAAATGGGTTGAAGCTGAACCGACCAAAGATTGCACCACATATACTACAGTCAAATTTATCTACCATAATATAATCTCGATTCGGTTGTCCATTGAGCATAACCAAGAATCAGGGAAAACACTTTGTCCACAAGATAATAAAGGAAATTCTAGCTAATTTCATGATCACCAATAACCGCAGCACACCATACCATCCATAAGCAAATGGGGCAAGTGAAGCGTTGAATAAGATAATTGGGACCACTCTGACCAAGATGTTTGATGCAAACAAGATAAACTGAGACATTAAAATTGTTGTGGTGTTGTAGGCATACTACACTACATACAAACAATCTACCAAGCACACTCCTTTTGATCTCTTGTATGGGATGGAGGCCAACCTAACTCTAAATTTCATCGTCCATAACCTCCGCACAACACTGGCCTTAAGACTCACTAATGAAGAATCCATCAAACACCAACTAGAAGAACTGGATCAATTAGATGAAGCAAGACAACTGGCGGCACAGCACCTATGGACAAAAAGACGAAGACAAAAAGCATGGCATGACCAAAACATCCGATCCAAACAATTCAAAGTCGATGATATGGTCTTACTCTATAATAGAAAATTCAAGAAGCAAGGCAAACTGAAAGTCAAATGGCTAGGCCCTTATCAAATTAACAACATTCTTGAATCAAGCGCAATACAATTAAGTACATCAAATGGCACAATATTACAATACTTCATAAATGGAGCACATCTTAAACACTATCATACTAATCCAGAGTAGAGTTGACTTGAGGACAAGCCAATGTTTTGAAAGAGGGGATGATGTTAGCAAGAAAATACAACACATAGTCAAGTAAATCCTATTGCATCTTATCGCAAAGAGCCCACAAAGCATAAGATTCAACAAACACCATCTAGGGTAGGGATAGGATAAATGGGTCATGTCCTATCACTTGTATAGGGAAAAATATGTATGACAAAAGAGTGAGATAGATATAAAAAAAGATAGGAAAGAAAGTAGATAAGAATATAGAAGAATATGTATCTAGTGTAAGGAAAGATGATATATGATGTAAAAGGGACATATAAGGATATAAGAATGTGCTCAATATTAATAATATATTGATACCGGAATTCTATTTATATGGTGTTATGTAATGTTCTATTATTTGGGGTTAACTAGTTGATATTATGTCTAAGTCAAACCATTGCTTCCTTTATATAATTGAGTCTAGTGTATAAACTACAACACTCAGGAAGTCTTTGGGGCTCATAACCTTGGTTTGTGACACCCTAGTTTCCTTGTTATCAATTTGAATGGAGACCTCATATTCATCACTTTCTCTTTTATTTTGTTTTATTTGGGTATCAATCTTTCACTTTGGCCCATATACTAACTTGGGTGCTACTTTTGTTTTGTTTCTTTGTTCTAGTAAGAAAATAATGTTATTTTGGTGCTTGATTGAGTTTAGATGCCCATTTGCTTTTTAGTGGAGATTTTGGTTCATTAACATCCCAATTTTCAAATGATTTACTCAAAACTTCGAAGTTCTTTCAAATTTATTTCATTTTTCATTTTGTATTTCTTTTTTAATTCCATTTTCACATGACAAAGCTTGAAACTACTCTCGTAACTTTATGATCCTACCATCCACCACTTTTCACCCAAAAAAAAAAAAAAAACAATTTTCTAATAATATAAAGTTATGCTTTCCATGTTAATATCCTCGATCTAGGACACAATGAAAAGCAAAAAGCATTTTTTTTCCTAAAAACATAAAGTTCGATCTCTAGAATTCACTAAAACTATTTGTCTTGAATAGTAAACCTCTGAAATGAAAAGTTCATGCTTTGAAGAAAATTCTTATATACAATTCTATTTCAATGTGTCGAAGAAGATTTATCTTAACCTCAATTTTCGTGACTATATCCAATATCTGTCATCATAGTCTTTCTTTGAACTTCACCCTTCCTTTCCTCTTCTAATGTCAGAGTTGAAGGCTCCTTCACGATTCATACCTTTATAATCTTTGTAACGACCAACCTACATACATCATTAGTAGGCAAAGATAGACCAACACTTAAGGATTTAACCACTCTGACAAGAAAGATAACATAGTTGGCATGGATGCAACAAGAATGACCTAACGTTTGGCTACAGATAATATTAAACACAGATTTTTAGGGATAGCAAATTTCAGTACCAACAATTCCCACCATAGGGTCATCATCCCATCTTTTAATTATTCGGAAAAATTATATGTCTCTTTCAACAGTTTGCGATTGGCCACAGCATCACTTACCACTAGGACTGCAACATGATCAGCAAAGGAGCAAGGTCTTGAAACCTTGTCCCTGAAAGAGAGAGAAACCATAGGGCCCAAGGGGCAAGGAGAAAAGAGTAGCAACAGCAGCAAGGGCGACAAACCTAGGTCAACACACAACACACATAAACTAGTGTTCCTAAGTCTTCATTATATTCCTAACTATATACCAAAAAGAATTGGCAAAGAAATTAAATTTGTGAAGCTTAAGAATTAGAAGATTGGACTGTTGAATTTGCAAAGATATTATTTACCTTGTAGCCACTCTTTTGGCTGAAAATAAATTTAACCATTACGTCGATGAGCTCTGGAATTTGTATGTTCATGGCAGCTTTCCCCTTGTAACTACATAATCTATAGTTGTGGCATCCTCTGTTATCTATTGTTTTTCTTTGGAGTTCGGTTTCTCTGATCTCTGTTAAGATTCTCTCTTGGGCCCATAATTTTGCTTCTTAGTCATGTTGTGTTGGGAAAAGCGTTGCCAAATGGCTGCGCTCATTAAATATTTTGCATCTGAATGCTATCCTCAAATCCTACCCATTTCCAAAAGTGTTCATTAGGAAGTGGTTTTTCCTGACCCACACTTACATCGAGCCAAAGCATGGTTGGGCAACCCTATTTATCTAGTAAATTAAGATGGCATGTTGTTTTCATTCTGGTGCTCCCTATTCTTTGTAGACAAGATGTATTCACTAGGTACATATACATGTCACCTTTATGGAAACTATCCTAGGTAGATCCTTCGTAGGATTGAAAGCAGGTGACCATAGCTTCACTTAAGGACCAGATTTCTTCATAAACCATGGTCCTCCTTTAAGTCCATGAAATAACATTTAGTTATCTTCATAATATCCACTGATCCAAAGGCTCCTAAATCCATGTATGCAACTTTTTTTTGTCCCAAATAAGTGCCCATGAACCTATAAATCAGGGCTTTTTCCTTTTGCAGCCATTTACTGCTTTATAGTCGCATCGTATAAGAAAATTGTTTTCAGATGGGTTTTCCAGACTCAGCTAGCAACCATTCTCCTTTTAAGGGAAGGTATGGCTTTACTCTGTTCTCTTGGCATGGTGGAGCATAACTTCTACAACGTCCTCTTTGGAGATCTGATTTAATTATTAACTGCAGACCTCAAATTGGGAGATTTCAAACCACTAAGATTCCTTCCAGCATTGAATTAAATTGTACTTGATGATTCAAATATTCAAAACCTCCTGTTAATCAAAATTAGTCTTCACAACCTCCCCCTTAAAAAATGTTTTACCACACTTCACATTTTCTTCTCAGTTACTAATCATCCAGAGAAACTTTGAACATAAGTAGAATGTGTGAGCCCCAGTAAAAAAATTAAGGTCAAGGGCACTATTTAGAGCCAAAAAAATATTCCAAGTTCTCTCCTCCATGAGTAGCAGGTCCTTTTATGCTTCAGAATGAACCATAAAATATAACCTCCATGTTTGAGCAAATGTTTTTTGCAAAAATCTAAACTAGGAAGTTTTCTACCAAGAAGCATACTCACACAGCAAGTTTAGTTTGCTGGCTTAGTTCTAATGCTAGACAGGTTTGCAGTTACAAGCTTGAAGTCACAAGATTGAAAAAATGAACTATACAGACTTCATGTACCTGTAAATTTTGTACAAGTTGATTGTAAGAAGAGCAATAGCCACAAAAGTTACTGCTTCTCACTATTATCAGTGTTTGAAAGAAATGAATATAATGCATGGCTGTTGCTGTGGGGGTAAAAGTGTTAATGAAAAATATAGGCAACATACCATATTCTTACATCAATCTTCAATACAAAATAAATATCAACAAATAAATTTATACAGACGTTAACCAAAATGCAGAATCAGATCAGTCCAGCTCCAGAAGGGTACTGCAGTCACTACTGGTTGATACTCATTTACCATGTTCTAATCATTTTAGGAGTCCATACTCGCCAAGAAGGGCGGCCATTTTCTCTGCTCCTAAGATGGATCATATCTCTTAACATTAGCATTCGCCGCTTTGAGTTGACTGTTTCTTTTGCAGGTTCAGTCTCAGTCAAAATCTCAGTGTTGGTCTCACTAGTTTGGCAGTCAAATGTAGACTGAGGGCTTTCTGCTTCTACAGCTTCCACAATCTGTTTTATTGTCTCAACCACTTCACTCATTTTAGGGCGATTTCTTGGATGCTTTACTAAACAGCTATTGGCTAGAGAAGCAAGTCTCTGAGCTGATTTAAGTGAATACTGTCCCTCGAGTCTTGGGTCCATTACCAGACGCAACTTTTTGACGTCTGATGCATATGGTTTTACCCATTCCAAAAGCTTTTGCTCGCTCTTCGGCCTATTTCTGTCCATAGATCTCCTTCCTGTTATTAATTCAAAAAGCACTACTCCAAAACTCCATACGTCACTCTTGGAGGTAAGATGTCCAGTTTGAACATATTCAGGAGCCGCATATCCCACAGTGCCTACAACCTGATAAGAAGCAAACAGATTGACAATTCAGTGTTCAAGTTCTTTCTTCTATATGTTCTATTTCTTGATATCTAAAATTGTGCACTATCATATGACACATAACCTTGCCCTCGATGCTATACAATAACATGCACGCTACTAATTTTAGTCAATCAAGTCTATTCATTTCTTAGATATTTGAATTTCATTTTTGCAGATAAAATAAATGGACATTAAATGAGCTGTCAACTGAGCTAAGGAAAGAAAATTTGCAAAGCCACTTGAAACAGAACATAAGAAAAGACTTGACGGATCATGTAGGAATATACCTACAAAATAATACAATGAACTTCTAGAATAAAATTTCATACAAGAACTGACACAAACAGAGCACAAGATGAGTTGGATAAGTTTACTTCAAAGATATAAAGCACTAAAGTTACCATATGCAGTTAATTGGAGACTTGGGAAAATCCTGAAATTTGAATCCAATATTAGGTTTATAAGTGAAGTCCTCTATATAATCCAAGAAATTATATGCCTTGAAACTCGTAGGACAAGAAACTTGGGTAATAGATAACATGCAGGGGAATAATGAATTGCTGTCTAAGCTTCTCTCTCTCTCTCTCACCACAGGAAATCCACATACAGAATTCTCAAGAAGGCTTCAACTCAAACAGGTATTAATGCTTTTCACAATCAATGTAGATTATCATACAATTGAATGCATTGGGAATGACAATGGACTACAAAAGAATCTCTTTGCTAAAGTGTGTAATTTACAGAAACTTCAGTTGGATCTGCGTGTTCCGCCTATGTACTGAGCAATTTCTTCTAAAATCCTCCCCCCGTGAATCCCAGCACTAAACTAAAATAGGAGTTTAATTTGAAACTACGTAAGGAAACATTTAAAAAAAGGGTCTCCTAAAATTAACTTCAAAGTCAAACATAAAATGTTTGGAATGAAACACAAAATCACACAAGTCAAATCATCCAAAAAAAAAATCTCAGTTCCTTGACAATGATTTTTCAAGAATTCCTAATGTTAATAATACTGAAAGAATTCCTAAATCTGATAGATGATATTTGGTTTACTATGACTTCTAACTTAATTCATCCAAAGCTATTGTATCTTGAAAGGATTTTATACTTAAGCCTTGCAGTTGTCTTTTCACAAGCTATGAAACAACCCATTGCCATATCATCAAGGCTTACCTGCTGAAAATAAATGGCACATGATTGTCTGAAGAAATAACAGCCCAACTATATCTGATCCTGCTAGACCATTAGGTTGTTTCCTTTGTTATTTGTTTGAATACCACATATGTTGTCAAATTGGTCATTAGCCCTTTAATACTTTATCCTTGATATGGCACAGTATATACCACTAATCAAGAGATTGCTAGTGACAAGATTAGCAAATACTGGACACTTAACCAATTAAGATCACGAGTATTTCAAGCATTACCTTTAATGGTTCGATTATAAATATAAAGAAAAAAAGTTTGTATTCCCTGACTGCCATTTGCAGTACATTAATTTCTTAGTTGAACTTCCTTAATATGATGCAACACTTCATGGACTTGGAGACAACTACTATACAATGAAAGTGCACTTCTGAATTTCCACAACTGCACAATTGTACAAAGCATGCATGATATGGGTAACCAATCAGAAACTAAAAGTTCATAGATGACATTATTGATTATTCCAAGAACCTGCAAACATGAATCTGACTTAAGTGTGCATATCAAAGAGCTCTTGCAGGACTTTATCCTGAAAAGTAATATTTTCCAGGACTTTAGTTATCAGGTCATGCTGAATTAAGAGTTGTAGGCATGACCTTGATTGCTGCACTTGAAACCAGCTCATGACATCTTGAAAGCCAAGGAAGGGATCAGACACAATGGCATAAGTACTCCATCATCTGCTTAATTCCCAAATAAAGACGCCAAAACTTTGCATGAAATTATGATTTGATCATCCTTTGCAGAAAGCATCTCTGTTCCCTTATCCTTCATACCAACCACCATTAATCCACAAATGTTCAACAAAATCTGGAACTCAATGTTTCCTTCTATCCCTAACAGACTGCTAGAGCAATTGGAAATCAGACAATGTTATTGGAAGTGTAATTTTTTGTGCGTATTATTCTCAACATACCACAAGCAGAATAAGACAATGTGCATAAATGATGTTTGATATGACAACTCAAGATGGCAAATTTAATCATATCCCAAGTTCCAACAACACTTGATACTGATTTCAAGTTGTGAAGAGTAGAACATTGTGACTGGAAAAGACACTGTCATTTCAAATCAGGAATTTCAAGTAATTGATAACAAGTGCAACTATCTCAGAGTAGATGGGAAATAATCAGATACACATGTTGCTGTGGTCATTGCACAAGTCTTAGTTAAATTAACTCCTACACAAGCCAACTAATCAACCCATTGCCTGGCTGACTACTTTATAACATGCATAACGAAATGCAATTTGATAGTCAGAAGCAATAGTTTGCAGATGCCAATTACCATGGCAGGTGAAAAGTATGAATAAACAGTCTTATTGACCACATGGAATCACCTTTCATAATAAGATCTTGGAATCCAATTATCAGGATATGTCATGCATCCATTGTTGCAGGTGCCATCATTGCTACATTGTTAACCATCATCCAATGTTAGCTGATAATCCAAGATTGCTCTACCTTTAACATCCTACGACATCTCGCCCCATTAATGGAGTAATCAAGTAATGAATAAAAAAACTAGTAGCATCTTGGAAATCTCCTCCAAAGGGTTTCTCAAATTTTATTTTGATGGAGTGGCAAGGGGAAACCCCTTTTTGGCTGGAGTAGGGGCTTTGGTTCATTCTCCCGCTGGGCAGTTATCAAAGAAGGTTCTAAGTTTTGGAAGATCAGGTCTAACAATAAAACAGGGATGGAGGTGGTGCTGGAGGGCCTTAAGTTAGCGGCCTCTAGTAGTTGTAAGAAGTTGATCATTGAGGAGACTCATGGGCGCTTATTGCAAGCTTGAGTAAGTGACCACCAGGGATTGGAAACTAAATAGCATTTTATCAGAGGCCTTTCTTAAGATCATTTTTCTTCAAAGCTTTCTGGAGTTTAACAAAGCAGCAGACTTTTGGCAAATGCAGGCATAGACCAGTTGCCTTTCTCAGCAAGGATCAGTAATGATTCAGATGAACAGGAGCTTCTCTCCAATTCTTCAAGTGGACTATCCCTCCCATATACTGAAATGTTCCCTTCTATCCCCCTCCTTGGGGAAATTTCCTTTTGTATAGTTTGTGACAAACTAAAAGGAATAATAATGCTGCAGTAGGTAGGAAACGCCCTGCATGTCACATTAATTCGGATGATGGGGAATCACGTAGGAGGTAATTGTTCAGGATTGGATGGTTGGGTTTGTTTCTCTCTGCAGCGTGGGTGTTGTTCTCAAGCCCCGCCATATGGAGGGGCTGTATGAGATCAGTGTTTGTGTAATATGTTTGTTACCCCAGATGTGGATACCCTCAAATTTGTTAAGCTTGTTCTTGATCCAGGCTGGCTGGATACCACTGGAATGCTCAGGACAAGAGCTTCCATTTTGGCTGACTTTAAGGCCAAGTTGAATGCTGGTGCTCCTGATGCAGGGGTGAGGGATTGGATTGAAAGGAAGATTTTACCCAGAGCTGGGAATGTTTTACCATGCGATAGCTCTTAGGAGGGATTTGTAGATGTTGAAGAGGCCCCAGTTTGTTGGTTCAAAGAAAAGAGTGCTGCTCTGCTCAGGGAATTACAGGTGATGTAATCCAAAATGAGGATCTTGCCTCTTTCTTCTGCGAATTGGCTCTATACATTGACAGGTTAGGGGTTAACCTGAGGGGCAGTTATTTGGAGGTGTCGAGCATGATTACTTTGACTATTTTTTTCTTAAAATGGGGTTACTCAGGCCAAGAAGGAAACTTTTTTGGAGTCAACGGTCCAGGTGACACAGTGAGTGCAAAGGCCAAGAAGAGCATTGGGGAGGAGGCTGGTTGCAGGGTTGATCCAGCCACTGATGCTGATCTGATAGTTTGGCCATGGCTGGTAATTTTGGTATTTTCATGTGCATGGTTTAGCAAAGTGGCAGGATATCATGGAAAAGTTTAGTTTTGTCTTTACCAAGGTTGACACCTGTTTAACTGGTACCTATTTATGGTTCCTTTTGGATTGCAGGCTTTTGCATGTAAATCATTTTATTATACAGGTGAGGGCCCCAATAGAGCCCTCAACTTACCAACCAGAAAAATAAAACATCATACACAATATCTACTACTGTTGCCAAGGTTACATTTCAAGGCACTACCAAAGCATAGTTCCACGGAGTTTCCTAACGGGAAGGCGAGGGGATTGGTGGACAGGTTTTGGAGATAGGGGAACCAAGGGCCTGAGTTTGGGGACGGCAGTGCAGTGGTGGCAAGGTAGTTGGGGGTGGCACAAATACATATAGTACTTGAAAAATTAGCTATAACAAGATGTGTAAAGAAAAGTATAAGAATTGTATATGAAACTTTGGCATACTATGTAAAGTTTAAACTAATAAACATTAAAAACATGCAATGATTGCATTGAACATTAACAATGGTGGGTAGATGCTTGGGGGCAAATTAGAAATAAGTCTAAAAATTGCAAATGAAACTTTGGCATACTAAGTAAAGTTTAAACTAAAAAACATTAAAAACATGGCAATGATTGCATTGAGCATTAACAATGGTGGGTGTAGGTTTGGTGTCAAGGGGCAGAGCCCCCAATGAGGTGTAGCACCCCTTGCAAGGCTCTAAGGGCAAAGCCCCCAAGAAGGTCGAGGGGTAGAGTACAAATTAAGGCCTTCAAAACCTCACAAACCTTCATAGCGAATGTCATTTTCACAATTTTATCACTTATTTTTTGCAACACTTGGAAATCCCTATGATGGTTGGGAAACTTCAAGGACTCCTCGAAGTCTCCTAACCATCTCAATGTCCTAGAGTTCCCAAACCAAGAGGCGTTTTGGAAACATCCTCTAGACTTAAGCAACAATTGTGGAACAAGGGAACGTCCTTTGCAAGTCCCCACATCTCATGGACATCCCCGAGACCTAAGCAGCAATGGTGTGATGGTGAGGGGTCATCCCCTCCAAGTTCCCACATCCCAAGGACATCCCTGAGACTTTAGCAATGGTGGTGGGTCAACGAGGGGACATCCCCTCCAAGTCCCCACGTCCCGAGGACGTCTCATCCTAGAAACATGGGAATTTTGGGGGGGCGACGAGTTCCCGTGGAACACTGTACCAAAGTCAAGCTTGGGAAATGGTGAAGAAGCTGGTATTGTGCAAACAAGCTTGTCAAATAGTATTCAGTATGTAAATCTAGATGACCAAGAAAATCAATAAATAATTTCCAATATTGCAGTCCAGAATTAGTTTGTGATCACATCTCATTGATACTGGTTACCTTGAAAAGATCTACAATTTCATCAAAAAATGAGAGAAGGTGCCTTATTGTTTAACCTGAAAAGTTAGCAGAGTTCCCATTTTCTCCTCTATTTCATCTTTCCTCCCTTAACCCCCCACTCTCACAAATCTACTCATCTCCCAATTGAATAGTTACACAATTTCTTCCTCTCTTATAAGTTAACCATTGCTACCACCCCAAGCCCAGGATCTTTTAAGGCTGCAATCACAAGTGATCAAGATCAGATCTCAAGAGATGAGCTGTTAAGTTTCCTCTCTTTGCTTGCTCAAAAGCCATTCATCAAAACCACCTTCCCTTCAAAAATGTCAAGTGGTTGCCTTCAGAAAACGGACAACCCTCCAAGGTTCATCTGCCATCTTGAGAAAATGTAGCAGGTGATCTGATATCTCAAGCAAAGGAATATGGTCTGCAACTTCTTCGGACCATACCCATGCCCTAAGACTCTGAAAACTGGATCAACAAATGCTAGAAAGCTGTGTGTTTGTAGATATAATCATGCTACCAAGAGAGCATTCTATGGGAATTTTTGTATCTAGGGAAAAGGTAAATTTGATCTTTCCAGGAAACATATCACTTTAAGATAAATCCAGTTTAATCATTAAGTCCTTAATCCTACAGATGGTTCAGCTCAACAGTCCTTATATTGTAGTCGACCGTGTTATAAATAATTAACTATTAAGTTATAGTCGGCCAAACATATAGTATATAAAATAAATAAAATAATAATTGTGCACAGCATTAGATTAATATGAGTTGTAATAAGGAACTAATCCCGACAGTTGGGTAGTTGTAGGAGTTGTTGCCGATAGTTGGTATCTCAACCAACATCGGCAGGTTATATAATTGATCATTTCATTGTAGTCAGGACCCAACATTGTGATATTGTGATGTACTTGCTGATATACTTGATGAATGAATGCAATGCTATATTATGTGCAATCATTGTGTAATTGTTATGTTTCATAATTATTACTGTACATTCTTGTTTGCTCCATGTTCATTGGTTAAACCACTTAGCGAGTAAACATATATCAACTCATCTCCCCAATAGATCCCTCAACTTAAGAACAATTAGAGAATTTGTAGCTGCTTCAGAAGTTAACTAGACCCATATCTATGTTGATATGAACCCTGGAAAGCCTCTACCAGATAGAATTTTCTTGGAACAGTGAGGGCCACTGAATGAGAGCTGTCCCATTGATTATCAGAATATCCCTTTCTGCTGTTGATTTTCTCATGCCAAGGACCATCTAGCAAGGGTTTTCCCAAAACTATAAAAAGACAATCCAAACCCCTGTAATTCCATGAATGCAGATGCAATAAAAAGATAATTTGGAGTTATAGATTCCTCTATGACAGAAAGATGACAATCAGCATTCTCAGTCATTTTCAGTAGCATATCTTCACGTTCTTGAATGATAGAAGCAGGTTGATATATAGTTTCTTTCCTCACGCTTATTCTACTGTACCCAAAGATGGTCATTAATGATAGAAACTGGAAAAGAATCAAGGTTACAAGGTGTTCCTGTAAGAACCCTTACATGTTCAAACTGAATTTTTTTCCCTTCGAGGTCTGAGAATTTCTGATTTACTTTGCTTATTGAACAAATTTTTAGGCAATCAAATAAGTCACACAACAAAGATGAACATACCCAACAAAAATAGCTAATCTTCTTATTTGTTTTGAAAGCTGATTACAAATAGAGAGGGCTGGAATGTGCAAACAGGAAGTCTGATATGAATTTCAGACCTTCAATTACATCCACTTGTGCCAAAACACAAGTCCAAACCCTAGTCGTAGGAGTGGAGAATGAAGCTATATGAAGTAGGATGATATGCCTTGCTGGAGATGACTGAAAAACAACTGTAGCAGCCCACTGGAGGTCGAAGATGCCAAATACTCCTCAGAAATGATAATGAAATCAATTTGATGACTGCTGTTACGAAAGTCTGATTATGCCTAAAGCTGGAAATTGCCAAAAATGCCTTATTTTGCCATGCGAACCACTTGAAATCTCTCCTCTAGCAAAATTGATGAAAGTGACACCAACAAAATTCCAAATCTGAAATTGAAACTTCACATAAAGCAATCTGGTTAAGCTCTATGATGAACTCTATTTGAATTCATCTCACATGGTGGAATGGGGTCATCACCATACCACCGTATTCAAGGGAGCACCACCTTGAATCGACTGAAAATTACTTTCAGTCGAGATAACTCTCTTCAAACTGTCTAAACAGAAAAACAATACCAAAAACATATTAATCTCACAGCCCTCCATGCCTTCTTAAATAAGGCTCCTAGTCCAAACCGCCCTTAGAAGGAGAATCTGATTTGTTTTCATTAAAATATTCAATGAATTCATGGCTAAGGCACCTAAACCGCCCTTAGGGAAGATCTGATTTTATTTCCATTAAAATATTCAATGTCTTCATGGCTAAGGCACCTAAACCGCCCTTAGGGAAAATCTGATTTTATTCATTAAAATATTTTTTGCCTTCTTCACCAAGGCACCTAAGCCGTCCTTATCCAAGGATCTGATTTTATTTATTAAAATATTGGTTGCTTTCTCCCTTAAGTCTCCTAAACCACCCTAGGAGAGAGAATTGACCTCCTTATTTGCTTTGACTTGCAAGTGGACCATGAGATAATAATAAAATATGATCAACATTATGCTTTATTTATTGTTAAGGATAAGTCCCCTCTTAAATCTCTAAAAACATCTTACCAAAATGATGATTCTCATGGCCAATATCATTCCCTTATCTCTCCATCTAACCCACGGGAATGCTGGATAGGCTAGAATCAAGTCACCAAGATGTCACTCCGAGAATGGGGACATTACAGTTCCATATGAAACTCAACAGTTTGTCAGATGGTGAAACAGTATCCATACCATCTTCAGAAAAAAAAACTGTATTTCAGATGAAATGTTTTTTATATTTTTTAAACAAATACCATTTGTCTGACTGTGTAGATATGACACTTCAGCTTTTAATTGGGTCATTTTTGGCACTGTTAATTTCAGACGGCACAATCAAATTAAAAAGGGATTCTTCTGATTTGCGTTGATGGCTCTTAAAGAGAATTCAACAGGTTATGACCAAAATAGTTTAATGAGTATTTGCTGTTTGAAGGAAGAATAGTTGGGAACAATTTTATCTTTTCAAGGCCCAGATATGCTTAATGGAGGCACAGAAATGTGTGCCACAATGTCTTGAGCCAAAGGATCTGGTTTCTGTATAATTTCAATCTTGATATGGTTCATAAGCAGGAGATCCTTATTCTTCCATGTTATCATATTGTTTCTAGCATTGGTTCCTAACCTTGGATGGTACTTTTTAGACAACTTGGGAAGAGCCTGTAGGCAGAAGTGTTTTAGTAAGGTTTGTCGCTAATATAGCCATGGTATGTGATCTTTGCAAACGTGACACATTCATTGCAAGAATGACATTTAATCGGTACACTTCCTTTATCCAGTAACTAGTCACATGCAATCCAAAATAAGAAGTCCAATTGTTTCAGCCTTCACATAAGGGCTTCTCAAGGTGCAAATTAACATAGATTTAAGCGTAAGTGACATGACCGTTGCTAATAGTAAGACCAAATGGGGATACCATTCAACAAGTGCATCACCGATGATTTAAAGGATGCATCATTCCAAATTTACAAGTGGTAAAGCAAATAATCATATCCATATAGGGAAACTTAAGACAATTCTCTGTAGGGTTGAACCTGATAATCAAGTATTTCATGTATATGCCTGCCCTGTTTTAGAAAAAATATCCACTCAAGAATATAGTCTGACCTCCTAACTGGTAAAATTTGTAGTGAAATATCCTTTGGCTCCCAACTTCCAAGATAACCTTAATTTTCCCTTTCACCATCGAGTTTTTTATCATTCACTCTATCAAGCTCTTAATTGAGGGCAATAATCTCATAAACTAATATATTTGATGTATATCATTGGGACCATCTCACCCAAGTGACATCTGTTAAAATTCTCCTTCAGCAAGCTGGAAATCATAGCTACCATCCCATTGTTTCAACTAAGTAAATTAATTAATTTGTCCACTGATTTAAGCTACTCATTTTTGTTGTTCAACTGTGCTACCAAATTGGCCTGCAAGCTGCCTAGAAATGGGTATGAAATGTTTCCAGTAAGCATACCCGGAAGACTCTGGGCCAGATCTGTGGTACCCTGTGCTATTCCAAAGGGTACCCACACTTCACTTTTTTAATTTATTGACCCTCAAGTTTGACTTTTCAACTTGAAAATATAACCTAAACCCAACAATTGTGTAAAACTGCTCTAATGATGTTGTTACAGACAACCCTTAGACAGGAACTGCTAGATTTGATAGCAAATTAGCTATTTTTAGGTTGTTTAAGGCTGAACAGAAAACAATAAACTTGAATCGGGAATGGATTAAGCAATTTGACAAGGAATTTATCAATAGAAATTTGACGACTGTACTTTGGAGGTAGAAATTTAACAGAATAAATGGTATAGCAGAGATTTGAAATCTGGGATATGGACAGAGAGAGATCAGCATATTAAGGCTAGAAGCCAAAGCCAATACCCAGAATGAAATCGGGGAACAGGAAACTAAAATTTGGAAAGAGGCAGAAACTTACAGCGCCTTAGTTGTTAGACTCTAAGACCACCTAATATAATTTCTATTTCTGAATGCTATGAATTTATAATATATCGAACAATGAATATCTATCATGACATTCAAGTTTGACAACTTTACATCAACTCTCGAGTAGTATTTTATGGTTATTTTGATTATTCTATGCAAGTTTTGTTCTTCTTCTATGCCTTAAGTTCATATAGCCACATAACATGCATAGAATTTTTTTATAAAACCATAAAATACTACTCAAGAGTTGTTGTCAACTTGTCAAACTCGAACGTTATGATAGATATTATTGACATCAACTCTTCAGTAGTATTTTATGGTTGTTTTGGCTATTCCATGCATGATATGTGGTTATCTTAATTTCTGTTTTAGGCACATGCATGTGTGAGAGCGATTTAATATGTTTTTTGTACAGGCATATCCATAATGTACCTAAATTAGTTGTCCGATGAAGTTTTTGTGTAGTGACTTACTAAATCTCCACTTATTTGTCACTGACATACAAATTATTTGAATATTTTTGGAAGTTTTTTGTTAAGGCAAACCAAAATCTTACACAAATTGCTTTAGATAAGCTGTAACATATAGACTTGTAAAATTAATATTTTAAATTGGAATGTGCACTATACCAAAATTTTACAAAAAATATTTTTGAAGAGATGTGGGCTACTTGAAAATTGTAACTTGGAGTTACATACCAAAAAAAATTTACAAACTTTGAAAAAATTTCATTTAAGAAAACCACAATGCAACTAAATGATAGAACTCAAGATAACTGCATCATCAAGGTAATTTTTTCGGAAGAAGAGATTCATCAGATTCAAGACAGTGACAACATTAAGGGAAATTTGGTCTCATATCATCTTAGATGTCCAGACTAAACTTGTAGTCACAAATGCTTAACAATAACTCATTATATCTGAATTTGACATAAATTATGATATAATACTAGCAGAGCATAAGAACAAGGGCTTCAGTAGTGGCATGAAACATAAGCCCTAAAATGACCCTTCATTCAGAAAAGAGGGCCAAGCCAAAAAAATCTCACAATGTTCATGAACCTATCACCAATCACAAATGGCACAATCTCCAATTCTTGAGATAAGAGAACCCTTGTTTTGGAAAATAATCCTCATATTATTCTGTTTTATATGAACACCAATTTACTTTTAACATGCATGTTTTCGCATGACCCAATTAAATGCATGATTAATAAACACATGCAGATTGTCAGTTATGGCTTATTTACTCATACACATATCAAAATGCATTGGCTACAATCCCATTAAAATATTAGCAGTTGGTGAGATGTCCTTGTAAGACTGGCTTTACATAGTTTCTGAAATGCAATAGGATGCAGATTTTTCATATTCGTGTCAGAATCCATTCACAGCGCCAAATGATTAGCACAGATTTAACCCTCTTGAACAAAAATTGTGTAGAATATTGACATGCTTTTACAGACAGGAGAAAATTTGACAGCTACTGCCATCAAAAAAAAAGTTAAAGTCGCAATTGTGTTATCTTAATGAACATCAAACCTTATGCGACCTACTATAATTTTTACCCATAATTATCAAGTACATATTTGCAGAATTTTCATACTAACCGCTGTGGTCACATGGCTGATTCCTACTGCCGGTCCTTGCCTAGCCAGTCCAAAGTCTGACAACTTTGGATGGAATTCTTGATCTAGGAGAATATTAGATGTCTTAAAGTCTCGGAAAATTATCTGCAAGACCATAATTATGAAAAGACAACAATCAACTTCTGGCCATTATTTTTTCTATGTAATTCCAAAAGGCAAAAGAACCACACCAGAAGAAGAGTAGCAAACATTTTAAACCATCTCCATCGAGCACAGAAAATCATTTCAATGTTACATATGATCTTTGTTCGTTCTTGAGAAGAGTACAAACAATATACTGACCAAGGTCATGTGAATGAGTGATATATTGTGCAATATTTCAGCATCATGAACAGAAAATACAACTAATGTTAATATAATATCTATCTACGAGAAGCTGTCATTAATCAACAAAAAATTAATAAAAGATATATACCAATGAGGTTAAGTAGTATGTTTCTTTAGAAACAATCAATCTTGTTAAAGTTTACTGTCTAATTAAACATGTGTAAATAATATATCTCAGAGCAAGAAGCTAGAAATACATCTCTCTTGAAGAAAACATTTGTACGGAACCCAGGTTTTATAAGGAACCATGAAATCGCAATTGAGATAGAGATGCTAAGGCAGCAAGCATTGCATGTTTATATTCATCAAATGCAACATCAGCATAAATTGATGGTCCTGGAAAATGTTCAATTTAGCTTAAAAAAACATGTCAAAATCATCTTGTCTTTATAAAAACAATTACTCTGCATACTTGTGAATGGATCCATGGAATTGAATATTTAAGCATTATAAGTTTATTAATGGCTAAGAACCAAGAGATTGCATAGAATTTGTTACAACTTAGACTTACCACACTATCCAACACTGCCATAGAACTGAGCAGAAGCTTCAATACTGGAGCCCTCTCTATCCCTTGGTCTTTGGAAAAGGAAAACAGTGATATTTTATCCATGCAAAACAAACTGCATATGTTTTTATCTCTGAGTTAGGAGTGAGAATCACTAAAGCTCCCTTACTATATTTGGCCAGCCCTGACTAATCTCTGCTTCATTGACCTCTTTGTGCATCAAGTTGATTTCTTTGTTCTATGATGGTTCATTTCTCCTTGCAATGCATTTTTAAATCCTTTTGATTTCAGGCGCATTCAGTTCAGTCATCTTATTTTGGTAAGTGAAGTGATTTTGGGAGCTATGGCTTCATTGATGGTGGCCGGTCTCCATGTTCACATATTTTCTTCAAGCTCTCTCATTTGGTGCAAGACAAACTATTCTACATACATGCGAACCCATTGATGTTAAACTTTGGTTGTATCCTTATCTATCGAAGAAGTGAATAAATAACTATTTTTCCATAGAACTTTCCATCCTACCATAGCCACCATGTTAGGGAAAATTAATACTATACCATAGTCTACATGGTATTAAATGTTGTTAGGAGGTCAATATTGAATAGGTTTAAAATAATGTTATTATTTAAACCTATTCCAAGTTAAAATTAATAGATTATTATTGAGTTGTTGAGTGGTTGTTATTACAATGACATAGAATAGAATTTGGTTAAGTGATTATAGGATCAAAACTTATTGTTTGTTGTACGTCAACAAAACAACACTATTAAATATATATTATTTGATTTGATTTAATAATATATCCTGGTACATTGATTTGCAATAAAAATCTTTTAGTTGGTATCAGAGCAGATGAGAGTCTGATGGAAAAAAAATAGTTTTCTTGATTGCCAAGAGGCAGACCTGTTTTTGTTGCAGTTCTCTTGGTATTTTGTATGTTAAGAATAACTGTGCTGGAAAGAGCATAGCATAGGGAATCGTGAGTAGCATTATATTTTTGGTGTTTAAACAGATCAATCTGTTGGAGCATGAATTTTATTTCTGCCTTAGTGGTATAATTTTTTCTTGTACAATCCTGACGAAGTTTGGCATTTTTCTCTGTTGATATGATGCTCAGCCAAAGGCACCCAGCAAAGAAGAGAAATTTACAGCCATGGATAAATGGTAAAATCGTTGGAGGTGCTCAACCTGAATAACAGCATTGATACTTGCTGCTGCAATTTCAGTACCATACAGATCGGAAAGGCATTGCAAAGGCATTTATATCAAATTATTTGTTTGTTATTTAGCAAGTCGCAGAGCATGAGAGTAAGTGGTGTTTCAAACACAATAAAAAGATCAGGTCTGCTGGGAGCAACTGTAGAAATAGAGATTACAATAAGAATTACAAGAGCAGCAAAGAGGCCCAACAAAGTAGAGAGAAGCTTTAAAGGAGTCTGGTAAATCAAAGGCAGAGGCAATAATTGAAGCACCCATATGGTGCAGCATAACAGTGTTTGCACTTATTTTGTAAAGCCTTCGTAGAAGATTTAGGGACATAAAGTTGAATTTTAGAGTTGAACTTTTTTTCAAACTATTAAATTTCATATAGCTTTTCTTTTTTTCAAAATTTCTCCTCCTAGCATAGAGAAACCAAACTAAATTATATAACTTTGATCCAGGAAGAATTGCTTTCTGAATTATTTCTCACGTAAGCAGAATACCATCATAAAATTTCTGGCGAAATAGTTTTGCTACATCTCTTTAGTTGTGTAATATTTAATTGTTTTTCTATATAGTGAACTCTGATTGAAATAATTCAATATCTCATAATTGAGATTGAAATTTTCAATAAAATTTTGCTAGTATTAATGGAATTGTATAATAAAACATCCCTCCTAAGGATTTCACCCAAGATATCACTGTTTGTGAGAAACAGTTGTCTTTGCTCATTTATTCACTTGAAATATCTTCTTTCTAAACCCAGCAGTTGAACTTTTTTATAAAATGATGCATTTTCAGGGTAACCAACATCCTTGTAAACTTTTTTGATTGAGGGAGAGAATCCCAACTTCATGGAGGAGCCAAAATCTCAGAGAATATGCTGTCAATACCTTTGAGGAGCTTGTCAGAGCCGTCAGAGAGCTCCATGCACATCTTGTGGTCCACAGTACCATCTCAGTTGACCTAGCTGAGTGACCTGAGTTTCACAGAGGTTGGAGAAACACAAGAGGATGGAGGACAATTTCCAGTCTTGAGCTCGCTACTAGCTCAGAGACTGAATTAATGTTTTATTAGCAAATTTAGTTCAGAAAAAAGGTGTTTTAAGTAGGGCCTAAACCAACTGAAGACCAGTGGAGTTGTTCTATGAGGTAAAATTCCACCTGAAGAACAGTTGAGGTGAGATCCAGTTCCCACCTGAGGAGCAGTTCAACGAAGTTGTATCCTACTGTGGAGTTATAGGGAGGCCATTCCCACTACAGAATGTAAGTATGTTGAATTATGTTTATCTGCTAGTTCGCATAAAAGTGTGCTTTCTTTCCAATCCAGAAGCCCTCATGATTATTTCTTTCCCATCTTCAAACTATTTTGAAACAAGGAAAGAATGTCAGGGAAAATGATTATTACACCATAGTTTACATAGTGTATATATGTTGTTAGGACTCATAGTAAATAGGTTTCAATAATGGCATTATTCAAACCTAATCTAAGTTAATATTATTGGGTTGTTGGATACTTGTTTTAACAATCGCATAAAAAAGGATTTGGTTGAGAGATTATAGGAAAATCAATTATTGTTTGTTGTACTTCAATAAACAACAGTCTTGCAATAATATCAGTTGATTTGATCTAATAAATTAATAATTATACTGGTATTGATTTGCAATGAAAAGCTTTCATGCTATGCATTGATATTACACTGCATTAAACACCATTGACACATAAAGAAAAACGAAGCTGGGAAAGGCTAACATCACAGGTGTAATGCTCTTCCATCCAGTTCTGAAGTACATACATGACAAACATATACATCTACTAGCTTTCTATGTCACCTTGGAGTATAGGTATTTTCTCAATACTTAATTTGCACTCTAGAATGAGTTTATGGTCATTCATCTTTGGCTTTCATGTAAAGTCGAGTGACAAATTGAATGATCTTTTACAAAAAAAAAATGACTCAATGACACTAAAGTGCTCAAACACAAAATGCACACTAAGTGCAAGTCTTTGTGACCCTGTCTGGCAATTTTTTCTTCAAGTTTCTTCATTTTTGTGCTCCCATGTGAAGCCTATAACAATAGCAATGCCCAATGGCCATGGCAACAAAGCTTCTAGACCTTGCATTATTGCATCATTTCATACTTCATGGTCATCCCCCTTCATCAGATCTCGATAATAATCTGCCTGTACTTGCAAACATTGTGCAAATTTGAATGTGCTTGAATAACTTCACCCAACTGCAGTCAATTCAAGTATGGCTAATGCTGGCCAAAAACGCACAGAAAATAAAAGAAGTTATAAGTGATTTATAACCAATCAAAATAATGGTGACTGCCTGAAGCTCCCATCAATTCAAGCAGCAGCTTAGATTGGCATACCACTTTAGTTTCTCTTACAAAATTCCTATCCATTTCTAAATAAAAATGACATTTGTCATTTATCTAAAAAATTCTTATTCTCCCATTATCTGGAAAGGATAACTGAAGTTCACAGTAGCTTTCCAATGTTTCCCATGTGTTCTAAGTCTGCCCAAAAAATTGTAATCCAGATATTTGCAAAGACTCTGTACTTCAGAAGACAGGAATGTAATTTGCAAAAAGTTTGATCTAATTATGTCAGATTCAATGCTCAGGAATAGAACCCAAAAAAACTTTTGTCCAATTCTGTCATATTCAAAGGTCCTATTTTCAAGTTCCTTCTTCAAAATATATTTTATTGGACTATATATGAATCTGGAAGATCTTCTCACACAGTTAATGAGGTCCATGGCAAGTTACAAGCCACTCTCTTTCGTCTAAACATTGCAAACCTAAAAACAAATATAAACAACAAATTCCAACCTAACATTCACTTATTCGCATTTATTTTTATGCAGAACTGAAATTAGCTAATATGCTGTTCATAATACTTACTACAGCTGTTCCACTAAGGAGTTAACTAGTCTCTCCAGCTCAAGAAAGTGTAGCAGTATGCCTACTAAAGCTTAACAACAACTGCTAGACATTATAAGTAAAAACATCAAAAGAATTAAATTTTGACCAACTAGATATCAATACTCTATTGATTGCAATAGACAATCAACTATCAGGTATGATGCATAAAAGAGCAAACCTGGAAATCCATTTCCTCATGTAGGTAAGCTAAACCACATGCTGCCTCTAGAGCAATTTGTAATCTCACCAACCAAGGAAGAACTGGGAGAGCCCGACTCAGTAGATGATCCTCAAGGCTTTTGTTCGGCATAAACTCATAGACCAAGAGACGCTGAATACCTCTTTCATCATCTTCAGCACAATAACCAACCAATTTCACCAGATTTCTATGCTCAACCATCCCTAGAAAATTCACTTCTGTAACCCATTCTTTATGCCCCTAAATAGCCAACAACAAAATGGTTACATCACAACTGCAAATCACTAGATCTATAAAGATGCAACTCGTCCTGCATTTTAAAACAAAGTCAATGAGAAAAAAACAAGAAGCAAATATAAATTTCTGAACACTTGCTGATTTACCAATTTGCTTGAATTAACAAATATAATTGCATCTTCTCAAATCTGACCACCAAACTCTTTGCTTGTGAATTTATCATGAAATTTAATATATGTGCAAAGCTGGCACTAACAAGTAACAGTTATACAGTTCATTTTTTCAGCAGTATACATTTCCAACATGATGGAAAGATAAGCAAGGTGGAATCTAAAGAGAATAAAGCCAGATTCAGGTTACCTAAGCAAGGTGGAATCTAAAGAGAATAAAGCCAGATTCAGGTTACCTAAATATGAAATTATGGTAGCATTACAAATGTTCATTGCATTATGAACTCCTAAATTACTTCAAACTTTAAAAGCAAAATGTAATGATGATACTGAATTATGAAACTTGGAACTGTGTTGCTTAAGTTGATTTCCTGTAAAATCTAACTAGTTCACATTTCAACAAACATAATCACCATCTCCGTGCTCCAATTGATTCACTTCTAGGTAACCTCACTTCTCTCAATGTTCTATATGAAGGAACAAGATGGATGGCAGTTCTCTTTAATAAATTAATAAATTATTAAATAATGATTGTACAAAGGGTTGATTATTTAAACAATTTTCAATAGAATCTCCCATAAATCCCCAGCATGTGAAGTGTAATTATAAATGGAAAACCAATATAGAGGAATTTTCCCAGCTTCAAGAATCCCCCTATTTTTATTTCCTCTTACAATATTGCATATTGTGCATCTCTGACCATTTATAAAATGGCATCTATTCCTTTGTCTTCTCTCATCATCACTGCTTAGATTTATATACCTCTGCAAAATTGTCTAAGTAACTTAGCAATGTGATTTTATAAATATGCATCTTCTGACAGATAAAGATCACATCATCTTCCCTGATTAGTTTTTATTTTCTAACGCTCGTTTTGTCTCTCTTGTTACAATGTATCAAAGTAGAGATGGATTTTCTTCTGAGCATCTCAGTCGAAGGCATCATAGTCTAGTTTTAGACATTTCATTCACGAAGGATATTCTCAAGAGGAGTTGCATTTCCTGTTAGTTTTAAAGATTTGCTATGTGCCAAATCTCAAAACTTGAGCATAATTCAATAAAGGGAAAAACTGTAGCAAAAAATGAAATGAAACAGAAATATAGAATTTTTTTTTAAATGAGATCTTAAGGATAAAAATATCACACCATGTCAAAACCAAACTAAAGTATTTAAGAAAGCACTTAAACAAAAAAACGTGTAGATAAAAGCAACACTTTTCTAAGAAGGAATGGACTCCCAACTCAGACCTACATTTCTTCCAAAGGCAATATTAATGACACATTTGGCGGATCTATAGTCTTTGCAGAATCTCTACCTAACACTCCAAAAGAACACCTTTTATTCTAAGGCTTAAATCCCTTTTATAATTTGTGTCTTTTGCAAATGACTAGTAGATGCGTGTAACTCTGATATAAGTAACAGCTTTACTTCTATGACCACTGTTATTGCCATGCCCAATGCTATGGTCTGTGTCAGCACCAGAACCATCTCTTGCTCAAGGCTTATGCATCCTTACTTCAGATACCATCTCCTGGATCACATCATCGATCATATCAAGGATGGGATCTTGCAAATCTGTGATCTGTCAGGTAAAATCATATGAAATGGCACAGAAGATAATTTGAGTGTTTACGTGTCTGGATTGCAAGCTTCCAATGACCTGATCTTGTTTGACAGGATATACACTGCCAAGATCAATCATTTTGATACCAGTGACCTAGACCCTAGGAGATATCTAATGGGCAACACCCTAAACTGTTAGTACATAGATGTGTTACATGTCGAAAAAGGCTTTTAACAACAAATTAGAATAATATATTGATGAGATATATGCAAAATATATGATCTTAACAAAAACAACAAAATTGTACGAATTGAATGTTCTGTATATGCCATTCTCTCAAAAGAGAGGAATGGTTGTCTCTCTTCTCTATTTGTTTCTGTGTATGTACATGTTAAATGCAATTCTACACAAGACAGAAACTGTTGTGAAAGATTAAATGGCTGCTCTTCCATGGGTGACCCTTTGCCTTCTATGAGTTCTATCAGTTACAATCAAGCTGCATCAAGGTGTGACAGTCAATCCTGGTCCTGGAGTCATATCAGGGGCTCTGCCCCACAAGAGATGTTGACAGAATTGATGCCAAGGAGATATAGCACCTATGCAATTACATGCTGATGACAATATTGATTCTGCAAATAAATCAGAGCTACATGAGCCCCAAGCATGTGATTGGTTTAGTTTTGGCACAGAATATAAAATGTATTTAGCTCTGTTAATGGTCATTGAAGTAGAGCTTCCACTTGGACCAAGCTCATCACTCATAACAAGATGGTTTTTAATTCCCTATGAATCTTAAAATTCTTTACAACTCCCCCATTATTATTTGCAACTGCCTATGACACCTAAGATGGTCCCCTTATTCTTTGTTACACCCTATGACACCTACAATGATCTGTAACTCCCTTTACATTGTAAGCCCTTGACAAGATTCCTTGAAACTCCTTTGTTTTGACCTCCGTGGCATGACTATGATGTGTTCCTATGACATTGTACTGGAACAAATATCCTTGTCCAATGATCCAAATTTCCGAAGACTTCCTAATCTAAATTGACAATATCTTGATTGTTCACCACAAACCTAGGATCATAACGGATTTCAAAAGACTTCATTTGTATCTACAATTGATTTATCTTATGTCACTAATAGTTCCTTTCCTCTAATTCTTATTTGTTTATGCTCTTCCATCATTCTCTTCTCCATTCTTTTATTCACTCACATTATCACCTTTTCCCTGATCCATTAAATTTAAATGCTTTTTGTTAATCAACCTTTAGTTTTCTTATTAGGTCATCAGGTTTGAACCAACACATATTTTGTTTAAGGTATTATTTCTATAATATCCCAAGATACATTTAGTTTATGTATAGGCACTCAATAACTTCAACTTTTGTAGCATTTTGCTAGTTGATCGTTCAGAACCTCAGGCCTTTCCACCAACTCTCTGAGCCCATTCTCTATGCATTTTTAGTAAGGTCAACTTCTCCTCTTTCATGCTATTCCATGCATCCTTGGAAACATATTCGTCTATATGTCAAATTAAAAAAAAAAAGTGGATTTTATATATTCATTTGTGACTTCTATTTGCACCTTCGCTCCTTAGTAAATCATGTAACTAGTTTTCAAGTCCTGTGATACTGTCTCTAGTTGCAACAGGATGTCATATTTGCTTCCTCTATTTTTGAGGTGCCCACAAAAATAATCTTTTCTACACACTTCCCTGTCACTACTCAGCCAAAAAAAAACAACAGCATATTTCAGTTATGACAGGTGGGAGGTGAAAAGGAAAATTCTTCTAAATACTAATGCATAGGGGAAGTAGAGTAAAATAGAAAATTATTCTTCTAGAACACATGATATGTGATAGTATTGTAAGAAACAGAAAGATTCAACTTAGCTTCCACCAGCATTACTTAAACAGAAATGCCTATGAACAATGATTATAGTGATGTTGGGTCAGTTAAACTTAAATATTGTCATTCTAATTTTTATATCCTTACTGGGTTAAATTGGGCTAAGTTTGCCAAAGCCATTCTGGAATTAAAATTTGTTAAACTTGCTGCCGCTGTAATCAATGACATTTGGCAATGTATCTTGAAACACAACAGGGTTGGATTATTGCTTTGTAGAAAGTCTCAGCAGACATGGCAGACTCTTAACTGAATTCACTCATTACCATTGAAAAATTGACCCAGCAGAGCACTTAAAATCTAAGTTGCTGGTTATGGTACGGGGACAGATATGAGGATGGGTATGGGTATGGGGTTCAGGTACGGCAAATTTTTTCATTGAGTATGGGTATGGGTTTGGATATATATATAAAAAAAAATTTATAAATCTACATATTTAAAATTTTAAAATTATAAAATATAAAAAATAGCAATACTCATTATTGCCATTAAACAAAATATTTAAATACATCATAATTTGCAAAAATGAGAATACTCATAAATTCATAATTTAGTGATTTGTCAAATGTCAATACACAATGAAAATTACAATCAATATTCAATAATCTTCATATTGCCCCATCAAGAGCAACAAAGTCACAATAATACATACAAGCTGCCTCAATAATCTTCATATTGCCCCATCAAGAGCAACAATAATGTCTAAGTCAACACACTCAAGAGTTAGATCTCAATTCCTCATCACCCCTTCATTTTAATCAAGTTTCTTATGTAACAAGAGATGCAAGTTGGAACACACAAAGACCAAATCCTCAACTTATTTTGCACCCAATCGACTGCACTTAACTAAGGGAACCAAGGGCCTAGATTTGGGGATGGAAACTAGTGGGGGTCTAACAATGGAGACCTCGATGAGGTTGAGGGTCAGCACCCCTCATGGGGTTCAGAGGCAATGCCCCCAATGGGGTCAAGGGGCAATGCATGGGGGTTTGGAGGAAATGCCCCTAGTTAGGTCAACCAAGCCCAAATCAACACCTTTGAAACCACACAAACCTTCATGTCACATGCCATTTTCAGAATTTTATCACTTAAGGCCGAAAATAGATATTTGGCACTTCTTTGCTTATAGCAATATTTTTTTTAAATGTTTGATTTTTGGCCCACAAGTCCCCCCTAGGTTTGCCCAGGCACTACAATTGCCCCATGGGTCAAACCCAATGGTGTATCAGCCACAACCCACGCCCATACAAGTACAAGGGGTTTCGAGAGAACCCAATAACGTAGCTTAAAATCTAGCGTACTATTCATAAAGGACGTGCATTTTGTTTTTGGGTAGTGTGATAACCCTTGTTTTCAAAAACAAAAACAAAAAAGATATTTAATAGATATTGGAAAACCAATCATAGGTCACATATATATTTGGCTAAATTTCCTGATCATGATGAAGGTTCAATCCCAAGCTACATGAGTTTCTCTCTTAATACTCTCAAATTAATTCTGCCAAGTTTTTTCATTGTGCGCAATGATTGTCTCCATGTAAATCTCTACAATATAAGTTAAAATCACTACACTCAGCGGATAAACATGTTGACCCTTTCCTAAGAATGCAACAAAAAAAAATCACACCAGACAGCTAGTACATGCCTAATCACATTAAATCCTATAAGTGATGATCTAACCCAAATCTTGTCATAATAATAAGAAATAAAATTTGTTGAGTGTTTACATTTAGGCCAGCTAGAGGGAAACATAAAACACAAAGTTGGTTGAGCCATATGGTGTCTTCAAATCAGATCGACGTCATATAGTTATAATGGCTATAATTTTTCTTTGTCAAGCTTAAAGCACTATGTCCTTGTAAAGTTTGGATTTGCCACTTCAATCCTATGTCAAACATTTATGTGACTTGCCCAATGGACAGCGACAAAGACACTAACAGTGTGTGTGTATATCATAACCAAGGTGATTTCCCTATTTATTTGAGAGGTGCAGCTGCCTCATATGATAGGGCGTTTCGTATTTTTATGTGCTTTCTACCAAAAAGCACAAAAGGGACAAGAAATACAAAAGGAAAAGGAAGGAAGAAAAGAGCAAGAGGGAAACTCTAGATGAACTCAATGCACAGACAAATACATAGGCAACTCAGGAAAGAGGAAGGTATTGCAGATTTAATACTCTCTTCTTTAATGTCAATGGGAATTTGTCAATGGTTTACACAGTGAAACAGCAGAAACCTCGTGAAAATATAGCACCTTCATAGGCTACATTCAGAAACATGCAGGGAATACAAAGTCCCACCTTTCAAACCCTTGAATCGCAAAGTATGAAGGGGATGAAAAAAAAGACATGCAATCAAAAATGACTTGGTGTGATTGCATTCCATTTGACATGCTAGAATCAGATGCAAAACGAAACTAATCACCTCCATTTATGAGCAACACTAAACTCTATAATGTTAAAATTTACATTTCATTAACATTAATATGAACATTACCAATAATGTAACATTAGTCGGCTGGTTCTTGACAGAAACTTCAAAAGAACAGCAGCTCTTGGAGAAGCTCTAATATCTAAATCTGCTTTCTAATCGATAACCTAATCCCATCCATAGTACATCTTTCTCCAGCCTATTTATTAGAGTGCATGGTGAAATTACTTGCATAAGAATATTCCACCTTTTTTGACAGATCACAATCTGAGATACATTTTGTGGCTTTAGTCCATAAATATATTTGCACACTCTAATAATTTATTTAATTCTAGAAAAGAATTAAATAAACCTTATTATATGTAAATGTAAATACAACTTACAAGTGGACACCTTTAATAACGTCAAGTACATACTTATAAAACTTCATGCAATCACACTAGAATCCTTTGATAAGAATCTGCAATCACATGAAAATGGAGAATTTGACCAACCTTTGATACCTCAAATGAACTAATATAACTTCATCTGATCACTTGAATCCACGCGGGAAATTGAGTCAGGATTGGATATCATTAATGTTGCATGTAGAACAAACTAAGATCCTACGAAATCCACTAAATTGGTAGCTTAGAACTTTCGTGAAAATCATTCACATCAAAAATAAAACCGCTGCATTAAAAGTGGCATGGTGTTCTTCATCCTTCACATGAAGTTGGGTGTGAATCCACACCCTTAAGATTAGACAATTGTTTATGGACAGAAAACCCATTCTAGAATAGTTGCAGCATCAAATCTTATCATTAATGACACTCTGGGTTGTGCAAGGTAGTAGCAGGGATGAAAGTGTAAAATGCAGGAATTTTGAAATTTCGGGGATTTGGGTCGAAGATGCCTCATAACCAATACCATTGTCAAAGAGTCGGGGATTAAGAGTAAGCCATGCTTCATACTATGAGCAGGCAAATAAGAGTATCCCCACATCACTAACTCTAAGAGGATACATAAAGGAAATAGTCAAGGAGTTGGAATCAGGGGTACTAAGGAATTTATCGCTTAAGGCATGCAAATAAGGATAAGTCCGAACTAACGATCCTCATGAATAAATAGTGAGAAGTGTTGGGGATCGAGGCTCGAGGATACCACAAAAAAATTACCTTGAGTAAGGGATGGTCAAAACTCCGACTCCAAAAGATAATATAAGAATCGAGGAGTTGGGGTTCAAATGAAAGGCATGCTAGTATGGAAAAGTGTGAAACATTGACACAGGCAAAGTAAAGTAGGTCAAGGAAAACAGATGACCGAGCGGTGGAAAACTTTGAAATTCCGAAAGAAAAGGGGAACGAATGAAAGGTATGTTCAAATGAGGAATTCCAATATCCCAACAAACACAATCAAAAAAGGCAAAGTTGGGAGGAAAAGCATACCAGAAAGGGAAATTCCAAAACTCTGACAAACTGCCCACATTTATGGAAATAATTAGAAAACACTCCAGACTTTGAATTTTGTGGAATTTTTGCACCCTCCAACATGTGATAGGCACAAGGGAGATGAAGGAGAAAAACACTAAAGCAAATTTGACAAATGGAGACCCTTCCAAGGATTTCTCAAATCAGTTATATGTGATGGGTAAAATGAGGCCTAAATAAACAAAGGAGTTGGGACTCAAGCAAATTTTGGCACTATCAAACTGTGTCCCAACACATGTGAGTGAGAGTAGGTTACAATATATGTATGTCTGTGAGACAAGGGAAGAGAGAGAATGAGTGATTACACGGTATATTGTGTATAATATATTATATATATATAAAGAATTACAATATATATATATAATATATTATACACATTGACACAATATACACATATATATAATTTTGACACTGTCAAATTGAGTCCCAACACATGTGAGAGGGAGTAGATTACAATATGCGTATGTGTGTGAGAGGAGGAGAGAGGGAATGAGTGATTACAATATGTATTGTATAATATAAATATATGGGGGATTACAATGTAATGTTGTGTTATCTATTACACAATAGACATTGTAATCCTCTCATATATATACATATAACACAATTGACATTGCAATCTCCCATATGCAGAGAGAATTAAAGAATATATATGCGTCGGGATTATCAATTGAGGCAATACAAAGAAGAAAGGTGAACAAATGCAGTGGCACGAATGAGCAGCATGGCGCACGTGTGAGAGATGAGACACCACCTTCATTTCAAGGCATTTGATTTGAATGCATTTCTCAATATATAACAGCATTATCTCTTTATCCCTGTCCAGTTGTACTCCTTTGTAATAGTGTCTACTTTGTAATGGATCATTCCTTTGTAATATGGTCTACTCCAAGGGCACAGCAGCTATTATCTAACGACTAACATTTATCCCACATGCACAGAACTTCAAATGTCTTCGTACATAAAGCTGCTGCACCGCCATTTAGCATTCAGAGTTATAAAGAGAGATCCTTCTTGAGCGCACACCCCATTTTTGTTCCATTTGTGAAGTGTGTTGCTCCTGACCACGTGCTTCAATGCTGTTTAAGTGTGTCTTTATTTCATGAGGGGTAGTCCTACATGAATGTTGTAAACTGCAAATTTGTTAAATATATTGAAAGGCACTAGAATAGACAGTTGCCTTGAACAGAAGAAAAGTTGCTTTCAAATGCAACCTCAGTCCCCGTGCCTGTGCGTTGCTGTCTGCTGTATGCTACCTACATGAGCAGGTTGTGAGCATTGTGGTTTGCCTGTGTTTGAAAGGCGTTAACCATTTTTTCCCAACTAATATGCAACCCAAACGCATGAATCCGCACATTACAATGCAGTTTCACAGATCCGCACTTGAGAATGCCATTTGACCAGAAAGTTTTTAAAATGATGAAAACAACCTCCAATGCGTGAAAACACTTTTAATAATACAAAATGCCTAAAATGACAAAAAAACACTTTCGGATGCGCAAAACACACCTTGCGATGAGATATGGCTCAAAATGATGAAAACGGGTCTCAAATGGGTAAAAAAATGTTTTACAGAGCCATTTTGCCAGATGACTAAAGTTGCTTGTGATGCGTGAATCCGACGTATAATGCCATTCTACCTATTCTGTGAACCACTCCTTGCCATTAAATTTCTTTCATTTCCATTCATGCTGTAGATTTGCTTTCTCTTTCCAATTTCCAGTGATTAAAACGCCATTTTTCCCACACCAAACATTAAAAAGGGAATCATTTTCGGCAACAGGGCAAGACATCAAAAGGGGTTCAACAGAGTCGCCGAGGCTTTGACAGATGTGATGTTCGATGAAAAGAAAACCTAGGAGTAACAAAGGTATTTCTAGTTCTACTTTATTTAGAAAACAAAGAAGGGCAAAACAAATGCCAAAATAATAGGAAATATAAATTGTTTTGAGCGGTTACCTGTAGGGCAGCAAGAGGAAGTAATAAAACACAAGTTGACCGTGCCATGTGGTGTGTTCAGGTAAGTTCGTCATATAGTTTACTGGTTGTAATTTTTTGTGTCAAGGTTGAGGCCCTGTGTGTACGATAGTTTTAATAGTGCAAATAATTGTTCATCGTGTGCCATTTTTAAGTGTGTTTAGCAACTAATTTATGTAATATATAAGAATTCATTTCATCCATCTTTCATGAGGAATGATTTACAAAAATCTGCCTCATAAGAACTTGAATGGATGAAGCAGGGAATCAAATTTCATAAAATGAGATGTTGCATCACAGCAGGGACTTGCACCTGATAATTGGTACTTCCTCACACGGAAGTCAACCATCTTAGTATTATTCAATCTATTATAGCAATCTCTGTTGCAGTAACTAATGAGTGTGAATTCTATGAATATAAATGGGCAGCAACATACGGTGCCTAGCATAGCGTGAAAGCTCTTTTAGCAGAAGAGAAAGCAAATAACAATTGACGACTAGAGGGGGCTTACTTGCAATCCTTTCTTGTTGAGCTGCTTGACAGCTACCTCAATTTTGGAATTGGGATTTTCAAGGCTTTTGACCAATCCTTTGTAAACACACCCAAATCCCCCTTCTCCTAGCATGAGGTGGCGACTGAAGTTCTTGGTTGCAAACTTGAGCTCTGCGTAAGTGAACACTCGGAGATTCTGTGGTGGTTTTTGGGACAAGGTGGACGTTATACTCGGGTGTCCAGGAGAATCAATACTCGTATCAGACATTGAAATTGTCTGAGACTGGGACTGAGACTGAGATTGAGAATGCGAATGAGAATGAGTCTGAATGTCAGAACCAGACCTTCTCCCTTCTGGATTTGACCCGCCACTCATTGACCGCGTCCATATGGATTTCCTCTTGTTCTCGTTGTTGTTGTTATTCCTCTGCTCTTCCTCCTTCCTGTCTCCATATGAAAAATGGAAACACTTCATATTTGACAGCCCCGGAAACAATCAAAGCACTTGTTAATTGCTTTACTCCACCCAACAAAACGGGATCTGTGATGTTCTCAATAGACTTCAGCCTCTCAATCCAAATGGGTTATCTGTGAGATACTCACTAGACTTCAGACTCTCAATACAGATGGGTAAAATGTGATGTCAATTTGGTGTTTTCCCTTCACATTTGCTGCGCTTGTTCAACAAATCCCGGCATGTCATCACAATTGGCGTCCACCATCACCTAATCGTCTTGAATACATCCCCAAGCGATTGCAAAGCAGGCATGGTAGGCTGGAGAAATGGGAAGAAACAGATTGCTTCAACTACCTAATACTTTGTCCACAATACAATAGAATATTCTATCACCGCGTCTTCCCGCTTTCTTGACATATTCGCCCTTGGAGTACAGCCAACTACAGTACAGCGCATCACACTATTAGGACCATCGACAAATTGATGGATTACTTTTTCTTCTCCACGTATTTCATCTTTTTCCACAGAATTTATTTCAACCAACCCCCTTCTTTCACGGATAATACAATTTTCCAACCCAAACAAAACAAGGGTTCGAAGGAAAACGATCAGTCCGCCGGCTCCACCGTATGCAGACGTCACCCTACGTAAGATTACCCTACGTTTTCTTTTTTAATAAATGAAAATTTTAATAACATTCACGAAACGGTTAGGGTAGTAAGAGTTGTAATAAAGGAGTATTATATTATTAAAATGGAGATGAAAAATTGGTCCTTCATATTCAGAAAATATTCAACACTATCATTTAATATGGGTTTCATCGAAGAGATAAGATCTTACTTATCAATATCTTTTTTAAGAGTAGATAGGTTAACAATCTTTTCAATTATAGTATCATCATACTCAATCTTTTGTTTATAAAGTTGTTTGGAAGCATTATTAAGCATATATTCAAAGTGGGCAAAAGAAAAGATTAAAAAAAAAAAATGCAAGCAAGTTTTAGATCAAATTATTCAAAAATTGATCATTGAAAAAGTTTAGAATGAAAAAAAAGATCTATTTTTGTTTTGTTGATTTTGATAAGGCTTTCAACATAATTCTCAAGCATTTACTATGGTGTCAAACAAAGCATTTCACCATCCCAATGCAATTTAGAGCAATTGTCCATAAGTTGTATGAAGAGGTTTGGGTAAAAATTAGAACTCAAGCAAGCATTTTAGAAAGTTTTAAGAGTGACATAAGAGATATGCAAGGGTGTTTTTATCTCTTATTTATTTTAGTTTTGTGTAAGGGGGAAATCAAAATCATGTAATGTAATCAAATTGAATGAATAAAGACTAATATAATCAACAAAAGACGATTCATGCCCATTATTCATGAAATGGAACTACACAATTAATGAATTCAAGAACGTAATTGAAAGAAAACAATAACAATGAACTCAAATACAAAGTAGCTTTACCATTCGGTGTCAGAGTGCGTTCGCGAAGATGTTGGGTTGTTCGTATCAATGCAAAGCCTCCATTATGCATACAAAAAGCTTGAAGAACATGCGTGTGTTGATCGAAAATATGTGTAAAGCTTTGTCAAAAATATCGATTAAGATTGTGGCATTACTTCGTTGTGTAAAATATGTTGGTTCTCTGATCTTTTTTAGGAAGAAGATGGTTGTTATATAGAATTTGTGTTTCGAAATGAACACTCAAGATCGCGTAGTAGAATATCATGATCAACAGTTAAAAGATGTTGAGAGGAAATAGATAGGAATAATCAATGGAATTTTATTTGGTAATTGGTGTGATTGAAAAAATCATTTTGAGTGTTAAGTGGGATTGAAGAAATAGATTGAATAATCTGTAGGATTGAAGAATAGATTGATATGTCAAGAAATAGATGGATCAATCAGGCAATTGGATCAAGAAGTCAAGGGATCCTAATTTGCTCAATCATAAAAGTGGGTGAGGATAATTGATTGATTGATTTAATTAATTAATCTTTTTGAGTTGAACTTGCAAATCAAGTTTGACTTTTGCAAACAAAGTTGTATTTGTTTGATTTGACTTTTTGATGATGTTTTGAATAATTTATTTATTTATTCAAATTCAAGGGAAAGTGACATAATTAAATTATTATATTGACTTAGGGAAATAGGGTAAATTAGCGACATTATTTAATTAATCAAGAGGAGTAAAGTTATATTGAGACTTTATTAAATAAATGAAATTTATTTAATTCGTCAAAAATGGTGAAAAAGTGAATTAATTAAATAATGTTGTTTTATTCAATTAATGGAAGAAAATGGGGTTTTAAGACTTTATTAAATAAATAATTCATCAAAAATGGTGAAAAAGTTAATTAAATAATGTACTATTATTCAATTAATAGAGGAAATAGGGTTTTAAGAGTTCATTAAATAAACGAAATTTATTTAATTCGTCAAAAATGGTGAAAAGGTGAATTAATTAAATAATGTACTATTATTCAAGTAATAAAGAAAATTTATGACTTTTGATGCAATTGATGTGAAATGTAGTGATATTTAGTGATAATGATGTCGCTGATGAGACAATGTCATTCAAGATGTCCGATAAGTGTTAGGTCAATTTTACATGTCTACATTTTCCCCCTCTTTGAGACAAAGTACTGGTTGTTTTGTTTTAAAGATTTTGATGTTAAGATCAAGATTTTGAAATTTTTGTGCCCCATTGTGCTCCGGTGGTTGGTGAAATGATGGTAGGATTTGGATTACCCCTCAAGAGGTTGGCTGAAAAAAATCACTTTTGAGGTCAGGCTCACGACACTATTTTATTTGAATTCAGATGCATAGAGGACAAAAAGTTAAGCCTATAAGTCTCTTGTTGATAGTTCAAATGTTCTCGGGAGGTCCTAATTTTAACCTAGGAAGGTTTCCTAAGTTAAAAAAAAAAGGGTTTTGAGGGTTAAAATAGGTCATTAGGGCTTAATTCTCATCATTTGCACTTTGAGACTATAGGAAATTCTTGCCTCTGGTTTTCTTGTTTTGTCGATTGTCGAGGAGCTATGGTGAGGATTCGAGGAGCCCCACAATGATGGATGTGATTCACAAGTTCAAACGGCCTCTAGGCATTGGTGCCCCAATATATATCCTTTCGTTTCTCGTTTTCATCTTTCTATGTTTGCGTAATTAATGCACAAAGTCAAAGTTATTGATTGGGTTAATTTTATGACTTTTGCACTTTTGCATCATTTTTAACACTTTTGTTGTTTCTGAATGGCTCGCATTTGATTTTTATGCTCGCTTTCTTAACATGTGTGCTCTTGAATTCAATTTGTGCTTTTTTTTCGCCCTCGCCTAAATTTTGTGCATTTGATTTTTTGTCTTCATTTTTTTCACTTTTGTGATAAAATTTCACTTTTGATATACATATGTGCTTTTGAGATTTTTGCTATTGCCTTTATTTTTCGCTTTTAACAAAAAATTGTTCACTTTCGCCTGTTTTGTTTGCTTTTGAGAAAAAAGGTTTCGCTTTTGACTATTTTAGAATTTTAAGTCAATTTGTTTGTCATTTGAGTTGTGTCTCACATTTCCATAGTAAATCCCTAACATTGTTGGTTGAATGGTTGCAGGCGGTTCTTAATCCAATCCAGTCAAGGGAGCGACGTCCACATGATCTATTCAATTTGATCATTGGGTTTCACGAGTTAGAGCTAGATGTTTTAGATGATGTCGGGTTGCGACATATCTTGCTACATGTCGACTATCAGATGTCACAAAGGGATGATTATTGCTCTTGTGGAGAGGTGGCACTTAGAGACTTCATCCTTTTATTTACCTATTAGGGAGGCCACTGTCACCCTTGAGGATGTGTGGAGGATCCTCCATATACCCATTCATGGAGAGCTTGTTACATATTTTGTTCGACGAGGTACCTGCACTATGCACTAAGTGCTTGGTGTGAGACATCTTGAGGTTCGTGAGGCAGAGGTAGATTTATCGATTTTTTTTGGCAATGTTGATCTTGTTTCCCTGGTTCTCTATGGTTTAGTCATGGGGCTCATGATTCCTGATAGGTGAGGTCAATAGTTTCCTATTGGTTGGGGTGTGTGCATCGAGTAGATGTTCAAGCACAACATCAGATATGCATGGGTAGGGATAACTTTAAGAAACCCCTCCAAGGTGTAAAATCTTGGCGAATCTTTCCTTATATTTGAAAAAAAAAATTAAAATTTTTTGGCGAATCTATGCACATTATTAAAAAAGTATGTAAAATCCTGGAAAATCTTAATGAATAATTGGTAAAAATAATAATCACAGTGGCGAATCCTAGTGAATATTCACTAAAAATATTAATGACAATGGTGAATCTCTCCTTTAAAAAATTGCATAGTTGGTCGACGCAATTCCCCCATATTTTTTTTGTTTTTTGTAATATTGAAGTAGGGGCCCAGGGGCAGCAACCATCGGCGGGGTCAAGGGGCAGCGCCACTTATGGGGGTCAAGGGGGCAAATCCCCCTTTGTGGGGGCCAAGAGGGCAACGCCCCCTTGTGGGGTCCGGGGACAGCGGCCCCAACATGCTCCTGTCGCAATACAGGCGGGGTCGAGGGGCAAAGCCCCTCGCCGCCAAGCATAAATTCACTATAAAAAATGCATTAGATAACACACGAATTAAGTGTTTTCTTTTAAATCTCACTTTAAAAGTAAGAATAAATGAAAAGTGTAAATGTTGCCATCGATTAGCAATTTAGCTTTTTGATCAGGCGGCTGCAGGTTGATTCTGTGGCCTAATACGCACATGCCTTTTAAAAGGCTTGTTGATTTAATCGTGTGGCCCAAAACAAATTTTGGGCCTCAACAAGCCTTTTAAAAGGCATGTGCGTATTAGGCCGCAGAATCAACCTGCTACCGTTCAATTAAAAACCAAGTGATGATTTGATGGCAATAAATAAAAGCCTAATTCAAAGCTAAAATTTCCTTGAAATTAAATGGTAATTTATTAATGTGGCGATATTTCCCCAAAATTAATGGTAGGAATATAATATTACTGGCGAATATAATCTATATTTGTGATTATAGTATAAATTTCTGGTGAATCATATCCAATGGTGTATCGTTTAAAATATAATACATAGGCGAATTAATCGAGACGCTTTTTTTTTTTGTAAAAACCTAGCGATTTAGCATCATATTTAGCTTGTACTATTCGCCATTTATGGAGGTCCCAATTTCAATTATTTGCCAACTGGTGAAGATTCACCACTAAAGTTTTTCCTGTGCATGGGGCACATGTCTTCTAGCCCACTTATATCGAGATATGATGGTGTCTCTCTACTGCATGTATGGGCTTAGGAGCATATCCCAGTTGCTCATCCTGGTGGCATGTTGGATCGAACTGTGAGGGATCCATATTCATATCATTATGGAGATTTCCTTCACTATACATGGCCTAGGCAGCTTCCCTACTAGCACTGTGTTTTTTATGATATGTCAAGTTTTGTATGGAGACCGTATATGGATTGTGAGGCATGGCTTGACGACCAGGAGTAGTTTTTTATTTTACAGACAGACTAGATGGCTCATTGTTCGTGTTTGTGCTTTACTCAAGAGATATCTACCCGATAGGGCTTATCGGCAATTTGGAGAGAGGCTGGGTCATTTTCCTGATGCTTATGAGGCTCGTTTTGGTTAGAATACTAGGGAGGTCTGAGTATGGGGTCTATAGACCAATCGTGATACAACCTTGGCAGATTTTAGAGCTCTTGCCCCATTCGGGTGGGGTTGGGTAGCTGGTTTGGTAGACTGGGACTACATCAAATTTCATCAGTGGTGGGCACAATGCATTTGATTAAGATTAATAGATCTCAGCGGTGTTCCTGTAGTAGATAGGGCGGGCATTACTGGTCACCAAGGAGAGAGATAGCACGTCAAGATTTTTGTTGAGCAGCTTGCCAAGGCGAGGTAGGATAGTGGATAGGGTGATCCGATGAAGAAAGATCAATGACAAGTTCTAGATCCTCCACCACCTGGGGATGGATCAGTATAGTTAGCACATATGATAGCCAGGAGGGATGTAGAGATAGTGTGACAAAAAGTCATGAAGGTAAAGAGGGACTGCTTGAGGATAGAGCAAGATAGCGAGATTGGGCGATGTCATGTTGAAAAATCCCAGGTACAGTTGATTACAACTAAGAGAGATACTCCTAGAGCATAGCATGATGCCCTCTATGCGGGGCGAGATCAATTGTTACAAAGGGCAATGTACTATCAGAATCTCTATGATGCCTCTATTCCTAGAGCTCAACAACAATCATGGTTTGGAGAACCTAGTACTGCTATGGTGCAATGTCCCCTTTTTCCAACATCAACATCTTTGTAGTGGTTATCCTATTAGTGGGGTTCTTGTAGGTTAATATAGTGGTTAGGGAGCCCATTCGGGTGTTTGGTGACCCTTTGGGAAGGTTTGTGTGGTGTTTTAGGAGCTTTGAGCTTGTTTCCTACTTTCAAAAGTAGTTACTATTTTTTAGGGGGGACTAGTAATTCACCTGATGACCACCTAGAGCTTGTGGAGCCTTGCAGGGGGGCTTATGGGCCATTTCAGATGATCAAAGACAGTATCCTATTTTCTAGGGGAATCCATAAATTTAGGGGGGAGATTGGCAGTTGGCCTACTTTGTTCAGACATTACCCCAGGACCCATTGCAACATGGGTTTTCAATTGGAGAAATCAAGCGATGGTCTCAGAATGAAAATTCAAATATTAAAGTTTTAATTTAATAAAGTGATTGTTTCACTTTATAATACATTAATAAAATAATAAAGACTTTATTAAGAGAATGTATTTTAAGTCACTTTATTTATATTTTATTATTGAAAAAGGAAAAATCCTAACTTGGGCGTGGGATTTGGAGAAGGCATAAAGAGAGAAAAGAATATCATTTTTAGGATCCAAGTTTATTATACACAGACAAAAAGCTAAGCAACAAGGGTTTGCAGGTATGGAGTCCCAAGCTAATTTGAGAATGAAAACCCTCAATTGGGACATAGTCTACAGGTGTGGAAGATCATCCAAGGTCTCTTGTTTGTATGGTTTCACATAGAGATCATCATCTAAGCATTCACAGATTTACTTTGAAGTTTCATTCAGCATTTCTAGTTTATATCAGCATATTAGAATAAGACAGAGGCCACTTCTGACAGTTGCACAAGCCCTACCTGACATGTTCCGGGTATGAATCATATGTAAACTCTAAATCATTAATTAAATTTGGTTATTTATCTCTTGCGTCTGTTTAGAACTGTCATTTTGCAAAAAAACTTTATTATATCTATATTGTTGGCAAAATTCAAATAACCTAGGTCAAGGTGGGTTATTGCATTGGTATCAAAGCTCAATTTCTCTTGCCAGCCTCAGGAGTTTTTGAAAATATTTTTTTCTATGAGGGTTTGAGAATTTTAGCGTATTAAGCATACAGATCAAAGTTTTTGTATATTGGGGTTTAATCTCTAGATTTTGATCTAATTGTGGAATAAATATCAATTGAAATGTTGGCATTCTAAATTCTATAAATAAGATAAAACTTGGTTTTTCCTCCGAATGAGACAAACCCGAGTTTGTAAAAAGAAAAAGGAGGCCCAGATGTTTGGACTGTAGTGCCAATTCAAGGGGTCGATAATATTGGTAGGAGCCACCGCTTGTAATTCTAGGCCAGCAATGGAGTTTGAGTAATGTTACGACTCTTGTTGATAGTCGATATCTTGCAAGTCACTTTATTTGAATCAAACAAATTATCGTGGTCTTAATGATCTGCAGAAAAGGATAATTCCTTTGAATTTCGGGTGCTACTTGGATGTGTGCATGCTTCCAAGAAAAAAAACAAAATTATAATCAGGAAAAAAGATGAATAAAGGTTCCCAAATAAAGACAAATTACAAAAAAAATAGATAAAACAAGGTTGTGGAGCTGCCAATCTCAAAGGAGTGGTCAGGTCAAAGGGAGGAAACCTGTGTGATTTCACACAAAATAAATCTCATACCTTTAATTAAAGAGTCAATGCCGCTACTCATTACTCGACTTCCAAAGGAGAATCAAGGCATATTTTGATTGTAGTTTGCTGAAGAAGGTGATGTGGCCATATCACAAGAAGCAGCCAAAGTCGGGAGTAAAGGTATCCCAAATTGAGGAGATTGATAACATGTAATTTAGTTTCTCAAGATAAGTTTTAATAAATAGGAAGAGACAGATCAAGATCCTTGGGAAATTAAGACCAGACATGAGTCTTACTAAATCCTAGGCTTATGTGTTTGATTGATTGCTAATACATAAATATTAAGCATGCAATAAATTCAATGGACCTTCAAGATTCATCGCAAGCCTCAGATATGGATATATGCCAGCTTGTGACCAATGACTACTTCTTATATTGAACTTGTGTTTGCTCCAAAGGGAAATTCATATTTGGTATTAGGAAAAGGCAAAATAACCATAAGTTGCACAAGAGATAAATTTTAGCACTACCTTGGCCCAATTTGCGATAAAAGATAAACTCATAAAGTTATCCATCAACCAATTAATGATTCCATTTGGAGGTGTATACGAGAGCTGCTTGGTAGTTTTAAAGTTGTATAAGAGATTTTGGCAGCCTATCAGGTCCCTTTTGAGTGCTAATACCATACCAAGTTGGGTGCCAACATGGGAAAGAAGACAAGCAAATCTCATCACTGTCTTAAGGAAGTCATGGGAGAAAAAAAGGTACAAGTCCACCTTAATTCTATCACCTTTTTCTTTAGAACCTGGAAAATTACAAAGAGAGGTTACATGGCACTTGGGGAGTCTTAACTACCTGTGGGATGGTCGTGAGGGGTATTGAAGCTATGATGTGGGAGCTCCTGTGCATTAACTATAGTTAGTTTGAAGTTGTGCATATTCCTAACTATTGTTACAACCAGTTGATGAATAGTGTAAATTTCATTAAGTTGTTGTAGGTTTATGAGTTTAAACTCTTATATATTGCCATGTATTAATGATCATATCGAATATGTTAAAGTCTGAATACAAAATGTTCAATACTAATGCTTAGTCTAAAGCTATATAAGTCTAAATCATACTCATGTTCTTATATTATCTAGCTCAATCATATGTAAGAGAAAATTAATGTCATGATTGATTATCAAATTTGTAAAAGCTTTCCATTTTGAATCCATCACAAATGCAAACTAGATAGATGATAGCAAAGTGTTTGAAAAAATGACAACATGCATTAGTGGGAAAGGTGAAAGAAGATATTAACCTCTGTCAAGAACCAGTATACATCAGAGGTATAGGTAGAGTAAAGATGACTACAGTGGATAAATCCATAATTGAGTTGATGCAAGAACTGTTTTATTTAATGGACCTAGAGTTCAAAAGGGAATATCTAAGGATGGGTGCATGTAAAGAGCGAAAGTCTTTAATCCCAAATAACCTTGTAATTCCTTTAATAAGTTCATTACATTCCATAAAATATTGAAACTTCATTCATTAACATTGTTTAATCCACAAGATTCCAAAACTATTGACTTAAAGTCTACAACAAGATTCATAATACATCTAATTACATTCATAAACATGTGTCATCTTTTACGATATTTATAATACAAAACATTGTAAAAGAAAATTTACAATTTCAAGACTTAGGCATTATGTCGCCTTAAGTTCTACAATAATCATTTAATAATAAAATACAATAGATATATGAAGATATCTTCATTTGATCTTCAATCCAATTGCTAATCTTCAAACATGAAGACGAGAACAAGGTTTAGGCGCTTTTTCCACCCAACCTCAAAGCTTACACTTCCCCAAAATTCCGTAGTCATTCAAAGAATACCCGACCCTGCACAAATGGCTTAGCAAAAAGTAGTCAACAAGCAAGATGGAATCTGGTGCGTGCCTAGTATAACTAGTAAATCCACAAGCATTTTCATTTTTCTAATTCATTTAAGAAACAAGCAAGTTCGATACTAGGATATGGTAGAGAGTTATAAATATTTCATTTGTTTCAATGGTCCTTAAATTACTTGGCCAAGTAAAATGTCATGCATGACAAATAATAGTAGTTTTGGAAAAGCAAAACTATGCTCTCTATAAACCCATATTCGACACTTGTCCCAGAAGGTAACTTTCCAAACACATGCCATGCGCATTCAATTATCAAGCATGCATGGATCCATTCAAAATAAAATGATCTTTCACAAACACATGAACTGTACTTTATCTTTCAAGCAAACATGGTATTTAATGTAATAATTTCACAGTTTAAATCTTAAACAATCATTAAGTTCATTTAAAATAAAATAATAAAATAAATTTAAAAGAAGGTGTATCTCAAGTATGTAATCTAAGTACATATTTAAACAAGAATTAAATGAGCACACATTCTTTTGGTTCATTTACTCAAGAAATTCAATCACCATTCAATATAATCCTCTTCTAATTCGTTTAATTTTCAAGTAATTATATTTAAAATTCTATTTCCTTTTCTTTTCTGTTTTTTATATTTCCCTTAAAATAATATTTTTTCATAACATAAACACCTCATATTTACACTTCGATTTGTTAACAATTTAATATCAATCCTAAAGAATTGTCAAATTTCACTCAAGTTTTTCAAGCATATTTAATACACAAATTTATTTAATCTTTTCATTCTGGATAATAATCAACAATTTAATTTAAATCAAAATCACTATCCTTCTTGTTTGCATTATTTTGAGAAATTATTTGTCTGACAATTCTGGTTTTTCTGAAGCTTTTTCTAAATTTAAATAAATCTAAAACATTACATGTTCTGAGTGCATCTTTTCAAATTTGCAAAAATAGAATTTACTAAACAAAAAAATCTATTGTTCCTTGATTGTTTTATGTTCAAGCTTGTTTAACCATTTTTTGTTTAAGTTATTCTTTGTCTCCATAAAATTTCAGTCTGGTGTTTGATCTTTTTCCTAAATTTGATAAATCACAGTGACAGGTTTTCTGTTCAAATTAAAGTACAAGAATAAAAGAGAAAGAATTAAACCCAGATGTGAATTGACTGTAAATTTGATGAATATTACTTCCATTGAATCTACCTGGTATTCCTGTAGCTATGTGTTCCTTGATTCTGGTTGGTTTTGTGTTTCCTGTTGTTCTGACTGTCTTTTATCTATATTCTTTTTCTGGTTGTGCCTTCTTCCTTTCTTCCATGCTGCCTTCTTCCCTTCTCTTCACACGTGTATGGGACTGAGCAAAATCCAAAATAAAAAGAACTTGAACTGTTTTAAGTTCTCCCTCCTGTTGGTCGCACCTAGGAGATGGTGAATGAAAATAAAATCAAAACTAACTACTGTTTTGTCCACACTTTCTCCTCTTCTACTGTCCTTGGCGTGCCTTTTCTCTTTCTCACATTTGAGGGAGATCAGTAGTATAAGATATTAGATCAGATCAACTCTCCTTCCAGCCGTGCATCATGGTAGACAAGCCTTCAAAATGCAATTCAAAGTTGTAACTTAAAACAAACTTTTCTTTAGTCTAGCCGTGCCTTGTGATCTCCTATCCCATGAGTAGGTGGAGATGCCTTAATAAGGTTTTTAAATAAAAAATAAATCACTCTCCCTCCCCACGCGTATCTTGGAGTAGCAGCCTCCAGATAAAAATAAATACAAACTCTCTCTCCTCTCAACTCTTTTCACATGAGAATCCAATCAAAACAGTCTAAAAAAAAGATAAAAATCATTTATGTTTTCTGCCTGCTTCCAAAAATGGATTTCTCTTCCCTCTTCATCTCATGCAAATGGTGAAGTTAACAATAAAGCCAGATCCACTATTCTTGTTTGATCTCCAGAATATGGTGGGCATCACTCCAAGTTTCATTCCTTGATTGCATGCTTAATTAATTGTGAAGTAATTGTAAACTGTTGTTTTGTTTTCAATTCCCATTTTAAACGTATTTATGTTTTCTAATTTGTTTTCAATAGCTTAATTTAATATTTATCTATTTCTTCAAACATAAAATTCAACATATGGTTATCCTTTAATATTTATATTTTCACAATTAAAGGTTTATTCCCATAGTTTAAAAATAATAAAAGCATTATTATTTTCAACTAATAATAAAATATTTACATAAAGAAGTAATTCTTCGAATAAAAATCATTTTCCTCACAAAAATAATCAAATTTCCATTTAAAACAAATATGTTCTTTTTCGCAATTACTTTCATTAAATACTAAATTTAATATAAATATCTATTTCTTTTTAAACATTCATTTCTACTTTCATTTATTATTTGTGAAAATAACAAATAAACCAATAACCCAAAAATTACATTTTTATTTTCTTTCCACGAAATAACATAATATAATCAAATTGAGAAACAATCAATCTTTCCATTTCAAAAAGCAAACATATTCATCTTCACATAAATTTGAGCAATTAGACATATTTATTAAAAATTTCCAAACATAATCATCACGAAAATGCATTTTAATGACTGAGTGGTGTGTGAGATTCCATCATCCTCATTAACATCTAATGGCTAAAATGACTCTACCTAAACAATGTTCTCGTCTTCATTCCCGTTCGCCTGTTCCTGCGTTCACTTGCACTCAAATTCTCATCAGCAATGACAATCCCCGAATTCCATAATAATGAATTCAAAATCATTTCATTTGCATTTAAATTTCAATTTCCAATTTATATAATCACCCAACATAAACATGCAAATCTCAAGATTTATATTTACGATTAAATAATCGATAAAAATCAGTACGTGACAGTGCAAAACCAAAACATTTAGATAAGGAAGAAGGATTCGTGGTTTGCAACACAAGAAAAACAGTAAGTGTTAGAGCTTACAATTCAATTGATGATGACGGTTCTACATTTCCTTCCAGTGATGATGTTACAAGTGAAATTTGTACAAGTCTCTTATGGGGAGTCTATAGATTGTGGTACCGTCTGGGGTGACAACTGAGATTGACTATTTTGTGGGCGATTCTAACACTATCACGTTTCTTCTACACTGAGAAAGCATGGCATCATCCAGTGAAACAATTAAGTGGGATAATGGTGATGATTTTGGTTTTGGAACTAATGCTGTCATAGTTCCAAATCAACTAGTGAGCAATGAGTTTATCATAGAAGAAGACTCTGGGAAGAGTCAAATTCTTCAAGAACAATCAGCTACTCCATCAAATGAATCCAATACTATTCATAAGCATAGTTTGGAGAACCAATTGAAGGTTAGTGAAAAACATATTGTAACAACACTAACACATTTTGATAGCTCTCACAAGTTGATGGAAAATCACCTTTGGAAAGTTCAACGTGAGGGAGGGAAAAAGGGTTTTGAAGAGGAATCCTCTCCTACTAATTTACAGGGAATCAAAACCACTATGGAGACAATGAAATCATAATACTTAAATCTGCTTTCGGATAGGGATCTTCTCCTTGAATTAGTCGCTACCTATTTGGATGCATGAAGAAGGAAAGAAGATGAAGTTCACAATATTACTTTCGAGCTTATGAAAACTAAGGGTTCCTTGGAGGTTGCTCAAGTAGACCTTCAAGAAATGAGAAATCAAATTAAGGAGCCTTGTTTAGAGTTGGGTTTGACAGATTCTACATCAACTCTTAAGGATGACTATTCAACAAGAAAAAAGGCTAAACAGGTGATGGAGGAGCAAGATCACTTTCAAGAGGAGTTTGATTTAGTCCATTACCCCAAAAACTCAACAAACAGTGACTTAGACCAGCAAGAAGATAGTTTACAATTTGTTAATAATCCAATGTTTGGGGTTAATGTTGATTTTCTTTATGATAATACACTCTTTGAGTTGGATAATGGTGCCCTTTCTAATTTTTGTATGGAGTTTGACAATATTCATAGGACTTGGGATCCTAGTAGTGGATCGAGAATTCCGACAGGACTTACTAATGCGTTCAACAACGTGCATAATGTGTTGTGTGCATATGGTGTTACTTTCAACCCTTTTGCATTTGATCTAACTATGAGGTAGAGGACACACACATGTGAGATGGATGGTGGGTATGAGGTGTTTCTTTATGTGGATGAAGGGGACAAATATTACAAGTGTGTTGAGCTACTTCTACCAGATATGCATACTATTGGGATACATAATATAGGAGTAGATTCCAAGCCACTTGGCACTATAGGAATAGTTGGCATGGGGCAACAAGAGTCACCAGGAGATGGGAAGGACAAATTTCAAAATTTTCCATGGGATCTAGGTGGAGTTTATTACAGTGGGTTGCTTCACCATCTTCAGTTTGGTGGAGAATATATCAGTCACACAACAAAGGTCAATGGATGATGAGTATGAAAAGCTTCCAGTTGGGTTGTGGACTCTGGGATCCTCTATGTTTGGCAGGATGCTTCTTCTGCAGACAATGTTGTTGGTATGTGGTGACTAATCATTGTATACTATACACCCGAGAAAAAAATTTCTCCTGCTTTTTCGTGGAATTACCGAAAAAGGGAAAAATCACCGAAAAGGGGAAAACCCCAACTTTGTATAACCCTAATTCGGAAGCTTCTAAAAATCTAGTTATAAGGGGTTTGTAATAGAGTTACAGTAGAACAAGAAAATGCGATTATTCGTGATATTGTAATAGGGTTTTACACTAGTTAATGAAATCATTGGATGGCTACGGTTTGGTGGATGTAGCCTACATTGGGTGGACCGCATTAAATTCTCTGTGTTATTTTTCTGTGTGTTTTTATTTCCTGGTTTATTTGATAAAATCTACATTTAGCTTTTAGATATCTGCCTTCAAAACCTAACAAATGTTTGACAGAATTGTTGATTTTGGTTCTATCTTACTTTAGTGGTTGTTGCAGATTTTCATTGGGACATGGTACCATCTAGTTTGGGGTTCCGACATTCAGGACATGCCTGAGTATGCAGGTGATGATTGCTTGAGGACAAAAAATCTTAGGGAGAGTGGACTGTAATGTCCCCTTTTCTTAGCATCAACATCTTTATAGTGGTTAGCCTATCAATAAGGTTCCCATAGGATAATATAATGGTTAGGGAACCCGTTGAAGGGCTTCGTGACCCTTTGGGAAGGTTTGTGTGGCATTTTAGGAGCTTTGAGTGGGTTTCCTACTTTTAGGATTAGTTCCTATTTTTTAGGGGGGACTGGCAGTTCACCTGATGACCATTCGAAGCTTATGGAGCCTTGTAGGGGGCCTTATGGGCCATTTCATATGATCAAAGACAATCTCCTATTTTTTAGGGGAATCCCTAATTTTAGAGGGGGAGATTAGTTGTTGGCCTGCTTTATTTAGACATCACCCTAAGACCCATTGCAACATCGGTTTTCACTTGGAGGAGTCAGGTGATGGTCTCAGAATGAAAATTGAAATATTAAAGTATTAACTTTAATGTTTTAATTTAATAAAGTGATTGTTTCACTTTATAATTAATTAATAAAATAATAAAGTGACTTTATTTAAAGAATGTATTTTAAGTCACTTTATTAATATTTTATTATTGAAAAAGGAAAAACCCTAACTTGGGCATGGGGTTTTGAGAAGGCATAAAGAGATAAAAGAATATCATTTTTAGGATCCAAGTTTATACACAAACATAAAGTTGAGCAACAAGGGTTTGCAGGTATCGAGTCCCAAGTTGATCTAATGATGAAAACCCTCGATTAGGAAAGAGTCTACAAGTGTGGAAGATCACCCAAGGTCTCTTGTTTGGATGGTTTCACATAGAGATCATCATCTAAGCATTCACAAATTTACTTTGAAGTTTCATTCAACATTTTCAACTTATATTGGCATATTAGAATAAGACAGAGGTCACTTCCAACAGTTGCACAAGCCCTACCTGGCACGTTTTGGGTATGAATCATATGTAACCTTTGAATCATTAATTAATCTAGTTATTTATCTCTTGCATCTATTTAGAACTATCATTTTGCAAAAAAAATTATTATTTGTATTGTTGGCGAAATTCAAATAACCCAGATCAGGGTGGGTTGATACATATGGAGGTTGCATCCAATGGACATTTTGTTAGATAGTCTGATTCGTAGCCTAATCCTTAGAGTCCTCCTCCTCCGACCAGGCAAAAGTTTATTTGTACTTGATCTTTATGATGTTTACTATTCAAAGACTTATATTGCAAACATGATTTTGTATATATATTCATCGGCCTAGCTGAGGCCTTGTACATATGTATATTCTTGTATTATCATATCACACTTGTTACATTATGATGATGTACCTAACATTCTCATTTTTATGATGATATATATGAGATATGCATGCTCTGATTCAGCTTTAGTATGCATTATTATGATGGCAATGTATGATGATGTATGTATATACATGTTTTGTACTTTTATGATGTGGATGGATGGATTGATCATATTTTATTTCATATGATGTTTTATTATGTATATGATGGATTTTGATATATGATGGATGTAGGATGGATACAGTACTAATGATATTGTGATACATGATGGATGTTAGTTAGAAGAAATATTTGATGATGGATAGAAATTTGATTTTGTTAGTTATTGTTGAGTTACTTTTGCTTTGCTTGGAGGCTTCACATTTTTAACAATCCTTTTTGATGTAGCAAACAGATACAATGCACCAGGGTATTAATAACCAAGGTGACTTTGTATCCATTACGTGGACTTTGACTTGACATACAAAGAATATTCTTGCTCGTACCAGACATACAAAAACTTTGTTTAAAATATATGGTTGGGTTGTGTTAAAACTTTTTTGACAAATTACATAGAGAGGTATGAAATGCCTAACATGCAACTCCTACATGAACTATCTCAAAACAACTTCCATACACTCAAGAAAGAAAGTATTCACCATGGTAGTATCACAAAAATATCTTAGAAACGAAAAATCGAAATGTCACTCAATTGCCCCCATTCCTTCTTCTCTAAATCCTTATGACATCCTCGAGAGATCCTAGAACGAGTCAATAAAATAAATCATAAAGATAAGACTATAAATAGATAAAACAATGTTGTAGTATCACTTGCCATATTCATTTTGAGGTTTCAAGCTATTTATCCATTGTTGATCATGTTTATCGTAGGAACAGATCCGTTAAGGCATATCTCAAGATGTTGGTGAATTGTCAAAAGATAGGTAGTTAACACTTTGTCATTGTTTTCATCTGTTTGCAATCAAATTTTTATGACTGTTTGCTTGAAAATTCTAGCTTTTGATGTTTTCTTTGTTTGGACGTTTTCTTTGTTTGTTTGTCTTGTTTTGTCAAAGGGTGAGGATGACGATTTGTTTATTATAGATGAAAAGTTTATCACAGATTGTGATGATGGAGTTAGGATCTTTTTTATTTTGTTGAATTTTTATGATGTTTTTATTGTTTTTAGGGGACTAACCGAGGGCCTCGAGGGCTCATAAAAAATAAGCCTTGCCTACATTGTACACGTAGAGGCTTGTAGTTCACTTAGTTTGGTAAGAACGTGTTTTTGATCTTTTTTGTTTTTCTAATGTTTTTGATTTTATATTTTTGTGATTTTTTTTGGATTTTGATTGTTTTGACTAAGTTGAAAGAAAGCATGATAGACACCTAAGGGGAATGACCTAAGGTCTCGGGGGCTGATAAGCCTTTCCTATGTTATACACGCAGAGACCACATAGTTCGACTAGTGTTGACTCAAAGCATAACATGTTTTTGGAATTCAAACAATATTTGATAACTTAGATTGATATTTCACTTCTTTTTCTAAAGGACATGTTGTGGGAAATCTACTTGAACTAGCTATGAGGTTCAAGAAAATATTGATATCTTAGACTTTTGAGCGAAAGAATAATCCAAAGTTGTTGTTTTGATTTTTTGTTTTTGTGAATGTTTTTGGATTTTGACTATTTTGACTAAGTTGATTGAAAGCATGATAGATACCTAAAGGGACTGACCTAAGGCCTTGGGAGTTGATAATCCTTTACTACGTTGTACACGCAAAGATCATGTAGTTCAACCAGTTTTGACTCAAAACATGTTTTTCTTGGAATTCAAACAACGTTGATAACTTGGATTGATATTTCACTCCTATTTCTAGAAGATATGTTACATAAAATCTACTTGAACTAGCCATGAGATTCAAGCAAATGTTGATATCTTAGACTTTTTAGCAAAGGAATAGTCCAAATTGTTGTTTTGATTTTGTTGTTTTTCAGATGTTTTTGATTTTTAATCATGATGGGACACACAAGGATCTAATCCACTACCTATTTTCGAGAAGTTGCCCCCAATTCGAGACAAGACTACCTTCTCTATGAGATTGATATTGATGGTGCAACAAGGATCAATACTGAATCAGTTATCAAGCCATGGTTGGACACATGTTTTTATTATGGGATGAATGGGTAGATGTTTCGAATAGTATCGATAGATAACGATGAAAGTCTTATTGAAACATAGTGCCTGTTTGCCAAGTTTTCACTACAGTATTGATTCTAGAAGCATCACAAAGTGGTTTTCACTTAAAGAGAATTTTATTTCTCTTTACTACATTTTTTTTGCTTTTTTAACTCTTTTTTTTTTACCCTTTTGCCTAGGGTATTCTGACGTGCTTCAAGTATAGAACTTCTTGAGGTGGTTGTTGTTCAATGGTTTGGCTAAGGGTTCTCCTTTAGGAGTAGCCAATTGTTAAGCTCTAGAGCTTTAGCTTGTTGTGATAATGAATGGGCCTAACCAATTGGGTTCAAACTTACCTTTTCCATCTTGATTTATTTGTACCTTTTGATTCTCTTTGAGTACCAAGTCACCAACCTGAAAGTTTATGTCTTTTATCCTTTTATCATAGCTTCATTTGAGCCGATTCTGATAAACCTGAAGATCGTTTAACATGCTCAAATGACTTGCATCTAGGATTTCCAACTCATTTAATCTGGATACCCGATACTATTCATTGCTGACCATGCCTTTTAGTGATATTTGCAATGAGGGGATTTCGACTTCGATAAGTAAGACAAATTCTGATTCGTAGACCAAGGAGAAAGGTGTGGCACCTATAGGTGTTCAGATACTGGTTAAATAAGCCCATAAGGTTGGGTTCAATTGCAAATGCCAATCACGACTGGTGTCATTAAAATTTGTTCCACTTTTTGGTCAAAGTGGGACATTGAAATTAACATTTTTCACCAAATTTTCACTTTCTAACACGTATAGCAACTAAACCATTAAGAATTTAAAATTTACGCGAACTAGTATTTTTGATATTTTGTATGTGGATTATAAATATAAATATTTTAAAAATTTAAGAAATAATTTGTGAGTTATTTTACGTAATCTTTAATAAGTTATTTTTTATAGTTAATAGTAATTATAAAAGTGACTTTACTTCGGTAAAGCATAACTTTATTTGTACAAAAGATAAAATTATAATTTTTTAAACATAGATTTGTAACACCGATATTTAGTGCATATATAAATTTTCATAATATATTGCTGCATTATAAAAAAATTATAACTTTTTGAAGTGAGATTAACTATAATTCAGATATGTTATTGACATCAATGTGGAGTTGATTGCTAATGTGACTGGGTTGTCTATGGTTGGCTGTAAATTCTTTAAAGACAAGAAGAGTAACAAAGAGGCAATGGCTCAATTCTTCAAAGATGATGAACAAAATAAACTCATCAAGATGGAGGCCTGGGGCTATGAGCAGAAGTCCCTCAAGAATATTTGGGTAGATATTGTGGAAGTAATAATGCGGTATGTGACTCTGGAAGGCAAGTTCACTGCTATCCTTGCCCATCATTTTACTTTTTTAAACCATTTTAGGCATGGGTTGTTTATTTCCTTCCCATTCTTTCTATTGTCTACCATGGATATCTCTATGTATGCACACTTAAAAAATAGGATGGCACTAGTCCTTCACGAGGGTCTTATTCTGTTAATTATGGAACATGTTAAAGCCCTTGTCCCTGCCTCTTCAATTAAGGGCAAGGAGAAGAATTTTTGTGAGGATTTTGGTTCTTCTGACTTGGATACCAGCATGGTTGAGGATGAGGAGTGGAAGGAAGATGGTGAGGAAGGGACTTCATCCCCTATGGCTACCCCCTCAAAAAAGAGGAAGAAAGGTAACCCTAAAGGAAAATGGGCAACCAAGTGTCTTATTTTGCATGGGTCAGAGTCCCATTTTGATGGTGATGACACGAAGGTGGGCTCTGGGGATTTCACGCCCAAGGATGAAGCTATGGATATTGGCCAGGCTGATACTGAGGTGGGTTGTAAGGAGGAAGGGCTCCAAGAGAATGTAAAACAATGGAGGTTAAGGATAAGCCCAAAAGGGTTTCTAAGCGCATTACCAAGATGAAAACTAGGCTTCAACAAATTTGGTTAAGGACACCATGGAGCTCTGTAAGAAGGCTCTGGAGGAGAAGGCGATGGAAATTGATGATTCCCCGGTATGTGAGTCTCCTAATATGGAACCTAAGGGTGTTAATAAGGTTCAGGAGGAGGAGGATGTTGAGCAGAAGCAAGCGAAATCGGAGCTTCTTAAGGTTGATCCCCTGTGGAAGGACTTCTCCTACTTTAATGACAATTTCACCTCTATGTTTCAGTTTATTGATATAGTGAGGGCGAGGGCTACTAGCACTTTTAAATTGGCTAAATAGACCCTTCAGCAATTCAATAGGGTCAACATCAAAATAAGAGGTTTGAAGGAGAATTTGCAAAATATTTCGAAAGGTTTGATTTCAAATATTCTGATTGATAGAATCATTGAGCTTGAGTGCTCGTTCACTAACTTCAAGTTCCTTTGTGAGTAGCGATTGGATGGTTTAGAAGCCAAGATAGCGAACACCAATGTGGATATCAAGAAACTTCTCTATGCTTGTCACATTTCAGTGAAGAATAGTGCAGACTCTTTGGAGGTTCTATTTTGCAAAATTAGTGAGCTTAGAGAGGATCAATTGTATTTCTCTGAGTTAATGGAAAAAGAACATTTGGCCAAAGGTAAAGGGAGAAAAGGTGCTAAGGATGATGGTAAAGGCCCTGCTTCTAAAGGGGTGGATGATTGGAAGAAGTCCTTTGAAGCCGAGAAAAAAGAATTGTTGGACATGATTAGGGTGCATAGGAACCAGGAGCTTTTGGTGGCCAACACCTTAGGCAGTTTGAAGTTGTGTCTATTTTTCTGCTACTAGGTCTCGGTTACTATTTTTTTGTTTTGTTGTGGTTGGCTACTATCGATAAGTTAGTCTTTTATCTTGGGAGCAACGTTTTGTTTTTACTGGTGTTTTGGGTTGTGGGTTGTTGCTGATGTTTTAGTGTAGTATCTTTTGAGCAAAATTTTGTACCTAAAGTTGTAAAGGGTTTCAGGTCCCTTCAAAACTTGTTTTTCCCATATGATCAAAACTATAATTCAAATATAGGTTACTTTGATAACAACTTTTTTTTGTATTAATCTAGAAATTAACTTCTTTTTTTGAAATAGGGACATCAATACTTAGTGCATAGATATCTTTTATAAAAAAATTCTCTAATTTTTTTTTCCATGTGTGTGAAACAAAGACCTTGATGTTTAGTGAAAAATCTACATTCATAAGAAATAGAAAATAAATCTAATAATAAAATTAAATATATTCAAATTTATAATTTTTGGAAAGTTTAAAATAAGGGCTACAAGCTTAAAAAATATATCTTCTAAATGCCTTCATTTGATCCCCCAAAAGGTGAAGTAAAAGTGGGTTTTTGTCAAGATTTTGATAGGTGTGGAGGATACTCCATTATGGATTTGATTTAAGAGTAAGGTTGTTTTGTCTAAGGGGATTTGATCTACCAGGGTTTGATCAACCCTCTTCTATCAAAACCCTTTATATGGAACCCCTCAAAGCTTAAATCATTATATTTTCTAAAAAATATGTGATTTTAGGAAAAAAATCAGGATGTCCTAGGAGTGGGACATACTATTATGGCAACACCACCTAGAAGTAATAACAATCTAGATCATGACAACATCATTTATTGACTTCTCAACATGATATTGATTGATCTTTCCTCAACAATAGACATTGAGCATTATTCCATTGAATTTTTATCCTCCATTCATTATCCTATACTTGAATCACACTCAAATAGACATAAACCCTTCCCAAATAATTTATTCATCTTCTGTACCTAGCACTTATTCTATATTTCAATCCCTTGTCTAGACCCATCAACCTCCACTTCTTTTGAGCCTTTTACAAATCATTAGCTTTCTCCCATTCCTCCCAAAGATTAAACATAGTCCTACACAAAACTTGTTGACTCTATTAAGTACCTCTTATCCACTATTTTGGAGGCTCAATTGACCACTCTTCATCCTATAGATGTAAAAACATTTCTAAGCATAACAATTTCATATTCATTTCCTTTATGTATCATAGAGTGGTTGTTCATTTTTCTAATCAATATTAAGCACTAATAGATGTAATATATAAATATATTATCATTGATGTCTCTTCATATGATGCACCTTTCCCTTCATTATATGATGATGGTATAAATTTAGTAAGTGATTCCCCACAAATTCATGACACACTTACCATAATATTGAGACCCCTCTAACATGACACTAAGCTTACCTTTGTCATAATATTGAGATCCCTTAGTATGACATTGGGCTTACCTTTGTTGTCACATTGAGGCTATCTCTATTATAGCATTAAGATTGCTTCCATAATTTTGATTAAGTTAATAAATGATATTGAAATTACATTTATCTTGCTCTCCTTTTGCTTCATGCTTTCTCATGTGTCTTTAGGCCTCTCTTCATCTATTGTGTTGTTCCCCATTATGTAACACATAGGTGTGAGTGTCATATTGCAAGGCACATTTTCAAGTGCAATATCTTTGGTAATGACACAACCTCTATTTGCATATTTCTAAGGGTAGGCACAAACTCTTTTTGCCTACATTCTAGGGGCAAAATATTATGAGTGCTCTTCTATTCTTAAAATCAACCATGCATACATTCTTTTATATGATTATTTTAAGGGGAGACATACCTGCACCACCACTTACACATTTTGGCATGCTTTCCTCATATCAATGTCATGCATTATATGTTTTTTGACATTTTTGATGCAAGTTTCTATCTTTTTGATGTATTTATTTTGTATTTTTCTACCTTTTTCACATATTTGTGATGCAAGTTTATGTGTTTTCTAACATTATCTATGTTGAATTTTTTTGTCTTTTTAACATACTTGTCTTATGGTTTCTAGCTTGGGGGCATGCTTTTCTTGAACGAAGACTATTATGTATCTTATCATTTTTTAAAGAATCAATTTTATTTATGTACTTTAGCTAGGCCTAATCATGAAGTGACATCAACCTGCTAAAGTAGGGGCAAATATAATGTCATAAATTCCATACCCTACAATTTTAACACTATGTTACATACTCTTTTTGGTGTTCATCCTCAGAGCATGTCTTAAGGATACTTGTCCCAAATTTGAGTGACAATGCGACATTTCTATATCAACTTGCTTACATTTTAACACTTCTCCACATGCTTGTCATTTCTAATAGCTTATTTTTCTTCATGCTTTTCAAACATTTATAATTGCATTATTATCTTGCCAAAAAAAAACTCAAACATCTTATTTAACTAAATCATTTTTTAACTTCTCTAAATAAACCATTCTACTTTTGAATTTTGATTACAAACAAATTTACTTCCAAATCAACTTGTTTTTAAACTTCTGTAACCAAATCATTCTACTTTTAAAAAAAATAAAAATAATGAAAACAATTTCACATGTTTTTAAAAAACAAACTAAAATACCTCTTTACCAAAATAAGAACATTTTTGTTAAAAAAAAAAATGATACTTTATATTTCTAAGACCCAGGTGGCTACAAAAACAAAAAATCTAGAATGCCTCACAATCATTGGAAGCACACCAAATAATTCTAGTCTCTTCTAAAATGCCTCTCCCTAGCTGGAATGTGAAAAGGTGGTGGTTATACTTGTATTTTGGCTGCTTTTGTACAGATTTTATGGCAGCCAGTTTCTAACGTCTCTATCCTCATGCCTGCCTTCCATTTTGAGTTTTGGATTCTTTCTTTGCTAATTTTGACGCAGGAAAAAAGGGATTTTCAAATGCCTCACTTTAGACTATTCCTTTATTCTCTCTAATCTCATTCTATGCCTTTTCTGCACATTCTAAGCCATAAATGAGGAGGAAAATCTGGATATGATAGAGACAGTAAATGAGAATGCCATGCTTTTTTTTGTATTGTACAACTCCTTAATCTTCTCTCTACCATCTTCCTATTCCTATTCCTACATCTCTACAACTACTTTGTGGCTCTAATAAGCTGATTTTCTCAGGCCGTTTTAGGTGTCTAGAAATATCAGGTTTTTTTTTTTTTAATATTTTGAAATAATGCAATTTACAAAGAATAAAAGTTATCAATATATAGTAAGGAGAAACAGAACTGTCATAAGTAGCTGAGCAACAGTAACAGATTATAAGAACAACTCAGTCAACAAAGTTGTCGCTAGTAGCACTAACAAACCAACTGAGAGCAATTATTTCATATACTGTTTTTATACGTTTTTTTTATATCAGCTTAATTTACTTCTGTTGATATTGCAATGGTCTATATTATTGGTTCTTGGATATGATTGCCTGCATTTATACTAGCATACCTATATTTTACAAATATATGTAAAGTATGCCAAGATATATCCTTCTCAAGGTGCCTATTTTTAATCAATTGAACCTTAACCCAAATTAAAGCATACATATATTAAATATTAATATATATAAAAAACACCTAAGTTATCATTATTGAGGCATCTATTGCAACATAATTGAACTCTTATTCTAACCATAACTCAACACTAATTATACGCTAATCGTAGTTGTAATTGAACTCTAACCCTAATTAATTGCGAACTGAACCCTAATCCTAATTCATTCGTAACCTTAATTGAAACCTAACCATAATTGTCTCAAAACCCTAGATAACTATAATTGAGCTCTATCACTAAACAAACAAGAGCTGCAGAGCAGCGAAGTTCCAGCCAAAAAGTTCTAGAATAGTTTTGTTTTAATTTGTTGTGTTTGCTAAGTTTTTGCAACAATGTTTATAAAATAAATAAATAATAGGTACATAAGAAACAAGTTTTCATTCAAATTCTCCACTAGAGCAAACAAGCAAGTTGTCTTAAACAAAATAAATAAGCATAAAACCAAAAAAATCAAAAGTGACATCATGGAAAGCTACTAGATTCTATTAAACTCCAAAGGCATATAGACATTGGTTTATTATTCTTCATGATATTTTTAGATACCATAGTGCTATTACTAACCCCAAAAAAAACATAAGATCTCATCAACATGTAAATCCACTCATTATTTTGTTTTGTAAAACAAAAGGTATCTCCTTATGTAACTAGAACATAGTGTGTTTTTTATCAATTCTACCTTCACAATTATGGCACACCTGCACATAAAAGTAAAAATAAAAATGTCTTAGAGAAGATAGATATAGGCTTGTGACCGAAATAGGAAGACTAATAGATGAGAAAAACAACTTCTAACTTTTTGTATGCAACATTTTCATCATTAAAATACTACTTTAGCTGGTAAGCTATTATAGAGAACATACTCGATGAAGTTTTCATACTTTGTAAGTAGAAGCTGTATAATTGGCGGTGATACTGAATATCCCAATTGGCGAAGAGCATCCCGAAGTTCCGGGTAGTCAATCTTCCCACTATGATCTCTATCAAATTTCTGAAAGATTGACTACACAAATAACACTGAATCAGTTCATTTTAAATATGATAGAATATCCCTAAATCTAGGCATAGATATCCTAAAGGGGATAGCAAATTAAACATCAGAAAAATGTTTAATCTGCAAAATAAAAATTATGGGGGGAATTAATGAGAGTTTCCTTTTGTAAAAAGTATATGCATGTTAGAAGATCTTGCCTCATTCTAAAACGGAATATTGATTCACAAAACTCTAAAACTAAATCTTCTAAATCTAATGCAAAGGAAGTTCAAGGCTCGAGGAAATAAATTATTAAATCTTCTAAATCTAATGCGGAGGAAGTTCAAGGCTTGAGGAAATAAATTATTGTATTAGATCAGAGAATTAATGAATTCACTAAAAATAGTGACCAAATCATCATGCCTAACTATGTGGTGAATACAAACTAAAACAAATGTTTGAGAATTAATGAATATGATCAAGAAGAAGGAAGCAATTCCAGATTTGTTAAAGAAAGTGTAGATCAAATAATTAAATTGGTTTCAAAAAAAATGGAACTTGGGTAGCTCTGAAAATAAAAATTATGCTAACCAATGGAATCAGGTAGTAGAGGCCTCAAAATCTATTGTTTCAAAAGATTCAAACTATGTCCTTTTTTATTCATATAATCAAGATAATCTGTTCTTTATTCCGCCCTTATCAGTCCAAATTTATTGTAGATTGTTGTGCTTTTCGTAGCCAATAAAATTTTGAACAATTAGTTAAATATTTTTTCTATTATAGTTTTGTGGGAGAAAAATGTCCTAAAAAAATTGCAATAAAAAAGTTTATGGTTAGCATTCCTGAAAATCCGCCCTTATCGGTCCAAATTTTTTAGCCAATAAAATTGAAGAGAAATAATTTTCAAAATATAAAAAGTTAAAAATCGTGCATTTAACTTTAACAAAATTAAAATACAATGTATTAAATTTAGAATATAATGTATGAAAAATAAAATTATGAATTTTGATTTGTTGTAAACAAAACATTTAATCACTAGTTAAAAAAATTAGAAAATTAAAATGTTATATTCATTTCAGTTTTTTTAGTCAATGATATTTGAAAAATTAGTTAAATTTTTTTTTTATGGTTTGAGAAAAGTGAAGTAAAAAGTTAATATCTTCATGGCAAAAAAATTGCCTTAAAAAATGCTTAAAAATAGCAATATTCTTAAAATATTGTTTAAGGTGTCATTTGTTTTAATTTATTGTAGATTGTTGTGCTTTTATAGCCAATAAAATTTTGAACAATTAGTTAAATATTTTTTTAGAAAAATGTCCTAAAAAAATTGCGATAAAAAAGTTTATGGTTAGCATTCTTGAAAATCTGCCCTTATCGCTCCAAATTTTTTAGCCAATAAAATTGAAGAGAAATAATTTTCAAAATTTAAAAAGTTAAAAATCGTGCATTTAACTTTAACAAAATTAAAATATAATGTATGAAAAATAAAATTATGAATTTTGATTTGTTGTAAACAAAACATTTAATCACTAGTTAACAAATAAGGGTCCGCTATAGTTCCTTGTCAGGAACTAATAATACTCCTTATCTTATGCCTAATTAAACCCTTATTGAATGAACATTAGTGAAGTTAGTGAATTAACCCTCATTATTTTTTAGTGATAAGTAAATCAATGTTTCATAAATTTATCTATATTTTTTTCTGATTTTATTAAATTGTTAAAAAATTTAAGTTGCTTATAAATAATTTTATGTGTTTTTATAATTAACTTGACATTGTGTATATAAGGTTTAAGTTATGAATGTTATATAATATTAAAAATAAATTTGTTTTCAATATTTATTTGTTAATATAAAAGATGCCTGAATAATGTTGCAATTGCTAATGATTAAATTTTTCTTGATCGATTAAGTGGCATTCGCAATTATTCTATGTTAATGTAATGTTATAAATGTTATAATATCAAGAAGAATAATTCTAATATATTTTTAATGCATCTTTATATTTTATAAACAAACATCTAACGTAAAAAAAATTGATTGTAAAAAAAAACAACTTAATGAGTAAACATACATTTAAAGTTAAAAGTGAAATTATTTAAAAAAAATGTCTATTTATTTTATTTTTCTTTTGATAAATATAATTGTTTATTTTTCTTTTATTAAAAATTATCTTTTAATATTATAAATGTTAATCTACTAATCTCTAATAAAATTTATAACTATGAAACTCTAAACCTAATCCTAATTGAACCCTAACCCTAACCCTAATCCTATTTGAATTTTGACCCTAATCATAACCATAATTCAACCCTAACCTTAATTAAACGCTAACCCTAACATGAGTTCAATTAAGTTTAAGGTTCAAATAGGGTTAGACTTTAATAAAATTAGGTATAGGGTTGAATTAGGATCAGGGTTGGGATTGGAATAAAGATTACGGTTCTATGATAAAGCTTCGGGTTAGTGTTAGGGTTCAATTGGGGTAGGGGTTAGTATTAGGGTTAGGGTTATGGTTCAATTAGGGTTTCATTAATGTTCGTTTAAGAATCATAGTTATGTTCTTCTATAAATTCAGTCATTTTGTTTTGAAATTATATAATTTAAAATATTTTCAAACTTACCTATGTTGATATATGAGAGGTATAACAAATCAAAACTCTATACCATTTATAGTTAAATTTAAATTATATTTTATTAAATTGTTAAAAAATTTAAGTTGCTTATAAATAATTTTATGTGTTCTTATAATTAATTTGACATTGTGTATAAAACGTTTCAGTTATGAATGTTATGAAAGGTTTATTTTACAATCTATACATAAATTCCCACAAATTAAAAAAAATCATTAACAAAGCAAATCAATATTTCATTTCAATGTAAATCAATTTAAGAGGTGACTATAAACTGTTTCCAAATTTTTCCAAATTGTTCACTCCAATAAGCATACTTTATTAACGATGATGTTGTGCATCTAAGCCCTCTATCTAACTTTTCATAGTTGAGATTACAATAGAATAGTGTTTGAATTCGTGATCGGAATAGATGTTTTTACTGCTTTTATTCTATTGTTGACATTGTCTTCCAACAAACAACTTTATTCCATTAAAGAAATGCATATTTCTGATTGTAGTATTGATAAGATTGTTTTTGGATTGAAAATTATACAGTGACATATAAAAGAAATCTTTATCAGTCATGTTTAATCGAAAACAATTTAGATCATGAAAATTTCATACCAAGTGTTGTACAACAGGTGATCAAATGACTTCCATTCTTTCAAATTCTAACTACCATGTAAATCCTGCAATTAAATACTTTCCAGGACATTTGCTGTCATTTCAAAAAGTGCAGCTGAAAAGACAAAATGTTGTAGATTGAACTACTTTGAACCAGTTAGAGCATCACAAGAGCAACAGTGATCTTGAGAAAGGAACTTCAACCTATTATATTTTTCAGTGGTAATTGATTACATAGGGATTCCTTAGTAGAATTTCTCTCTCAAGTATAGACTTCTCCTAAATAGTTCCTTGTATTAGTTAGTGTTACAAAATTCAGACACCAATGTTAGTACAAACAAAACACCGGGGAGGAGACTTGGCATAATGTTCAGCCAGTCAGTTAGTCGCTACTATCAATGGTATCAATACTGTGACTTCTCAATTTCCAGTATTTTTCTATCTCCTCTTTTGTACGCCATGGAAGCTTCCCTATAATCAGTGTCCACACCCACTTCTACAACATGATACAACAGACCGAAATATGACAAATTTGTCCTCAAGAGGTCGGGTAACATGTGTCTTCACCCCTTGTATTCCAGAGAAAGTGTGCATAGCTACCAACATGAAAAGGATCCCCAAGATCTGCTACAATAGCATCTAAAAAAGCTTCCTCAGCGATAGAAAGGTCAGCTCGAGCCAACCACAAAAAGTGTGCATAGCGGCTGATGACTTCGGCATCTGAAGCATCAACTTTCACGACTTTTTGAAAATACTTGCAAACACACTATGCAACCAAAAAGAGAAAAAACAATGACAATATAAATGCAATTTAAGTGAAATTATACAATGTTCTATAACTTCATAAAACAACTTAAGGTAGATTTGAATTTGAAAGCAGTTTCTCTGCAAATGTTTGGTCTCAAAGTTTTGTCCCATAAGGATCAATGAAAAGCTTTTTATTTTCATTTTCCTACATGTTAAAGAATAAAAACAGCTAAACCTAATATGAAATCAAAATTTTACTAACCCAATTTTCTCTCTTTATCATTTTGTGTAGATTATTGTATAAGAAAAATTGTAAGAAAAGATAATTACCTATCATAATCTTGAGTCACAAGATGCAAAAATTGAGCATAGTTTGAAAGCAGAAGAGAATTTTTGGGATCAACACTAATAGCATTTTGGTAATGCAGATTTGTACGATCATAACATGCATAATTATTGGGGTCAAGCTGCAAAATATTGGGGCGAAAAATCTCTACATGGTTTCATGATCAATAGCTTCTTCTTGATGCATTACACAATCAATCCACATAACACACTTTCCCATAGCAATCTGTCAGGTCATCCTCACTCCAAAATTCCACAATGAATGCTTCAGGGCCTTAGAAGGGGCTTAGTTATGTACATGGGACCAAGTTCGCCATATAAACAACCTTGACAACTTACCCCGGTGTCCTTCATAAGTTGCAGCGTTAAGGCATGTCTGATGCTCATTCCTCGGCCAAAAGACCAGAAACAATGGTGTGGCTTCCAACAAGAGCTTTGCTGCTTCAATGTGACCGTGCTCTGAGGCTATTATCAGCGCCGTCTCTCCAAATTGATTGCACCTGTACACACAACACTTTTTATATTTAATAGAGTTTGATCAGCAATCATATTCAAACTCTGAGAGGCTACTTCTATCCTTACAAAACCCAAAGAATCTGTCACCTAATGTTCTCAATCAAGGATATTCACAGTATATTTAGAGCTCTGGGAGTCCACTTGGTCACACATTGACTCTCTCATCCTCACCAGGAACAGATCTTATCTCAGGTTCAGAATTCACGCCCTCCATTCATAATTTATCAGGAGTCTCATACTCTAGCCGTGCTCTCTCTCTTTTGTCATCACCACCATCATGGGCGTCAAGACATTCAGTATCAGTTTCTCTGAATATGGCTACAAGATCAGGTGTTTCACTAGATGATTTTATACACAACCAATCTTCCATGGCCCAACCATCCATGCAAGGATTGCAACATAGCTATGATTTTGTTGACGACAAGCTATTGAGTATTAGCCCTAAAGTAACCAAATAAACCATTTCACATAGGATGCTCGTGACATAAAAGAATTCAAAAACCAAACAACCTCATATTATCGTACCTTAGGAACTGCATTTGGGGATGATGATTTTAGTAGGTCAGAGTCACTGCCTAAGAGCTTGCAGAGTCCCAATCTGTAAATAAGAAACAAAAAAAATGAAACCAAACAAAACCCTTAGAAAATAGTTATCAGGCAGGGACAATGAAAAACCAACGAAAGTAAACAAAACCCTAAGAAAATAGTTACCAACTGGGAAAAACGAAAAACCTAACGGCAAAAGCGTTTTCCAGCGTGTGATTATTTGGCATCCACGACTTCCACTTGGCTGTCATTTTAAATGCAACTTCAAAATGTTTACACATTGCTTTCACTGTATAATGCCTTTCGGCGTAATTAAACATATTTTTTTATTTTAATATTTATGTGGAAGGTGTGTTCCTATTTGAGTTTAGTTTCGAGAGACTCTACAAGATAGTTAAACAAATCTCAGCCGTTCATCATTTTTGATGAATTTTTCAACTGTTTTTAGCTGTTTGTTATTGCTTTCCCCACCACTATTGCTTTCCCCTCCTCCAAACTCTCCCTCGCTGATATTGACCTTTGGCTCCTCCAATTTAGTGAGTTGCAACCTAAAAATAAGGTTTGGGTGAAGGTTTTAGAGTGTTTATTAAAATTAAAATTATTACCAAGATCTTAATAATGCGCACACAACGTTATAGCATCCTTTACCTTAGGTAAATTTTATATTTTATATAATAATAAAATAATTATAAATATATAATTATATTATATATTATATTCTTTAACAAAATTATTAAATATATATTATTTATAATTATTAATTAATACAAAATATAATTAATATATTATATATTTTATATAATAGAGATTAAATTATATATAATATAATTATATTTATTGTTATATATAATAGTATATATAAGTTATATTGTTATTATATATTATATTCTATAATACAAAATATTAAATATAAATATGAAATTATTATAATTAATAATTAATATATTTGTATATAGATCAAATTATATTAATTTATAGAAAAATTCATTGTTTAATTGATCTTTGGATAGATTAGGAAAAAGAAAACTATATGTATGTTAATATGTTTGAGTATGTGGTGAATATAATAACTTTAATACATAAAAAATATTAAAAAATATTATTATATAATAAATTAATTAATTAAAATTAATAATAATAGTAATAATAATTATAATATATAAACAATATCATTTTAAAAATGATTTACCAATTGACCTCATGTACTACACAAATGTATGCAAAAAAAAAATCCATATTTTTCCTTAATTAACCTTCTACACCTCTTCGATGTACCTATTGCACACAAGGTGCAATCGCTAGTATATTGCAATTTTGGATGTTAAATTTGGAGAACAAAATGAGTTAATGCATTAAACATAAAGACTCAATTCAAATTGAACACACATTTAAATTTAGAGCAAAATGAAGGTATTAAACATGTAAATCATATAAAACACAAGCTAATCACTCATGATCCATGATCCTTGGGATTGCTCCATGATAATGTAGATGCATTGATATAGAATGATGTTGGTTTCTTTTTGCTTGAGATTGTCAAATTGGGCAGCATGTAGTTGCATGGGAGTGTGCTCCCTTTGTCCTTTCAAGAGGGCCTCTTAAATAGAACTTCAACCATCACAATGAAGGGCTAAGATTTGATCAAGAGATCAAGGGTGAGAGTTATCTTGTATGATTGTCCAAGATATCCAAGTGACAAGTGGAAGGAAAGGATGAATTGGAGGTAATGGAGGGTGGATATTACCTTAGAATCGATGAAACTTGGAGTATTCAAGCATGTTGATGTATAGCAGAGAGGGAAGTGGATGGAGAGGATCCAATCTTGGAATTGAGGGTGGAGATTTGAGCATGTGGGAGAGTGTGAAGATGTGTGAAAATGGAGGGTGGAGATGTTTGTGGATTTTGAATGGATGATGAGAGTTAAAAGGTAATATTTTTAATATTCTAGTGGAAATTGATTAATTTGAGGAATGAATTAGCCTGTTTAACTAATAGACTTAGCTCATTTAATTAATTAATCATAGGAAAGGGTCCTAGGTTAATTAAATAAGTAGGATTTATTTAATTAACTAGTGATAAGAATTAATTAAATATGATTTAATCAATTCATGAAATTGATGAAGGGGTTAGTTTAATTAATTAATTAAATAAAATTTATTTAATTAACTAATCATTAGAAGAAAGATGTTAGGATTAACGATGTGAATTGATGGTAGTGTGGGGATGTTAGATTGGAATGCATAAATTTATTTTTAAGTGTCTACAATAGTTTCATATTTCTCTCTTTTTGGTCCAAAGGAAGTGTCAATTCGTCTAGATCATATTCTTATCAAGCTATTGTATCCACTTTCTCCTAAAAAGACAATAGTTGTCTAAATGTTAATATAATATTTTATGGAACTTTATTTCCACACAAGAACAATTGAATTCTTCTTCACCATTGTGTTATTTTCTTTGTACTTCATATCTAGTCATCTTCTATTTTCTTCTTCACACACCCGACACTCACATAGTTATTAGAGCCTTACCAAAATTTGATTTACTATCATTTCACATTTCACAAGTTTAGAATAAAAGTGTATTCCATAGACCAAAATCACCATTATTGCTCTTTTCACATTGGAATAATAATGAAATGTACAAACCAAAAATTATTATTATTTGTAGCACTTAGTTTAGATGCACTTAGGCTAAGTATACATGTGTAAATACACACACAAATAAATGTCTAATTATTATACTTACACATATCAGATAAGCTAACATACAATAAATTTTATTTTATTATTTGATTCTTTTAGAGGTTAAAAACCAAAATAGGGCCTAACCACATTAGTAGATTCTTATGTAGTAACCTCTTTTCCCCTTGTCTTAGACATAGGTTACATGAAAATAACTCTCCTCTTTGGATTTGATGGATTCAAACTTTGATTTTTATATTCCTAACTACTTTTCATGCTTTTCATTATTTATTTTTATTATAATATTTTAAATTTTATTGGTACACTCACTTCATTGTTACATCTCTATTTAAGCAGTGGTCAGGTTACATATTTTAGTTGGATTGTTTTTTTATTGTATCATTGTCAAAGGAATCTTTTTTAATTATATTTAATTGATTAAATAATTTCTCCTCTTTACAAAGATCATTTGAATAACATTGATCACATTAGCTTACAAATTTCTCTAGCATTTCTCACAATATCATTCCCATCTTCATTAGCATAGTATAACTTTAAATAAGGCATGAAATTTTTTATTACAAAGAGAAGCTATTAGGTTAATGAGGAGAACTTCCATAGGGGTGAAATGTTTAGGAAATGATTTTGGTTGAACCCCTCTCCTAGTTCTTGGTCTCTCAATACCAATAAAGGAAATCCAAGCTAGTATCTTTCCCTCTAATGCCCACTCTACCTATGTCAACCTATCCCCTAAATATGGACTCCTATAATTTGATAGAAATCATAAATTGATCATCCAACCTCTTGAAATGATAGGAAAATATAATGTGTTATGATTTAAATTCATATGGTTCAAGATATCATTACAAATGCACGTCAAGAGTTAATCAAAAGAAATCACACCACTATGTCTATCCCAACTCATTATATGACAAATTGGTCTACCATAAAGAGCTCCTTCACTAAAATCATAAATAAGCCTACTGTCAAATTTTGTTCTAGTGAATTTAGGTGTCATGTCAATATAAGCATAGACTTGTCACTTTGAAATTAGAAAAACTTAAAAATTGATATAAATAAAAAATCTATAAAAGTTGGAAAGGTAAAAAAAACACAAAAAAATAGAAAAAAAAACATGATAAAAGCAGAAAATACAAGTCACCAAATGTATCCTTGTACAAAAAGGGTGACCCAAAAATTCACTTGGGTGTCTTTCCCTCCAAAAAAGATGACCTGGTAGGAAAAAAAGATGGCCTAGGCCATGGAACACCAAACCGTAGATTGCTAAAAAAAAATTTTAAAAAAGATGAAATTTAAAAAAATGAAAGCATGACTACATCCCCTATCTAGACACCTATATTTTGTAATTGATTCCCTAAATTTGATAGCCATTTTGACATGAATCTAACAAAAGTTCAAACTAGGGAAAAAGAGGGGTTTTCTTGTTTTTCATGCCTATGGGTCATTTTCCTAGGGATGGGCTACAATTATAGTAAGAATCCTCTCATTGTCACCTCTTTGTTGATTGTAATCTCACTCAATTTTGTCACCATTAATCCAAAGCCAAAATTATCCTCCACCACAAGTGTGAATGGAGTTTAAAATGAAGCAATTTGACATTTAATGGTTTAGTTTTCTAATTTTTTGGTAAACCTATCATCCTTGGAAAATAAGGTGAAATAGGTAAATCTCGCATTCTACTATCATGGTAAATCCTCTTGTCTCTATTCTTTGCATAATTTGAGCCAATTCTTTGATTACGTGTGCTTTAGTTAGTTTTTGTTTTCTATATTGTAGGTTTTGATCAAATGATGGGAATGAATGGTGATGGAAGTTTCTCCCTAACCCTACATCAATGTTGAGTACTCTTGTTGACCTTAGCATTAGTTACACTTTCAAGATTACTATATATGATGCATGATCTTTGTTTTCCATTTGTAGGTTTGAATGCAAGATAACAAACTAGGTGATTATAGGAAATTTTGAGGTATCACATGCTTATTTTGAAAAATTCCACCTACCTTATATGTAGACTACTATACTCAAGGGTGAAAATATGTGGGCACCCAAAATTACATGAGCATACATATAAGTCCAATAATGATCTAATGATTTAGCTCACAACCCACATTATGTGAATAAGTCTCTCTCTCAACCTTTGTGACCTTGATGAAAGTGTTTTATCATCCCCTTTAACCCTCACTTTCTCTTTTCTCATCATCCCAATTCTTTTTTCTTTCTTGCATACTCTTTGAATCCTTTAATTTTTTTACCTTTCAAATGGTGGAGTCATTTTAGAATTTTTAGGGTCACCCAAGCATCTCTAAGTTTTCCTAAGTGACCCACCTTGGGAAAAAGAGGTGACCTCAATATTTTTTGATGTCTGAGACTCAATTTTGGTTATTTCCCCACCATTCTAGCACTTGATTTGAAGCCTAACTTAGTTCTAATTGTACCCACTTTTGTAAATTCTTGAGTTACCCACCTAATTGTGAATCTAATTGAGATTTTAAGCCTATTTAAACAACCCCAATTCGATTCCAAATGGTATTTGGTTGTTTATTCATAGCCTATTGTAAGAAAAAAAAATTCGCCTCTCATCATAATTATTCGAGAAAGTTAGAAGGTTGATTAAAGACATCAGGTTTCCACAACCCATAATGATTAGTGCGAATTATTTTTGGATTTCATTGTGTAGTATTTATTTTACATCAATATTCCAGATCACACTGTGTGATCCATCAATAGGATAATAGAGAGTTGTAGGATAAAAATGCTTGTTTGTAGACCAAGAAAGGATAAAAAAGAGAAGGGGGAGGGGGAAGGTAGCACTTCATTCAAGGTTTAGACTAAAAACTAATAATATAATAAGAAATACAAATATTATGAATGCATATGTATAAAATGACTTAAGTGCAACGTATTATGATATGATCAAGGTGTGGATATATCAATGATAATACCAAGCAAATAACAATTATCAATATGCATACTTATATTATATATGTGTACCTATATGTATCTTGAATGAACCTAACCTTACCAAAATGAGAAATTAATAAAAGTAAAAGTAATTATAAAACTACGTATTACATTTATGTTATTCATTTAAATTATATATACAAGGAAATTATATTAGATACATGTGACTTATGTATAACTAAAGACATACCATATATATATACCGTTAAATACATACCTTAAGCGAATACAAATATTTAAAATGAATACCAAAAAAATATAATTATTGAAAGGATAGACCTATATATATGAGGAAGATAAGATCTTGTAATATGATTATATATCTAAGCATATAAATGAATAAAAATATAGTTTGTATATATAATATATGCATATACATTAATATTGACTTAAAATAAGATTAAAGGTTTATTTACCAATCATTATAATATTTAATTAAATACATAAACAACTTATGTGCAAGATATTGAAAAAAATAATTAATCTAAACCTATGAGAAGAATGGGAATAAAGATAAAAATTCCTAAGAAATAAGACATATTTTTTATGGCTCTAGGAAAATTCATCGCCAACAATTCACGGAAGGAAAATTCATTGTCAGAAATTCACTGTCATGGAAAATTCATCGACGAAAAATTCACCGCCAATAATTCACCCCGGCGGAGAAATTAACTGCATTAATATTCTTGTTTTTTATTTTATTAAAAATATTAATGCGGTTAATTTTCTTGCCGCGGTGAATTGCTGGCTATGAATTTTACTTGATGGTGAATTTTTCATCGGTCAATTTTCCATGGCCGTTCTTTTTTTTGAAAGAAAGAATGAGACATTTAAGAAAATGAATCTAAAATAGAACTTAGATAAAAGAGGTACTAATAATTAAATATGTGCAAAAATTAATGGAAAAATAAGATAAATTAATAGGATTAAAAATGTTTAAAGAAGTTTAAAATATAAAAAATTAAAAGACAAATAGGATCAATAAAATAAATAATCTTTAATGGAAAAAAGGAACTAAGACAAAAGTAAAAGAAGAAATAAAATAGGATGTCTAAGTGTGAATATGGAAGACCTCTATGTATGTTTATGGTATATATTTAAATGATAATATGGTTTATCATTTAAGATGCACATGACTTAAATATATCATATGTACAATTAAAGGTCTACCATAAATAGATAAGTTAAATCTAAAATACCAATTAAATATAGACCATAAATATGAAAAAGATAGAAATGTATGATGAGTCCAAATAATGACTCATTTTTGTTAGGATTTATCATATGTTTGTTACTATTACTATGGGTTTTAGCACCTGGTTATTAATACTTTCTATGTTATTTCCCTAAACTTATGAACTCTAGACATGAACTTATCCCTGCAACTTTTTGATGATATTAGCCTACTATGTGATATATCTATATCAATCTTACATGTGATTGAATGAAAGGTATTCTAAGGTGATTATGGATATACACTTGTTTTGTGCGCACCAATGTCATAATGCAGGTTCAGATTAAGATGTAGATATAAATGGAGATTGCAAGGTGGAAGAAGTTAATACCAACTTTCTGGTTGCTGAAGAAGTCAAATTGAGATGGACATTGAAGAGGTCAATAGTTGGAAACTTCCAGCTTGTGTGGAAGTGATAACTGAACTTTAAATGACCATGTGTCTTAGTTGAGTAGATTTAGGAGGTGTTGTTATGCTAGATCCTTGTTGAGGCAAGATGGATTTGACTAAATCATGTGCATGCATAGCCTCCTTCCTCTTTTTCATGCTTTCAATAAATGATGTCCTCCTAGTCTGTTGGAGTTGATTTCCCAGTTATTTAGAGTTATTTAGAAGATTTTCTTCTATAAATAATGATCAAATGTTCCTCCTCACAAGGTTGGATGTTCTGATATTGTATTTCCAGTTTCAATTTCAAAGAATACAGTTATGTCATTGTTTTTATGTAAACAATGTTTTCAATGAATAATTGATACTTTGATTTGTTGCATCTGAGTTAATTTTGGGAAGACTCATTCAAGGAGGCCCCTTGGTGAGAATTCCATCTATTCGGTTGAATAGTTATTTTTTTGTTCAACAATTAGTTACAGTCTTAGCAGTTGTCTTTTCCTGCAGCCATTGGAACTTCGTTCTGTGTCTATTCCTATAGCCAAGGCAAACATAGTAACTTCCTGTTTGTTTGTTGAGACTTTTGTTTATGTAATTCATTTCAGTTTAGTTTAGTTGTTGATTTATGCTTAGTACTTATGCTAGTTCCTTTCAAGCATTTTACTATTAGTACTATTTTCTCTCTAGTTATAGGATAAGGATGACTACAATTGAGTCCTAGTGCATAGACAATGCTGACCCATTTCAAGTTCATGTCCTTGGGTTGATAATGAAATGAATCTTCATGATGAGCAAGATAGCTAATTGGTGCAGATATTTAATCTCTAAGTTATAGCTTTAAGGGCTTAGTTATTGAACCATTAGGCCAACAATGCATATGAAGAGTATCAATTAATTAAATATATATGCATATGGGGGGTTGATAGGGAACTAAAGAAGAAGGACAAGAAGGAAAACATGATGAAGAGGAAGCCATATTAGGGAAGGGGTTGACTGAAGGGGAGAGAAGGAAAAAATAAGAGGGGGTGGGGGTAGGGTGTTCTAAGGTTAGATATAAGTGGTTTCCAAGAAGAGCTTAAGCTCCAGGGTGATCCCACAAAGCTGGTTTACAATTTCTAAGAGGAACTGATTTTTGCTGAAATCGCATATTTTTAGAAAATATAATGATTTAAGCGTTTAAAAGTTCCATTTTAAGGATTCCAATTGAAGAGGGTTTGATCAAACCACCTTAGATCAAACCCCTTTTGGATAGAATCTCGCTAGTTTTAAACCATACCTATAAATGAGTCTCTTTTACACCTATCAAAATGCTGATAAAAGATCACTTTTGATTTAACTTTTGGGGGATCAAATGAATTCATTTAAAATTTATTTCAAATGATTATGGTAGTCCTTTAAATGATCTATTCCATGAATATAATTTTAATATGTTTTGGTTTTATTATGTATGTGTTTTTTTAGTTTTATTAAACATAGGTTTTTCACCGAAAATCAAGCTCTTTGTTTTGCACATGTGGAAAAATATAAAATTATCAAAATATATATATTTTTAAATATGTTTGTGCCAGGTATTTCTGTCCTTGATCCATTAAAAAAAAAAAATTGAATTTCGATACATACAGAAAAAGTTATGTTGTATACAGTCCGCCTATGTCTGAATTGCAATTGGTTTGACTTCGAAACTCAATTAAGGAAAAAATATTCAATAAAAAACTATGAGACCAAATGAAAGTGCTAGATATCATAGTTACAAATCTAAATTCGAAAAAAATAGAATTTTATCCTTCATACAAAAAAAGTTATGTTGTATACGGTGAGCGTCACTTTTTAAGAATGTTGTTTTCTGAAAAAAACCAGTTTTCGTGGGAGATTAAAAAAGAAGTGCAATCTTATTCCAAAAATTTTGAAAAAAATATTTTTAGAATCTAGAAAAAAAATGTGATGAGACTCTAGTTTACATCATCTTCAAATTCCTCATGGTTTAGCCACTATAGGTGCCTGAATGTGAATATTTAGTTAAAAATAATAATTTCAGTGTCCAGTTTGGCCAAAAATTGTAAACCACTATTGTGGGATTACCCTCCAATCTTTTTCAAAATTAAGGCTATAAGGATGGTTATTGATTTCTATGGCTTCCTTGAGATTTCTTTTGAATAATTTATCTTCTTTGGAAAAGATTAGTGTGTTTTCTAAATAAATATGGTGCTTTATGGAGGAGTAACTTTAGCTAGGGTTGATTTGAGAACATGATCATGTTTGATTTCTACATAATGTTCTTTGATTATGGTTTTGAAAGAGTGATTTTTTTTACCAATATAGGGAATACCACAAGAACAAACAACTTTGTAGATACCAGAATCAAGATATACATCCCTAGGGTCTTTAAGATAAGGTATGTGGTTTCTCAAAGTTGAATAAGGATTGAGCGTATTTAAAAAAAATTATGGGATATGCCCTCGATGTAAGGAAGGGGGGTAGTGGGTGAGATGGAGGGTTGGGTGGACTTGGGATTGGAGAAGAAATTTGACTTGACTTAGTTGAAGGTTCTTGATATTTTCTTATAATTTTAACCATTCAAAAGGAAGAATTTGCAAACATATTCCAACTCATGGTTTAAGATTTCTTCATTACAAATTCAAAAGGCTCTTTATAGTTAGGGTTTTGAGGGTGCTAGCTCTTTGGGTGAGGTGGTGGTGGGAAGAAGAAATAAGTTAGAGGCCAATGTGGGTGGATTTGTAGAAAATATGATGAGTTAAGGTTTTATTTGGCTTTTTGATGATCAAAATTTTAAGGAAGGGGAGTCAATTTCGAAACTCAATCTCTTTGGTGTAAGAGATACGAGGGGCTAAACTATTTAGTTGGGCATGAAAAACTTCTACATTTTTTGGGTCATGTGGCCAAAAAAAGTTGGATTCATCCACATAGCGTTTCCACCACCTTGGAATAAGGGGGAAGGGGTAGAGGGAAAACTCTTCAAAATGCTCCATGTAGAGATTATCTATAATGGGAGAGAGAAGGGAAACCATAGTTACATCATCTAATTGCTTATAGATAACTCATTGTAAAGGAAAATATGGATACTAGGAATAACTCAACTAGGGAAGCCACTTCTTTCTTAGACTTGTTTCTAACAATCTAAATGGTGTTAGAAAAGGGGAGCTTTGGTGAAAAAATACACTATGTTAAAGCTCACCAAGATGTCACTATGTTATAAATTTTTTATCTCTGAAAAAACTCCACAAATTGGATTGAATCCTTGATGAAGGAATTTAATTTTCCCATGATAGGAGTGATTAAATTTGATAGGAAGGTTGCTAACTTGTGGATGGGGGTGCCCATGGTGTCCTTGATGGGTATAAGAGGGATTCCAACCTTGTGAATTTTTGGGACCCCATAGATGTAAGGGGTTAGTTCTTTAGAGGGGACCAAATACTTCTTGGTAGAGTCATCAAAGGATGAGTGAGAGATGACATATTTTTTTTTAACTTTTTTTTGCGACATTGGGTTGAGGGGCAATATTTTGTAGGTAGATGTTTTAGAGAGAAGAAAAAATATTTTAGAGATGTAATCCTGCTTGTTCATGAGGACTGTGGCATTATCCTTGTTAGCTTTGATAATGACCAATTGGTTGTTCTTTTAAAACTAGCATACCCAGGATATCAAATTTTCAACCTCTTATACTCATTGGAAAAGTTGGTTTCAAGCACTATGGAGTGGTACAAGTTTGGTTCCATTATTTTAATATTTTGATTAGCTTTTGGGGTCTAGAAGCCAAATTTTCTCTTGTACACGATTTTGAGCATAACTTTTGCATAGATAATTGAATTTTTTATTTTGAATAGGAATTGGAGAGAATGTGCAGTATATTACACAACGGATCATATTGATTATTAGTTTGTAGTGTAGGGAACATTTGGTACTTATTTGATCACTTGTAGGAGCTTGAGATTTAGGGTATGTTTGTGTGAGCATCCAAACGAGTCAAGAGGAAAAACCTTGAGGGAGTACATTTTTAATATGATATTTATGATGGTACATCTGATTATCAGTTTGGTGCTTCTTGGTACAGGTTTATAGGTGTTTTTTAGAGTTGAATTTTGATGGTGATAGGTACATAGGTTGTCTTTGGTTTTGAGGACATGGGTTGACATGAGTTGAGACTCGGAGTATTGTATGGGTGATAGTTGAGTGTAGGTACAATGATGGCTATGATTATGGTGTCATGGGTATGCAGGTATATTTATGATTTGGCACAACATGATAATGTATATGGTTGTTTGGTGGTGTTTTGGTTTGGTTTTAGGAGGTTTTCTATATCTCCTTGATGTTTGATTAGTTCCTTGACTATGGTTACTCATTTGTGGACATGTTTAACAAATCAGATCTGTGAATGATTTGGTGTTTTAGTTTTGATGTCTACAAGATTATCTTCTTTAATATCTCAGTTTGTAGGTTACTAAGTGATGATGAGTCGCATGTTTCAGTGGTTGGATCTATGAGTTTGTGATTGGTATGTGTGCATATCCTATTGATTGCAGTGGGATGACTCGGATGTGGACTATCTATATCCAATAGGTTTGATTCATTGTTGTTACAAACTTTATTATTTGGCCTTGTCTGTGGTCATTTGTGCATTGGTATGTTGCTTTGGGATGAGAGGATGGATGATTAGAGTACATGTTTAGTCAGTTGATAGGACTTTTAGCATGTGATTTGATCATGTTATCATGATAGCTTGGTTATGTCATTGGTTACACTTTTAGTGGGAGCTTTTGATAGTGATGATTTAGTGATGTAGGATTCGTTCTTGATGATTTGATGGCAGTTGTATGTATCTTCTTGGTTTGGAGATCTTGTTTTCACTTGTTCTCTAGATTTGTTCAGATTGTAGTTGAGTGTTTGTGGACCTAGATGATCTTCATGGAGGATATGGTTGTCATGATGCCATGTGCAACTTGATATCACGATCCAATGGGAGTTTTTTGTAGTGACGTGGATGCATAATTAGTGATGGTTATCTTCATTTGATTGGAGATGTGGTTTCTTGGTTTAGAGTGAATTTTTTATTATTTCATGATATACTCTTGATTCTAGATTAGAGTTTGGCATGTTATGTATGTTATCTTGAGACCAGGATGTATGCATTGGTGCATGTGATCTCTTAGGAGGATATGGTTAGATCATGATGTCATGATAGGTTCTTGATTTTGCGATTGGAGCTTTGGCATTGATCTTGGCAGTTCTCTTTGTATTGAGTACATGATCATTTTCTTGATTACTTCATGATGATGCTATGTTAATTTGGAGTTTGGAATGTATTGATCGGTTACAGGTGCTCATGGATACTTGGAGACATGGGTGAGGTTGGAGTTCTCTTGTGATTGGAGACATTTTCTTGAGATGATTACTCTTTGGAGGTTTCAACAAGAAGACCGAGGAGCTTTCACTTGGATATGGATGTGAGTTCATGATGGAATGATAGAGGAGATTGTTCTTGAAGTGAGTCACGATGAATTGATTATCTTGGAGGAGCATTCTCATTCCCCACTCTTGGTCTACTCAGAGGTTTATCATTTGAGAGTTATTTTCCCATTATTTCTTTCAGATGTGTTATGTTTCATGCTTTGATTTCTCATGGGATTGAGCAGAGTCATGGTGATTGATTTTGGAGACTCATTTGAGGATTTTTTAGCATGAGTTTATATTGCTTTATCTTTCATGGATATGGATATTGAGCTTGGATAGTTAGTTCTGGAGGATTCATTTTGAGAGATGTTTAGCATGGTTATCTCCTTGTGGATTTGATTTTATGTTATTATTCATTGATGAGGAGTTTAAGAGGTGGTTATTGGGCTGATTTCTTGATTTGGGAATGGATACTTTGAGTTTGATCTTCTTGGTTAGAGAGGCTTACATCCATGTTGCCATTTTATATGATTCATACATGCTGTGTTTGATCTAAGAGATTGAACATTGTTTTGGGTGTTGTTGAGGCTTCTCATTTGGGGTTGTTAGAAATCATACTTGACACAACATTACACTTTTGATGTGTTGTTAGGACATGTTATGGTTTATAGGTTTTCTCTCTTCATGGTTCCTTCTTGGAGGTTCATGTTCATATGATTTGGGAGGATGTGGCAACATGTTGTGAGAGATTATGCAACTATTTGGGTTGCATGTGTAGATCATTTTTATTGTTCTTGGTACTTCACTGTTGATTATTTATCACACCTTGATATTGTATTGATTGGTAGACTTGATATGCTTTTACATTACCCATGCAATGGGAGTTCCTAGATATGTATGTTCTTTATTGAAATATTTGATACAAGGAGCTTGTGATAGTAGTTTATGGGTTACATATGTTGTTGGCATGAGTTTACTAATGTTATTGATACTTAGGAGGTATGGATGGTTGGATGTATTAGCATGTGTTGTGGATGCTATTTATGATCATTTGGGTATTTCATCTTTGACAACATCTTGTTTAGAGTTTTTACTATCACTTGGATTCGATGCTTGTGTTCTTAGATTGGTGCATCTTCACCTTGGAATGTTCCTTTTATTCTATAGGTGGCACATTGGAGGATGAGATGAGTTCTTTCTTGAGATGGTGGTCACTTCATTCTTATTGCAAGTATCTTGATGGAGCATGAGAGCATGTTGGAGATTCATGTGGTTTCATGTATGGCTATGATGATGTATTTCATTGATTGATCCCTTATGCAATGTATACAACAAGTGGGAGAATTTTGGGATATGGTGTTGTACACCATTGCATAAAATGTTATATTATAATGTAATTAAATAATTATTTAGTTGTGATGCACCTAGGTGGTGTGGTTAATCACACTAGGTAATTATTTGGGGATCACTTTATGTTTTTGATTAGATAAGCAGGGAAGGGACCTGATCCCATGGTTACAAGAGCAGACAAAAATAAACAGAGAGGATGTGGGAAACAAAAACACCAACAACCCAAAAAATAGCAACATTATAATTACACGGTCCAACAGTAACTTTAGTAACCATAAACTAGCCAATTTTAATCAAAAATAGTAAAATACTAGAAACATAATTAGTTCTACATAAACCATTAATAAGGTCCATAGTGTCCTAGGTGGTATTCCACCATAACATATCCATAAAAACAGAACAATCTAATAGATTATAACTATACGACAAAAGACTCGTCAAAAAATAAGTAGAGCAGCACAAGAGGCATTATTTTCCTTTCTTCAATAGGTCCCCATACTCACCTATGAGAGCAATATAATCTCTCTAATCAGATCCCTTAGTCTCGTCCAGAGCCTTCAAGGCATTCGATTTCCCCTATTTCTTCAGCTTCTTGGCAATTTTGAGTTCTTCAGAAGTTGCACCCAGCATTACCCGCCTCATTAGTCTGTTCATAACCCTAATGAGAGTGGCCAGAGCCTTCTCCATGTATTTGAACTGAACTTGCAGAAAGGTAGGTCTACTCTTTAAAAATTAAATGGTAGAGTATTTTCCCGTATCCAAATCCTCAACATCCTACACATTATCTTCCTCTTTCTTATCATCCTCAGACTGTTCAGCTTGTTCTTCCTCTTCCTCGTCCTTTTCCTCCTCCGAGCCTTCTTCACCCATCTCATAGGCCGTATTCTACAAATCCTAATCCTCAGATTCATCATCCTCTTGGGCTTTGAATTCTTCATACTCATGTTCCTCCTCTTCACTCACATACATCTTTTGTTTCTCTTGTTTCTCCTTCGACGCTGCTTTTGCAAGCTAGGTCGACCATCTACTGCCACTCCCATCACTTCCCTGGCCCTGCAGAGACTTTCTCCTCCTCATTAAGGATCCCTTCCTTTGTTATGTTTAGACATCCCTAATGTTAACATTGCATCTGGGTTTCTTCACCTTGGGAAGTTCAAGCAATAGAGGCGAATGCTTCCTTTTTTTAGGCATGGCTCTTATAAGCTCAATTTCAAAGGTTCTTTTCTCCTCACATTTTTGTGACACACGAGTAGAAGGGTTGGAAACATTGGCAACCGAGGATTGGATTTTATCAGTTACAAGAATTCTTCTAGCAACAATAGCAGAAGGTAGACAGGGAATCAAATCCTCAGCCAGGATATCAACCGCACCGGGGTTTTCGTCCAAGGCATGTTCTTCATTAACCGCTTCAAAATGGCCAAGGTTTTCATTTCTTCCCGCAAAAGGATTACCATGGGAATTCAACGCCAAAGCATATTTGGAGAGGGTTAGCATAAGGCCTTGGTGGAGAGGAGGGCTAGCACCTTTCTCTATATGGAGTTATAGGGAGGACAACAGGTAGAAAGGCAAATTAACTCTTTCACCATGTCAAATGTGGTTGAGCAGGGGAAAGTGGTATGCATGTACTAACATATACCTTCCCTCCAGAGTAAAATATCTCATTATGAACAGACTAACTAAGGCAAAAGGAGGAGGAAGTTCTAGTCTTGCATACTTCAAACTTCACAACACCAATTATGACCTTGCCATTCCACTAGCAGTTAGTGAATTTGGTTGTTAGGTTCTCGTTGTAACCCTTCATGGATTGGAAGAATGGAACCATACCAGCTTCAGCAAACATTTTCCATAAATCCACATTCTGTTGAAGGGCTTGACAATTCAACGGCTCCATTCTCTTCATGGGACCTCCCATTTTGCTCTTCTGCAAATTCTTTAGCTGCTTCACACTCTTCTTCATAATCTCCCACACCTTCTTCTTATTCTTCATAATGCAGACAAAACTCTTACACCAAAAGACACAAAGAAAAAATGAATAATTGTGAATCGAGAAGTTTCTTTTAGAAATCTCCCACAACACATTCCCCAGAGAAAAATAACCATCATTATTATTACAAAATTTGATCTTCACATTAATTTCCTTTCCCTTCACCACATTAGAAATGCGAGAATAGCTGACACCGGGCCAATCCGCATGCATAGACATGACATCCCTTAACAATATGAAAATATTCATGTGATAATTCATTTAGAAATGTGGGAATAGTTGACACTAGGCCAATCTGCACACATAGACATGACGTCCCTTAACAATATGAAAATCTTCATGTGATAATTTGTAACCTTCCTTTCCCTGGACCACTTTATGTTGCATTGTAACATTATATTATTATTTAATGTGTGGGAGACATGTGATAATAATTTAATATTGGGGAAATATTTAAAAAGTGAAAACTTAGTACTCGATATTAAACAAGGGATTAGTGCTTTTGTATTCACATGGTTTTGTGGTATATGGTTTTATCTTACCACTTGGTTGTATTTGTGTGAGCTTGGATCTATAAAAGAAAGCACATGTTTAGTGGTTAAGATTGGTTGGGTGAGTGGGCTATCATTATTGAGTCTTTCTGAGGAGTGCATATGTGAAGCATGGCATGGAATGTGTAGATTCATGCTTGGACACATGAGGATGCATTGGAGAGGCTTGATGCTTTAGAGGTATTCATTATAAATCTTGTATGCTATTTTTGAATAATAGATAGAGTATGGATGATTTTGGAGGTTGGGTTTTCCCTCTTGAGGGTTTTCCCAGGGTATATCTTGTGTTATCTTGTGGCTTGTCTATTTGATCTATGCTTATGGTTAATTGTATACATGTTTTTCTCTCATTGGGTTATGTAGGAAATGGATTAAGATTTTGGGTTATGATGCATTATTTCCCAACACTCTGGAGGGCCTATAACATTTATCAAAGTCCATATTTTTTCCTTCATGCATGTATGTGCTCAAAAGAATAAGGATTATGCAAGCAAAATCCCACAATATGTTCAAGGTGACATTTTCAAATCATTTTGGTTCCAACTAGAGTGACATTTTGTTTACTCCTCACCTACCTATCATGAATGTGGTAGCTCTCCCAACTACCCACAATGATTTTTGATTCCCACCCACCTACCATAGATTAATGCATATGTCTTCCTTCAATTTGGAGCACACATTTTGAGTAGGATTTATACGCAACCATAGATTTTGTGGGTGCTATAGTGCCACGGATTAGAGTTTTTACCTAAGGATGTATTTTGTGTTATTAGACTTATTTCAAAGGGGTTTGCTAGTTATTCTCAATATAGAGGATGTTAGAATTGGCTATGGAGATAGCCTACCAATATCTAGAGGCCAAATGGAAATCATAAATAGAGAATATGAATATGACAAGAATAAATTGTATTCGTGTCAATTATGCAAATATGATTCAATGTTGTGTACAATGTATGAGAGACCCCTTGGTTATATAGCCAAGGTGAGACAAAAGATAACATAAGATTATGGCAAGTGTCTTAATCTTATGATATGAGACAACTTATCACAACTACCTAGGTCACATATGTTACAAGTCAAAAGATAAGATAACAAATGATGACAACTAACACCTTCTAAAAAGATTCCTTCCTAGGACCTAAGTAAACTTAGCATGTAAATAAGTCCCCTAGTAATGAATTGACTAGGTACAAGACTTTATTTACACCAACACCCCCCTTAAGTGCAACTTATAGAGTAGTAGATTATTATGCATATAGAACAAAGATGCAAGAATGGGTCTCGACTACTAAGCCATGTTAGGTACCCATGTACATATGCAAATGAAATATCTCACAAATGGAGAAAATGAGAAAACCTAGTGGGACAAAACTCCTCGCCAAAAGAGAGATGAAATACAAAAGGCTCTCATGATGTATGCGAAGGCCAAAAACCCATGTGAGGAAAAAGACCCCCCATAAGAGAGAAGAAGAAGAGAGATAATGCAGCCCCCCCCTCAATGTTGAGTATACTAAAATGATGGTAGAAGCTCAACATTGAATGCTAAAGTTGATCCAATCTCACTGAACAATGTTCCTCCCCTTAGCAAGAAACAAAACCATGAATGTATGTAATATTTCTTCCCAATATTGAAAGGGATGTGAAGGAAGATAGATGGTGTATGATGTCTTTAAAGCATGCTCAAGTGTCTCCATGTTGATGTCGAAAGCTGACACACTCCAAACATGCGTTATAGGTCACACTGTTGAAGAGGACAATCCAGAATCTAGTAGAGATGAATGTAGATCACAATTCAAAGACAAATATATCCCCTATGAAGACAAAGAAGCATCCTCCAAATGCTATCCAAAAGTATACATAGACACGTCAAACTACAAAGAATGATCATGTAGAGAATGAAGAAGAGGGTCAAGGTGTTCACTCACAACAACTAAAGAAGGATCATCTCCATCAAAGAGAAGATGAATGTCATCAGTGATGTCTCCAAAATATACAATATGAGACTCCATAAACAAGTCTGAAATACCTATCAAGAAGTCATCCAAAGTAGCCAAATCTGAAAGACAATGGAGATCATGCTGCACTGAATCAGAAGGAACCAAAATTATGGAATCACAAGCATCATTAGTTTCAACAGTAGATGGAGGAGATGAAATGCATGGCTCAAGAACTGGATATGATGTGAGTACTCCCAAGTTCAAGAGGCCAAATGTCTCCTCTGAATCATGGTTCTACTTGAAGTGTGATCAATAGTCAAAGGAACAATGCCATCATCAAAAGTAAAATTTGCAAAGGTATACAACTGAGATGAATGATCAACCATCCCAATAGCAATAATCTCTCTACTCTCCAAGTCTCGAATGATGACTAAATTAGGTGTGAAATCCACAATCCTCCCATCTCCACCATGTGTAATTTGATATATGGAAAGAAGATTGTTTATCAAATGAGGAACACATAAAACATCCTGAAAAGTGTTGTCCCCAAAACCAATAGACCCCTTCCCAATTACACACATGTATGTATCATTTCCCATCAAGATAGGAGACATAGTACAAGGCTAAAAAGAAGAGAATATAGACTAGGAAGATGCCATATGGTGAGATGCTCTTGAATATAGAAGCCATCTCCCTGATCCATGACTTGAAAAAGAACAAAGAGCATGTCCTTTATTTCTTGATGTAGAAGCTTGACCTTTTTCCTTTTTAGACTATTTTGAAGAAGGAGGAGGAGGAGGTGATTAGACATTCTAGAAGGAAAATCAATGTGACTTTTTGAGAAGATGTTTCAACTCATCAATATCCTTCTTATAACAATAGTGTTCTTCATGTCCATCCTTCTTGCAATATGCAAAATTTTGCTTTTCCTTCTTAGGTGAATTCTCTTTGGAAGAGGATTTTTTCTTTGCTTGATCTGAATGTTGATTATTCTTTAAGCCTCTCACCTTCATGAAGAAATTTGTCAATAAACATCTGGTAATTTGCTGCACTTTTTTTAGCAACTTTGGTTCCCTGGTTCTGCAACCCCATAGCTTCGACAATGAATCTGGTCCTAACCTTGAACTTCACAACACCAATTGTGACCTTTCCATTCCACTAGGAGTTAGTGAATTTTTCCATTAGGTTCTCGTTGTAACCCTTCAGGGATTGGAAGAATGGAACCATACTAGATTCAACAAACATTTTCCATAAATCCACATTTTGTTGCAGGGCTTGACAATTCAGCGGCTTCGTTCTCTTCCTAGGACCTCCCATTTTTCTCTTTTGCAAATTCTTTAGTTGCTTCACACTCTTCGTCATAATCTCCCACACCTTCTTCTTATTCTTCAGAATGCAAAAAATACTTACACTAGAAGACACAAAGAGCAAATGAATAATTGTGAATCAAGAAGTTTCTTTTAGAAACCTCCCATAACACATTCCCCGGAGCAAAATAACCATCATTATTATTACAAAATTTGATCTTCACATTAATTTCCTTTCCCTTTGCCACATTAGAAATGAGGGAATAGCTGACACTGAGCCAATCCGCATGCATAGACATGACGTCCCTTAACAATATGAAAATCTTCATGTGATAATTTGTTTAGAAATGTGGGAATAGCTAACACCAGGCCAATCTGCACGCATACACATGACGTCCCTTAACAATATGAAAATCTTCATGTGATAATTTGTAACCTTCCTTTCCCTAGAACACTTTATGTTGCATTGTAACATTATATTATTATTTAATGTGTGGGAGACATGTGATAATAATTTAATATTGGGGAAATATTTAAAAAGTGAAAACTTAGTACCCGATATTAAATAAGGGATTAGTGGTTTTTTATTCACGTGGTTTTGTGGTATATGGTTTTATCTTACCACTTGGTTGTATTTGTGTGAGCTTGAATCTATAAAAGAAAGCATATGTTTAGTGGTTAAGGTTGGTTGGGTGAGTGGGCTATCATTATTGAGTCTTTTTGAGGAGTGCATATGTGAAGCATGGCATGGGATGTGTAGATTCATGCTTGGACACATGAGGATGCGTTGGAGAGGCTTGATGATTTAGAGGTATTCATTGTAAATCTTGTATGCTATTTTAAAATAATAGATAGAGTATGGATGCTTTTGGAGGTTGGGTTTTCCCAAGGTATATCTTGTGTTATCTTGTGGCTTGTCTATTTGATCTATGCTTATGGTTAGTTGTATACATGTTTTTCTCTCATTGGGTTATGTAGGAAATGGATTAAGATTTTGGGTTATGATGCTTATTTCCTAACACTCTAGAGGGCCTATAACATTTATCAAAGTCCGTATTTTTTCCTTCATGCATGTAGGTGCTCAAAAGAATAAGGATTATGCAAGCAAAATCCCACAATATGTTCAAGGTGACATTTTCAAATCATTTTGGTTTCAACTAGAGTGACATTTTGTTTACTCCTCACCTACCTACCATGAATGTGGTAGCTCTCCCAACTACCCACAATGATTTTTGATTCCCATCCACCTACTGTAGATTAATGCAAATGTCTTCCTTCAATTTGGAGCACACATTTTGAGTAGGATTTATACGCAACCATAGATTTTGTGGGTGCTATAGTGCCACGGATTAGAGTTTCTACCTAAGGATATATTTTGTGTTATTAGACTTATTTCAAAGGGGGTTACTAGTTATTCTCAATATAGAGGATGTTGGAATTGGCTATGAAGATAGCCTACCAAGATATAGAGGCCAAATGGAAAGCACAAATAAAGAATATGAATATGACAAGAATAAATTGTATTTGTGTCAATTATGCAAATATGATTCAATGTTGTGTACAATGTATGAGAGACCCCTTGGTTATATAGCCAAGGTGAGACATAAGATAACATAAGATTAGGGCAGTGGCTTAATCTTATGATATGAGACAACTTATCACAACTACCTAGGTCACATGTGTTACAAGTCAAAAGATAAGATAACAAATAATGATAACTAACACCTTCTAAAAAGATTCCTTCCTAGGACCTAAGTAAACTTAACATGTAAATAAGTCCCCTAGTAATGAATTGACTAGGTACACGACTTTATTTACACCAACACCCCCCTTAAGTGCAACTTAGGGAGTAGTAGATTATTATGAAAATAGAACAAAGATTCAAGAATGGGTCTCGACTACTAAGCCATGTTAGGTACCCATGTACATATGCAAATGAAATATTTCACAAATGGAGAAAAGGAGAAAACCTAGTGGGACAAAACTCCTCGCCAAAAGAGAGATGAAATACAAAAGGCTCTCATGATGCATGAGAAGGCCAAAACCCCATGTGAGGAAAAAGACCCCCCATAAGAGAGAAGAAGAGAGACAATGCAACCCCACCTCAATGTTGAGTCTACTGCAATGATGGCAGAAGCTCAACATTGAATGCTAAAGTTGATCCAATCTCACCGAACAATGTTCCTCCCCTTAGGAAGAAAAAAAACCATGAATGCATGTAAGAGTTCTTCCCAATCCTGAAAGGAATGCGAAGGAAAATAGATGGTGTATGATGTCTTTGAAGCATGCTCAAGTGTCTCCATGTTGATGTCGAAAGCTGACACACTCCAAATAGGCGTTATAGGTCACACTGTTGAAGAGGACAATCCATAATCTAGTAGAGATGAATGTAGAATACAATTCAAAGACAAAGATATCCCCTCTGTAGACAAAGAAGCATCCTCCAAATGCTATCCAAAATTATACATAGTCATGTAAAACTAAAAAGAAAGATCATGTAGAGAATGAACAAGAGGGTCAAGGTGTTCCCTCGCAACAAATAAAGAAGGATCATCTCCATCAAAGAGAAGATGAATATCATCAATGTTGTAGATCCCAAATCTACAATATGCGACTCCACAAACAAGTATGAAATACCTATCAAGAAGTCATCCAAAGTAGCCAAATCTAAAAGACAATGGAGATCCTACTGCACTAAATTAGAAGGAACCAAAATTATGGAATCACAAGCATCATCAGTTGCAACAGTAGATGGAGGAGATGAAATGCATGGCTCAAGAACTGGATCTGATGTGAGTACTCCCAAGTTCAAGAGGCCAAATGTCTCCTATGCATCATGCTTCTACTTGAAGTGTGATCAATAGTCAAAGGAACAATGCCATCATCAAAAGTAAAATTTGCAAAGGTATACAACCGAGATGAATGATTAGCCATCCTAATAGCAATGATCTCTCTACTCTCCAAGTCTCAAATGATGACTAAATTGGGTGTGAAATCCATAATCCTTCCATCTCCACCATGTGTAATATGATATATGGAAAGAAGATTGTTTATCAAATGAGGAACACACAAAACATCCTGGAAAGTGTTGTCCCGAAAACCAATAGACCCCTTCCCAATTACACACATGTATGTATCGTTTCCCATCAAGATAGGAGATATAGTACAAGGCTAAAAAGAAGAGAATATAGACTAGGAAGATGTCATATGATGAGATGCTCCTAAATATAGAAGCCATCTCCCTGATCCATGACTTGAAAAAGAACAAAGAGCATGTCCTTTATTTCTTGATGTAGAAGCTTGACCTTTGTCCTTTTTAGACTGTTTTGAAGGAGGAGGAGGAGGAGGTGGTGATTAGACATTGTAGAAGAAAAATCAATGTGAATTTTTGAGAAGATGTTTGAAGTCATCAATATCCTTCTTATAACAATAGTGTTATGCATGTCCATCCTTCTTGCAATATGCAAAATTTTACTTTTCCTTCTTAGATGAATTCTCTTTGGAAGAGGATTTTTCTTTGCTTGGTCTGAATGTTGATTATTCTTTGCTTTCTTTCATTTCTTTTCTAATTTTGATTCTTTCACCTAACTAACCATAAATTCTTGAGATTTAGAAGTCTTGACAAAACCCATTGAGATAAGCTTTTGTTGCTCATATATAAACATCTCAGAAAATGATGCAAATGAAGGTGTAGTATATGCAGACCCCATAGTCAGTCTATGAGTATGAAAGCTAGAAATAAAAGAAGCATAATCGGTACCAAGTTTGTTCATTGTATTGTAGACCAATTGAATGTCCTTATCAATTCCACATGCTTTACATTGCTCTCTTAGACCATTAACCTTAGTGATATAGTCTTGGATGTTGTCAAAGTTCTTAAGATCAAGGCTCATCAGTTCATTATCAATTTAATAGCCTCTTACTTCATCTGTAGTACCATATAATGTTTTCAATTTGTCCCGAGCTTCATGAGAATTTTTACATGATTCAATTTGAAACAACAAATCTTGAGAAACTAGTCTACGAAGACATCAAAGAGCTTTGGTATGTTCAATCATCCATTTTATATTTTTATCTACATTTGTAGGTTCAAGTACCTTATTTTCAACATATAGAAAGTGACCTTCAGTCATTATCATAATCCATGCATTTTTATGCCATGTTGAATAATTATATGATGTAAACAAAGGAACCTTAGAATGATCCATGAAAACAAGAGTGCACAAGCAAACAGATCAAAAGAATGCACCAAGAGACCCCCCTAGGCCCCTCCCCCCCCCCCAAATCACTCAATAAGGAAACCCCCCAACAATATATGATTTGGCACTTTATATTTAGTGCGCATATAATTGCCACTTGCCAAAAACAACGAAGTGATCTTGATCTTGGTACATGCAAATGCCAAATTAGGCCACAAAATCAAGAACAATTTTTGGTACAAAATGAGATAATTTTGATCATACCATTGAAAATTACATAAAAAATTATGCACTTTAAAAAAAAAATGTACCCTAAAATGTTACCGTATGAGCAAGATATGAGCTCCTGAAGTTTCCAAAATGAGGACAAAGTAGCAAAACCTATGAGAATATGCAATTTCTAGAGAAATTAGACACAAAAACAAAAATATTATTGCACAATTGCAAATAGCACGAAATTCTACCCCAAATAAAATAAAAAGATTGAAAAAAGGAGTCAAAATGACCGAGTTATGGGCGATTGAAGTTGGACTGCCAAAACAAAAATGCAAATGGAAAGGGGGGAAATTTTTTTTAAGGCACGCTGATGTCAGTAGAACATGCAATTAAATTTGATGGCCTTTGGTCTATCAAAAAATGAATATTCCTGGGGTGGTGGGCCTAACTTGATTTGCTAAAGCATCCTGTTGCAGGCAAGAGATCACAAGGTCTAGTGCCCCCATCATCCCTGTGGTACTGAAGGGCGTGTCATGCCAACGTCATCAATCATGTGAAAAAAATTTACTAGACACACTATAGTTTATAGGGGGACATATACCTGATTGATTCCTGCAATCTAAAAAAAATGAATATTCCTCTGCTGACAGAATATGCTAACTGACGGAATATCCGAGGAATATTTTGGAATCGACGGCGGCTGAAATCTTTTGAGAGTGAAAAAATATGCTTCTCTTGGTGTCGATATATTTTGTGGCTTCGAATTTTTAAAAGGTCGTCAGTTTTTCAATCTTTTTGTCGCTAGTTTTTTTTTCAATAAATCGGCCCAAATGTACTGTAGGGCCATAGGGCTATGTGGTGGATTGTTCTTTTGCCTCGTGGCATAGTTTGCTGTGCGATACCCTGTGACACTTTCTGTGCAGCAAGTATGCTACAAATTCTGCAGCCTTTTTTTAATTTTTAATTGAAATCTTTCAAATAAATATTTTTTGAAATTTATATGATTTTTTTTTTAATTTTCAAAAAAAAAAAAAAACCAAATAAAATAGTAGTTTTTTCTATAGATCGTACTGACTTGTAACAATGGTGACCTAGGGGTCGTACGACTTCTAAAGCAATTATTTTTTCCTTTACGGATAACTTCTCAGATATGGACAAATTGACAGTCGATCTTATGGTTTTTGGCCCTTCTAGACGCGATGGTAGGGTTGAATTTGACCCAAAATACTCCAAAGATATAGCTGCCTTCTGGATCTGGCAACCACTCTTCAACTTCAAACCCTCATAGATTTGGCCTCATATGCCCAATTTGAATGAAACAAAAGGAAAAACCAACTTTCTCAAACCTTTTGAACTCAATAGTGAACTCAAATTTGTACCAACAAGCTCCAATTTGAACCTGCAATAAAGAGCCACAAAGGGGAACCCCTAAAAATGTGGTATTTCTATCAAGTTTTTCTGATAAATTTCATATCATCATATGATGCAAGAGAAGAGAATACTCAACTATTCAAGATTTGCCAAGATCTCTCAAAAAATGGCTAACCAAAGGCACCCAACCTGCTCTATAACCATGTTGGAATTGGTTATGGAGATAAACTACCAAGATCTAGAGGCCAAATGGAAAGCACAAAGAGAGAATATGAATATGACAAGAATAAATTATATTCTTATCAATTATGCAAATATGATTCAATGTTGTGTACAATGTATGAGAGACCTCTTGGTTATATAGCCAAGGTGAGACATAAGATAATGAGAAGTTTCTTAATCTTATGATTTGAGACAACTTATCACAACTACCTAGGTCACATGTGTTACAAGTCAAAAGATAAGATAGCAACTAATGGCAATTAACACCTTCTAAAAAGATTCCTTCCTAGGACCTAAGTAAACTTAACATGTAAATAAGTCCCCTAGTAATGAATTAACTAGGTACAATACTTTATTTACACCAATAGAGGAGGTGTTAGTGACTTCCAAGGTTCCAATCATTAAAAGTTGGTTGCAAGAGAGCAATGAAAGTCATTGAATATCCAAAGGTACCATGACAAAGTGTGTTGTAGATATAATGTCTCCAAATTCATAGGTACATATTTAGGGTATTTTAGAATATCACAAAGATTCCCTTCAACATGTTTAATGTTGCAAATATAAATTTGGTTAGAGAATATGACCATTTTAAAACATTTACAATCATTTCAATAATCTTTCATAATTTACATGTGGACTTGTGCATTTTGATTATGGATAATTAAACATGTTATGTTTGCAATATTTTCATTTGATGCATTCTTATGCTTAGACCAACCATTCAATTATGATCTCTCAACCAATCTCATTTGTTGATCTCTCCAATCATTCTACACCATTGATCAAATATTAGTAAAAGCCATAAAACGTCCATCATTTAGCCATTCAATCTCTTCAAGAATTTTGAGAAACCAAGCCATCTTTGCATCCATTTTTCCATTAAGGTTATGCTAAGATAAAATCAATCCCCATATTATCATTTACAACATTTCATAAAGTACAATGGAGTAAGGTTAGGCATGTTTGTGGAGGTAAAATAGTTTGATTTGATTTACTTCTATGTTTTGTGCACATGCTCGCATTGATGTGGTCATTTTATTATTAAATGGGGTCTTTTATTGATATTTCCTTATTTTTAGATTTGATAACATGTTTAGGCTTGACAACTAGGGATTTAGCCAAATAAATTTCTCCCAAATTGTTCCAAAGGGCCTGTGTTGTGGCTTCTTAATGTACATTCAACAACACTAATTTTATCAAGGAAAATTTAATAAGACCCTTCGCTTGTCTATCTAACATGTCTTAGTTAGCTTATGACATTGTAGTAGGTTGGGAACCAAATACTACAACCCATAGATCTCTATCCACAAGTATAGCCTCCTTGAGATTTCACAGCTCAAAGTAAGTTCTTAAGAATTTTTTTTATCTCTATCCTAGATGAGCTTGTCATTTTTCCTGCAAGTTTTTTTATACAAGCTCCCACACAGTTAAAGACTAGTACAAAAAACTATGTCCTTAACACCTAGAATTCAGGGTGATCTATCTCTTGTAGCAAATGAAAGGAAACAAAAGGTGCAAAAATGCTTCCTACACTAATATTTGAGGGAAGGATTTGAATAGAAAATAAAAGATCTTTATAGCTGTAGAAAAAACACACCATAAAAATACACCATAACACAAGATTTACATAGGAAAAACACTTTTATAAGAAAAATCCATACTCCAAAAGCATAACCAATTACATTATTCAACAACAATAGTTATAGTACAATATCCATGCTATGCCTTTATAGAAGTATCACCAAAATTTAGAAGTGGAGCAATTCCAATAGGATAACAATATCTATAAATCAACTAAACAACTCATATAACAATCCATTTCCAAGCATCAATATTGGTAAAGTATCAAACCACAAACCAAAAGTGATTTTCCAAAACCAATAGATAGCTCTAAATTCCAACACCCAAGTTAGCATGGTGTTCTAGGCTATTTTTAAAACATGATTTACAACTATCTTAACCTGTCGTAGAATCTATTATATGTAACTCCCCAATTTGGACAACTCTTTTTACTTATTCAACCCATTTAAAGATGTCTCTTAACTTGCCAAAAATTCACTGCAACCTCCTCTTACATGCTCTTATACATCACAAGAATCTATCATAAGAAACTCTTGCCTTACAATGTTTTAGGGTGCTCTTACACATCATAATAATATAGATGCTCTTATAACCTCTTGCACACTTCCCAAAGTATCTGACTCATGACAAATAATACCAATCCAAAGTGGGATGCTCATTTCCCAGTATGAAGTCTAAATAACAAATACATATAAATAATTAATAAATTTGAATATTAAGAATGCGAGATTGAGATATTTTTTCTCAACACTTTAATATCATTATTAAAAAATTTAAAATATAGATAATCACATTATTTTTGTCAACGAAAATCTTCAAAATTACAAAAGATTGAAAATTAATGAAAACATTTATTGCACTCACTCACATTCTCCAAAGAAAAAGCAGAAAGCATTTAATTTTTTCCCAAAATCAACTTATGCTTCCATGGCTCTCTTTTCTTTGTTGGCTTCTTATAAAAAAAAATTGCTAAAAATGAGTAGATTAAGATTTGTTGGACCAATTCTACAAATATCATTGTGTGGCGAGCACGTTTAAAATGTGCCTTTTGAACTCGAGTGACAAGAAGCAAATTCAACATTGGGTGCAAGAAATGTTTCAATGAAAATTGACGGCGTAAACCAACAATCCATGTCCTCAAGAAGAGAAAGAGCACAAGGAAAAGTGAGGAATGGATGATCAGAAATCACGTGAATAATAGATCTGCCCCAACACACACAGTAAATTGTATGGACAATTCAAAATCATGGTCATTTCTCATTCCTGAAAAATTGCATGGATGAGGCAATTTTGCACGGCAAACACAATGAAATCGTGGTTAGGGTTTTTGTTTTTCTATTACAGATTGGTCAACTGGACTTTAAGAATTTGAAGAGGTCATAACAGTTTTTTAAAGGAATGCCTAATCTGAATTCGTAGACCTTGACCAAGGGTTTCACTGGATTGCAAATTGGTTATAAATTTATATACAATAGGTGTTTCAAATGACTTGAAATAGGTTTTTTAAGTTGTAAGGTTGGTTTTACTCGGGCGTTTTCATTCAAACTAGTCTAGATGAGAGTCCTTATAGGTTTCTTATACATGTTCAAGTAGCATCAACAAACTTTCAACCATAAAAAAATCATAGTTTTTTTAAGTAAAATATTCATCATATTCTAGGGTTTCAAGTAGTGGTCTATTTTATAAAGATGTTTAATCATTTATAAAAGATCTAGGATTTAGAATTCTTTAAGTTCTTTGTGTTTTCATAGAAAAGATTAGAATTAAGTATTTGAAACATTTGGATTGGATAGATGAGGTCTCATTGCAGTTTGGGTTTTGGAATTCTTTAGTAGATTCGATAGATTGCAAAATCTTAGAGATTGTTTTTGAGTCAAATTGTTATTTTTTGCAACATTTATTTATAGTGATTAATTTTCAGGCAAAAGATGAAGGGTCTATTTTTAGATTGCTTTAGTTAAACTTCTCTTTTTATTATTTGTTTAGATTAGTTTTGCTTTAAATTCCTTTCTTTCTTTTTCTATAACTTTTAGGGGTTGTTTTAAAGTATTGGTTTTCTTAATAAATTATTATTATTATTAATCCCTAAAACTATATATTATTTATAATCTATAAACTCATGATAGTTGAAATTATGTGTATGTTGTAAAAATAGTTATTCAATCATTAAATCTAAGTTTCATGTGTTTGGTGTCTTGGATTTTATTAATTGAATTTGTAGACACCTAAAAATGGCTAATGCATTTTCATCTTATCATTTCATCATTATTCTTATCATTTCTTCTATCTATATTAATTTTTAATTATTTAATTATCTTAATCTTTTTATCATATCTATATTAATTAAATGTTTTTTTAATTATTTAATTAATTCATCTTTTATCATTTTCCCTACATTAATGAAAATTCAAATTAATTTTGGTCTTCTATAATTAAATAATTTTCAATTTTTGTTAACACTTCTCTTTTAAATAAATTAAAATAAGCTATTTAAATTAAACATTTTCTTCTAAAATAAATAAAATAATATTAATTTATTTCTCCAACTACCATTTTCAATTAAATAAATTTATTTATTTAATTATACGCTGTGATGACTTTGTTTGTTATCTAAATTCTATATTTTGAGCTAAGATCTTGAACTTCATTGCATGATTGTGAGAGTATGACTTTTGCATTATTGATATTTGTGATTCACATTTTCATCATTCACAAAATTAAAAGTGAAAAATAGTATAGACTTCATATTAACACAACGATAAATCTTAGTTGTAGCTTTGCATGCATCTTACTTATTTGATTATGAAATTTTGCATTTTTTTTTGGTGTATCAAAAGTAGTTCATTTATTGATTTTTATGTATAGAAACTTGTTGATTTCTAATTTTAATCAATAAGGAAGTATTTGTTATTTTTAGGAAGTATATGAATTTTATTATTTGTAAATAGAAGAAAAGCGCTACAATATATAGCCTCATAATTTCTCAATACAATGAGGTCGAGGATAAGTAAAAATGCAAAACAAGAGGATGACATGTAAATTTCCAAATCCTAATATCTAAATTTCATTAGATGTGTAAATTGAAAAAAAAATACTAATATATAGGTTCCTAGTTTCCAAATCTAATGATGATGATGATGAGACAAAAAATCAAAAAACAAGCCTATGACCTCTAAGTTTCTAGATCTCAGAGGATAAGGAAAAAGTAGAACATCATAAAAGAAGAATATATGAACTCATTATCATATCTTACCTTAGCAATAAAATAAATTATCTAAGTGAATTTAATATAATAGGTGTAATAATAAATTGCATCAACACCCCCCTTAAATACAAACAACATAATAAAAAAACAGGTCCAAGCTAAACAAGTTGTGTTAGATACCCATGTACCATTTTTTTAGACCAATGTACAAAGAGAGTGTACCACCCCCATCCCCCCTAGCCAAAAAAGAAAACTAGACTAATGTATGATTAAGACTATAAAAAAGCCCCTTCGAAGTGGTATTTTCCATAACCGCCATAAACAAAATTTGATTCTTAAGATTATAAAATACCCTTAGAATAATCTCACCCCCCAGCTGGAGGATAAAATATTTTTTAATATTTAATATTTGATTACTAGATATTAAATCTCATGGTCTGTAATTAAATATTAATTAAACCATTTCCTTTTTTCGTACCTTATCGAAAATAAAGGGAATGGGCCAAATACTCCATTGGCTTGAATTTAATTGAAAGGGGACATTACAAGGTGTTCAATGGATGACAATTAATTTTCTTTTGAAGTTTGAATCCTCTTCATCCACATCCTCCATAACTTTCATGTATATTAAGAAAGAGCTATAAGAGTTAAACATGCATCATTGTTGAATGGGTGTCTTACAAAAATGGATATCATTAAAGAAGAAATCCTCTCAAAGACTCGTGTTCTCACTCTGATTCTTGTGTTAGAGGATAGTAGTTGCACAATTAAAGATGACAAATCTAATTGTTTATTTATTTTGATATATTCTTTGAAGAAACTTTTCATGATGAGCCTAAAGAAGTCCAATTCACTCAAGGCCTAAAATGATCAATTGAGGAAGATTTGCACAGTCGGTTGCCAAAGATTGACATTTTGCTTCACCGTGTTCATTTTGATGATGGTCCAAAGCTTTAAGATACAAACCTTGAGAGTATGTCAAACCAAGATTATGGTTTTAATATATAAAAATGATGAAACTAAATAATTGTTGTTTACACAATGCTTATTGAATTGTCAAATACAAGAGATTGAGATTTTTCTTCGACAACACCAATCACTTCCAAAGGATAATTTTTCATTTAAGGAACATAATAAAAGAATAAAGTCTTAGGTGGTCATCATTACCAAATATGTGTTTTAACTATAAGATTTTGTGAGGTATCTTCAAAAAGAACCAAAGTATTGTCAATAGATGGAGATAAATTTCAACAAAGAATAAGAATATCTAAGTTTGTACTTGAATTTTCCCTACATGATCACTCTTGTCTTCCTAAGCTATAGACCTCAATAGATATTTTACAAACTTCAAGGATGTGAGCTACCACAATTGAGCCCCCCATTCAAACAAAGAAGTCACTACTTCTCTCAATACATAAATGGTTATCTAACCAATTTGCTTCTTGGTTGTTTAAAAATAGATGATTTTTTATTTATGTTCATCTTGTCATTTTATAATTTCCCTTATCTATCATGTATTTGTTTTAGTCATATTTTTGATTAGTCATAATATATTTTGATGATAGAAATAGTCTTTGATTCTATTGTCCAGTGAACAGACACTAATGCTTTAAGCCAGAGATTTTGAGATTCTCCTATAACATAAGTATGTCTCATGTATGTCCTAAGGTCCCCAAACAAAGCCAATCATCATACCCTTAGAAACTCACTGTTTGGACCTCATTTCCCTCATGTTAAATTAAGACATGTCAAAATTTTAGTTGTACAAGCACAAATATCCCTATACTCTCGTTTCTAAATGCTGTCTTCTCTGTCCGCAAGTGAAGTTGATTGCCATCATGGTATTTTGTTCATTGCCAATGGTACATGTTGGACTGAGAAAAAGTAACATTTAATGCAACCCAAATGATGATAAGGCCTTTTGAAGATAAAAAGGTTGTGGAAATATCATTTGTGTGGCAAGCACATTGAAATCACATCTTTAGGAATGAAGTGACAGCAAGCAACATCAACATGGGTAACAAGAAAGTGTTTTAGTAGCAGCTACAGAAAGATAATGTGACTGGCAATAGTAATGACGACAAGTATATTAAAATCACACTAGAAAAACCAGCAATCCACATACCTGGGCATTGCTTAGATGTCGGGAGCAACCAAAACATTCAAGATGGCAAAGGCCACAAAATTATATAAACGAACGAAAAGTCAGTAGCCAGATAGATAAAATCGTATGACATAGGCAGAAGGAAGTAAACGATGTGGCAAGGGAGAAATGGATGGTGGTGAGGTAGAAATCGCATGACCAGAACGTTTTGGAGCAACAGAGAGCAACAAATTGTGCGAGTATGAGCATATTGGCTGCAATTATGTCTAATAGGTTTGTCAATCGAATTCAAGGATTTCCAAGGGGCAATAACACTTTTGTAAACTAATGACAAATCTTTATTTGCAAATCCAAGGGTTTCAGTAGTTTATAGGCTAGTTTTAAACGGTAGACAGAGCAAGGATCATGAGATATGGGACAAACTAAATAGTTCAACAAAGCGAATCAAAGTGATAAACAACTGCAGTCTAACTGTCACATATAATAATGATCAAAGAAGAAATAATATGGGACTCCGGGCCTAAGTTAAACAATATGGTTGTTGTAATCGTCTTAATTTTCTTCCTCCGCAACGACAGCTCATGCGCAATAGATGTAGACATCCTACACCAAAGGTGAATAGGGAGGGAAGATGGACCCCTCCTCCTCATGGAGTCCTAAAAATCAACTCGGATAGTTCTTCTCGTAGAAATCCGGATTATGCTGGCACTGGGGGTGTTGGTCGGAATAGCTCTGGAGATGTTCAGTTTATCTTCTTTGTTTATAAGGGTCTTCATACAAATAATTTTATGGAGACTCAGGCCATTTTATTGGTGGTGGAGCGGGACAGTCAATTGGGATGGCGACAGATTATATGTGAGTCTGATTCTTAGGTTGTGGTGACCTTACTGAAAAGGCGACATTTAGATGATGTGAGCTAGCAGCTAGCTTTGATTGTTGAACAAATTCTCACTCTCAATGCTTCTCTGGAGTACATTACTTTCACTCATATTCCTCGAGAATGGAATGGTGTTGTTGACTGCTTGGCTAAATGAACTTCTGGTCATATTCAGGATTGGAACTTGGTGGATCGGGGTCAACTACCCCCGTATTTGTCTCATCAACTGGATCACTTGGTTGAACTTGATAGGGCTATTTAAGGCCCTGCTTTGTACTGTTTCCTTGTTTTAATTAAAAAATTACCCCTCCTTGATGTTAAACAATGTAAAACTAAACCCTGTTCGATCTCACACTTTTCACTCTAGTGTGAGATTGGAATATAGATTTGAGAAGACCTTTTTTCCATCTTTGTACAATAGTCCATGAAATATTATCATCTAAGTCCACAAAACAAGGAGAGGTGGGCAAAGATTCTTCCATAGAGGGCCCATCAATGTGCACAAAAGGAACAATGGAATGGCAAGGCAGTGAAGCCGAACATCGGTTCATCTTACAAACTAGTTACAATAAGTGTTTCCAATTGTTTATACTAGGCTTTTGAAGGTTGTGAAAGAAGGTTATAGCTTGACATTTCATTCACAAACAATAACAAGAAAACATCATTTGGAAGACACAACTGGCCTTGTTTTTCATAGATATTCAAGTATCAATAACAATCTTTTAGCCATACACATGTATAATAGCGTTCAATAGGTTTATGATCATATTATAGTATTTTACATAAATCAACTAGGTCATTTGCCTCATAAAGATTGTTTCTCATTGATGAAGTATCTACAATTAATAATTAAGTTATTGTTTCTTTCACAAAGGACAATAGAATCAAGCGTGGATCATCAAGATTGGATAGGTGAAGCCTCACAGTAATTTGATTTTGGAATTACTCAATAAATCTAACAAGTAGTTGGGCATGTGGTGTCTTCATAATCTCAAAGGTCATTTATACTCTTCAATAAATCTAAGTTGCAAGGCAAATAGTGTCTTCAAAATGTTGATGGATTTTTATGTGCCAAAATGTTAAAAGCCATGTCTATAAGTATGAGTCATCAAGATTGGATAGATTAGGTCTCGTAGCAGTTTGGATTTTGGAACTATTTAATAAACATAATGAGTAGTTGGACAAGTGTTGTCTTCATAATCTCAAGGGTCATTTATACTCTCCAAAAAAATCTAAGTTGCAAGGCAAATAGTGTCTTCAAAATCTTGAAGGATTTTTATGTGCCAAGATATTATTTCTAACCATGTCTATTTTTGGTGGTTCTATTTCTAGACAAACAATAGAAGACATATTTTGGGTCACTTTAGTTAGCAATTATTTATTATTTGACTGGTTTAGTTTTATTTTAAAGTCCTTTATTTTCCACTTTTACTATAGTTGTGTTGTCCATTGATGTTGACTAGTTCATTTTTTTTCAAAAATTGTAATATTAAATCATCACTTGATGTAGTGAAAGTCCAAGTTTCCTATGGTATCTTTTAGATCATTCGTTTTGAGCATAATTGGAGGTTGTTGTTTTGAAAAACCTTGTTGCCAATTAGTCATGCCATGCCCTATTTTTGCAAATCATCACACCCAAACTATAATCCCCCGAGTCTAATTGATTGATTTTTGTTGGTGATGTTGATTCAAATGTCAGATACTGAAATTGAAGATTGATTTATACTCCAAATCAGACTCTTACACTAGCGAAAAAGTGAAAATGATTAAATCTTGAGAACCATGTATTTTTGAAGGATTTGTCTTATAAGGGTGTTCTTGGGGGTTTTCCTAGCAATGTGACGAGATTACACAACAACCAAATTTCTAGATCGAGAGAATTTAAAGTTCTAGTTTTTCCAACAAAATGTCAGAAATAATTAAAATCTGAAAATTGATTGCTCAAAATGTTTTTTTTTTTTTTTTGGGGTTTTGTTTGTCATGATGTTTTTATTCTCCAGGCAAAATTTCAGAGAAAAAAGATTTATTAGTTGAAAGTTATGTGAGTTTCATGTTGCGGTAATGAGAAATTGTCAAGGGGTGTATTGGAAAAAATATATATAATTATTTTAATTTTTTTCTAAAGTTTAATATAATTATTAAATAAAGTTTTTCTCAGCATTTAAATGTCTCATTTGAGGTACATTGAGTGGGCTTAAGCTTATTGCTCACTTTTTTCTAAATGTTCAATTTTTCTCATTTTCTAACCCTTATTGCTCACAAAATAATAATTTCTAACCTCATTGCTCAACTATGCCTATTTCCTAGCCTTCATTTGCTCACATTTCACCAAATTTTACCTTAATTTGCTTGCATTTGAGCAAATTACCTCGTTGCTCAATTTTTTCCAAATTCTAACCCCTTTCTCAACTTTGTCAAAATCCTATCTTTGTTGCTCAAAATTTTCATTTTTCTAACTAATTTGCTTAGTTTTCAATAAATTTGAACCTCCATTTGCTTGCATTTGAGTGAATTTTAACTTTGCTCACCTTCTCAAGATTTCTAACCTTGGGCATTTAAAAGAGGAAATAGAAATTGACAGTCATAAGTGCTTGGAGGTATAAGTTTTCAAAGAAATGTGGCCTTATGAACTGCCACGATTGCAATATATGCACAAGACCTATTTGTTGAGCAAATTTTCCAAGCTTCAATGCAATTGCTATGAGCAGGCATGCATACAGGAGGAGGACACAGACAAACCAAGTGTATTGTTTGACAAGTTGCACAAAAAGAATACACAACGTGAAAGCACAGACAACCCATGTGACCTGTTTGACATATTGCCAAAGAGAAATCTGGTCTCAGGCGTTGAAAGCCTTTGCTAAGAAGGTTTAAATAAACTATTTGTAGGATTAAAATTAAAATTGGCAATCAATATCTCTCCTGCCCGCACCAAGAAGGGAGTGAACACCCATCAAAGAATGAAGGATAAAATAATTTTGTCAAATGTCTTAGTTGTAGCTACCTTAGTCAATATGGATACAGAGGTGGAACCATAGACAAAACCTGTGGAGAGGATCCAGTACTTGAGCATGTTTCAATAATTTTGATAGTAGTTGTTTATATAATGTCTAATATTTTTATGAATATTGGATCAATAATTGTGACTTTAAAGTTGTTAGTGTTGATGATGACTATGTTGAGATGTGAATCCCAACAGTCGCATGACTGTTGCTATTCTCCCGTCTCTTTGTATCCGAAGAAATTTGTATAAATACATGAATACAAACCATGTATCATATAACGGATAATATAATTAGATTCCCTGCTTGAGAGTGGACATAGGCAATTGTCGAACCACTATAAACTTGTGTCTCATGTCTTATTCTTTAATTTTTGTTTTCTATTTTGTTTCTTTGCTCATTTTAATATTCACAATTGGTATCAGAGCTTGGTGAGGTTGAGCAGAGATGGAAGAAGATGATGAGGCTCAGTTTGTCATTGAAGAATTTCTTAGCAATTTAGTTTCAGCAAAGAGTGATGTTGTGTATGTGAAAGTTGTAAAGAAACATAATGTACACTGGTGGGATGGCTGGAAAAAAGAGGAAGATTCAACCGAAGAGGATGAGGATGCTGAGTTAATTTCTTTTCCCACTCTTAATGCAGCTGTGGCATATATTGGCCAAACTTTTGCAGACGACGAGGACACCCATGACAAAAAGAGATGGCCTCATGGGACGGGTCTCAAGCTTATTGGCCCCGTGCAGTTGTCTCATGGGTCAGTTGGTTTGGACAAGGAGTTGGTTGATGATAATGATGCGAAAGATGATGTCATTGTTGCAAATGAAGAAAAAGATGTGCAAGCCAAGATCCCGGTTAGAACCTCAAGTGAGGAGGTCGATGAAGCTGTTGTCATGGAAGAGGCCGTCCAGCCGGTTGTGAAAGAGGAAGCTCAGTCATCAAATATTGTGTATGGAAATGGTGATAGTAACGACCAAGATGCCCTAGCTGTGGTGAAAATGTGCACTGACTGTAGAAACGGTTTGTCAGGTCCTAAGACGCTTTGTAACGGCAAGCGCAAGAGATAGAGGGATTTTTATTCCAGGGGGCAACATCAGCCCAAGAAGCTGAAGAGTCTTGAAGGCGGATGGTCGCTGAATAAGTATGAGCCAGTCGCACCACCAACCCGCGTGGGTAGAAAAAAGTGCAGGTAGAAGGGCCCTGAGGTGACCGCGCGCCTCTCCACGGTAACTCCGCTCACAAAATGCAAGCTGAGGCTTTTAAAGCTCAACATAATCAAAGATTACCTACTGATAGAAGACGAGTTCGTGGCGAACCAAGAGCGCCTCAAATTGCAGGCGGAGAAAGAAAGAAGACTGGTCCAAGGTCGACGATTTGCGAGGGTCTCCCATGAGCATTGGGAATCTAGAGGAGATAATTGATGAAAATCTTGTCATTGTTTCATCCTTCGTGGGGTCTGAATATTATGTTGGAGTATGCGATGAGGAATACCATGGGTTAAATAGTCATCCAATGCCCTGCCATGTATCTTCTAAGAGCAAAAAGGATAGAGAGTGGCAAAGGGAGATCAAAGACCAGGAGGATCTACAGAGCGTGGACGAGTCATGGGAAAACACTTTCAAAATGAAAGAGGATCCGATGTTAGGCCTGAGGACTAGTATTGTTCAGCCGAAGGGTGTGGCGCTCACAATTTCGCCAGGTTTAAATGTGGATCCGGTAAGGAGGAATCTGGCGTTAAAGGAGGTAGCAGGTTCGAGTTCTCTGGCTGACTTTGGTCGTATGGAGATCAATCTGGCAGAAATGGAAATGCCCGGTCTCATGGCCTGCAGGGCTGAGTTTGGCCCTTCCCAGCCATTCAAGGGAGCACAAATTACTGGCTCACTTCATGTGTTTGTTTGGATGGAGGAAATTTTCACTGCCACCAAGTATTTGATAGAATGGCAGAGCTAAATCTGTATGCGAGTAGATGCATAGGGAACGTCTACAAGGCATTTGAGCAGATGGGATATAATGAAACTATACTTGTTTTTGATATGTTTAAGGAAGATTTTCTGGTGGTGATGATTACGGGGGAGGTGAAGCCCTTGGAAAAGCTTAGAGATACACCTGAAAGTTGGTATATATGGCAGGACTAGAGCACTGCTAACAGGTCTGAGACGCAGGAAGAACAAAAGTCTCTGAAGAAAGAGCTGCTGCTGGCGCAAGACCAGATGGTTCAATTGCAGCAAATTGTCAACTCTGATTTGGCATGGAGAAGACTGATTCGCTATGTTCGTGAACAATACTTGGCGAAGTTGAAAACTTCCAGCCTGACTGTGATGTGAAGATAAGATTGGAAATGCAGGGATGACACAGTGCATGGCTATGCCGGTTGGACTTCACGGGGGAGATTGTTAAGATGTGAAACCCAACAGTCACATGACTGTTGCTATTCTCCTGTCTTTTCGTATCCGAAGAGCTTTGTATAAATACACGAATACAGACCATGTATCATATAATAGATAATATAATCAGATTCCCTGCTTGAGAGTGGACATAGGCAATTGGCGAACCACTATAAACTTGTGTCTCATGTCTTATTCTTTAATTTATGTTTTTTATTTTGTTTCTTTGCTCATTTTAATATTCATAGACTACCCATAATTAAACAAAATATATTCCTTTCATCTAAAAAGCAACCAGTCATATGATTCCACATCAATGCTCTATAAAACATGTTGTGAATGCACAAGTATTGATCTCACTTTATTTTTTGGGTCTTTTTGGACATCTTGACAAAAAACATGCTGATGTGACATCATATTTGATGATGTGGCCCTGAAACCTTAGTTATAACCAGGGGACTTGCCAAATAAGCTACTGTAAAAAAAAATTGGGAGTGATTTGAAATTTCCACGTAAGATAATTAGAAGCTCGAAGTTAGGGTGCTCAACTACTGAGTCTTCTCCCCTAATCAAATGTTTCAAATGAATTCAATCTCTTGGCACTCCGTGATTGCAGGATAGGCACAAAATAATTTTGTTTGAGATAGGAGCGTGGAAATAAGAGGCAAGGCCAGGCCTGGAATTTAATGGTCTATTTGACTGTTTTTGTCATTTTAGACCGTATTTTACAACTTTAAAATTTATTAGACCGTATAACTCAATTTGCTAAAATTTTACATAACCGTATATATGACACTTTAAATTATTTGTAAACCGTAAAATTTTATTATAGGGTAATATAATATAATAGTTTTATTTATAATATTATTTTATAATAATTTGTTATAGAAATAAAAATGTTTTTTTTTTACAATGTTTATTTTGAATTTATTTTTAAATTGATGTAGAAATATATATTAAATTAAAATATTTTCAAAAAATGTTTATCTTCAATAAATTGTAAAAAACAATTTAGAAATAAATTTGTGCTTTGTTTTATTGTTTTTATATTAAAAATTAATTTAGAAACAAATCTTTACTTTGTCTATACTTGTTATTTATTGTTTTTTTAAATCAATTTAGAAATAAATCTATTTAAATCTTTGCTTTGTTTTATTGTTTTTTATATTAAAAATCAATCTAGAAACAAATCTTTGCTTTGTCTATATTTGTTATTTATTGTTTTTTTTATATCAATTTAGAAACAAATCTTTGCTTTGTCTATATTTGTTATTTATTATTATTTTTTAAATCAATTTAGAAACAAATCTTTGCGTAAAGAAGAGTCTCCAATAAGAATTTGAGGATTAGCTTCCAATTTGATCAGGATTTTCTATGCAAGTAGTGGTACTATTATTTCAAGTTGTGTAGCAACTTGGTGCTTTTTGATGGTCTTACTTAAACCCTACTCTTATACATCTACTGGTTTCCAACTTTATGGCCTGTTTTTGACAATCCATCGACTGTTCTTTATTTTATTGGCAATGATTAGTTTTAAGAATCCTTTGTAGTAGCCAAAGGAAGAATAGTACAGTTGTGAATGTCACGGTGAACCATTTGGAAAATTCGATCTGAACTGATCACCATGAAGTTTCTTCAAAGGAAGAGGTCTTGTTGTTTGTAGTTTTGTTTGTGACTGTGTTGTTGATTGCTACTTTTTTTTTGCAATTTTAGACTGTTTTTTTTAAGTTGCATTCTTTCAATATAAAAAAAAATTTACTCTATATTTTTGACAACATATAATTTTCTTAAAACGTCAATTGAAAAATTGTAAAATGACCAAACCGTCATAAAACATTTATATGAGAGACAGGGGTGACAGTCAAACTCCAGGCCTGGGCAAGGCGCAAAAACTCTATGCAAATGTAGAAACGCAGCCAACAAAATAGGCACGTGAACCGTCTGGCAGATTGTCTTTAAGAAATGTATTTCATGAATTTCAATGATTGCAGGATATGCACGAACTGGAATTGTTGAGAAGGCTTTAGAAACTTTCACGCGTATGCAATTGGCAGGAGTAAATTCAAATTCCACAACCCTTGTCAGCATCATTCCTGTCTGCGCCAAACTGAGAGCTCCGGAACAAGGCGTAAACATTCATCGAAGCATAGACGATAGAGGAATTCTGTCTAATGTTGTAGTTGCAAGTGCCCTGGTAAACATGCATGCAAAACATGGATGCAGAGACAAGGCGCCAGAACTGTTTGAAGAGGTGGGGTGATAGCAAGAAGCAAGTACTGGAATTGTTTTGTTTGGTATTTGTTTGCAGGATAAGCACCAAACGTATTCATTGGGAAGGCTTTAGAAATCTCAAAGTGAAAACCATCAGCAAGTTTAAGGCTAAACGCCTCTACCAACATCCTCCCTTTTCGTGTTAATTATAGGCACACAGAGCTGGCAAGTGAACTGTTTGACTGAATGCCTCAAAGAGATTTGGTCTCATGAATCGTAATGGCTGCAGGGTATGTGCAAAATAGATATAATGAAAAAGCTTTAGAAACATTCAAGAAAATGCAATAAACAGATGTTATAGTTGCAATTTCTCTGGTCGACATGCATGCAAAGGGGTGAAGCTTATACATTGCATATGAACAGTTAAGATAGAAAACTTCAGCAAGGAGGGTTTTGGAGCTCTTGTTATTACAAAGCAAAGAAAATCTTTGATGTAAAGTCGAAGCAGTTGAAGGTCACTCTATCTAAAATTCTTGAAAAGCCTACAAGGGTCAGAGTCGGAAAGTTCAACAACATGGTTTGCAAAAAGTTTCGTGCAGGTAGATACAACACCACTGTTGCAACATCTATTGGCGAAGAGGGTTTGGGTATAATGGAAGTTGATCTTGTAATATGTCTTGATGGAAATGTTTCACCATTAATGATGATCCAACGCATGGGAAGAAAGGAAAGAAATGTGAGGGCCGAGTTATCATTTTAGTCAGTGAAGGATCAAAATTGCAGGGGCAGGTGAAGATGTGCATATAAAATATTTCAGTAATCAATCAAGTCTAAGCAATAAAATTCTTGATGATGAATTTGAAAGCTTGTTAAATGATGTTGATAATACCATACTAAATAGCCATACTGCTTGTTCATTATCTACTGAACCTTCATTATAGTTATGCCTGATAGGTGAGAGTGATATGAAGAAAGAGGTTTTATAGAAGCAAATGAGCCAATTCCATTGGGGAAAAAATTCTAAGAAAGTACAAATCTTAGTATATTTGGTTTGATGAAATGTTGGAGAAAGATGCAAAACTGAAGCATTCTAAGTATGCATTTGAAAAAGATCAAGACACTTTGCTTTTGATTTCTTTTATCTTTGTGAAACATATCCAGTTCTGCATACATATGATTCGAGCCCATATACACCAGATGTTAATTGATTGATTTGAGATTCATCCAGACATACCCGAGGAAATCAAACAGTGCAAGAAAAGTCATCATACATTCAAATTGAGAATTTTGAATATGACAATGAACATGAAGCGGCAGTGTATTTAGCTTTGAATTCTACAAAGAGGGATCAATCTATTCATCGATTGGTTTTGAGACCACATTCCAAAGTAACTTCATCAAAGTGGGATGATCGGATGCAAGTACACTGATAGACATATATATGAAAAATATGGAAGCTCACACAAGTCATGAGGATTAGTTGACAACATGTGACATGGAGATAAATTTTAATGGAATGAAGTTATTGCAGGATAGAGCTCTTTCATCCTCATAGAGAGCCTTTTAATTTTCTATTCATTTCAAACGGAAAAATATGTTTTGTGTTCTTAACTGACCAGATGTTAAGATGGGTCCAAAGAAAAGTGAAGCAGACGAAGATGGAAAGTACCCAAGAACAACTTATAACTCAAAAACGACAAGTTTTTAGTGTCCTTTTTGTAAAGTGACTTATGTCACTCATTGTTGTATCAATAATATTAATTTTAATCCCTAAAATCAATTATTACTTGCAACCTATAAATAAGTGTTTTGTGTTTTGAGCATTTAAACTTTTAATGATTGTTATTAAAGGTTTAGGGTTATCATTCAAGTGTTAAATATGTGTTTCATTAAGTTGCATGTGTGTTCGTTGAGTTGAATTTTGTTGATTGAATAAAAATTGAAGGTTACTATAGGGTTTATATTAAGATTATGATTCATCTTAGTTGTTTGATTTATGAAATTTTGATATGTTTATGTGTTAGCAATAGCTCATTTGTTTGAATTTTGTATATAAGCTTGTTAGTTTTTGATTAAAGCCAGTGAGGAAGTATATGTTGCTTCCAATTTAATTATTTCATTTGATTACAAGTTTTCAAATATAAAAAACACTATATGTGAGAGAAGGAATTTTTTATCTTCCACTCATTCTTGACATTACAAAAAATATAAGGAAATTTTTCATTTTAATTATTTTCTTTATGTAAACCTCTTGAGAGAATATTGTAAAGTGTGCATAACTATGTATATTGTTCAAAGCCTAGAGTTAAGGATTAGTTATTTATCTCAAGGACCCTCCACTTACAATTTGATGAAAACTAAAATAATTGATGTTTTCTAACTAGCTAAAAACTAGCACTTGCACCAAAGGGGGTGCAAGGGTTACGCTGATAGAATACTATATTAAAATAAACATGGTAAGAAAGTGTAGTTGGTTTTTCTACTTTTGGATTTGATTGTGTTATAGTTTTTTCATCAATGTTTCGGATCACACGAGTGTGATCCATCATCAGGATAAAGAGTTAAAGAGGATGAGAAAATATTAGTTGCAGACCAATTGATGTAGAAGATAAATAGGAGGAAAAAAGGGGAGATTGGGGGAGCACAATCTACGGGAGAAAGGAATAAAAAATTAAATTAAGAAAAAAGAAGAAAAGAGAGAAATTAATAACCACTGAAACACAACATACTAAGAATAAAAAAGCATAAAAGAATAAAAGAATAAAAAAGCATGCTAAAAAACAAAGAAAAAAGATGTATATAAACATGCAAAAGAACTAAAAGTAAATATAAATAAAAGAAAGAAAATAAGCACATATAAATATATAAATAAATATAAATAAGTATATAAAAGAAATAAACAAAAGCTTAAACAAAACAAATGCAAAAGAAGTTCCTTAATAGATGCTACACTATATTACCCAAAAAGAATGCTACACTATAATTAAGAAATAAACATAAAGAGAGAGCATGCATGAAAATGCTTGGAGAAATGATTAAGTAGGAAGCATCTAAGTAAATAAAAGATGTAAAATGATTATCTATGGAAATAATAATATGTAAATGCATTGAAAAAATATAACTATGAAATATATGCATAAAAAATCAAAGCGAAAACTTGAATATAAATGATAACCAAAACTAAAGATAAAATAAGACAATGAATTAAAGATTACTATGAAAAATAGCAATAATTTGAACGTGAGAAATCTTCCTTTTCATTTGGAACTAGCCTCTTCTCTTCATCCAGACCTCTAGATCAGACTTGAAACCACCTCCCATGCCAGGGCTATGGGTCGACAAGTTGATTGTATTCTGAGGCAAAAGAAAAAGTTATTTTCTCTTCAACGACGTCACCAGTGTTTTGATCCTCCTTGTTTCGCCTCTAATGGAAACTGGGGCAGTCACATGGTCACTCCATGTTCCACCTCAGCTCTCCCTTTGTCAGCCGCTACTCTTGCTTCTTCGTCACTCCACTCCAGTTCCTCCCTCGCATGTTGTTTGCCTTGACTCTAGCTATTGTATCGCTTTGCCTAAGTGGACGAGTGTGGACCCCAGTGGGTTGGTTCTTAACCTTCATCCCCTTGCTCAACCTCAGATTCTTTACCCATGCCCGTAACTCCCAGCCGACGTTCTTCTCATCATCCTTCTTCTGACGCTGTGTCTCCACCAGATCTCCCTGTGCAGCCGCCTCCTCTCCATTTTGTCTCCTCTAATCCTTCTTCCCCCCATTTGTCCCCCGTTCACGATCTCATTCTGGCTCCTTGTTCGTCTCTGGTTATCGATGAGCATACTAAGTAGCATGGTTGCAGAACGTCAGAGGATTGCGCCCAACTCTTCTCACACTTGCATTCGGCTCAGGGAGTACAAGCTCAAGAAATGAGAGTTGATGGATTGATCAACTCATCTCTAGCATATTTATGAACACTTCTAGCGGTGATGAAAGGCGGTGGGATTGAACATATTTTGAACGCATTTAAAGCCAAGATATGTCAAATCTGTAAACTGAATGCATTAAAAGCAAGGATATCTATATTTGCTTTTCATTTATTGTGAGTAGATTGAAGCAACGCCCATAGGGAGAAGTGAGATCTGATTTCATGAACCGGAATAGCAAACCATTAACAGTTTAATGGCAACCAGGAGTTGTTTCACGGGTGTGAGACAGGTTTGGGCTTAAACCTCACACCATATATAGTCTATCGGCTAATAAAGACCAACAAATCCACATACATAAGAATGGGTAAACAAACTACTTCTAGCACAAGTGGAAGAGAGTTGGATAATGGTAAAGGGCAAGAAAGATAAGTCCTCTAGACCTCCTTTCGACATGACTCTCTGCTCCCACAAGAGTAATTCTAAATGTAAATCCTGATGCTTCTTGTTTGGGGGCTGGTTTTTGGCTGGTTGCTGGCTGTTTAGCGGTTTTGTAGTCGGTCACGGTTTTTTGGCTTTGGTTGCATTTTTTTCCTTGGTTGTTTGTGCTTTCTTGTCTTTATGTTTTGACAACCTTCCAGTTGAGGGTTCCAAATCCATTCAAAATCTATTTGTAAAGGGTTTCGGGGTCCCTTCAAAACCTGTTTTTACTTTAATAAAAAAAAAACTACTTATAACACAAATCCATAGTGAGATTTCAAGAAAGTGAATCACCTAGAGACACACAAAACTACTACTAAAACCAATCACAATTTTGATAGAAAGCTCAACATTGTTCTTTTTCATTAGTCCACTTTATAAAATCCACCACATTACACACATAAGGCTCAAATTGAATGATTAAATAGGAAATTTGTAATGTAAGCTTAACTTTAGCTATCATTAAGAATATAGTGTGTCAAAGGTACTTATTTATAAGTTATAGAGAACCAAAATTTTAAAAAAAAATTTAAAAATCAATTATCCCCAAAATTAATATTTTAAAGCAACTCCTAAAAGCTAGATAAAATTTTGGAAAGAAAGATACTTCAGAGAAAAATAATATAAACAAAGGAGGAAAAAGAGCAACTTAAATAGGTCTTTCTCAAAATGGAATTAACCAAAAACAACCAACACATGAAAAATTATTTGCATTTGAAAAAATCGGAACATGACAAATCTAGTGAGGTTGGTGCAAGTGTGTTGTCCTTCACAATAGCCAATCTAACTTTTTCCACAAATTCCCAAGTAATGGTAGCTAGAGATATGGAGATGATGTTTTCTTTGTTAAATTGACAATTAGCAAAACTTGCTTCCCTCACGCAACAACTTGTTATATGTCATTTCATTCTCTTTCTTCCATATTGTCTTCACCAAAAAAGCTCCCAAACTTACATGCACTAGAAAATCAAAACAAGCTTTAACCACCTCCAAGTTATCATCAATGAATGCACAACAACAGATGTAATGAAGGCAATAATCCTCAACCCAACAAATTACTATAATGTCGTAAAATTGCACCCCTTGCAATTTCACTTACATTTTTGCATCCACTTTAGTGTCCACTCCCTAGTATTTTTGTAGGCTCATTTTAGCCCTTGCATCAGCCTTTTTCCCCTCTTGGGATGCTCATGACCCCTTTTCAGTAGTTACCCTTGTGCATCAGCTTTGTGTCAAACCTTGTGCTTTCTTCGTTCTCATCGTTTTATGGCATGATTTGTCTGGACACTAGTGCGTCGCATGAACGTCTGTGTGCCACGTTAGCGTCCTGCAACATTTTGACACTCAAACAACTATTTTATGGGTGCCTTGTCACTTGTCACCTCCTTTTGTCAGTGGTAACAACTCGAGACGCCTTGTAACAGCTCAGGAACCTTCTTTTCCCTTTTAAATCTATCTTTTCAATTCTATTGCTCTCTTCAAGTTTATTCTCTTTGGCTCTTTGCTTTCTCTCTTCTTTATATCTTGATCTCTTGCTTGCACAACTCTCTACAACTTATTATAGCAGCACTCTCACACTCCTATAATGTTGTCTACAACTCTCTTAGCTCTCACAACTCTCTCTCTCTCTCTGTGGCTTCCTCAAGCCTTGCAGGCGATATCTCTCTAGTCTTGTGTCTCTAAGCATCTTGGGATCTCTCACGTCCCTTGTCTATGCATTTTACTATCTCATCTATCTATCTATCTATTTTAGTTTCCATTATTCTATCTATCTATCTATTTGGTTGTCCGTGGAGGTGGTAGTTCACCAAAATGGGGGTTTGACTATGGAAAGCCCCTAAATAGCTCCAACAATTTTCTTCGGTCTTATGTGTGTAGGTATTGAAGATATTTATTTGTTGGAGGCTTCATTGCTTGAATTGTTGTAAGCATTTTATTTCTCTCCTTCTCTCACTTTATCATTTATGTTTTACTTAGTTTACTTTACTCTATTTCAGTTTTGTTATTCTTTGTTACTTTTTCGCATTCCAAGAGTTCTTAGCAGTCAAGGTAGAAGTAGTCACTTTGTGTTTTCTGCGACATTCTCAAATTTTAGTTCGTACAAAATGCCAGCATGCCTTTGGGATGCTAGCGCATTGTGTTCTCGTCCTTTGGTCGAAAGCTCATCGGTCTGTCTTGAAATCCTTTGTGACCTATTCATTATAATTCTAGAACTCTTGTCACTTGAGCGTTATTCCTTATTAGATAATCTGAGGTAGTTTAGGGCAGTTTGTTCCTTGGGAATCTCTTGGTAACCAAGAGACTTGTAAGCAGTGAATCCCCCTTCTCTACAGTTACAAATTCTTGATATTTTCTTTGATAATTCTCAAATCAAGAGCTTTGATCTTCAAAATTAACTAAAAATTTGCCAACTATTCTAAGACATGATAATCATTATGATAAAGAATAACTCCCAATCTCTTCAATTCATCCACACCATATAAATTAGCATGCTTCAACTAAGTAATCACATTTCTGAAAGAACAAATGACCATTATCATGGCATGCTACATGCCCACCTCCTAACACAATGCAACTCCTTTAATTCCTTAAGAAAATCGAACAACTTGTCAATAAGCTTAAAACCTCTATCATAAAACTATGCAATTTGTTGTCGAGTTTCTTTGCCACATGAGGCTAGTTTATCCAATCATGCCACATCAAAATTTTGCTTGCATTTAATGATATTAAGATGTTTGGAAAAAATGAAAATTGATTATCAATTATAGACATGTGTTAAAATTTAAAGGTGATGTCATTTGGAAATGTTTATATGTAAAATTTATGATTAAATATGAAGGATGAATGATTGATGAAGTAATGAATATATTTCATTTTGAATATTGGCTAATGTTATTGATGAAAATTTTGCAAGTGTGCTAGAAGTGTGTGTGAGTGTAGGAACAGGTCGAAGAACGAGAACATGGTTGAGGTAGGAGTACTTAATCGGATGACATCAGTAAGCATGTTGGAATCTAGATCGCACACACCACTGGAAAATCATAAGATTTGCATTAATTCACACATGACAGGATAACTTTTTTATGTGAATGCCTTGTGTTTGTTTTATAGACAAGGAAAGAAGTGGCAATAATTAAAGAGGTAAATTAATGGGAAACAAATTACTAGTTCATTTGTTATACCTCATTTACTTAATGCTTCTTACATTCAAAAGAGACAAAAGTGTAAGAATATATATATAAACACATGAATTGTTAAATGAATGATTTTATTGAATTTCTCTTGAGGAAATTATAAACGAATTATTTGTAAAAGAAAAGAGTATGTTCGAAATGAAAAAATGAAAAAGATTAAAATTATTATATTGTGCACTCTAATATCCCTAAGTAATAATAATAACTTTAAAGTAAAAGTATTGATTTAACCTTGAGATTTATTTCATTTTAGAATTAAATGCTTTGAAATACCAGGAAAAATAAATTGTGTTAAGTAACCATCATTGCACTGCATCAAAATTTTGAATGGAATTGAAGAAAGTAGTGGACCGCCTTTTTTTTATGAAAAAGAAAGATTTTATTGCTAAAAGAGTGAGGGCAACTAATAACAATAGAAGAATGCAAGTAGCAAAGAAACGTTCCTATTTTAGAAACAAGTGCAGATTTTGTCAGATGGTGGATTTTGGAAGGTAAAAAGAAAAAAATAAGACTCGACAAAAAGGAGGGAGGAGAAAAATTTACATTGACGGTGCATAAGGAGGAGTTTCGAGAAAGAAAAAGTCGACTTATTGGAGAAAAAAATAATTACACCATCTCTTCATTTTCTTCACATACAAGGATTGTTGATTTCTTGACAACATTTCAGAGGTATGAACTGGAGATCATTTTAGAACATTTCTTAATTGAAATGATGGTTTCCACTCTTTGTTTTCTATTTTTCTTAGCATTTTGTTTGTTGTATGTATCTAATTCTAGATTTGATTGTGTTAAAGCTTTTTTCATCAACATTTCGGATTACACTCTGTGATCCATCATCAAGATGGTAGAGAGCAAGAGGAGAAAATGGTTGATTGCATACTTGGAGCAACTAAAAAGAGAGAGGAAGGAGAAGGGTTGGACCAACTAAAAAGAGAGAGGAAGGAGAAGGGTTGGACCAACTAAAAAGAGAGAGGAAGGAGAGGGGAAGGACGCACACAATTCCTCCAAGTCTGTAATCAACCCTATTCTCCTCTTGCTCTCTACCATCCTGATGATGGATCACGGAGTGTGATCCGAAATGATGAAAAAAGCTTTAACACAATCAAATCCAGAATTAGATACATACAACAATATGGATTGTGAAAATTTATTATCATTAATTTTGTTTGTTCCTAAACAAGATCGATATGTTCTATTTCATTATTATTTCTTGAGGATCCTTTCATTGTTTTATTGGTGGCATGTTAGGCACAAATTAAATTACCATTTGCACCATATCAACTTTTCTATGGAGAATGTCTTTTCTATCGACTCATAGTTTTCCTCTCTGAGAAATATTCCCTTAGCGTGCAACCTTCTAATGCCTAATACCACCCTTTTGTTGCGACAACGTTTCTTTTCATTATTGTTGTTGCTTACTTCTTTAGCATGCATTGCTTGAGTAAAATTTTAGGTGTTGGGATGTGAAGCCCAACGGTCACCGTTCATATTCTCCTAGCCTTGTATAAATATGTGGTTGATCATGTATTGTATAAGGATTATTGGTGATTGATAATAAAGTGATTCTCTGTTTGAGAGTGGACGTAGGCTATTGTCGAACAACTATAAATTCGTGTCTCTCATTGTGTTCTTTATTTTCTATTTTATTCCGTTTCTCTGCTTGTTTAATATTTACATTAGGATGGGTCGAGGGCATTAAGAAAAGCCATCTTTGAGTCTTATCTTCCTTCCCATGGATTAACAAAGGTGATCGATAGATCTGCAACCCTTAGAAAAACACATTATGGGAACCCATGATATAGAGATTTAAACATCACGCGAGCTATATGACTCCAGGCTGGAATATGCTAGATTTTTTTTGTTATTATTGGGCGATCTCAGACAGTTGGGTTGCCTTAACATCTTTCTTTTGGCATAGCCAGACCGACCCAAGCTCTATATTTTCCCCTCGATCAAGTAGCAAGATGTCTCACGTTTTGCCATGGTCGTCTTTCAGGTATGTATCTTTCTTGTCGACTCGTGATTGATCTCAACCAAAATGACTTCTCTTGGCATCAATACCTTGTGGTAAAATTTTCTCCATTATTATGACCCTTTTCCTACTCATGCATTTCAAAAACCAGTAGCGTCGAAGGTTACTCTCAGAAAGTCTCCCTTTAGGGTACGACCAAGGCATAACAGATCCTCGATGCTATCTCCTTGCTTATGGAGAATAGATAAATGAGTGAGTTAGAATGTTGTTTACCTGAAAGATGATTCCTAGTGAGTAGGTGTCTAGTGTTGCTTACATTTCATCTTATCGGTGGACAAAGGCCTACTGATAACCACCAGAATGACTCTTGTTTTCTTAACTCTCCAATTCCCTTGACTCGTATATTCAATTTATGGCCCGACAGAGGGTTCTAAATATTCATTTGTAAAACTGACCTGAATATTAGAAACAAATGGATTCATAATTAATTGTTTTTCGATTAAATGAATTGTTCTCAAAAAAAACAATAATCATATTTAATTAAGGGGAATGAACGGTTAAAATATAATATGTGAACGTTCTTTTACTTTTCCTAGTAAACACATGTGATTAATTTTGAAAGGATTTTTTTGGAATCGAAGTAATATCTGTGTATTCTTAAATCTTCTCAGATAAGTTCAAAGGTTATTTAAAAGGAAATGGGTTTTCTTTTGATAAACGTTATTGTTTTTTCTTTTGAGAAAGATTGAATTCTCTATTAAGATGTTTTCTTTTTGCACATAACATGGATATGTATACATAATATTCTACATGAAATATGGCTTAATTCTATTATTTTATAAATAATGTATACACATACATAAATACTATAAACGAAGGCCATATATGTGTATATACATAAACCAATTATACATATACATGCGATATACCTTCTTTAAAACAATTTATTTTATTATTTCGATAGTGTATATTTCATTCCACGAAAGAAACTTAAGAAAATATATGCATTTGTATGCTTTTGCATGTGTTGCAATTTTGCATGAATGCCTATTTTATTTAACAAACAAAGATCATGCTTAAATGACTTATTATCTTTTGCATAGTGTTCAAGAAGGAAGAAACATGGTTTAATTTACTATACATGTACCTGTTTGATTTCAAGGTTTACTTATTTAATCACATAAAGAGTGTACTTGTAGTTACTCTTGAATGAATTAAACGTCAAAAGGGGTGACTTGGGTAGCCTATTGTAAACTAGATTGAATGATTTCAACTTAAAGTTTAGTAGGGAAGGGTGTTTTCTTATGCAAGTAGAAATTTGTCTTCTAAGACGGGTGCTAAAAATGGAACAATAGAGGGTATAGATTTTTCTTTTCTAGATCTATCATTTAGTTGTTGTATACAACATATGCTTGGCCAAGCTTTGTAGCCCATAATGTTAAATGGACTAATTTTATGATTTATCTCTCTGCCATTTCCTAACATTGTTCTTGCATGTTCCAATTTTGGATAGAAATGCATGTAGATATGTTAGGCATGCACTAGATTCCACCTTGCATTTTGATTTTTTTTGCTAAGTATTTCGTGTAGGGTCAATGCTTCTTCATGTTAGGAAGAACTTTCTGGAGAAGAGTAACTTTGTGGTTGGGTGGAAAAAGCACATGAACCATGTTCTCGTCCATCAGTTACAAGTGAGCTTGAAGTAGGTTTACAAGGAACTCCAACTTGTGTTTATTGTACATTCTATTACTTTTGATGTAAACTTGTTATGACTATTTGAATTTTCATGGGTCTTGCAGGATACTATAGGAAATGCGTAAAGGGATTCTCTCAAATCACAGCACTGATCACATCACTTCAAAGAAAGGAAAAAATATTTGAGTGGACAAAAAAGTGTGAGCAAGATTTTCAACTTTTGAAGGAGAAACTTACTACAACTCCAGTTTTGACCATACCTGATCCCAATGGTCAATTCACGGTGATCACAGATGCCTTGGGTGATGGTGTAGGAGCAGTATTGATGCAAGATGGGCAAGTGGTGACGTACGAATCAAGGAAGTTGAAGAAGCATGAAATGAATTGTGCACCACATGATTTGGAGTTGGTTGCCATAGTTCATGCCTTGCAAATGTGGAGGCACTACCTATTAGGGAAACCATTTGAACTTAAAATAGATCACTTGGGACTTAGGTACATCTTCACCAAACCGAATCTCAATGCACGACATAAAAGGTGGTTGGAATTCCTCAGTGAGTATGACTTTGGAATTGAGTACATCAAATGAAAAGAGAATAGAGTAGCATATGCTCTTAGCAGAAGAAGACATCCGACAACTGTAACCATGATAAGATCCAACTTGAGACAACAAGTGGTGCAAAACTTGCAAGGGGATGAGCATTATGAAAGAGTGAAGCAAGCTCTATAAGAGAATCCATTAGGCCATCGATTTGATGGGTATGAATTTGAATCAGATGGTATCTTAAGATATCAAAGGAGGATGTATATTCCAGATTTTAGAGATCTTAGGAAGTTGTTCTTAGAGTAAATCCATAATGCACCTTACTTAGGACACCCTGGAGTTGTCAAGATGATTGCAGAATTGAAGTTCTTGTATTTTTGGTCAAAACTTAGGAAGGATGTAATTGAATTTGTAGCCAGATGCTTGGAATGACAATGAGTTAAGGTTGAACATGTGCATCTAGCAGGGCTCCTCTATCCTCATGATATACCTGAGTACAAGTGGTAGGTGATCAACATGGACTTTGTACATGAGTTACCCCTAAGTAAAACAGGCATGATATCATCTTAGTAGTAGTTGATAAGTTGACTAAGGTGGCACATTTCATTTCGAAAAACCTAAAGGATGGATCATTCACCTTGGCCAAGAAATTTTTCCAAGAGATCTTTCGTTTGCATGGAGTACCTGAGACTATCATATCTGATAGAGATACTTAGATGATGTCCAGATTTTGGACAACTTTGGGAACTAAGTTGATTTTTAGTTTAGCATATCATCCTCAAATCGACAATCAAACAAAGAGGGTAAATGAGGTAGTAGAGGATCTTTTTCAAATGTATTGTATGGACCAATAGTATAAATGGGAAGAGTACCTACCATTGGTAGAATTTTCTTACAATAACTATTTTCATGCATCCTTAGGTATGGCACCTTTTGAGGCTCTTTACGGGCGAAAGTGTCACACACCCATTAGTTGGGACAGGTTGGAAGATAGGATTATAGTGGGTCCTAAAATGCTTAAGGAGATGGAAGAGAAAATGAGGCTAATCAAGGGTAGATTGAAGGAGGCGGCACATAGACAAAAGAGTTATGCCGATAGGAATAGGACCTTCAGACAATTTGCAGAGGGAGATGAAGTTTTTTTGAGAGTTAAGCCACACAAGAGCTCTATTTATTTTGGAAAACCTTCCAAGTTGGCTCTGAGATATGTAGATCCTTTTGATGTGCTAGAAGTGATTAACCCAGTGGCATATTGACTTGCTCTACCACTTGCTCTAGCTCAACTTCATAATGTATTTCATGTTTCTTACTTAAACCATACCATCTAGATGCAACTCAAATACTTGATTGGCGTTCCTTATAGGTGCAGGATCTAGGGGTGGTGCTAGTGGAACCCATTAGAATCTTAGATAGACGCAACATAAAGTTGCAAAACAAAGATATTGTCTGGTATAAGGTCCAATGGGACCAATATTCTGAGGACAATGCCACACATGGGAGGATGCAGGTGAGATACAACACTACTTCCCTCATTTAATTTCATAGTTAGACTCTCGATGTTTCACTGAGATATATTACTATAGTATGATGGGATGTTGAAATAGACATATCTGCTTCAATTATGCTTAACAAGAAATCAAGATGATATCTCTTCCTAGTGGGGAAGGATGTCACATCTGAATTTTTCTTGCATTTAATGATATTAAGATGTTTGGAAAATTTAAAAATTGAATATCATTTCTTGACATGTGTTAAAATTTAAAGGTGATATCATTTGGAAATGTTTATATGTAAACTTTATGATTAAATATGAAGGATGAATGGTTGATGAAGTAATGAATATTTTTATTTTGAATATTGGCTAATGTTATTGATGAAAATTTTGCAAGTGCAAGTGTGTGTGAGTGCAGGAACAGGTCAAAGAACGAGCACATGGTTGAGGTAGGAGTACCTTAGTCAGATGACATCGGTAAGCATGTTGGAATCTAGATCGCACACACCATTGAAAAGTCATAAGATTTGCATTAATTTGCATATGATAGGATAAATTTTTATGTGAATGTCTTGTGTTTGTTTTATAGACAAGGAAAGAAGTGACAATAATTAAAGAGGTAAATTAATGAGAAACAAATTACTAGTTCATTTGTTTTACCTCATTTACTTAATGCTTTTAACATTCAAAAGAGACAAAAGTGTAAGATTATATATATATATATTTTAAAATAAACACATGAATTGTTAAATGAATGATTTTATTGAATCTCTTCAAGACATTATAAACGAATTCTTTGTAAAAGAAAAGATTATGTCTAAAATGAGAAAATAAAAAAGATAAAAAATTATCACGCACTCTAATATCCATAAGTAATAATAATAAATTTAAAGTAAAAGTATTGATTTAACCTTGAGATTTATTTTATTTTAGAATAAAATGCTTTGAAATACCAGAAAAAAGAAACCGTGTCAAGTAACCATCATTGCCTTGCATCAAAATTAAATAAAGAATTAAAGAAGTAGTGGACCGTCTTTTTTTCTGAAAAAGAAAGATTTTATTGCTAAAAGAGTGAGGGCGGCTAATAACAATAGAAGAACGTGGGTAGCAAAGAAGCGTTCCTATTTTAGAAACAAGTGCAAATTTTGTTAGATGGTGGATTCTGGAAAGGTAAAAAGAAAAAAACAAGACTCAGCAAAAAGGAGAGAGGAAAGATTTACGCTGAAGGCAGATAAGGAGGAGTTTTGGGAAAGAAAAAGCCGATTTGTTGGAGAAAAATAGTATTACACCATCTCTTCATTTTCTTCACATACAAGGACTGTTGATTTCTTGACAAGATTTTAGAGGTATGAATTAGAGATTGTTTTAGAATATTTCTTAATTGAAATGATGGTTTCCACTTCTCTTTGTTTTATGATTTTCTTAGCATTTCGTTTGTTCCTAAACAAGATCCATATGTTCAATTTCAATTTTTTAGGATCCTTTCACTGTTTTATCGGTGGCATGTTAGGCACAAATTAAATTCCCATTTTCACCATATTAAATTTTCTGTGGAGAATGCCTTTGCTATCGACTCATAGTTGTCCTCTCTAAGAAATATTTCCTTAGTGTGCAGCTTGTTAATGCCCGATACCACCCTTTTGTTGCATCGGCGTTTCTTTTCATTATTGTTGTTGCTTACTTCTTTAGCATGCATTGCCTAAGTAAAGTCTTAGGACAGGCCGAGGGCATTAAGAAAACCCATCTTTGAGTCTTGTCTTCCTTCCCACAGATTAACAGAGGTAATCGATAGATCCGTAGCCCTCAGAAAAACATGTTATGGGAACCCATGATGTATAGATTTAAACACCATGCAGGCTATGACTCGACATTGGAGTATGCTAGATTTGTTTGCTATTGTTGGGCGATCTGGGAGAGCTAGGTTACCTTAACATCTTTCTTTTGGCATAGCCAAACGGACCCAAGCTCTGTATTTTTCCCTCGCTCAGGTAGCAAGACGTCTCACATTTTTCCATGGTCATCTGTCGAGTATGTATCTTTCTTGTTGACTCGTGATTTATCTCAACCAAAACGACTCCTCTTGGAGTCGATAACTTGTGGTAAACTTTTCTCCATTACTACGACCCCTTTTCCTGCTCGTGCATGTCAAAAACCAGTAGCATCGAATGTTACTCTCAGAATGTCTCCCTTTAAGGTACGGCCAAGGCATAGCGAATCCTCAATGCTATCTCCTTGCTTATGGAGAATAGATAAATGTGTGAGTCAGAATGCTGTTTACTTGAAAGTTGATTCCCAGTGAGCAAGTGTCTAATATTGCTACCATGTCATCTTACCAGTGGACAAAGGCCTACTGATAACCACCAGAATGACTCTTGTTCTCTTAACTCTCCAATTCCCTTGACTCGTATATTCGATTTATGAACCAACTGAGGGTTCTAAATATTCATTTGTAAAACCGATCTGAATATTAGAAATCGATGGATTCATAAATAATTATTTTTCAATTAAATGACTTGTCCTCAGAAAAAAATAGTCATATTTAATTAAGGGGAATGAACGGTTAAAATATAATATGTGAACGGTCTTTTACTTTTCGTAGTAAATATATGATTAATTTTGAAAGGAGTTTTCTGAAATCAAAGTAATACCTGTGTATTCTTAAATCTCCTTAGATAAGGTCAAAGGTTATTTAAAAGGAAATGGGTTTTCTTCTGATAAACTTTATTATTTTTTCTTTTGAGAAAGATGGTCAAATTCTCTATCAGGATGTTTTCTTTCTACACATAACATGTATATGTAATGTTTTGCATGAAATATGGTTTAATTTTGTTATTTTAAAAAGAATGTATATACACATATATAAATACTTAAACGAAGGTCATATATGTGTATATACATAAACCAATTATGCATATACACATACATGTGATATACCTTCTTTAAAACAATTTATTTTCTTATTTGGATAATGTATACTTCATTCCATGAAAGAAGAAGAAAATATATGCATTTGTACGCTTTTGCATGTGTTGCAATTTCGCATGAATGTTTATTTTATTTAACAAACAAAGATCATGCTTAAATGATTTATTATCTTTTGCATAGTGTTCAAGAAGGAAGAAAGATGGTTTAATTTACTATACATGTACCTGCTTGATTTCAAGGTTTACTTATTTAATTGCATAAAGATTGTACTTGTAGTTACTCTTGAATGAATTAAACGTCAAAAGGGGTGACTTGGGTAGCCTATTGTAAACTAGATTGAATGATTTCAACTTAAAGTTTAGTAGGGAAGGGTGTTTCCTTATGCATGAAGAAAGTTGCCTTCTGAGATAGGTGTCAAAAATGGAACAACAAAGTATATAGATTCTTCTTTTCAACATCTATCATTTTGTTGTTGTATATAGCATATCCTTAGCCAAGCTTTGTAGCCCATAATGTTAAATGGACTAATTTTATGATTTAGCTCTCTGCCATTTACTACCATCGTTCTTGCATGTTCTAATTTTGGATAGAAATGCACGTAGATATGTTAGGCACACACCAAATTCCACCTTGCATTTTGATTCTTTTTGCTAAGTATTTTGTGTAGGGTTGACGGTTCTTCGTGTTAGGAAGAACTTTCTGGGGAAGTGTAGCTTCGTGGTTGGGTGGAAAATGTGTCTGAACCATGTTCTTGTCCATCAGTTGCAGCGAGCTTGAAGTGGATTTATAAGGAATTATAGCTTGTGTTTATTGTACATTGTACTACTTTTGATGTAAACTTGTTATGACTAGTTGGCGATTATAGCCTAGTCAAACTTTGTAACCCAACATTATGAGATTTGGGTATGAACGTAAATCAATCTAATGACATGTTATGCTATGATGGAATATAGTTTTCAAGTGTGTTTGAAATTAATAGCTCATTGTCAAATCTGATTTGGTTTATTTAGTGTTATTTGAGAATATCACATTACAAACTATCTCTTGTATTCCCTTCCTTGGTTCTATGAGGTGATGGTATGCTAGATTTGGCCAAAGGATTGACCAAATGTGCAGTATAGGCCCTCTATTTCTTGTTTTTTATTCCATGTTCTCAATCTTCAAGGTTGCCTTCTCTTTTTCATCCTTTTTTATTATGTCCTTAACATTGCTCGTTGCAAATTGCAACATATCCATATATCCTTGTTTATTTATCGATGCCAAATTGATTTTAGTGATCTAGAAGTTTGAACCCTATATCTCCTAGAAATTTGTGTCAACTGGTAGAACAATTATCTTTACAATGATGCAACCCAAATCATGTTTTCTAAACCTGGTATATTTCTTTACTTCTTGATTTGTTTTGTTTAAATCTTAGCAAAAATGACACCCAAATTGAGAGGATTCATAGTCACCATTCTCCATTTTCTTGCCAAAGATGCTTGTACCCACTCTGGAACACTTTCTACTAGTCTCTCAAAAAAATTGTCCATGGGAGATCTCTTTTATAGGTTGGAATATACAAAAGAAATGGGGATTGGGGGAAAATTGAAAAACTTAGTGTGGAGGTGCAACAAGGAAAGGGAAAAACTTTCAACTAAATATGTGGAGGTGACTTAACTCTCCTCTTTATTACTACTTTCAACTTGCTAAATTTTAAATTCGCATCCATTCCACAAGAAGCTTTTAATGCATTCCTTATCTCTTCTTCATCACCACCATTGCCCCTAATTGTATGCTCACCAATAATGATTGGCAATTGAGTACTAGGGTTGTCATCTTCTCAAGAACACTCTTATGTTAATTTTAAATTTCAGACTTCTCTTTCAATGTTTTTGATTTAGGTAAAAATAGGTTTTGAATGGACTCGAAACCCTTTACAATCACGAACAAGGTTGCAAAAAGAACAGCTTGCAACCAACCCCCAAACAAGACCTGTCAAGATTTACATTTAGAACTACTCTTGGGGGAACAAAGAGTCATATCAAAAGAAGGCCGAGTGAATTTAGCTTTTTGCCCTTAACAATAATCCAACCTTCTTCCACTTGCGTTGCCATATCATGCCAAGTCAGCTCACAATTTTCCTGAGGTTTTCCTGCAACCATAGTCTCAGAAATTTCATCATTATTCCTACGTGCAGGCAAAGACATATCGGATAGGCCACCATAAGTGATAGCCAGAGCGCTATCACCATAAGTGGCCGCTAGAGACCCAATCTCTCCCCCTTTCGGGGTTACAATCTGATAATCATGTGCAACATCAGCAGCCTCATCATTTGAGACATCTCGAGGGGATACCTCAACACCCTGTGAATCAAACGCTACCACCTCTGAGAAACTCTTGTGTTGTTCAAATTTCTTCTCAACCGTATAATGTTGTTGAGAAGCTCCATTCCACCATGTAGCCTTCATGGGTTTTTTCTCAAAACCACATTGAACAACAACATGACCTATTTTAAAACATCTTCTACAGTGGAAGGGAATCCTCTCATAGTCCAGAGATTGGACCCAAGATCCTTTAGCAGATTTAAGTACAATCTCAGCAGGCAGCCCTTTTGAAACATCCATTTCAAAACTTCTCTTTCAATGTTACCATAACATGCTCTATGAGTTTCCTTTCTAGGAATCCCTGCATTCTATGCATCACTACTTTGTTCATCCAATTTTTAGAAATGTCATCTTAGTGACCCAATTGCTTGGTGAAAAAAACTTCAAGTCCAACTTTGCTTGGATAAAGTAAGGAAACAAAATGTCTTCTCCCAAATCTATTCAATCTTGAGGTACATGCACTAAAGTGAAGGATCTCAAATGTTCAAAATCATTAGCACAATTTGCCCAAAGATCCTCTTTGTCAAGAACATGAGCATATTTTGATCCCAATTTTTGTGTACCATAATTCCTTTTGAATCACAACCTTTCTTTTCAAGTGAAACTTAGGATTAAAATTATAAATTTTTACTTCCATAATTTTAACATCTTGGGAATTAGCACTACTTGTATGGACCAATTTGTAAGAAAAACTTACTCTTGTCTTGGGATTGCTCTTTCAATTAGAATGAGACATTGCTAACTACATCCAACACTCCATCAATATCACTTGATTACTTGAACACTTGAACAACTTATATGGGTATGAGTTAAAATTGTAAATATGTATATAAACCAGTCAAAATTTGAATAAACCAATCAACCCATTTTGATATGATCTTCCTAATCTACTCCAAGATGTAACATGGTTCTTATTCCTCAAATCAACTTCATTCAACCTTTTGAAATGCTTTGTACCTTCCTTGTACTCCAATTATGGATATTCCCCGTAAAATGAGTGCTCTTCTAATATCTTGTTTAGCCATATGAAAGCTTTTGCTTGAAATCTCATATAGACTAAATAGGACATAGGAAAAAGAAAAATAATCGAGAGAGATTAACCAAATATTTGTGAATATTATATATCCCAATCAATATAACTCTTTACCCCCAAATTATCTTTGAAAACATCCTATTTTTAACGTTCATGCTTCAAGCTACCTCGTTACTCTATTGAGAAAGTAATCATTAATCTGAGCTCCACTTTTAACTCATTCCATCCAAGGCTTTGGGTAGTCATTTTAATCTCCTCATCTCTGTTAACCACTTGTTCACCTACTCATGCTAACATCCCTTTAGGTTATCATTTCATTATGTTGTATGAACCTCCACATCAAACATTTAAGTTTCCTCCATCAATCGCAAGCTCAGGGCTATATCAAATGAATGAGATGTGTCAATTGGCAACAACCTGACCCTCAAAAGTTTTGATATATCTCATGTCAAAATCATAGTGAGTTAAACGTGCAATCAACGATTCCAAAAACGAGATCGTAACTAGGAATGTAGATATTTGGTATACGTTGTCAATAAGTATCCTGGCAAACTTACTACCCAACTTGGCTTTGTCTCCAATTTTCAAATTGATAATATTAATATGACCCAACAAGGTATCCTCAATGAGTTGTAACTCATTGTTGAGTACCGTCTTGGGCTTGATCACATGCTCATGAAGCTCGATCTCTCAAAAAATTCATCTTGTGTTGTCCTTAAACTATCTAGATGATGAAAATGGTGAAAAGGGATCTTCAAGAAAGCAAAATAAAACCCTTGTGGCTATAAAGCGATTTTGAAAAATAGAAACAAGAAAAAAGGTCCAAAATTAGCAACCTTCTACTAGTATTGTAATATGATTTTTGGATTAAAACTGTGTGCCAATTTTTACATTAACCTTCTACTACTCTTTCTATCTGCATTGCAAATCCTGATGATGGATCATGGAGTATGATCTGAAACATTGATGTAAAAATTGACACACAATTTTAATCCAAAAATCATATTACAATACTACCATGGACTGTGGAAACTTCATGCTTTTAACCTTCTACAAGTATCTTATCAAAAAGTTCTATATTATGTTAATGGTGGCTTTCACTAATGCCAAGATTCTAATGATGACTATGGCACAAAACCTTCCAAAAAACCTTCAACAACACCAAAAATAGAGCCAAATTCTACTGGAGTATAACAATGGTGAATTACTTATGAATTACATAGGTTTGCGATCTTCCATCATAAATTTCTTAAGCCATGTCTTGGTACATTTCATCTATACAAAAATTTGATTTTTCTTTTATTGCACTTCAAGTCCAAATGTCTTGGAACATTTCACCTATACAAAAATCTGATTTTTCTTTTGCTATACTTCAAGTCTGAAACAATGATACAAGAGCTCAAATCTATCATCTCAAACAATCATTTGAGATTATTTTTGTTGCTCCAATCATCTACAAAGAACTCCATGTTGCTTGTGTTTTTTTTTGCCACGTCAATGCTTCTTCGTGGCCCCCTAAAAATGTTTTTTTTTTTACTTTCACTAGCTAGATTTGCTATTGGCAAATGAGTTGTTCTAGCATTTCTAGATATCGTGTCCCTTTCACAATGCAAATGAATTTTCTTGTTTAGATTTACATGAACCTAATGGACATTCCAACACAGATGAATTTTCTTGTTTAGATTTACATGAATCTAATGGACACTCCAACATTCAAGTTGATTTTCTTTCTATTAAGATGCAAGAGCTTGATATTTTAGGTAGTTTGAGGTCTCATTGTGAACCTCAGAAGATGGCTTTTTGCTAACCACATTGAGACATAACACACAAAAGGTTTGGGGCAATGCTCTCAAAACATGGATACAAGAATCATTTACATAACACTTGCAATGATGTCCTTTGTTCTAATATTTACAATTCTAGAAAAGCTCCAATTTTTTCATCATTTTGCATTTGAAAACAATGTATTTAACACTACAACTGAAAATTTTGATTTGATTTTTGTATTCATATGGTATCTTGAGTTGATCCCAAGACTCTTTGGTAATTATGGTTGTTCAAATGCGAGGTTGAAGCTCATTAAAAACACCAAACAAGAATGATCAATTTGGTTGTCTGATTGGCCTTGTTATACAAGCTTTGCTCAACTCTAGCTTGTGCAGGTTTAGTGATTCTTCCAAGAATTATATCCCACAAATCTCCAAACTCGAGTTTAATTTTGACCTTGGATTTCTAAGAAAAATAATTATCAACTCATAATAGTAGAGTTTTCTCTCCAAAAATAATTATTTTCATAACATTGAAAACCATTTTATTGGACATGAGTTTTTTCTCTAAAAATAATTGTTCACCCTTCTCAACAATTTACAAGATCATGCCAAAAACATCATTCTAACTAACAATTTGACACAACAATATTAATAATGGATGTGAATCAAAAACACTTACGGAACATTACTTGATTGTAACAAAATATAACAAATAAATAGTTTGTAGAATTTTAATTTAATCTTTTATATATACTCCAAAAGGAAAATAGTTCTTAAATGTTTTAAAAGAAAAACATATATATATTTGAAACTATATCTTTTATAATTTTTTAAAATAAAAATTTAGATTTTTAAATTCTTCTCCATAAGAAATTGTAGGATAAATGGGAATTATTAAAACAAATGCAGCTTTTATATCCCGCATCTTGTATATTCTCCAAAACCATGGTAAAGCCATTCACAATGTTTTTTTTCATTTATCACATAGACTGTTGTTCCGTGGATCCCATAGACAGTTTGATCTGGTAAACGTGATTAAAAGTCTTCATTCATTCATTCACATAGTTACAGAGTTCCAGAGGTGGAGAGTCTTCACGTGCGGCTAGCAGCAATGGCTGCTCAGTGCTCACATAGCACCTGATTTTTATTTTGTTCCGACGGCTCTGGGCGCCTCTGAGTCGGCAGAGATGAAACTCTACATGATTTTGTTGAGTCTTTTCACGCCTTCTCACGCTCTTTCAACGGCTACGGAGGAAAACAATGATCCCGTGATTTGTAATAGGGTCAAGTCGTGTTTACAGGAGCAACGCTTTATATATGGTAGACGACTATGCTTGTTACAGCGGCTCCTCCGTGAAAGTCTTTTCCTGCGGGAATTCCTATACGCTTCACACCGGCCTCAAACCACTTCTACAATTTTACTCCACTTCGTTTAGGGATTTTTCAACCACAGGCACATATTTAAATGCTCTGATGCCAAATTAAATTTTAATGATGCAATGTGCAATTGTACTATTTTTCTCTTCTTTCACTCTTCTTTTATTATTTCTATTGATAGGGAAAAAAATGCATACACAGCCAAATCCAGAAATACTCAAGCTAAATGTATTATGATGAGAAGACAATAGAAAATTCGATTTCAGAAGAGGGAAACGCATCTAACTACTTTATGTTAATAATGTTTGATAATCATTATTATTAACATAATTATTACAATATTATACTATTATTATATTATAATATTCCAACACAATATCTCCATTTATTATTTATCCTACTGGAAGGGTCTGTACACATCATTACAAATTACTGTTGCAGAATCTGATAACTACCAACAAACATCAGTAAAGGTTTAATTAAATAAAAGTTTGGAAAGACTCATTGAATTTTAGTTCCCATTGCAGTGTCAGCTAGCTAAAAAATTGGCTCCAAAATTGTCCAGTTAATATAATAATATTTCCAAGATCCAACACAAAGGTATAAGAACAAGGGAACCAGCATACCAAAGGATGTAGCCACAGACTGTCAGAAACAGATATTATAGTGATGCACGAAAGCAAAGACATGAAAAGTTGAATAAAAGAATTTCTCACTTGATATAGACTCTTAACAGTAATAAGCATAGATGTGCGTCCAAGATCACAAGAATCAACTTAATGCACAAGCATTCCGTAAATGCTCAGGATCGTTGTAATCAGCTCGTAAAAATTAACAACCTAAGATCGATACATAAATTTATATATTAAAAATGTACAATAAAAAGAGGGATTTAAGTACTGAATGCTTAGCATTTTTGAAACCTTAATGTCGCTTCTTGCAATGGCAATCAAAAGATAAATATTGGAACTAAAATTTAAAACAATAAAAAATAATGAACATATATTAGATGGGGAGATGAATTTCTACCTTTCACTAACTCCTACCTATTAATGTGATTTTCTGCATAGGAAGATGTAGTTGATACTCACATTACCCAATTGATATGCTTGTATTGCTTATACAAAGGAAGCTTAACAGTTAAAATAAAAGTGAGTACCAATGTTATAAATTCCTTGAGTGAGATGAAACTAGAATAGTAGGCGAAAACTTAATTCCACTGCTTTTCTCTGTGAAAAATAAACTCAGAAATATTGACAGTGCTCTTCATGTCAGATGATACTACATCAAAAGGCGAAGATTCATTAAATTCTGTTGGCATATTCTTCCAGTGCAAAGAAGGCTCCCAATCTGCTTCCTTTAGAACTTTCAAAATTTCCTCGACTACAATAATGCTACCCTCCGAAGATAAATGAATACCATCTCTGTGAGACAAATGCACAAAACCATTTCATTGAAGATTCTTGAGGCATATCAAACTGGAATAAGATTGATGATTCTTAGCTAGTACTATTGACTAAGGTGGCATAAAGTAGAACAGTTATATATCCTTATCTAATGTAAACGTGCACATAGCAATCATTTTAGGCAGGTTTCAACAGTAAATAATGTACATTGAAACTGAGAAAATGTTGATAGTTGTCAGGTTCCACCTGATTTATATCAGACTATTCAAGATTTAAATTCATTTAGGATGTATAAGGACTTTGTGTAAATATCTCAAAAATAAAAGTAAAACCTATGTCAATGTCTTTTTCGCACCCTCTGCTGGAAATTCAAAAAGTCAACAGACAAACTTGAAAAAGATAGAATGGAACACAATTTGACAAACTTGAAAAAGATAGAATGGAACACAATTTCTAAATGTCCAAAATAGATTACACAAGCATTAAAAAGAAATAAAGACATCACATTGACACGTTTATGATAAAGACACTATACTTAAACATTATATTGCCAGTTCTGGTACTGGTACTGGTCCTGGTTCAGGAATATATATATATATATATATGCAGCCTAGAAGCAGAATTAAGATTAGAATATAACATAGCATCGTATAAAGACTTTATAAACAACCATAAACTTGAATGTCATTTGAAACATGCATGATAAATATTCATCGTTCAAACTTTAAGTTCAATATTAAAATAATAATATAAAGTTCAACACTTTTAATCATCAAATGGATTTTCTAAATCATCAACATCATCATCATCATTGACATTAGATGATGTAGGAACATTAGATGAACCACAAGCTGTGCCAATGGCACTGCTAGTGCCACTTGCACTAAAAGTGTGCTGGCTTTCAGAATCCTCATATGCAATATGCTGGGAAGTGGAAACATCCAAATCTGTATGCTCTGGCTCTATATCCCACAACTTTGTGTCTCCTTCCTTGTAGTCATGTTTTTTGTGTGAAAGGAGACGCAAGTTGGAATGCACGTATACTAAGTTCTTTGCTCTTTTAGAGTGCAATCTATTGCAATTTACTGAGTGGACGAAAGAATATGTGCTCCAATTCCTCTCAGATGCAGATGAACTAGCAACCTATGAAGACAAAGTAAACAATTAAAGTTATACATTATATTTACTAAAACTTTAAGAACTAAAAAATAATAAATTTATCAATTGTGATAAAACTTTGATTGTGAGGGGTTGCAGGTGTTGGAAAAATTGGCCAAGGGAGTACCACCAATTATGAGCATCCTTCTTAAAGGTATCATGAAGAGCCTCAACACTTTGACCATTTGAGTGCACAAAATCAATGAACTCATTCATGATTACATCTCACAATTCCGTTTCAAAGAAGAGTCTACGGAATGCTACCTTGTACCCTTCAACCACTTTGAAATCTCTATATGGGGGACGCCTTCCTAGCATAGAAAGAATCTAAACATTGTAGTATTTTGGAGTCAATGCAAAGGCAATAACATGTAATGGAGTGGTCATTTTGTTCCATCTTTCTTCAACAATTGCATGCACTTGTTTGAAGAAAGCCTCTTCAGGGTCTCGCTCTTTCAAATTTATGATGTTCTTCATCTTCTCAAGCATTGTGTTGATGCCATCATATATTTCCACAATGCAAGGCTTGTACATGTCAGTATAGTGAATCATGCTCAAAATGGTCTCAATGAAGCTAAGGAGATACTCCACACGATCCCACCATGAGTCATCTAATATCATTTGCTTAATTTTTGTTGCCTTGTCAAAGTTGTTTTGCTGCCATAGAGACCAATTTTGGCATATCACCATGCTAGAAAGTGCATATCTAACTTTCACAAGTCATCTCAAGACGATTGTGTTAGAGGTGAAAAGGGTCTCTACAACATATTAAAAATACAAAATAAAATAATAAAAATTTAAAAAACAAGCTTTGAAAATTAAAGGAGAAATAAAATACGCAATCAAATTATGAAAATGTAGAATTTTATGCTACTTCGCTTACCTTCAATAGATCCAATTTTGAAAATGATCTGAAAATGTCTTGAGACATGTGGTGGTTGGTGATGAACATTTGGAGGTCTTCAACCTCTGCATACAACTCTCTCCAAACAATTTTATTCCCAATCTTTTGTAGCATAAGATTGAGAGAGTGGACTACACAAGGTGTCCAAAAAATATGTGAATATCGTTCGTCAACCAACAAACCGACAACTCTACAATTATTTGTGTTGTCTGTTACTACTTGAACAACGTTATGGGGGCCCACTTCCTCAATGGCTGCGATGAGAATATCAGCAATAAATTGGCCATCTTTTACCTGCCCCTCACAATCAACAACTTTCGAAAACATTGCCCCTTTAGGGGACATTGCTATGACATTGATCAAGAGCCGATTTTTTGCATCTTTCCACCCATCTGAAACAATGGCTACACCTGTCTCAACCCATGAATCCCTTATGGGCTACAATGCATCTTCAACGTTCTTGACCTCTTTCCAATAAGTTGCCACGCACCTTCTCATAACATGGGCCCTTGTACCCTTTTGGAGCCTCATTAACTTTTTTAACATCTCTTTCCAATATGGAGAGCAAACAAAATTAAAAGACAATCCATTTGCATAAATACATCTTGCTACTTGTTGGTCTACAATGTCTCAACTCTCATTTTGAAATGCACTTTCCAAAGGTCCTCGTGGTTTTTTGTTTGTAATGAGTTGTTCACTTTGAGTATGAGTGGCAAAAAATGGATGGTTTTCTACCACAACATTGGTACTATATGTGGGTTGTGTTGATGTTATAACAGCATCGGGTTGCTTCTTCCAGCACGCACACTTCAAGAATAAGGCATAAATTAAATGATAGCCTTTCGGCTATTTAATTTAAATTGACATGATTTAATTTCTTGAGGGCCGACCCTCCTTATGTTCTCATATTATGTCTTGTATTGGGCCGACCCCCTTTGATATTTATTGTAATTATTTATTCTCTCTAAGAGAGCCGACCTAATTGAGGAGGTGCCTCATTTGTATATATACAAGGTCGCATTTGTACTTTTTCATCATTCAAGTTTAATCATCATTCGCAGCACTAGCAGAAGTTCGCACTTGTGTAGCAGCAGATCATCATGATGCAGTAGTAGATCATCATCCTATAGCAGCAGAACGATTCGAAGGAAAAACATATTCATTGTACCCTTGCATCTAGGAGAGGTGCTATTATTCATTGTATCAAATTCGGCCATTGTTGGGCTTGAGTTGTAAGCAGATTTCTGCTCTTATATTTGCTGGGTTTTTCTCCCTCAGGAGGAGGGTTTTCCCAGGGTATCTTGTTGTGTTTATTGTCTTATGTGTTGCAATTTTCTGAGTCCTTTCAGTTGTTTATCTGATCTATGAAACACTAACATGGTATCAGAGCAAGTTTGAAAAAGATCGTGATCAGATTTGTTTTGCAGCACTCTCTTTAATCTTTTTTTTTGAGTTTTTTTTTTAGATGGTGAATGGTCTGAAAGTCGAGGATAGACTCGAAGGAGCTTCTAACTACACATCATGGAGGTTTAGGATCATGCTCACCTTGGAAAAAAATGATTTGGCTGAGTTTGTGGAAACAAAAGTCCCCGAACCTGAGGATGAAGAAGAGAAGTTGCAGTGGAGGAAGAAAGATACTAGGGCAAAGAAAGTGTTGGTTGATTCCGTTAAAGATCATGTTGTTCTGATTGTTTCCAAGTTGAATACAGCAAGGGATATGTTCAAAACATTGGAAGAGATGTACGAAATCAACAACACCAATCGAGCACTTGCACTGAAGCAACAACTTCATCACGTTAAAATGGCCGAAGGAGAATTTGTCATCACCTACTTCATGAAGATTTCCAAATTGAGAGATCAACTCTCTACCATTGGTCATATTGTTAATGACAAGGATTTGACCATGTTGGCTTTTAATGGTCTTTCTTCATCCTAGGAGTCTTACATTCAAGGAATTAGTGCAAGATCGAAACTTCCCAAGTTTGATTGATTAAGGGTAGACTGTATTCAAGAGGAGTCGAGGTTGGCAGCTAGAGGTGTTGGTCAAAGTTCAAAGAATGAAGATATACATGTTCTCGCCTCTCATTCGTCGAAGAAAGGAAAAGTTTGGAAGAAAGGATTCTTCAAGAGGAATCGAGATAATGGGTCAGATGGTGCTCCTGCATTCAAGACGAAGTGGGACCTCTCTCATGTTCAATGCTTTAGTTGTGACAAATTTGGTCACTATGCGAAGGATTGTCCTACCAGGCCTAATCAACATGCTTCATTTGCGGATGTGATTGAGATCTCTCCCCAAAATGATTCTAGTGAATCTCTACTGTAGTCATGGACCTATGTTCAAGCTGTGAAGGTTGTGTACTGATTTGAGCGCAAGAGCAGCGTATCGTACTGTGTCCACCCTTCAAAATATTTAAGAGATAAGTATTCTTTGTCTTGATTGTAATTACCCTTCTAGGCTAAAATTCAGTTTCCTGAGTTGTGCAAATCTGACATTATTTACTTAGGATTATGTGTGACCAGTAAATAGTGATCACTATGATAAGATTCTTTAGAATTATTCATTGCAAGTTGTATCATGCTAATTTGAGAAGATTGTCTTTTGTTTTGTTGAGATTAGCTCTTCCGAGAAATTGAAAGAAAGACATGTCATGATTGATGAATTAATTATCTATTACTCAGGAGATTTTGAATTCTATGAGATAAGCATTGCATGGTTGAATAATGTTCATGAATTGTTTTGTAGTTATTAATTCATGCTATAACATTGAGATAGTCAATCATGCATGCTCCTAGTTATGATACATCTATTTGAGATAATAAAGTTCCATGAACTATTAGTAATCTCTTCTTAATGCTTTCAGGATAAATCAAGAAGCATAAGAGATTGCTTTCAAGAAGAGCATGTTGCATCCTAGAGGTTGAAGAATGGGGACTCTACTTGTAGCTATGAGACTAAGTGAATGGCTGAAGACATCTTTTTGAAGAGGAAGAATTAACCTTAAGAGGAAGTTCTATGATTCACTGAGAATAAGTAAGGGTTGCAGTGTTGCAAGGCCGGATGCTAAATTATCGAAGTACCTCTTCAGCAGTTGGGTTCTGAATTGCTCAAGTCAGGTCAACCTGGATTTAACATTGGTAGCTCCGCAAACCTATTCAGAATAGAGTGATATGGGATGAGATCGAAGAGCACAACCCTGAATCTCTACAGAGGTATGTGTTGGAAACCATTTCTCTAAGGTAAGCGTTGCAGGCAATCTTGGACAATGAGGTCAAGTAGTTGATGCAAGTGATTGAAGATTCAGAGGGAGCCTACTGAACCTAAAGAAGATGGTTGTATAGCAGGAAGCAATTTTTTGTGGCACTGAGTACAACAGAGGCCGAGTACATTACAGCTTGTGTGGCAGCTCGAGAAGCAATGTGGCTTCAAAAGCTCCTTGAAATCATTGAAGCCAACTGTCATCCTTTTGTGTTAATCAAAGCTTTGAGAAGCTTTCTGTCTTTCCAAGTGTTTCATAACAAAACTAAGCATACCACTATATCAGAGATATGGTATTGAGGAAAGATATTCAGTTGAGGTATATCAACACTGATGAGTAGATGGCAGTCATTCTCATCAAGCATCTCTTCAAGATAATGTTTGTGTACCTTCAAGACAAGCTTGATATGGTGGAGAATGAAGCCCTAGCTGAGAGGGAATCTCAATACCAGTGTTCCTTTTTTTAATGAGTTCTTCTTTGAGAGAAGTTCGAGGTGAAATCCCTTGGTAATGAGTTCTTCTCTTAGGAGAAGTTTGAGGTGAAATCCCTTGCTAATGCATTCTTCTCTTAGGAGAAGTTGAGGTGAAAGCCCTTGTTTCCACCCTCTAGGAGAGCCATGGTGGATGTCATGTGTGCGACTCCATGGCAGCATCATGTGAGGGAGTCTATGATGATTTACTTGTACTTGTGTTTCACCCTCTGGGGGAGCCATGGTGAAAGTCATGGTGAGTTGACAACATCACATTGAGTGATGAGCACTTGTACATACCATCTTTGGAGGTAGCCACGATGGTTGATATCACAATGAGGTGATATGTTTTTTTTGTGGAGCTGGAAGTATCATCCCTAGCTGACAAGGAGTGTTGATGTTATAACAGTATCGGGCTGCTTCTTCCAGTGCACACACTTCAAGAAGGCATAAATTAAATGATAGCCTTTCGACTATTTAATTTATATTGACATGATTTAATTTCTTGAGGGCTGACCCTCCTTATGTTCTCATATTATGTCTTGTATTGGGCCGACCCCCTTTGACACTTATTGTAATTATTTATTCTCTCTAAGAGAGCCGACCTAATTGAGGAGGTGCCTCATTTGTATATATACAAGGTCGCATTTGTACTTGCACTTGTGTAGCCGCAGATCATTGAGTAGCAGCAGATCATCATGATGCAGTAGCAGATCATCACACTGAAGCAGCAGATCATCATCCTGTAGCAGCAAACAGATTTGAAGGAGAAACATATTCATTGTACCCTTGCATCTAGGAGAGGTGCTATTATTCATTGTATCAAATTCAGCCATTGCTGGGCCTGAGTTGTAAGCAGATTTCTGTTCCTATTTCTGCTCTTATATAAAAGAATTATTTGCTGGGTTTTTCTCCCTCAGGAGGAGGGTTTTCCCAGGGTATCTTGCTGTGTTTATTGTCTTATGTGTTGCAATTTTCTGAGTGTTTTCAGTTGTTTATCTGATCTATGAAACACTAACATGGGCCAACCCCCACAACCTGGAACCTATTGTATCATTTGAACATATTTCCATAGAGGTGAATTTGGATTCGTTTTAAATTTAAATTGACCCATGGAGCTAGAACTAGTTGCCATTATGGTTCCTATGGCAAGAAATTTTGTAAACAACACATTCAACACAAAAACAAAAAATTTAACACAAAAAATAGATATACAAAACCTAGCTCTTTTGAATCTTTGATACATTCTTAGAAGAAAGGAAAAAAATATAGATAAACAAAGCAAAAAAACTGTTTCTTGTTTGTAAAACAAAAATTGAGGAAATTTTTTGAAAGGAATTAAACTATTTGCAAAAAAAATATTCTATGTTCTTCGAGGCAGCCAATTAAACACAAGTAAATGAGTAGGAATGACAATGCAATCGATGTAGAACTTTCGAAGATCAATCTTCAACTCTCTTTGTTGATTCAACAAGCAAAAAAGAATGTTAGCCTCTTGGAATGATATTTTTTGTTTGCAAAAGAAATGAAACAAAATGGACTTGTTTCGGTGTTTAATATGTTTTACAAGTCAATATTAGGGTTCATTTGGGCACCTAGTCAAATCTATTGACTAAATTAATTAAAAATAAAAATAAAAAAGCGTCCAAATGTGATGTTGCAAGGATAGGTTCCCCGCAGGTTCGCCTGAATTCACCTAGGTCCACCCCAGGCAAATCGGGTGGCCTTTGGAAGCCCCCGGCTCAGACCTACAGGCGAACTGAAGTGTCCCACCCCGATCTGAGTTTGGCTTGTGAATTTGCTCAATTAAATTTCAGTTTTACACATGGGACATTTTATCAAACAATTTGCATAGCATAAATAATTTTGGTTGCGAAGCCAACACCAAACTAATTATAGCTCAGAACTTTTATTGAATTGCATTGCACAACTTGAACAGAGGTATTCTTCAGAGCATAACATAATTTTCTGACGTAATGTTGGTCCTTAATACTTTTATGTCATTCAGAATTTGAAGCAGCATTAGACTATCATTAAGCTTTTACCACAGATTTTCAAGTACAGTTCTGGACAACAGTATATAGAGGATTACAATAATAATTCTGCGCATATTGATGACTGATTTTTCTCAACAAGACTGCCCAGAAAATACTACCAGACTTGTACTAACTCAAAAAATGTCTCAGATGCTGACTTCTAAGACTTTTAATGATTTACAAGAGTAAGTAAACATAATCAGACTCTTAAGAGTAAACATCAGCACCTTATCATCCAGATTTTCACTTAAACATGCTCAGTAATGTAATGGTAATGAGAAGGCAAATACTGTCATGAACAGCAATGCACAATATTCTCATTTCAGTTTACTACAGTCTTCAATCAGATTCATTAATAGGAGCAGATTACAATCCTTTCACTTCACTGTTGAGCTACAGCAATTCAAACTGTGCATCCTATACATTTTATTTCCATTACATAGCAATAGCAACCAATAAAAACCAAATACAGCCAACCTGGAACTCGTGCAGGGTCTGAAACATATAGCAGTTGCTAGAAATGAATATCTTCAGGTATTATGACCATATACAGATCTAAGATTAATTGCAACAAGCAGAGAATGGAATCTGAGCACTAGAGAGTTCACGCCTAGGCTCAGAATGCTTTGAATGATGCACCAAATCACTGTGGCGCGGGCACTATTCACAAGGGTACTGTAGCTTGCTATTAAAAATCATAAAAAACTACAAATATTCAAACCCTTTCTAATCTGCAATCAAAATATGAACAATCTAATTTATTCTTCAAAACCCCTGAATAATCCCTTGAGTTTTCTGATGATAATCACTTCTATTATGCCGAATGTGACTTCCTGAATAAAGCCACTTGAAACAACCCTTGGATGGTATCTCACACCTGTAGGTTGCTCAAATCAGAGAGAATGGACATTCTCCATGATCAGATTGAAGAAGAAACCCGTGTTTTCTCCCAGTGAACCCTGAGGACGCGTCCCCGCCCCTTAGCCCTAGTGTTCCCGGAAAGGGGACATCTCGAAGACGTGGGGACGACATTCCCACGTCTTCGGAGGCGCCACTGTTTTGCTTCCCCGCTGTCGGAGACACAAAAATGCACCAGCGTCTCCAAGACGCTGAGGGAGACACCTGGGCATCCCTCAAGCGTCTCGAGGGACGCCCAGGCGTCTCCCACGGCGGACAGACATAAAGGCACAATTTTATAATATATTTTTGGTTCTATTCGAAGCCTAAGGGCATGTGGGGCCCATCTACACTCTTCTATGCTTTCAAAAGCCCCTCCTAACTTCATTTTTATTCACATTTGGATTTCTACTTGTCTGCTACAGCAAGAAGAAGAAGAATGAAGAGCTGACGAAAGAGTGATTGGAGGAGTGAAAGGAGTGATTGCAAGTGAAAGAGGAGTGTCAAGGAGCAAGAAGAAGAGAAGGAAGATTCTTCAGCTTGTTGAAGAGATTTTTCAAGCAAAAGGTAGGGTTTTTAACTGATTTTTTCTTTTATTTTCTGATTTTCAATGTTCATTGTTTTAGTTTTTTGAATTTTCTGATTTTCATTTCTAAATTTTAAGTTCTTAGTTCTTGTTGTTTCATTTTCTAAATTAGTTTAGATTTTGTTTTGCAATTTAAAATTTAAAATAGAGTTTTATTTTTTTAATTTAAAGTAGGGCATAGGCTGAAACTATGTGTTTATTGATTATTATTTTCATTTTGTGTAATGCAGTGTCAAAATGAGCTCCCACAGTCATGAAATGAGTGAGGATGAGATGGAATTGGAAACTCATTCTCATAATGCAAGCCATTCAGAATATGAACCTGAGCATGAGGATGAGCACAATGAAGGGGGTGAACATGGGTCAAATCCAGAAGGGCAAACTAGTTCCATAGTTAGTGCACTAGTTGCTACTGATTGCCCCTCTTAGCTTTTGGCAGAGTGGGCTAGGGGTCCTTATGATCCCAAATCTCCTCTCAAACAGTTTGCAACAAGAATAACAGCCCCAACATCATTAGGTGGTGGTACAAGAAAATGGAAATGCAACATTTGTGGTGATGATTAGTTTGGGAGCATCGCCAGAGTTAATGCTCACTTCCTCTTTTGGCCAGAAAAAGGTGTGGGAGCATGTGATTTTTTGAAGGACCCTAAAAATATGAAATACAAAAATGAGTTCAACAAGCTTTGGGGTGTTCCAGATGATGCGGGAATTCCTATGCCTACTCCCTTGTCTAGTAGGCAACATATTCAAACTATGCAGCAGATTCAAGAGCAGCATATGCAAAGGCAGCCACATATTTCTACTCACACATCGCATTAGAGAGCAGGAACATTGTCAGGGGCAGCCTCAGGACCTTCATCCACCTAGAGTGTTATGCCTGAATCGCAATAGGGCAAGGGGAAATGCAAGATGCAAAATCAGCCTAACCCCATAGTTGATTTATTTAATGTGCACCAGAAGGATTAGATAGATGATTCCATTGGCAAGTTTTTTTTTGCCAATGGAATCCCATTTCATGTAGCTCGATCTCCTTATTATAAGGAGATGATGTCGATGGTGGCAAAGGGAGGACCATCATATGTGCCACCAGGTGAGCACAAATTGAGGACAACGATCTTGGATAACAACTATGCCAAGATCAATTCATTGATGGAGACGATGAGGGCATGTTGGGAGGATTCTGGATGTAGCATTGTTATGGATGGGTGGACGGACATTAGGCATTGTCCACTCATCAATGTCATAGTTACATGCTCAAAGGGCCCATTCTTTCTCAGGGCGGTTGATTGTTCAGGGCATCGAAAAGATGTTGATTTTTAGTTTGAGATCCTTCGGGCAGCTATTGAGGAGATTGGGCCACAAAATGTGGTCCAAGTAGTGACAAATGCAACACGTGTGCAGAGCTGCAAGGAGGCTTATCGAGACAGCATACCGACATATTTGGTGGACTCCATGTTGTGTGCATGCCATGAACAATGCACTCAAGGACACGGGGAAGATTGAGTGGGTTAGAGGAGTGGTCTGCAATGCTAGAGATATGCAGATGTATATTTGCAACCACCACACTTCACATGCCATCTTCAGGAGCTTCGCAAAGGAGTTCTTGAAACCAGTTGAGACCCGATATGCATCCTATTTCATTCTTTTGGAGAGAATGATTGAGTTGCAAGAGCCACTGCAACTCATGGTTATGACGCAAGAATGGAATCGGTGGGATGGGGCCAGGACAAAGCAAGGGAAGAGGGTGAAGGAGATAGTGAAGAGTGATGGATTATGGAATGATGCAAAATATATTGTTGCCATCATTAAACCAGTTGTCCAAGTCATCAGATATGGGGATGGGGATGCACCTAACCTTGGAGAGGTGTATGAGTGCATTGATTCGATGCTTGGCCAGATGAGGGCAGTTGTGCGAGAGAAGGACCCCACTCTAGCATTCTACAATGTTTACATTCAACCTATTATTCAGCGCAGATGGGACAGCCTAAACACTCCCTTGCACATGGTTGCTTATGCATTGAATCCGAAGTGGTACATGCCTAGGCCTGGTAGAGTTACACCAATTTAGGATGATGAGGTGAAGGAAGGGTTCTTCAAGTGCATTGATAGGATGTATGATGCTGAAGCTACTGGCAACATTCACACTGAGTGGACAAAATTTGCTACTCTTAGAGTTTACAAGGTTGCGGCAAAGGCGGATATAAGAACTATGGCACAAGAGGATCCGATTTTGTGGTGGACTTGTCATGGACCGAAATCATTGACTACCACACTAGCCATTCGTTTGTTGTCTCAAGTTTCTAGTTCTTCAGCTTCTGAGAGGAACTGGTCTACTTATAGCTTCATCCACTCTCTTAAGAGGAACAGACTTACCTCTAGGAGAGCAGAGAATTTAGTGGTTGTACATAGTGCCTTGTGTATCACTGACCGCAAACACGTGTGTACAAGGAGAGCCCAGCAACACGATGGGATGCAGAGCCAGAGGAGCCATCACAGATTGATGAGGATGAGGATGCTTCAGATTTAGGGCTGGTTGGTGTTCCTTTGGTAGATCTTGACCTTGGGGAGTCCAGTGGTTCCAGTGATGAGGAGTTTCTCGATCACCCGAGGGATGATTAGAGGCCTCCGCCTCCTTCACTACATTTTGGCATTTTGACTTTGTAGTTTGTACTTGTTTTGATATTCATATCATGCTACTCATTGTAATCATCTTTATGATCAGATATTTAAATTTTTTATATCATATATGATATAACAGAAATCTTCCATTTGCTGATTCGACAATTGTTACATTGTAGTATTGAGTATTCTAATTTCTAATTTGAAAATTTCAAAGTTCAATGTTCAATGTTCAAGTATATTGTTATACATCTTTTCATAACTAGCATGTTTAAGTACCATATTTATTAATTTTGACTTCACCACCGGCTAATCCACTGCTCACTCTGCCCATCTGAATGCCTTACTATAAATAGTAAGGTTGGCCCCCAACATCCCACTAGCTTACTAAAATAGTAAGTTTGCATAAACGGAGCTAGAAAACCGTGGAGATGATTACCTTTGAATATGCCAACGAACTGAAGGATAAAACATCATTAACTTCCATCTAGAGAACCCATTAACTCCCACATAAGGCCCCCTAATCACCAATATTAGCCTACGAGGACTTGATGATAGGCTAATCTATCAAACATTGACCCAGGCTAAAAAGGGGACATTACACGAACCAAATTGGTACATGGATTCAGTTCGAACCGGATCGAGATTGAACCAAATACGGTCGATCGTTGGAAGGATCTGGTAACATAGCTTAAACAACAAGAACACATAAAGTAAGACATGAACAAACAAGAGGCATAGGCATTCGTCACACGGACTGAACTGAACCACTAGAAAGGTTCTTGAGGATGTACCATCCCTAGGGAGTTAGCAAGGAGGTGGTGTGAGATGCTCATCCCGATTTGAAACAGAAAAAGTGTTTTCTCTGCGATCAGACTCTGTTATTTAATGTACACACAGCCTATCATAGGAAATAATTGGAAAAATCTTTGGAAAGTTTAGAGGATGACAACTAATGTATAAGCACAACAATTAGGAGGAGGTGGTATGAGATGCTCGTCCTGATTTGAAACAGAAAAAGTGTTTTCTCTGCGTTCAGACTCAGTTATTTAATGTACACACAGCCTATCATAGGAAATAATTGGAAAAAAATCTTTGGAAAGTTTAGAGGATGACAACTAATGTATAAGCACAACAATTAGGAATAACACAAATTTAGACATCAAGCTCAAACTATTCATTGTTAATACAAATACTCAGATTGCAGCCAACTAATCAAAATAACAGTAGTGATAGTGAATCACTCCATTCAACAAATGTAAGACACCAGGAGACGGAAAGCTCACGCTCAGCTAGAATGATATTCCCGAGTCTGTTTCCACATCAACTATTGAATGCACTCAGGAAGATTCGGCGGCAATACAAATTAAACAGATACCTGTGTCTGGGCGAAAGCAAGCAAAGTTCGGTGTAATCCATAGACGCGACTTCCTTGAAGTCCTGATGAATGACCAATGTTATGCTGTCACAGTGCAGCGACCCGCATCACACAGACCCGATTGTTTCCATTACCGGTAACTATTAATGTTATGCTGTCTGCTTATACTCCATGCTGGCCCGATCCAAGGAACTCCAGTGATATAGAAACCACAAGTCGTCCACTATATGAACACTCAGTTTGTCTGAAGGCCGCGACGGGATTGTGTTACCCTCAACAATGCACTCACGGGAATCAATTATCGGGAAAGCACGAACCTGAAGGGTCTACGATATGAGCAGGGGCAATGATCCGATGGATTTGATGCTTGGGATGGAATCGATCATACAGTACGAATCCTCATTGTCGAACCTGTGAATCAGAATATGACGGATCACACAATGGCCAGATCTGTAAGATGCTCAAGGTGGAATCGGCTCGATTGCAGGAGGTACCTATTCACAGAGAAGAGAGTGAGTGTGTGGAACCCGACACAAACCCACTGACAGAGACTACGTCCTGCCAGGATCTTGACCAGCTACGCCGCCAATTATTCGTGTCTTCATTCCATGATCTCCAGAATGTCTAGCGTCCACCATAAATAGTTGCTAATGAGGAGATGTCGGCCAAAAACATTATTCAAATATTAAATTGCCTTCAAAGGTCAGCCCAGATAAAATACGATTTATATAAATTTAAATGTTATTTTAACAATAATTTAAATTTATTATTTATTATTTATTTAATATTATATTTTATTATTTAATATTATTTGAATTAGCATTTAAAAATGTTTTTTATCCGCCAACGGGGACTAGGTCCCAAATTGGGGACATGACAGTGCGAGCCAGCAAGGGAGTGTAAAAACACTCCAAGGATGCCAAACCTATGACTGATGGGATTCAATGATAAATGACAGTTTCAGCCCATGCCAAACTAGTTAAAATGCTATGAAGGAGAAAAGGTAGGTTTGACAAAGTCAATCACCAATTGACAAAACAGCGGTAGCTGGCAAAGGTTCAAATCCTACCAAGTCCACTTAAGCTCCTTCCAACCTGTCACCAATGATCTTTGGGTATTACTGATGCAAAGCAGCAGAGGTATCACTTCATCACAAATTTTCCAGATTGTCTTCCCATCTTGTGTTGAGTGTGGAAAGCATCTGAAATTACCCTTACAAATCTTCATCAACATGTAATTAAGCTCCATGAAAGTATTTAGAGAATTTGCAGCATTTATATGAATGTTTGGTAGTTTTGGTGTTCTAAGTAATCTTCAATTTTTGCAGTGAAAAGTACAAAGCTGTATGAGAGTCTGATTGAGCTCACAATTATCCAGATTGTTCAATTGAGAGCCACTCCTTGTATTTTGCACTACTGAATCTTTAAAAGTAATGGAAGAGCAGAAGCGCAGCCAACAGCCATGCTTGACTCTCCTACATCAGATTTCGACAAGGAAACAAGGTGTCAATGTCATGTGTTCTTGTTGCAGCTTCATTGTGTTTCATAATTCATTTACATTAATGGTCTGATTTCTTGACAACTGTCTTAGCAAGCAACTTTTCAGCATGGCACTTTAAAGTAGATCATTCTTTCATCCGATTTCAATAATTAGTTAATAAACAATTTGTATTGGCTGGTCAATCATCTGTTGAAATATCCAACACGATTATTGATTGTATTGGTATGGAGCTACGACTCCTTTAATTATGTGTGTTAATTTTCAGATTTATGTCCTTGACATGGTTAAGGAAGCTAGAGGAAGAGGGTTGCTAGCATTGCAACAATTGGCACAAAAAAAGGCAAGCTCTTAGTAGCAAGATTGGAGAGTGGATTGCATCTCTTAGTAGCAAGTTCAAAGTTCCCTGGCCCCCCCAAAGCTATCTGAAGAGGGGAAAATAGAGCAACCCAGGAAACAAGAAGAGTAACAGCCCAAAGATAGATATCGTTAGTGATTGTATTTACTTATGTTATGGAGATGTAACCAACATGTCCTACTATGCAAATCTATTTTTCTATAGCAGTTTTTTATCAACTTTTTTCTCCCATAAGGGATCTTCCACATGTATTGGTGTGCTTACACTCTAAGTCACAAGGTTCGAATTCGAATTCGAGTTCGGCAACATTGAAATTCAGATGAAGTTCGGCAAGGAAAAAACTCGAAAACTAAAAAATTCAGATTAAATTCGCATATAATTTTGATTTTTTTAAAAATGTAAATAATAGACCAATAAAAATAAAACTATATTATTACTTTGAATACATTAGTAAATTTTTAAATATATTATATTACAATATAATATATTTAAAATTTTAATCTAAATAATATTAATATATAAATAATAAATATATTAAATAATAATTATATTATAATAAAATTCTAACACCCACAAAGCAATAATCGTGAATAATAAAAGCAATAATCCTAAATAATAAAATGTGTATAAAAGCCATAAATCAATTTGATAATAAAATAAAATTTACCCATATTGAGATTCCTAAGGAAACGCCACGATCTTAAAGAAAGGCGCAATATTTATGGATGGTGATCAGCGAACAAATATGTTGGCCATATAATTATATGTGTGTACATAATTGGTTTCCTAGCTAAGCTTAAATCCTTATAACGTCCACAACAAAATCCATTCAATTGGAAAGAAAGAAATGGATTACAAAGAAGGCGCAAGTAAAATGGAGTACAAATCAAATGATTCCTCTACTGGCGAAGACTCTGAACACTATGAAGAGGAAAACTACTCGCCAACAAAGAGAAAAAACAAGAGTGACATGAAGTGCTATAGTGTTTTGAGCTTTGAAGACATCTGAGAAAGATAGGAGAAGGCCATGGAGTTTGTTTCTTCCCTTTGTTGTATATTTCAAGCCGAGTCAAGGATTCTCCTGCAACATTTATAATGGTAGATTGGTTTTTTCAATGGCGTGAGTAGATATACTCAGCACCTAGCTTTTTAAACATCGGGAGTGACCAATCGTGAATAGCCATAAAAACACTTTGAAAACCCTAAAAATTGCTTTCCAAAACCCTAAAAAATTGTTGCACTTTTTCCATACGAATTTGAACAAATTTCATACAAAGATTTCAAATTCAAAAAAAATCGAACTTCATGCTTGAAGTTTGCCAAACCTTGTGACATAGCTTACACTTGTGCATTCTTTTACTTGTGTTATGCATTTTTTGTGTGTGATTGCACTTGTGCATTCTTTTACATTCCACATATGTTTCCCATGCTTTGTGGGATCTTGCATTTATTTTTGCATGCTCATTGAATCCTCCTCTTGAACTTGTGTATGCCATATGTGCAAATCTATATAACATATTAAAGGTTCATTCAACTATTCAGACACTACAACTTATTTCATGAGTCCCACTTTGTGTATATGTTCTTCTATTTAGTGTTTTCTCCATTTTGTAATAGTGTAATTGATCTCTAAATAGCTGAGTTACTAGTTTGCTCCATTTCAATGCTAGGTCCAAGTTGGATTTGGATGTGGATCTTGGTTTGTTGCGGGCAGAAGTGCATCCAGGGGACACTTTTTGACATGTGAGTTTGTCCCATATAAACCCAAGTAAATCCATACATGTTTTCATCAAAACATGGCAAATCTAAGATGTTTTGACTTTTTAATATTGTTTTTTTACTTCTTTTTTTAATTCTTTAAGACATTTGACTTAGACTTGGACATATCCCTAACCCTAGAAACCTCATTCCAAGGTATTTGAAAGACAAAAACAAAGTAGTTTACCTCATTGTGAATGCAAAACACAATCATTCATTTTTGTTGAACTTTCATTCTTATTTGTCATCAAACAAATAGAGTCGACGATTGATCAGTGAAGGTTCCAAAATGATTGGTTTTCTATTCATGTGCATGTGCAAGAGACCATTTTGTATGGAGGACATTGTAAAGAAAGCTTTTTGTAAACAAGATTAGTTTTTTTTCTTTCCTATATGTTTGTTTTTTATTTTTTTATTTTTCCTTTCTTTTATGAATCTAGGGCATATGCTTAATTTTTTTGAACTTAGGTTCTATATAATTTTTTCCGTTTTCATTTGTTTTTAACATGTGCATTAAACTTGTTTCCATAGAGATTAATATGGCAGCCAACTCAATCAAATTCTATGGGCTAACCCCACTTCAAAGCAGACCCAAATTCACCCCTTCAAAAATATGTTAATATGGTACAATCAGTTCCCAAGTGTTGGGGATTATATATGGCTATGCAATGGAACATTCAAGCTCATACAATTGGGTGAAAGCCCGTTTTTGTGGGATCCTTGAAGTGGGCATCAAATTTTTCCAAGGAAAAAATAATGTACTCATTCCACCAATGCAATTCATTTCATTTACTAATGAGCAAGAAAAAAAGATGAAATAGTAAGCTGTAAATCAAATCATCCTTTGACAAAGAAAAGATCTTAAAGCACAATGCCTCCTCCACCATAATCTAACCTCAAACCTATAGAGAGCCACCCACTTTTTGCCACACCTAAAGAACAACCTGTAACAAGTAAGAGAGCAAAGGTACCATTGGAAATGACATTTCACAAAAAGTCTCATGAGATTGCTAATCAACACATTGCAAGATGTGTCGATACAAATGGATTAGCTTTCAATATTGTTGATGAATGGTAGCTTAGGTCAGATATAAGTGATGATTGCTAAAAGCATCATCATCATTTATATAAGACCAGATTGCTCTTCATATAAAATATTTCTGGAAATAAGCAAATTCGAATTTTATAAAGCATGTATAAAATCGAAATAAATAAATGATGTTAAAATTCTGTATTTGAATAAATCGGAATTCATATATACTCGCCACTTAAGGTTATGTGTGTGTTAAGGCACTAACCGAATGTGTGTTGGTCATGTAGGGACCCGCACGCTCAAAGGGACACGTCCTCTCATGAGACACGTCTCTTCGAGGCAGGTCTCCACACGTATTTATGGTGGTTCCTCATTGATATGCAAAATATCGAAATTTATTAATGGTCTGCAATCAGCACATTCAGCATTAGTAATTCAAATCTGGAAATTGAAATCTGACTTAGAAATTTGAGTAGAATTCTTACACTTAGAGTTTCATATAAAACCCTTAGGTTCCCAATTTGATTGAAGATTTGATAAACATTTACATGGTATCAGAGCCAAGTTGTGTGAATCCAAATCAAATCTAAAATCAGTTTGCTCTAGAAAAATTTGTATTTTCCAAAATCAAATTCACATCACATTCTTCATAATGTCAAGTGTGATCAGATTTGAAGATCGCCTTGCAGGAGCAGACAATTTCACATCATGGAAACTTAGAATCATGATGATCCTTAAAGAGAATAAGCTTGAATCACTTGTGAGAGAAAATAAGAACGAACCAGAGGCTGATCCTGAGAAAACTCAATGGATTGAAAACAATGAAAAAGCCATGAAAATCCTAGTAGATGCAGTTAGGGATCAGATAGTGCCCATCCTAGCAAAACATGAAACTGCATATCATATGTTCAAATCTCTTCAGAGTACCTATGAGATCAACAACACCAGTAGGACTCTTGCAATAAAGAGGCAAATCAACAATGCTCAAATAAACAAAGCAGAGTCAATTAATGCATACTTCATGAGAATCATTGAACTAAGGGATCAATTATCCACAATTGGATATCAGATTGATAGCAAAGAGTTAACCCTAATTGCACTAGGAGGCCTACCCAACTCATGTGAGTCATTTGTTCAAGGAATAAGTGTGAGATCTAAACTTCCCAAGTTTGATAGGCTAAGAACTGACTGCCTTCAAGAGGAAACAAGAATCTCCACTAAGGAAAATAAACAGAAGAACATGGATGAAGACATTCATGTACTCAACACAACGTCTAATAAAAGGAACAAGAAAAACTCCTACAAGAGAGGATCTTTTAAAAGAAAGAGAAATCCCAATGGAAAGGGATCTTCTAAGAAGAAAGACATCTCTCAAGTGCAATGCTTTAGATGTGATCAATATGGTCACTATGCAATGAAGTGCCCTGACAGATCAAAGCAACAAGCATCTTTTGCCAAAGTAGGAAAGACAAATTCAGATCATGAATCTGAGAACTTTGTGTTCTATACAGCCTTATCTAGTCAAACATCTAACAACACCCACAACTGGGTAATTGATAGTGGTTCTTCTAGACACATCACAGGATTCAGAGAACACCTAGACACTATGACTGAAAAGTCTGATGAAGTAGTAACCATTGGGGATGATTCTGCACACACTGTAAAAGGGGTTGGAACTTGCTCCATCAAACTAAAAACTGGTCTTTCTCTTCAACTTACTGGAGTCTCATTTGTACCTAGAATTAAGAGGAATCTAATATCCATCTCTGCCCTTGAAGACAATGGATATAGAGTTACCTTTATGGATGGGAAAGTTTTAGCGTGGCCTAAGAACTCAACAATCAAGAAAGCCCAAACCATAGGTGTAAGACAAGGGTACCTTTACAAACTATGCACTGAAGTTAAACAAGCCCTTACCCTTGACACCTTTGATTCAAATGAGATTTGGCATAGAAGATTAGGACACCTTCATTTTTGTGCCCTACCTTCTGTAGAAAAACTTGTAACAGGCTTACCTAAGTTAAAACCATCTCATGAAGGAACTTGCAAAGGTTGTGCCTTAGGAAAGAATACAAAGGGGTCCTTTCCCAATAGTTTGAGCAAAACCCTAAATGTGTTAGAACTGGTTCACTCAGACTTATGTGGACCCATGTTTGTACCCTCTAAAGCAGGATTTCTATACTATGTCATATTTGTAGATGACTTCTCTAGCAAAACCTGGATCTATTTCCTTAAGTGTAAAGAGTCAATAGAAATCCTCAAAAGATTCAAAGAGTTTAAAACCCTCACTGAAAACTTCTCCAGAAAGAAAATAAAAACCTTAAGGACAGACAATGGGAAAGAATACACCTCTGAAATTTTTAAGGAATTAAGAGGGAGTTCACAGTTGCCTACAACCCTCAACAGAATGGGGTTACTGAAAGGAAAAATAGAACCATTGTAGAAGTTGCTAAGGCAATGTTGCTGGACCAAAACATTAAAACTTCTTTCTAGGTAGAAGCCTCTAGGACTACTGTCTATATTTAGAACAGATGTCCTCATTCTCATCTTGATAACAAAACTCCTAAAGAAGCCATTACCGGCATAAAACCTGACATTAGTCATTTTAGGATATTTGGCTGTCCTGTCTATATTCATGTGCCCAAAGAGAAGAGATTCAAACTAGAACCTTCTGGAAAGAAGGGAGTATTTGTGGGTTATAGTGAAACCTCCAAAGCCTACAGAATATTCATACCCGGGCATAAACAAATTGAATTGAGCAGAGATGTCATCTTTGAAGAAGACATTGCATTCAAGAGGGCAAGAAGTTCTAGTGAGACAAAAACCTATTCCCCTAGAGTACCTGAAATGGAACCTACTCCTGAGATTCAAAGGGAGCATCCTGAGGAAATGCCACATGAACTTCCTTCTACTTCAGATGAGAATACAACTGACAACGGCAAGAAGAGACCACTTTGGGCCAAAAAGATTATCAAAGAAGCCGAGGATCATGCAGCACCCAAAGGAACGTTCAGGGAGAGAAAAAGACCCAAACGTTTCTCTAGCTATGTTGCTCTAATGAACAACATCATAAACTCAGAACTTGTCACTGTTACAGAAGCTTTCCGACACCAAGCATGGAAGGATGCAATGACGGAAGAATATCAGTCTATTCTAAAGAATGATGTATGGGATATAGTACCTAGACCGAAAGAGAAATCCATTGTCTCTTCCAAATGGCTCTTCAAAATCAAGCATGTTGCTGATGACAGTATAGAAAAACATAAAGCACGTTTTGTGGCTAGAGGTTTTTCTCAAAAAGAAGGCATTGATTATAAAGAAACATTTGCACCTATTGCCCGTTACACATCAGTGAGAGCAGTGTTAGCCATTGCAGCAACTATAGGCTAGAAGATCCATCAAATGGATGTGAAAACTGCCTTCCTGAATGGAACCATTGAAGAGGAAGTCTATTTGGAACAGCCTGAAGGCTTTGTGATACATAAACCTGACTCACATGTATGCAGACTGAAGAAAGCCCTCTATGGACTTAAACAGGTTCCCAGGGTCTGGTATGAAAGAATTGACAGTTATCTCTTGGAACTAGGATTTTCCAAGAATGATGCTGACTCCAATCTCTACTTCAAGGTAATCAAAGGTGATATGCTAATAATTATTTTATATGTTGATGACCTGCTGATAACAGGAGAAGATCACCTCATTGCTCAAGGAAAGCAAGATCTAATTTTTGAATTTGACATGAAAGACTTGGGCATTCTACACTATTCCTTGGTTTAGAAGTATGGCAGAAATCAAAGGGCATTATACTAAACCAAGGGAAGTATACTATTGATATTCTAAAAAGATTTGGAATGTTGGACTGTAGACCGATGTCTACACCTATGGAAACCAACCTTCACAAATTGAAAGAAGCAACAGCAGAATCCAAGTGTGCAGATCCAAACCTTTACAAATAGATGATCGGATCCTTGATGTATCTGGATAACACCAAACCTGATATTTGCTATGCAGTGAATGTTCTCAGCTAGTTCATGTGTGAGCCAAAGGAAATTCACTTAATGGTTGTGAAACATATTTTGAGATATCTTCAAGGCACTATTGGATATGGTCTTCTTTACAAGAATGATCAACTAGATCTACATGGGTACTCTGATAAAGATTGGGCTGGAAGTGTAACCGATCGGAAATGCACATCAGGATGTTGCTTCAGTTTAGGATCGGCTATGATCTCCTGGATTTGTAGAAAACAATCTTCAGTTGCACAGACCTCAACAGAAGTTGAATACATTGCAACCTCAATGGGAGCAAGAGAAGCAGTTTGGCTTCGTAAATTGCTTGTGGGACTCTTTGGTGAGCCCTTGAATCCTACAATTATTCATTGTGATAATCAGAGTTGCATCAAACTCTCTATAAATCCTGTCTTTCATGATAGATCTAAGCACATTGAGATCCCCTATCATTATGTAAGAGATATGGTGGAAAGGAAAGTGATCCAGTTGGAGTATATTAGTACAAATGATCAAACTGCAGACATTCTCACCAAGCCTCTCTCCCGAATCAAGGTAGAGCACTTCAGAAAGAAACTTGGTATAGTTGAAATGTAATTTGTTATTTATGTTTGAAATACAAATTGTTTATAAATTGTACTAATATATAAAGATGTTTAATGTGTAAACTCTTTAGTCATGTGTGTGACTCCATGACCTTATGAGCCTACAACCCCTGTGTACATTATTGAAAGGTGACGATCTTTCTAATAATGAACACTTGTATTTGACATTGTAAAGTGACGACTCTACAATGATGAGTTGAACTATCATGTAACTTGATATCTGTGGACATGTCATGATAGTATCTCTTGGACACTTTGATGGATATCATGGGACTTGATATCATCTGTAGATCATTGTGATCTTTAAGAGATAATCATGGTGGATATTTATATCCGTGGATATGCCATGAATTATGGTAGACATCATGTGACTTGATGTTAGTGCACATACCATAAATGAAGATGTGTTATGAAGAATGTCATGTGACTTGACAATATTGAGTAAAACATATCATATCTTCGATATCACGTGTTACGGTGATATCTCTACTTATTTGATTTGAAATATATTCCCTAGCTAAGAGGGAGTGTTGATGAATGGTAGCTTAGGTCAGATATAAGTGATGATTGCTAAAAGCATCATCATCATTTATATAAGACCAGATTGCTCTTCATATAAAATATTTTTGGAAATAAGCAAATTCGAATTTTATAAAGCATGTATAAAATCGAAATAAATAAATGATGTTAAAATTTTGTATTTGAATAAATCGGAATTCATATATACTCGCCACTTAAGGTTATGTGTGTGTTAAGGCACTAACCGAATGTGTGTTGGTCATGTAGGGACCTGCGCGCTCAAAGGGACGCGTCCTCTCATGAGACACGTCTCTTAGAGGCGGGTCTCCACACGTATTTATGGTGGTTCCTCATTGATATGCAAAATATCGAAATTTATTAATGGTCTGCAATCAACACATTCAGCATAAGTAATTCAAATCTGGAAATTGAAATCTGACTTAGAAATTTGAGTAGAATTCTTACACTCAGAATTTTATATAAAACCCTTAGGTTCCCAATTTGATTCAAGATTTGATAAACATTTACAAATATTGTTCACTCGCCATATTGATAACAAATGGTGAAAACAATTAATTAAACTCCAAATGGGTGCATGGGCTTGGATTTTAAAAAAGTGTGTAGCACTTTATTGGCAAAGGAGATGAGGTTTGTAGAGAATTTGTTGTAGTTAATAAGGGGTTCTTGAGCCATGAAAAGGGTATCCATCAGTTTTTACAAATGGAAGGATACAAAAATTCAGCAATTGATCAATGTTATCGCAATGTCCCCTAAAGGAGCAATCTTTTTGAAGGCAATGGGTTGTGAGAAGGATTGAAGACAGTGCATTTATTGCTAAAATTCTTTGTCAAGCCATTGAGGAAGTTGGGCTTTGAAACATTGTTCAAATCATTAGAGACAATTCCATAAAATTTAGAGCATCTAATTTATTGGTTGAGGAGTGTCACACATCTTTTGGACACCTTGTACAATCCACTCCCTCAACCTTATGCTACAAAATTTTAGCAATAAAATTGATTCAATCAAACAAGAGTATAGCAAGGCTGAAGACATCCAAATGTTCATCAACAACCCACCATATATCACAAGGTATATTCGAAACATTCTCAAAATTGGAGCTTTTGAAAGTAAGTGAAGCAATTAAATTTATTAAACATTTTAAATTTAATAATTATGTTTCACTTTAGTAATTTTAATTTTTCTTTAAGTTTAAGTTTTCTTCTTTAATAAGTTATGAATCTTCTTTTTTCTTTATTTATTTATTTTGATTTCTATTGAATAGGTAGCTAAGACTCATTTTTCCTCCAACAAAATTGTTTGAAGACGAATTGTGAAGGTTCGGGAGGCACACTCTAACTAGACATGATCATCAACCAAAATTGGTCTACATTGAGTCAATCTAGCACTGCAAGGGCAACAAAATTTAAGCGAATGATCCTAGATGACACTTGGTGGGATTGTGTTAAATGTCTCCTCACTTTCACCAAACACATATTGAGTATCACTCGTTATATTAACATGGATAAGCCTTGTTTGGGAGAGATATATGATGGCATTGATGAAATGATTGAGAAGATGAAAGTCATCATAAATGCAAAAGAGAAAGATCTTGAAGAAACTTTCTTCAAACAACTGCACAAATTAATTGAAGAGATGGAACAAAATGACCACCCCACTACATCTTCTCGCCTTTGCAATGAGCCCAAAATATTATAGTTTTGAAATCCTTTTGTGTCAACAAAAATTGCCCATATAGAGATCTTGAAATCAGCCAAGGGTGCAACACAATACTTTGTAGACTATTCCTTGACCCTGACATGTGGGATGCAAATAGACTCAAGTACATGGATTTTGTACACTCCAATGACTTTTGTATTGATGTTCTTTGTGACAAGTTTATGGTTAATGCTCATGATCACTGGAACTTCCATGGCCAATCATTCACACAACTGCAACCTCTTGCAATTAAAATTTTATCACAAATTTTATAAAAAAAATCTTTCATCTTTTAAGTTTCATTTATATATTTTTTTAATCTTGTGAAGGACTTTGTTGGCACATTAACCTTATAAGTTTTGGACTGGGTGGATAAATGCATTTTAATAAATATAGTCACATGGGGTTCTGTAATTCATTAAATGTAATGTCCTCTTTTCCAAATAAAACCTAGACTAAACCCTCCAATCGCTCAATAATCCTATTTGGGGATTACAAGTGTGCTTCATTCAATTCAGTTTGAAATATTCAGAAATATTGAATATTTTATTAAGTCGGCTTGAAAAGGGACACAACTGCGAGTAGCCGCTACAGGACAAAGGAAAACTTAAACTTCAACCGCTGCTGATTCCAGCATCCACTAAACAGGATCAGAGGTGTTGATAAGTTGAGAGGGTTCAAATAAGACAAAGTCAAAAACAAAAAGGTAGTCGCAGATTTTTATCATAAGTGCAAGAGGACAAAAAAAGATATTGAAGAGTGAAGGAAATCACAGAAGTTAAAGGAATTAAAGCCGATTTCAAAAAGGATTAAGTAATCTGATAAAATGGGATTTTATAATTAAAGGTTATTTTTAAAATTAATCAAGAGGCATTTGAGGAGTTATGAATCTTGGAGAAATAATATATTTAAGAGAAACCAAGCAATGAGAAGGGGAACATTGAGAAAACATTTATTATCTGACCTCTACTCCTTATGGAGCATGAACTTCAGTTCGATTACCCTGAGGACGAAACCCCTCTAGGTCTAGAATTCGAGGATGAAAATCCCTTGATATCCATTACTAGATTAATGGACAAAACCCCCCTGATTCAGAATTGAGCAAACTCACACAGGCATTGCATATGAGTTTCATGTAACAGGCAGATTGATATTATTTGTCAATCCTATAACATGATTCACATCTACATCATAATTAAGATGATAGCATACAAGAAGGAAGCAATGCTGCATATTGTAGATCAGTAATTCTATACAAAATTTATTGTGAAGGCTGGTTGATCATATTATCCCTTGAGCGGGAGTCATAAAGTACAGTTTATGTTGGTTTATGGTTTGAATTCCAACCTGCTGGGATAACGATTTGAATTTGATATCAAATCCAGCCAAGAGAAAGTTTTAGAAAGGGCTGTGGCTCTCAACCATGTATCAAAAGATTCGTAACTCTTAGTACACCTCAAAGACCAGTAACATATCATTGTGCAGCAACGAATAAATCAAGAATAGATCGAAGTTGAATTGCTGTTAGGCAGCAAACATACAACCACAAGGTGGATCAGCAATTCATCCTTGAGGAGAAGGGTCAAGGGTTTCCAGGAACGTATCCCATTTCTACTAATAGAGACTCATCCAAGCAAGCTGCAAATCAATCAAAATTCATATCTGTGCTTACCATATAGCAATTTTGGATACAACTGCTCCTAAGGGCTGGAGTTTAATAATTTGGTTATCCATTTTATAGAAATTCATTGCCTAAGTAAAAAAAATTAAATGGGATATTACATTAATATTTTTCCACAATCCCAAAAGTTTATTGTATGGTGCTTTTAGATGCATTGCATATCTGATATCCTTAAGTGCATCACTATTTTCTAAGAAGCTTCCTTCCTCCAGAGGCTTCCCTGTACATCCTTTGTAATCTTAAAATATATTATACGAAAATTTTAATGCATGTACAGTTGCTCTTATATCTGACTCTGATTGTCACAATTGTGCTCATATCAATTTGTGCTGAAACTGATAAAAAAACTCTAGAACCCTTTGGAAATATGGTTATTCTATAATTACAAAAAAATTAATCAATACAAATAGGCTTCGTTTAGTTCTACTCTGCCAAAGCAGTAAAAATCACAAAAAGGAAATTTCCATCCTAAGGATTCAGGCAGTTAAAAAAGAAGAGTTCCAACTATTGTGGCAAGGCTGGTCACAAGGAGATGCATGGCTTTAGGAAGAGGTACAACTTTATCAGAAAAACAAGAATGTTACTATGTAATCAGCTTCATTCTTTTACTGCTCATCTGTTGCTTTGGCTACTCAAGATGTTTACAAAAATGAATGCATTCTTGATTTTATAACAACACACCTCATAATCAATGATGATTCTATATTTAAAAATCTTGAGAGTGACAAAAATAGTGGGATGCTAACAAATCGCTTTAGTTCATTGTCAAACTCGTCCTGCTCATCTTATGTTTCACCCAAGTCAGTGTTTACCTTATCCACATCCCATTTTTCCTTGTTTGCATTTCATGTTAATAGCCCACTCCCCATCAACATCCTTGTAGATCTCAAATGCTAGTTCGAAATCATTATTAGAAGAAAAGAATTGAGTAAGCAAAATCTTAGGATTCTTACTCCAATCTAGATGATTCTAACTTAGTTTGAAAATCAAAGGAACATTGATCTAAGTGAATCTGATGGAGATCACGTCTTCAAAAGATACGAAAGAAATAAGAAATTCATATCGACCATGGCACTGGTGGACTCTTCTTTCTACTGAGTGGTGAACATATGTTTACTTTGTAAGCTTCATGAATGATATAGTTGATTACCTAGATAAGCATTCTAAACTAGGTGGCAAATATTTGAGCATAGTTTTAAACCAAAGGATGATGACTCTAGTGTTGTGCATGTTACCACCCTCCCTTATGAAAGGACTCTCTAATAAGATATCCCAAATCCTTGGCAAGAAAGGCCTCAAGTGTGCCTTCAAACCTTATTTGATTGTTTAAAACCTCTTCCTATCCTCCAACAATCTCTAAGACATTTCTTTATACTCGAGGAGTTTCTAAGATTGATTGTTCATGTGGGACTCCATACATTAGTGAAACTAATCATTCCATTAGCACTACAATCAACTAGCATACCACTAACATCCAATATGAGTGGATCACAAAATCCACCCTTGCAAAATACTCCTCCAACACTAAAAACCACATTCGCCTAAAGGTTCCCCAAGTCCTAGTCAAAGAAGATAGCTTTTTCAAGAGAAAACAAAAAGAAGCTATCCATACCTATAGGCTATAACCACCTTTTCAATCTCAATTGAGATGAGAATTGGAGTAGTTATACTTGGCAACCTTTGTTAATTTTCCTCCAAACTAACCCTCGTCCTCTCTCTCTCTCTCTCTCTCTCAAAAGCTCGAGAAACGCAAGGACAAGCATGACAACAAATTATAGATAATACAATACTCCATATCTCCTTAAAAATACAACATAGCACGTAGTGTATGCATAGGTTATGCAAACTCTCAACGAACACAAGGACAAGCAGACAACAAGCTACAGATAATACAGTACTGTAATATGCACCCTTTTTTTCTTTTAGTTTGTTTTGATGTGTTTAATAGAAGAAGACAGAAATGCGGAAGGTGTTTCCAATACGGAGAAATAATGATAATAACAACTAACACAAATATTGCAATATAAAGTGCTGGAAACACAACTATAGGAATGCTCACAAATTGCAATATGTTTGAGATTTGATACGAAAGCAATATAATCCCTTATATAAGGGTTTTACATACACAAAATGACTATAACATCTTTAGGATTGCATTTTAGACATACCCATTTGCTGCTGTTTGAAATAAACTAAAACTGGACATATGACCAGCAACCTGGAGCTTGACATAAGGCTTGAAATCTCTTCAAATCCCTACTGTCTCACCCCAAATCTGTTTGCTGAGATGTCCACACTCCTAGGCGCCTCAAATCCCTCCAAAATGCAGCCCTGAAACTAGGCGACCAGCTCTAGAATCCACATGCCCCTCCTTGAACAACATGACCTGCCTGGGAAAAGGTACGGCCAGCAATAAGGTAATATTTCCTGAGTTTTTTGCCCTACAATCTGCTGTTAATTAACACTGAAATCTGCCCTCCAATCTGTAATCAAACCCTTGGCAAATCTTCACCCAAAACTGAAATAACAAAGCTTCTATGTGACTCCTGAAATGGAATAACCTCAAATCCTCCAAATTGTTGTCTTTCAACACCATGGAGAATGTTGCTTGTATGGGGTTTCGTCCTCACAAACCAAGAAGAAGAACCAGCTCCTCAAGCAAAGAAGAATATCAAATAACAAGTCAAGCATAAAACCAAAATGAGCTCCAGAAATGCTTTTGTATCGTCCAAACCCCACGACCCATTTAGCATTAAATGCACTTTTATTTAAATTTTAAGTGTGCCCTTATTTCTCCAAGTGAGGCATCCAGCTTTAGGGAATACTTTATTAAATTTAAAAGAACTTTTTATGTCTCCCAAAAGTGCCCCTTCATTAAGTCACTTTAAAAACATTACATAACGATAAAGTTATATATTTAATTTAATTTTATAAAGTATCGTTATTTAAATTAAAATATCGGGCTATATTAAATATTTGGATACCGACATTAAATGCCTCCACTGATGTAGCTAAAAATAGAAATGCTGACAACTGACCCTATTGGTGTCCGAAACTGACTTACTAAAATAAGTAAGTGTAGAAGAAATCATCCAAAACCACCCCAGAAAGTGGTGTTCCACACATCATAACCTCCAAAGGTCAAATAATCGCTTGATACTATCAACCTGTTGGATCCAACTAACTCCAAGGATTCCCTAACCCTAACTCATTAGCCTATGAGAATCTGCTAAATAGGCTAACTGTCCACCATACTAAACTGATTAGCGAGGAACATTACAATACTCACTTCATATCTCCTAATAAAATGTTGAAATTGCCTACAAAAGGGGCATCTTGGATTGGAAACTCCAAGATGCATTTGACAAATGCCAATAGTAAGACCCTGATAATGTAGACACCAAGCAAAGTGAGCAATCTTGAGCTCCAAAAAGACTTTCCAAAGTATTTGAAAGCATTTGTCTCACATAAGAGATGGAGATTGCAAAGACCACATGACTTTTGAAGCATAGGAAGATGTGGTAACAACCATCTATATACTTTCCTAAGAGTATAATCACAAGAGATTTTATTAACATACCACTTCCAATCCTTCCATCAAGGCTTAGCAGAACACACAAAAAAATTGTGCGAGTGTTGTAATGGCATGACCCCAATTATCATTTGGAAGGTTATTTGTCTATAGGATTAGAAATACAATAAGCCCTTGCTCTTGGTCAAGAAAACCAAGTTGAATTGATCTTGGAGTATAAATCTTGCAAAACCAAAAAAGCGGCAACTGGTCCTGCATAGTCCTCTGGGGCTCAATTTTTATTAATTTGATTTTGATTCAAAAAGACCTTGCTTTCTTTGATCAAAAGCCCTTTTAATTTCATGGTGCATACCATAAGCAATTCCTCAATCTATCATTGATCTGCGTAGTACCGAGGTTGTCACCCAATTCAACTTCCTCTAATTGTGTTATGTCCCCTTCGCCAACATAGGCCAACAAAAGACCCTTAGCCTATCTTTAATTTTCCTGTAAGCTATTGGGATGTTGTAAATGAAAACATTAATTAATAATATAGTTTAAATTATCCAAAAGGTAACTTTATGTTTCTTCAAAAAAGGACTTAAATTTAAATCATTAAAGAGTTCCTAAAGTATTTTAAAAAGACCCTTAAATTATTTTCAAAGGGAAAAGGTGAAAAAAGAATAATATTAAAATCCCTCAAAAAACTATGAAAGAGGGGTTTGGGATATGAGGAAGGCGTCCATTTTTTAAAACAAATTCCATCATTTTCAAGAGTTATTAGATCCACTAAAACATTTAAATATCAAAACCCTTGAATATAGGCTTTGCAAGCAAAATAATGAGGGTTTCCACACAAAATTTGATGCTACATTCATGCATAATGAAGAAATAGAGTTTTCCATGGCTTGAGAAGGGTATAGATGATGTTTCTAGGTGTATTTATTGGTGTTGGAAGATATGACACGTTGGTAGAAGATGTGGAAGGTGATATTCTTCTTCTAAGATTGAACAATATTCATCTTTTCTCTTGAGGACAACAACCCTCCAAGTTCGGATTCAAGACAGAAACCATCCATTCCTTTTATGGCAAGTTCATGCAAAGGCCACATTTGAGCTAAGTATTGCTAATTGAGTATTTGCTTACTTTATGCAATTTGGATTGAAGATTTTGGTGAAGGGTTTAGCATTGAAGATTCTACAATTCATTACATATTCTAGTTGCTTTTGTTTGAAGTTTCCTATTCCTTATTGGTGGGTGATCTAATGAACAACAGTGAAACTCTTCTCGCTGATTAGAACAAGGTTATGGCTGCCGGAAGAGAAGAATTAATTTAAGTCATTGTCAATTGCTACAGTCCTGCTACAATATGCTAGAGTGCTATTACAGTATCAAAGGGTTTGATTTTGCTAATTTTTAGAGGTAACTGCTAATACAACAGTTTATACACAGCATGGTTCAATTTTGTATCAGCTACTCCATCCTCAATTGGACCTTGCCAGTTAATTGGATTGCCTTAAGTGACATAACGGTCAAAAAGAGGCATCTAACTATCTTGTGACACAAATGCAAGAGAAGCACACCAAACACACGTATGGGAGGTTTTAAGTTACAAGAGTGTCTGCTGCATCATGAACGGAGTGGCACAAGTGAGCCTAAGGCACACCTAAGGGTTTCTTGGGCTCTTTAGGTGACAAACATGAAGGAAGTAACCACCTAAGAGACTTTCAAGTGATTTTAGTGACAAAGCAATCTAAAAGAGCCACATGCCTGTCTTATGAGTGACATAAGTCTATAAAGAGGGTATATAATGTGTTTTTATGAACTAATAGGACAGGATGAGGCATGCTGTAGATACGGACCAAGTAGTGACAAGGGTGTGGAGAATAGATGCCTTAGTCAATTAGCAACCTTCTAAGTCACATATGTAACAAAAAGAAATGCCAAGATGCTGATTGGTGGTAGAGATGTTACCTATCTTTTACTCGTACTTGAGGCAAAAATGAAAGACAAATAGTTATTTTCATAATTGCAAACACCTAAAGAAATATGTGTGGTGTGAAAAGATGTATATTTTGACTATATCTTAGTGTCTAGGGTAATTTATATCTCAAGAAACTTCTCATAATTTGAAGAGAGATTTTACCTCGCGTATTGTATTGGTTAGAATTGTCTTGATAGAGACAATAGCATTAATAATAATGAAAGAGATGTTGTTGTTTTAAGAACAGATATGCAGAAAGAAAGCAAACATAAAATGCAACACATAAGACAATGAACACAACAAGATACCCTGGGAAAACCCTCCTCTTGAGGGAGAAAAACCCAGCAAATAGTCTCTCTATATGATGAACAATAGTAGCAGAAATCTGCTTACAACTCAGGCCCAGCAATGGCCAATAGTGAATGCAATGAGGTCGCACCTCTTCTAGATACACAAGATACAAATGAGTATGTTCTTCCTTGAAATCGGACCTGCTCTTCTAAAGTGCGAATTCTGCTCTTGAATATAAAATGCGAACTTGCTTGAGATGGAAAATGAATACAATGACAAGGTGACCTTGTATATATACATCATTAGGCGCCTCTTGACTTAGGTCGGCCTTTCTTGGAATACATAATAAAAGATAAACATTTTAATATATCTTGAAGTCGGCTCAATCAATAAGAGAATTATGCGAATCAATATAGGGTTGGCCCTTTGCTTTATTTAGATATTGGGAACATGAATTAAATAGCCGAAGGCTATTCATTTAATTCATGTGTTCTTTGTGCGGATGAAGTGCAGACCACAGCTGCAATAACATCAACAAGAGATATGGACACTTTATAAAAAAGCAACAACATAGACCCTAATAGTTGGTGGCACAAACCCTAATCCTTAATACTTAAGTGAACATTAAGTCATGTTTACATTGATTAATAAAGTAAAATAAAGTCATATTATGACTTTATTACTAAGCTTATCACTAAGACTAGTATGTCCATTATAGCTTTATATTACAAGCACTAACAAATTATACATTTAACTCCCCAACTCCCCATCTTAAAACCCAAATAAAGGGTTGCCCCATACAAAAATCTAGCTACCATTAAATAAGGCTGGAGGATGTACAGAAGACTGTCTTCAAAATGAAGCAAAATTTATGAGGTTGTATTGCTTTGCCATTTGATTTATGCAATACAGTGAATACACCATCTATTTTCATGAGATTGAGGAATAGTATACCAAGGACATGCATTGATAAGTGGAACTAACATCTAACACATTTGAAGCAAATTTTAGAACTTTCAAGGAGAATAAATTGCTGCTGAATGAGAAGAAGTGTGAATTTGCAAACCAATCACTAGTTTATAAAATATTTGGGAGAAAATTTTGAACACATGTCATGACACACAACTTGCTGGTCATTTGGAGTACTACAAGACATATAAGCAGGTGAGAGCATTCTTCATAGAAGGAGCTCAAGAGTGATATTTTGAGGCATGTTAGGGAATATTTAATTTGTCAACAAAACAAAACATGTATTTCTAGCTGGTTTGTTGCAGCCCTTACCCATTCCAAATCAAAAATGGGAGAGCATCTCCATGGATTTCATCATAGGATTCCTAGAAGTGCAAGGTAATGATTGAATCTATGTGGTTGTAGATAAACAAAGTATGCTCATTTTCATGCTATATCTTCAGAGTACAAGACTCCATAGGTGGCTGATTTGTTCTTTAGAAGGATATTTAAACTACATGGGCTGCCAAGAAACATTGTGTGTGAAAAGAACAGCAGATTTATTGGCTTGTTTTGGAAAGAACTCTTTCAATTAATAGGTACAAAATTGACTCCCAACACTTGTTATCACCCTCAAACCGATGGACAAATAGAGATTGTTAACATATGGATAGAAGGGTACAACACAGCAAACACCTTGGTTGAAGTGACTCCACCTTGGTGAGTTTTGCTAAAATCCTACTCATCACATGTCTATAAGTATGATCCCTTCAAGGCACTCTATGGTTATGATGCTTTTTCATTTGTAGAATTTATTCTTTCAGATAGTGTAGTTCATGGGGCTAAAGATTTGGTTCAACAAAGTTTAGATATTGTGAATGCACTCAAAAAGAGCCTACAACAGACCCAAAACCAGCAAAAGATGTATGCTGATCGCAACCAATTAGAGAGAAATTTTGAGGTGGGAGACATGGTTTTCTGCAGGCTGCAGCCCTATAAACAATCTTCCCTCAAGGGAAGTGCAAAAAAACTCAAGACACAGTTTTATGAGCCTTACAAGATCATAAGGAGGATAGGTGAGCTGGCATATGAGCTGGAACTTCCAAAAAACAGCAAGATTCATAATCTTTTTCATGTGTCATGCCTTAAGAAGGCCCTTGGACAACAGGACACACCCTCATTAGAGCAGCCACCACTTGACAATGAAGGGAAATTGATTTTAAAGCCCAAATCTATAATTGATATGACGGATAAGAGACTAAGGAACAAGGTCATTACGATGTGTTTGGTGAAATGGAAGAATCTTCCACTAGAGGACACCACTTGGGAAGGGGTGGAGATATTTGAGCATCCAAGTTTAAAATTGCTTGGGTAAAGCAATCTTGGAGAGGTAGGATTGTCATGTCCCTTACCTCCTAAGGCCAACCTCAACACTTATTTATAAAAGTGTATTTAGGAAACTATATTAATAATATAGTTATAATAACAGTATTAATATTATTAATAAAATAAAATAAAAGAATTTTAAATTCAATGTGTTGGTCAACACCATAAGAGGATTCATTTTCAAATGAGGTCAACTTCATGTGGATAATATCAAATTACTATAAAAGGGCGCAATGTAGTTGGCCAAGAGTGTACTTGGTCGGTCGTGAGTCGATGTAGTCGGCCGAGAGTGTACATGGTCGGTTGTAAGTCATAAGTAAATAAGACTTTAGTTAATATTAATAATACATGTACTTATGCTATGTACATGTCATGTTAGTTAGTTGTTCCTAACGAAGTAATTAGTTATAATGAAGGGACGCAACAGTTGGTACCTCAACCACTGCTAGCGTACTATATGTACTTGAGTCATGTAGTCAAGAAACATTACGATTCTACTATGCTATGTTATGTTCTATCTGGAGACATTATGATATAAGTGCCGAATAGTGAATAAAGCAATAAATCTATGTTCTGTGAAATTGCCATGTGACTATTATATGTTGTCAATGTTATTTTATATTTTCGTTTACTCTGTACGTCATTGTACCCGTAGCGAGTAAACATTTGGTGTCGTTGCCTAAGCGGACCAAGGAATCACTTGACATTATGGCAATGTAATGGGTTGAGCGACGAAAGAGCCTTTAGAAGCAAATGAAGAAAGAGAGGACGACTTGACACGAGATTTGGTAAATTTGTGGAACATATCCCCAAGAGATCACGTACGGAGGGAAGCCCTCAGGCGAGAAATTCATGAGGCAGTTATCTGGGATAGGGTGGAAATGAACGTCGAGGTTGATCACCTTCTCAACCGTCTACCAAGATTGTTGGCCCACCACTTCATCATCCTGCAAGACCTTCGAGCGAAGGAGGATGAGGAACCCCGAAGGCAGCAAATCTTGCAACGCTACGAAGAACGAACCAAACGGGAAGAGGAGGAACGAGACACTAGCCGAAGACGTACCCTTGGCAACCAACAATGATCGCGTGAATGACCTGTAATGCCCGTACGGCCAAACAAAGACAAGAACCGAATACCATTCGGGCACGAAGCTGAGGAGGAAAGGATTCGGCGATCACTGAGAGCACAAGAGCAAGAAAACCAGTGACGAAGATTAAGGCAAGTTGATAAGGAGTTAAATGAAGATTTCATTCAAATAAACCAAAGTATAAAAAGAACAAATGCTAATCTCAAGAAGATGGATTGGCTAATCTCAAGAAGATAGACCAATCCATCAGTAGAGCACATCATAATTTTGTGGAAGGGAGGGAGGAAGGACCCTTCATCACCCTATACGTAGAAAAATATAAAAGCCGAGAAAATGAAAATGAATTGAGTGATCTTGAGAACAACATCCGACGCATTCAGGAGTTGTCCATATCGGATGACGACGAAGGGCTAAGGACTGGGAGATCTGAGCCCAAGACCCCTTGGCAGAGGGAGCACCGAAGTGGAACTCAAGAGACTCAAAGTGTCGAGGACGTTGACAAAAGACGTGGGGGTGACTCGTACGTGGCCGAGAGTGCAAGAGGCGCACCAGAACATAGTGGAGAAACCGGTCTAGTTGGGTCCAATACACAAGGAGGATAGTGGGGAAGGATGGTGACTCCAGAGCGGCAGAAGTTGTCGAAGTTTACAAAGAATGGGTCAGAAGATCCAGTACGACATTGCAAAACATGTGAAACAATCTGGATAGCAAATGGACAGGATGATCCGTATCGCTGGCTAAAAGCATTTCCGGTGACACTCAAAGATAGTGCCATCAACTGGTACTCAGAATTGGACCAAGCAAACAAAGCTACATGGAGATTATTGAAGCAAGCATTTCAAGATGAATTCAGACTCCTGAGGGATGATAGCGAGATTGTAGCGGAGATCTACAATACCAAGCAAGGGAAGCACGAGAGTGTGCGTACCTATAACTGAAAACTGAAGGATTTGTTGGGCAAATTGGAGACACAACCAGCGGATGGTCTAAGGAAGCGATGGTTCATCGAAGGTTTGCTTCCGTCGCTGAGGAAGAAGATGAAAGTCGTGCCTCTGTCGTCATACGCTAAAGCGTACAATCGAGCGATGGATATAGAAAGCGAAAACAAATCATCCTCCTGAGGGAAAAAGAAGACATATGACGAGGAGAGTATGGACGACAGGGACGGTGAATCCAACACCGTACAAGCACTCAAGAAAGATATGATGCAAATGATGAAAGAATTGAAGGTCGACAAAGAGAGTACAAGGGAAGCACGAGAACTATGGTGTACAGACTGGAATGGGGAAGGTCACACGAAGGCAAACTGTCCGAAAAAATTATTCTGCGATATCTGCCAAGTGATGGGATATTCTGTTAAGGAATGCCCATACAACTTAAAAACCAAAAGTGCTCAAGTACTATTCGCTCAAGGAGAACCGTAGGCACTGCCGAACACACCACCAAAGCCCCAGTACAATAGCAAATGCATCCCCTGCAGGTTACCGAAGCAACAGGAGTCCGAGGAACATAATACTGTACGACAGTAAAGGACGGCCTATGATCCATTGTCGGAAGTGCAACAAATGGGATCACTTCGCCAAGAACTGCCAGAACGACCAAGGTTCATGCGGAAGATTGTATAAGTGGTGTGGACCAAGCGACCATGAAGATAGTGAATGCCCCAAGCAAAAGGGTATCCATATGCTGGAAGTAGAAGAACAAGATGTACTGGCGATCACCAAAGCGCAAGCAAACAAGGCAACCTACCCAAATCCACATATGGAAAAACAAAGGATGAAGGAAGCAAAAGCCAAAGTGGAACTGGCAATGGCGAAGGAGAACAAAATATCTCTAGAGAAGCCGGAAACCTCTCGACGATCGGAGGCGAAAACAAACATCATACGACAGGTACTGCAGATCGTTGTACCGATCAAAGTAATTGACCTTCTCCAGACCTTGTCGCAGTTGGCACTAACAATGACAAACGTCCTCGGGGATGGCAAGCAATCACGAGCGGAGGACAAAAGGCAAGAATTGGTACCAGAACCGCCATCGTACCGTGAACAAACCATTGATCCCGTACTACTCACAGCGAACATCGGGAAGATGTCGACGATTGTGCAGATGGAGATCGGAGGGAATATCTTGACAAATACTATCGTCGATGGAGGATCGGGAGTCAACGTACTACCCGAAGACACGTGGAAGAGCCTTGGGAAGCCTACACTCTGGCCATTGACATTCCAACTCGTCGGTGCTAATCAACATGCCATCAACCTGCTGGGAATGTTGATGGCACAAAAGGTGGTGATCGGAACACAACCATTCCTGCTGAACTTCGTAGTCATTCCACTACAGAGGAAAGCGTACGATGCACTGCTTGGAAGAGGATGGCTTATAGCCGCCAAGGCAAATCATAATAGGAAGAGGAACACACTCTCGATCAAGAACAACGGGCGGAAGTACGTCATCGACTTGAAGAACCAGGTCGTGAGCGAAGAATTGGCTTCCTTTAGATTAGAATCAGATAGAGGTGAGTCAGATGTTGACGAAGAAAGGAAAGCTATGGAACCCAACACCGAAGGCGTACTTGAACTAGAGAGTTGTTCAAAGGACGAGACAAGCTCGCTGAATGGCTTATTTCATTGCCAGATGGGAGACTATGAAGTGTTCCACCAAGAGTGTAACATACTACAAATCGGGGAAATCAAGGAAGAAGAGAAACAGGGCACGTCCAGCCAAACACTTCCAGTCGAGTATGGAGAGTACAAAGAAAGAGTATCAAAACCGGACGATACACCAACCCACAAATCCAAACAAGTACGAGATGGAAAAATTGTGTTGGAGCCAAAAAATGAAAAAATAAAAGTACGAAATTTTAAAAAAAAAAATGAGAGAAAAAAAAGACAAAGAAGGAAAAAGTGATGGAGCAGAGAGAAAGAGAAAAAGGACGAAAAAATACAAAAAAGAAAAGGAGATGGAGGAAAAGTATTAAAAAATAAAAAGCAGAAGTTGAAGTTTATAGTGGGAAAAATTAAATTAAATTAAAACCCATGCGGGAAAGAAGTTCGTACGACCACTTAAGGACTGTACATCGTATGGCCAAAGGAGGAAATGATAATTGACAAAATCAACCGAGCAGAGGAAAGTTAGTATGCCAAGCAAAAATCAAATCGCCCAAAGTAAAACCGTATGGAGGAGTGGTCATTGTAAGACTCGTACAGCTCAATACGACTTGGCAGTTAGGAAGTGATTTGGTCGCATGACCCAAGGTTGATTTGGCCGTACGAGTGAAGGAAGATCGTAGCGTACAAAACTTGGTGAGCAAACGGAGATTCCAACAAGTACAAGATTTGGTCGTACAAGAGAAGATCATCGCAAGGGAGCAATCCATCGTACGAGTTAAACAACGGAGGAAGTTCGTACGTCTGGCAGAAGACAAGAAATCTGTACGACTGGCAGAAGGCAAGAAATCCGTACGATTGGCAGAAGGCAAGGACTCTGTACGAGCAAGCAATTGGCAAGTCACTCAAGACAAAATGCACAAGTCAGCACGAGGAAGAAAATATACCAGGGGAGCGGCCGTCGTACCAAAACACAGAGAAGGAAAGACCATACGAGTTACTAAGGTCGTACGGTGTAAATTGAAGGAGGTCGTACGCCCAAATCAAAGAGAATTTGTACATTGGAATCAGGAGGTCATATGCCTAACACAGAGAGAAGAATTTGTACGCTGGAATCAAGAGGTTGTAGGTCTGACACAGAGAAGAATCTGCACGCCTCAAGCATAAGGTCGTACACTTGAGGAGGAAGGTCGTACGCCTGCATCAAAGGAAGGTCGTACGCTCAAGACAGGAGGAAGAGGCCATACCAAGTATCAAAGTTTGTAAAAGGTAGGCCATACCAAGCATCGACCTAGAGAAAGTAAAGTCTAAGAAAAACAATGCAAAATCTGTATTTTTCGGCTTTGTCAGCACTATTCGGAACCTGTGGAAAAATCTGTATTTTTATGCTGCCCCTCGACCCCACTGAGGGTGTTGCCCCCAAACCGCCATGAAGGGCGCTGCTCCTCAACCCCGCTAGGGGTGTCGCCCCCAAACCCCCATCAGATTTATTGGAATTGCCAAATTGCAGTACAACCAGCCATCATAGTACAGTCACAAGAGCAGTTGGTTGCCGAGCAGATGAGAGTTGCAACTCTTGAGGAGAAGTTGGCAGAGAGAGACGGAGTATTGGGTGAGAGTGACAATCAGTTGGCAAAGAATGATCAGCTATTGGTAGAAAAGGATACACAGGTGGTTGATGTGCAGCGACTTTCAGTCGAGAGGGAGAGTCAGCCACAAGGAAAAGACAAGGAACTCGCTAGCACCAAGCAGGAACTCGAGTTGGCATTTTTGGTTTTCAATCGTCTAGAAGATGTAGTTGGCCGAGAGTGTACTTGGTCGGTTGTGAGTCATAAGTAAATAAGACTTTAGTTAATATTAATAATACATGTACTTATGTTATATACGTGTCATGTTAGTTGTTCCTGATGAAGTAATTAGTTATAATGAAGGGACGCGACGGTTGGTACCTCAACCACCGCCAGCATACTATATGTACTTGAGTCATGTAGTCGGGAAACATTACGATTCTACTATGCTATGTTATGTTCTGTCTGGTGACATTATGATATAAGTGTTGAATACTGAATAAAGCAATACATCTATGTTTTGTGCAATTGCCATGTGACTATTATATGTTGTCAATGTTATTTTATATTTTCATTTACTCTGTACATCATTGTACTCGTAGCAAGTAAACACACTCAAGATTTTATTCTTAAATCTATCTATCTATCTAGATATTTTTGAGCAATTGAACTTCTAAGTATACTATGTTTGTTGGGACGAAACCCCCTGCACTCACACATTAAGGTATTTGGAGGAAAACCTAAATAACTTTCATTGGCATCTTCAATCTTAAGTCATAGGCTGGGCTAAATCGTTGATTCATTTTGGTTTTCAAGATCACAAAGATTGTGCACTTCCAAAGTTGATTTAACAACAATAGTGCAAGCAAAAATATATAGGAATCCAAGGGAGCTACAAATCAGATCACTATCATCTTTGGCAAGTGGATAAGATCCTTGCAACTCACAATATATGATGGCTCAATATTGTACACTATAGAAGAATCCCCTAACATACATCATGCATTGGCATTGGCCACCATATTAATCTTCAATACTTTTTTTATCCAACAACAACCATTTGTTCCAGTTGAAGTTTCAACCTCCCATGTGAGCATCGTATCAAGAGTGTTGAGTCACTCATTTGCACCAACAAATCCCAAATTGCAATTCAAAAAATCAAGGGCCATTGAATAGTTAAGAGCAAGCATTCTTAATACTTGGAGGTGTAAATTTTGCATGTGAGATTTCTTGGTAATTAGACACGAGACTTGAGAACAGATTTGTATAGCCGAAGAGTGACGAAATTTGTAATGCCTCCTTCCTAAGCTATTGACATTTGGTGAGTGTTAGCCTAATCTTCAAGGTTCTCGTAGGCTAATGTGGTGGGATTAAGGAATTCCTCGAACCTTGGAGACTTGTTCAGCCTATGAGGCCTTTCTAGGTGTTGTTTTGAGCTTAGACACTTTCTAGGATGTTTTCAAACACTTTGTTTGCTATTGCTAATTTTAGTAAGTCACCATTTCAGCACCGACTCTACCATTCAAAAACGTTTTCTTTCCAGCATAGTTGGATTATGCATTTAATGTTGGTCAGTGATTATATTCTATCAGGAAGGTTATTTTATATAATGCTAATGTTATAAAGTTAAATTAAACATTTAACTTGGTGTTATTTAACATATTTAAAAGGTGAATTTATAAGGGAATGCCTAGGGGATATAAGGTGAGATTAAAAGTGAATTAAATGTTATAACTTAAGGAGGGGCGTCCGACATGTGACACATAAGGAGTTAAAAATTTGAAAAGTAAATATTTTAATTTCCATGGTGGGCATGGGAATTGGAGAAAGAATAAAAGGTTTGGAAGTTCATTTTGCAACAATGCTTTTGAGAGTTGGTAATAGGTTATTGCTCATTTGAACTCCGCTCATCCAAGGGCTTTGTGAGGACGAAAACCCTCATATAGAGGACATTAGCTACGAAAGTGGAAGATCTTTCCTAGCTAGTTCGTCGGTGATTTCATTTAGGAACTACGCAGGAGCTTCATTGCTGCAAAATTTTAGTTTGTTTGCTAAGCAATAAAGCTAAGTTACCGGTACATTTTTGGGTTTGGGTACGGGTATGAGATTCCAGTATGTGTATTTGATCAAAAGAAATTTGGGGGGTTGGGTATGGTTTGGGTACATTAATACAAAAACATATAAAATCAGAAATATATACATACTTGCAGCAGATATTAAGTTTAGAATACACCACCATATTAATAGTCAAATAACATAGCAAAAATACACCACTTTCATAGTCAAATATTATAATATTAGTGATGCTCAAATGTCATGATATAAAATTATAAATTAAGTTCAAACATAAAAATGTCAAGTGCTTACAATCATCCATTATTGATCATTGATCAATTTGAATCATATGAGTCATCAAAAAAAGCATCATCAGCATCATTAGATGCTACATTTTGTGTAGAACCACAAACAACATCAGTGGCACTCGCACAAGCACTCCTAGTAGCACTAACACTACCATTCTCACACTCATTAGCTGCCTAAGCCTCAAGTTCATAGTCATCATCAATATCAAGTGCAGCTAAGTGACTTCTGGAAGCATCCAAGTCAAGACACTCTGGCTCAATATCCCACCTCCTTGAGTCTCCTTCTGTGTAGGAACTTTGTTTGTGTGTAAGTAGGTGCAAGTTTGAATGCACATACACCAAATCCTCTGCCTTTTTTAAATGTAGCCTATTGTACTATATTGAGTGGATGGAGTATGTGCTCCAATTCCTCTCAGAAGAAGATGAACTAGCAACCTATTAAGACCAATTTAAATAGTTAAGAGTTACAAAATTTAACTAAATAAAATTATAAAATATAAATTAAAATTAAAGTTACAAAATTTAAAACTTAAATTTAAAAGATAAAAGAGTTTGACTATAAAACTTACTTGGGATAAAAAAATTATTGCAAGAGGTTGGAGGTGTGTGTATTCTTGGCCATGGAAGTACCACCAACTATGAGCAGCCACCCTGAACTTGTCTTGAAGAGCATCAAGACCACAACCACTGGAGCATGCAAAACCCATGAACTCGGCCCTCACTTGATCACGTTGGTCACGATCAATGAAGAGTCTACGAAGTGTTGCCTTCTACCCTTGAGCCACTTTAGCATCTCTATATGGAGCAACTTTTGATGAAGCGGCAAGTATCTCAGCACTATAATATTTGGGACTCAATGCAAAAGCGAGAAGATGCAACAGAGTGGTCATTTTGTTCCATCTTTCTACAATGATTTCGTGTAGCTCTTTGAATAACCTTTCTTCAAGATCTTCCTCTTTTGCATTGATGATGCTTTTTATCTTCTCAATCATTGAGTCGATACCATCATATACTTCGCCCAAACAAGGTCTATCCATGTCGATGTAACAGATCATGCTCAATATAGGCTCAGTGAAACTGACGAAATACTCAACACGATCCCACCAACCATCATCTAGGATCCTTTGCTTAACCCTATTTGCCCTTTCAATACTAGATTGCCTCTATACGGACCAATTGGTGTTGATGACCATATTATAGAGTGCCTCATGAACCTTCATAAGTCATCTCAACACAATTGTGTGGGAGGCAAAATGAGTCTCAACAACCTATTTCAAAATCAAAATTAAAATTAAAATATAATTTAAATTTATAAAATCAAAATTAAAATTAAAAGAAAATTAAAAATATTGAGAATTTCAATTAACTTACCTTCAACAACTCCAATTTTGAGAATTGTCTAAAGATGCCTTGTGTCATATGGTGGTTTGTGACAAACATTTGGATGTCTTCTGCCTCAGCATACACATGTTTGATCTACTAAATTTTGGTTCATGTTTTTGTAGCATTAGTTGAGGGAGTGGACAACACAAGGTGTCCAAAAAATGAGTGAATATTTCTCCTCAATCAATAACCCAACAGCCCTACAATTTTTGGCATTGTCGGTTACAACTTGAACAACATTTTGATGGCCCACTTCTTCAATAGCTTGACAAAGGATGTTAGCAATAAATGGACCATCCTTCACCTGTCCTTCACAATCCACTACTCTCAAAAACATTGCCCCTTTAGGGGACACAACAATAACATTGATCAATGGGCAATTTTTTGCATCTTTCCATCCATCAGAAACAATGGTCACCACTGTTTCGATCCATGAATCCCTTATGGGCTTCAAAGAGTCTATTACATGTTTCACCTCTTTCTCCAATAAGGTGCTAGGCACCTTTTCAAAACCTGGGCCCTTAGACCCATTTGGAGCCTCATTAATAGACTTCAATTTTTGCCAATATGGTGAATGAACAATATTGAATGCCAATCCATTGGCATAGACAAATCTTGCTATGTCTTGATCAGCAATCTCTCTTGCCTCATTCTAAAATGAAGCTTCCAACAGTCCCTTAGATCTTTTATTTGAAGAGGGCACAGTTTGCTCTTGAGGGATGGACATAAATGGAAGGCTTTTTGTAGGTGGAAAATGAGAAGGTGATGTAGGGGGCTTCATCAATCGAGATCCTTTCTTCAAAGAATGGCTTGTTTTAAGATTGGTTGCCTTCTGTTATGCTTTTTCTTGCTCAGCAATATATCCCAACACTATATGATCTGGAAGGCCTTTGCCATCTTCACTTGGACAAGCTTTGATGCCTAGTTCAGGGATCTTACACAAGTGCCCTTTCACTCGATTGTATGAACTCGTATATTGAACATCACTCGACTGTATAAACTCGTATATTGAACATGGCAATGACTACAAATCTAAACATGTACTCCACCACCTGGAACTTGTTGAACCATTTCTACATATTTCCAAAGGGGAGAGGTTTTGTTTATTTTGAAATGAGATTGTTGGAGCCTGGGGAGTTAGAAGCAGTTGCCATTGTAATATCTAAGGCACAACACATCAAAATAATTTTGGTATTGAAACTAAAAGACCTAATTAATTTCAAAAAACTGAAAAATTGAACATATGTTATAGACACTTGCAAGAATAAAAACAAAACAAAATAGTTCATTTGTTGTAAAAAAAATCAAAAAACTTCAAAAAAACCTACCTCTTTTGACGAAATCTAGCTCTATGATCTTCTTGGCAACAAATAGACACTTGCAAGTGCTTAGGAATAGCACATCAATCAACTTTGAACAATCTACGATCAGCCTTCAAGTCTATTCAAGCTTGTGCAAGCAAGAGAGAAAGTTCAGCAATGGATGCAAAAAAAATCTTGTTTTTCATCACAAATTGTTAAACGAGGGTGTTTTTACTTATTTGATGTGGTTGGAGGCAAAGATTAGGGTTGGAGTCAATATTTTATTATTTAGAAGTCAGCTTTAAGTCAAAAAATAATAAAAAAAATGTCAAAAACGTGACTTTTTCCACGACCTAGGCGTTGGAACGAAGAAATCCGGTCCGGATTTGTTTCGGGTACGAATTTTCGTACGCAGAGACTGAATTTCGTAACCTGGCCGATTCCACAATCGGATTTTCGTTTCCTAGACGATTCTGAATCGTACCATGTACCAAACCGTACCTGCATCGTACTAGAGGTCTCCTAGCCACGTACCAGTAACTTAGCAATAAAGCAAATCATTGTGGGCAGATTTTGTGAAGAATAAACAGCAATTTTTGAGTGATAAAATATTCAATTTGCACCTTTCATTTGCTCGCTGTACCAGTCCAGGCCATACAGATTGGAGGAGGGGCGTGGGGTTTCCTAGGGCAAAGCGCCTAGGTTTTGGGCAGTTTTCTGATTGGTTGGAGGGTGCCATGGAGTGAGCTTCACTCAGCAACAAGTTTGGAACTGAAACAGCTAGGGTTTGAAGAGCTTTGAAGTCCTTTTGGAGCTATAGGTTGCTGTTCATAGTCAATTTCCATAACCTTTCTGCACAACAGCAAACGGGTACGTTTGTATTCTCATTTTGAGATGATTTGGCCATCTGGGTATTGATAAAATTATTGTTCTATTGCTGTCCAAACTCTATGATACTTCTGTAATAAATTTCCAGCTAGTTGGCATTTTCAAATATTTGAATATTCAGTGTGTTTTTCCATGAGTATCATTGCAAATATCTTTGTTTGATTGCATTGGCTATAATATATATTACCATCAAAACTCATATTCCACATGCAGAAAAACACAAAAGAAAATTATAGGGTGGTCATTACAAAATTCATTGAGTGTCATAGACACCTAATCGCTGGTTATCGCAATCTACAAGAGTGAGCAGCCAACACCAAGTTATATCTGAACTAGGGCAAGCATACACCCAAACGAACCTCAGATCTGCCTTGTAGGTCAACATAAAGGAAATCACAACCGTAGGACAAGTTCAAGGAGGCATAGAGCAAGTCAAACACCGCTCAGTTGATTCCCAAATTCAGTCCAAATTGATACCAGTATCCAGAAAGATCTTGGATGTAAAACTCATATATTATGTGAGTTCAATTTCTTTGTGTGAGACAGTTATTGATAAATAAACTCATACTTGAAAAAGTGGATTGTCCTTGGTGCATCCTATGACTGTATTTGGTTTGAAATCTTAACTGTTTGTTGTGTTACGAATCTTGGTTGTGAAATTGAGTATTCAGTTGTTTAGAAATAGCATTCAATACACATTTGAAATCAGATCTCACCTATTGTTTATTTAGTTCACTTGATTGGTATATTGCATTACCATTTCTGCTGAAATTTCAAAATAAGCTGGTAAAAAAGGATGAAGTTTCCAAAGCAAAACTATATATCTTCAAATATTGCTACACAAGAAAATTTGGCAGAAGTTAAGGATGTCCTAATAATTGTCCAACAACAATGATCACATATCTATATGCTAATAATATCAGACCTCGTTGATATACATGAAAAAAATTTACAATAAATGCCTGCTTGTTGCATGAAGAATTCAAGACGATTATTCAAAGGTCTTTGAAATTTTTCTTCCATGTGTCTCCGTTCAATATCAAAGCCACAGCCTTAAAGTAAATCTAAGCTTTGTAAGTGAACAAGTATCACAAAAAAAAATTCATAGTTGCAAGAATATCATCAAATGCAAATTTCTTTAGCTCCCAATAATGTCAAAGTGGTGCAACAAAAACTTAAAAATTTGGCAATGAGTTCATTTTTCAAGAAACTACCATATTGCACAAGGAATTGAAGACATAATTGTGAAATCTCAAGGATGATTTGGGATTCTGATAATTCAAAGATTGTCATTTGGGAAAAGTCAACGTTGTTGAGCTTGCATTGCTTGAAAACAAGTAATTTTGAGAAGAGTGGAGTGTCATGTCCCCTTTCCTATGTAAATTAATAGGGGACCTATTTCTTCATGTCTCGTAGGCTAAGGGATATGTTAAGGAAATGATTAATAATATTTTAAGTTGAGCCCAATAATTTTATTTTATAAAGACTCTTTAAATATTATTATTTTAATAAAGTGGCCGTCTAAATGGGACATCATAAGGCCTTACGTAATATTTAATTTTAAATGTATTTTTAAACACTTTTTGGAGGGAGTTTTAGGAGGAAAAAAAGGATATTCAGATTAAGGGACACAAAGAATTTATAAAATGAGAGCAAATTAATCAAAGGAATCATCCATTTTGTCATATTGCAATCCGTTGCCTGTGTTTTGAACTAGCCCAATTTTAAAACTTTGTGAGATAATCTGTAATGACTGACCCCAAATTATTTTTTTAAAATTTTCTGATGTTCTGATTTGCTGTTTGAGGGTTTGCTGTGTATGTTTTTGCTTGGTATTTCATATGCCATACATCATTTTGGCATGCCAATAGAGAGATAATAGTATGCAGATGATAACATATAGAAACTAGATTGAAACCAAACATTTTTCAGACTTTATTGCTCAGAATACAATATCAGAAAATTACAGTCATTCCCAATTCATTACAAACTCAGAGTAATCATTTTCAGACCTGGTTTTTAAAGCTCCCAACAGCAGATATAAGACTTCTTGGCATGCCTTTCACCAATGAGAAGAGCTCTCAATACCCAAGCAAACTTTCCATAGTCTCCACTCCAACAGCTCCAGAAAACGTCATTTGCACCACTCAGAAAAGCCGACCAGAATCAATTAAGACACCCAGAAATGGGCACTAGATGCATAAGGACGACTTGGCCTAGTAAATCCATTTCAACTTCAAAAAATGTAAATTAATGCTTGTTGTTGGCGCCATGATGAGAGCAATCAAATGAACCAATACCCATGATGAAACCTTAACCCATTTGGAAGATATGAGCAAATAACCAGGTTCAGGTCCAGATGCTAAAGTGCCCAGAAATTGATAAAACCACTCCAAAACTCCTTGAAATCCACGCCAAAATGAGAGTATGCAATCACAAACCAAAACCAAACTGAAAATCATCAAAAATACTCGAAGATCTTCATTTTAAATGACTGTAAACTGCAACTTGAAGCTCAGATTATGACTCCTGAATGGAACCATGCCTTCACCGACTAAGGCAGATCTTGCACTACCTAAACCAGTCCAAGATGTCAAGGGTTTTCGTCCTCAACACTCACTTTCAAACCTCCTAGCGAAAAAACAGCAACATCTCCTTATGCAACCAAAATCATCCATACCAAATGAGGCCTCCAAAAGAGCTTTTAAAAGTCTCCAAGTCAAATTAGGGCAACCAGCCTTTTGGAAACCCTAAAACCCCTCTTAAACCCAGGCCCTTTCCAAAAATTTGATTTTCATTTAATTTTTTATTACTCCTTAGCTTGGGCGTCCAACTCCTATTTGGCCTTCTAAAATGCTTTTGTTGCTTTAAAACAGTGTTCCACGGGGTTTCAGGGACGGGGACGGGAGGGGACGTGTTTCTGAGGCTTGGGGACGAGGGGCCTAAGTTTGGGAACGGCAGGGGGACGACGGGGAGGGGGCAGTAGGGTGTTGAAATACATATAGTACTTGAAAAAAAAGTTATAAAAAGATGTATAAGTATAAGAATTATACATCTTGGAGACAACTAGGAGTCCCCTAGACGTCTTGAGAACACCCCAACATCCTCAAAGTCCTATCAGCGTCTTGGAGATAGAGACACTAGTGGTGGGATGGTGGCGTTTGTGGTGGCCTGGTGGGGGGACGTATCCCCCATGTCTCCAAGTCTCTGAGACGTCCCCCTCTAGGAAACGCGGGGTTTTTTGGGGGGGAACGCGTCCTTGTGGAACACTGCTTTAAAACAACCTTAAGTCATTGACTTAGGCGCCATGGTGCTTTTTATGTCCCCTTTTCCCCTCAACTTAAAGTTATAAAGTAACTTTATATTAATCCATTTTTTTGAAGGAAAAGCAAATATTAAAATATTCCAACCTTAGCAACCAAGGACCTCACTGAAAATATGTTGTTGAGAATAGCCTGACCGAATCTAGCTTACCACAAATACTATTTTTAATAAGTACTAAAAATAGAAAGTAATAGCAAAGACTCAAGCCAAAGAGATACCGATATGCTCAAAGGACTCACTGAAGATAGAAAGTACAATCTTAGTCCCCTGCTAAACATAGAAAGTCCCCCTGATCACCGAAAACCCAACACACAGAACTCAAACTCAGTTCCCTTACCACAACCATTTAGCCTACAGGAACTCTAGAATAGGCTAAAGGTCATATGCACTGCTCAGAGGCTAGGAGGGAACATTACATAATCTAATCATGAAAGCATATTTAGCTACCCAGAAATCCAAACTATTTGCCCAGTCGAAAACATTTGTTTGTCTATCGAATCAAAAAACAATTAAATCTCACAAACTGTATTAAACAAACATTTTTTACAAGAGTATTCTTGAAATCATCAAAAATATTGAGGGAAATTTTTAGGTTGAAGCACTTGTTGGATTGGAAGGTTTTAAATTTTCAATTTCTAGGCAAGTAATTTATAGAAACAATAAAAAGATGAATTTCAGTTATCCAGAGCAAATATAAATGTTGGGTTATTCTTAGGGACTATTTAAAATCATCCAAGTAAAGTTTCATGCAAAAACAAGCTTCCAATTGAGAGTTGTAAATTATTCAAAATTTTCGTTAGGATTGTGAATTCAGGTTTTGAAGTTGTAGAATCCTCCAAAAAATCAATTTTTGGCTTCAAAAATAAATTGTTTTCAGGAATTTGAGGAGATTAGAAAACCTTTGATGGAACTCGACAAGGTTCTCACAACCTTGTCAGAACTTGACAAGGTTATGAAAACCATGAGAAATCCCAACAACCACTTTAGAAGGCAAATATAAAAGTTAAAAAGTTATCTTATCGAAAGTTTTATAGGTTTTCATAACTCCTTTGGTGCCCGCAATGGTTATAGTAACCACTTCAAAGGCCAATAAATTATAAGCATCACATTAAAAATAGAGAAAATTCAAAGGTCATCCACACTTTGTATTGGTTTTAAAATTGGCTTTGAGAACCCAAATGAGTTTTAAAACTTCCTTTGTTCGTCGACAACAAGTGTGAAACATAGAAAAGGCAACAAATGAGAACTTTGCAGCAGGTGCATGCAAGGTCGTTGTTTCTATGTCTACATAAAAAAAGGTATCAGCAAAACAAGAGCACACTTCATCTAACAACAGGTGGTATATCAATATATCATCCCCCAAAGCTTTAGTCATTGCTCAAGAAATTTTTACAAGGGCTCTAAATGTGTGTTAGCAAGCATTACATTCAGCAAACATTGTCCTAGTCATGGAGGTTTTAAAAGTCCACATGTGAGAGATTGTTATCACACAGCGAATGGCCCTTGGAACAACTGTTAGAGTTGTGAAAATCCCTCGAGTATGTTATGATTACCACACAACATCTAAATTCATCTCCAAATTGTGGCCAGAGAAAATATTCTGAGAGATGTGAACCATTTCCATCATTGTAGAACAAAGACAATGTTCTTATGGAGACTAATGGTCATGCTAAAAGAAACAATCTAAAAAGTAAACTTGCACTATAATAATGGACATTGTATTAGATTGAAATATTCTTTCCCAGATATGTGGCGAACATTGTGTGTTTTTCATTAAATTATTATTTTGTAAATGTGTTCAAAAAAAAATTGATGTAAGATGAGCAACATAAAATGAACATGCATGAAATGAATGTATTTCTAGAATTTCCACTACCATTTATCCGATTTCAGATTTGTAGTACAACTCTAATCGATTATAGAAATCAATCCTCTAACAACTGATTATCCAACCACCTAGCAGTTCCTACAGAATTTCATTACATGCAATATTGTGGAAATAAACAACTAAATTCAAGCGATAGAAACCTGATAACTTGTTGTTATTCTATGTTGTTGAAGCGCCCAGAAATGCTAAGGGAGACTTGATTTGCCTCAAAAAAATTGATATGTTCAAAAGTTTGTTCCTCTACTCACGTCTCTCCAACTGGTGTCAATCTTCAACTTTCAACTCTTGCGTCAACTATAAGGTGTAGCGTACAGAATTGAGCACATTCGTCCTCCTATCTTGATTGTCAATTGCCTTCAGCTAGCCGTCTATAACACCAATATTCCTGCCTTATGCAGACATGGGTCTTTACTATGCTCAAAACATATCATTCCTTGAATGGGGTTTTCATCCCAATCAAGACCGAACCAAGGATTTCGGCCTGGATCGAAGGTCTCCACAGTTCTTCATGGTCGATACCAAAGATAAAATAAATCTCACAATTTTTTAATGCCTTCTTCCTTCCAGGCGAGCCTAATTTATCATTTTAGAATTGTTAATCATGTCTTCACAAAATCAGGCGATTACCTTGTATAGAACTAGTTTCCAAATAGAAAAATCAGTCGCCATTCTTATTCACGTAACAACAGATCGCTCTCAACTGCAAATAACTTTAGGCAAGATTTAATTTATTTCCCACTATGATATATCGCCTAGCAAGGAGTTGTTTATTTAAAGTGGGCCCCCACCAATAACCAAAAATGAATAATTAAATAAATTCAATAGTCTATACTTTTTCCCAGCTTTATTTAATTATTCCATATTCCCTTGCAATGTGCCATTTTCCTAATCTCGAGAACTAAAGATTAGGAAATTATTCCATAATTAACATTCGTTGAAGAGGGACATTACAGTCCTCCCTTCTCGGGATTGCTGGTCCTCTAGTAATCTCAAATTGGGGTGTTGCAGAATCTCTTCCCCTTCCCATGTTGCATCCTCAACTGGTAAATCTTTCAACTTGATCAGATACTCTCAAATCACCTTATTTTTCAATTCCCTTTCTCTCCAAGCTGCTATTCCCTCAGGTACCAAAACCAAGTTTCCATCTTCATCAAGTGGAGGAAGCTCAAGAGATGCTACAACCTGTTGACCCAATGCCCTTTTGAGGCAAAGAAATGGAAGACATTGCAGATCTTACTCCCCTCAAGAAGTTTTAATTCATATGCAACTTCACCAATTCTCCTCACTACCTTGTATGGTCCATAAAAGTGTGGCTAAAGTTTTTTTGCACGACTTTTCTTCAACGAGGACTGTCGGTATGGTTGCAAACGCAAAAAAACTAAGTCTCCAACCTCAAATGATCTCTCAACTCTGTGTCTATTTGCATACATTTTTTGCTAGTTCTGAGCATGTTGAAGATTGTCCCTCAATGCTTTGAGAATATCTTGGTAGTTTTACATTGTCTCCTTGGCTCGTGGGACCCTACAATTGTGAAAGGCCTGATCTACAAATGATAAGGCATCATATCCGTATAGGGCTTTGAAGAGAGACATGCCAATCGATATGTGGTAGGTAGTATTGTAGCAATACTCACCTAAATGCACCCATTTGATCCAAGCACGTTGCTGCCCTGACACATAATTCCGCAGATATCCCTCAATCCAGTTATTCACTATCTTTGTTTGGCCATCGGTTTGAGGGTGGTAACTCATGCTTGGTGTCAACTCTGTGCCTACCAATCGGAACAACTCCTGCCAAAACATACTTAAGAATCTACTGCCCCGATCATTGACAATTTTTTTGGGGAGTCCATGCAACCTGAACACATCTCTGAAGAATAATTCTATCACCTGAACTGCAGTGTAATCAATAGATATAGCGAAGAAATGGGCATATTTGTTCAATCTATCCACAACTGCATATATGCAATCTTTTCCTTGGACACATGGCAACCCTGTGATGAAGTCCATGGATATTCCTTTCCATTTTTGCTCAGGTATCGACAAAGGCTAAAGAAGTCCTGCAGTGAATGTGTGCTCTGCCTTGTTTTGTTGATAGGCCAAGCACTCTCTAACATGTTGCAGCACATCATCTTTCAAACCCTTCTAGGTGAACCTCTCACGAATCTGGCGATAAGTTTTGAACCCTGGATGTCCTGATAAAGGGGTATCATGCATAGCTCTCAAAATCCAAGCCTTTAGCTTCGATCCTGGTACAAGATAAATTCTATTCTTATAATAAATAATGTCGCTAACTACTGAATATTTGTCATCCTGTACCCGGCCATCAATCAAATCACAGGCAAAAGTGTTTTTGGTATATTCGACCACTAACTGAGATTTCCAATCAGTTGAAATCTCAATGAGAGAGCAAAGTGTTGGTTTCTTGGAAAGAGTATCAGCAACAATGTTCTTTCCCTTAATGTATTCCACATCAAAGTCATATGCCTGAATCTTGCTCACCCACCTTTGTTGTCGTTCATTCAAATCCTTCTGCTCAAGAAAATATTTGAGACTGTTGTGATCAGTTCTGACCACAAATTTAGTTCCCACTAAGTACTGCTTGAACTTAGCTAGCGCATGCATAATCGCTAGCATCTCCTTATCATAAGTAGAGTACACAATCTCATTATGTCTCAACTTTTTGCTCTCGAATGCAATCGGATGTCGATTATGCATTAGAACTGCACCAACTCCCTGACCCGATGCATCACAATCTAAGACAAATGGATGTGTAAAATCCGGCAATGCTAAAACTGGACATGAGCTCGTGACCTTTTTGAGCTTCTTTGAGCTTGTCAAATGTCACCTATGCCTCCTCAAACCAAAGAAATGCACCTTTCTTAGTAAGGTTTGTCAAGGATGATGCAAACTATGAGAAGCCCCTCACAAATCTCCTATAGTAAGAGCACAAACCCAAGAAGCCTCTCAACTCTTATATGTTCTTCGGTGGCGGCCAGTCCAGAATTGCCTATATTTTCTCTTGGTGTACTTACACACCATCAGCTCCAATCACATGTCCAAGATAGAGTATCTCAGTCATCCCGAACTCACACTTAGAAGCCTTCGCATAAACCGATTGAGCCTCCATGATGCTCAACACTACACCCAAATGATGCAGGTGATCTTCCCAAGTCCTACTATATATTAGAATGTCAACAAAGAAGACCAAAACAAATTTCCGCAACTGCTCACAAAAAGTGTGGTTCATGCATGACTGGAATGTGGCTGGTGCATTCGTGAGTCCAAATGGCATGACCAAGAATTCAAAATGCCCATAGTGACAATGGAAAGCAGTTTTGTGAACATCTTCTCCCTGGACTTGTATCTGATGATAGCCTGAGCACAGATCAATATTGGAAAAGAACATCAAGCAATTCATCGATCCTGGGAATAGGATATCTATTCTTTATGGTTTTCTTATTCAAATCCATGTAATCTATGCACATGTGCATAGTCCCATCCTTCTTTTTAACCAAAACAACTGACGAGGCAAATGGACTAGAACTGGGCCGAATGTGTCCCATGCTCAATAATTCCTTGATCGTCTTCTCAATCTCCTTAAAATGGTGTGGGTGTCAATAGGGCGTAGTTATGACTGGTTTAGCCCCCTCCTCAAGCTCTATGACGTGCTCGAACCCACAATCAGGTGATCAACCTGGAGGAATGTCTCCAAATACTTTCCCATGCTTATCCAACACTCTCTGGATATCAACATGGAGGTGTGATTTGTTGTCTGAGGTAGGCTTGGTAGAAACAAAGCACTGCACTGCCCAATCCACCTCCCCATGTCTAAGTAAAGCCTCCATCTTCTTGGTTGACACTACACAAGGACCACCATCGGACATGGCCTTAAGCACAATCTTCTTATCATCAACCATAAACTCCAACTCCATTTTACGAAAGTCTTGAATGTATCTCCCAAGTGACTACAACCACTGCAAACCCAACACTGCATCAATATTACCCAAACTCAGCACATAGAAGTCATCAGTCAAAGATTAGTCTCCAATCTGAATGCTAAGCTAGGGAACCATCCTGATGCAATTCAACTGAAATCCATCTGCTACAATCACATAGAACCCTAAAACCTGTAGCCAACGCTTCACACAAGACCTTCATCGATGAAATTGGGGGTGGCTCCACTGTTCACCAAGCAGGCCATGTGTTGTCCCTTAATGACACCCTTCAAATGAAATGGATGAAGTCTAGGGACTCTGGATAGTGAAGCAATGTTGCTCTAGGGAGTCTCCTTGGCTCTTGAATCCACCAATTCTAATTGTGGAGGTTGTTCCTCCTGTCCACTATCATCTTCAACACTAGTCTCATCATCATCTGAAATGACCTCAATCAAATGAGCCTTGCCTTTCCCAAGGCAATGGTGGTCACTGTTCCATGGTTCCTTACAGTAGAAACATAACCATTTCTTGCGTAGCTCATTTCTAGACTCCTGATCAGATTTCGGTGGGGTGTTCTTTTTCTAATTGAAACTCTTTTGTTTTGGTGGCTGAAATCCACCGAAGGCCTTTCTCTGAGGCTGGAAGGAAGGGGTAGTCTCCAAATCAAGGGCTAGGCCAATTGCATCATGTAAGGTACTAGGCTTATGAGCTTTCACTAAACCCCTCAATCTGTCACTCAGCCCCTCAATGAACAACATAGTAACACGCCTCTCAGACATATCGGGAACCATGATTGCAATCTTTTGGAATTCATTAATATAAGTCTCAACATGTCCACTTTGCTTCAGCTGAGCCAAGTCCCTGTAGTAAACTTCGATATCCTTTCGATCAAAGCGTGCAATCAATTTATCAACAAACTCCTCATATGAATGTATCATGGCATGGTCCTGTGAAACCAACCCATGGTGCCACCAGTCATAGACTACTCCCTCCAGATGCATCGTGGCAAATTGAATAACCTTATCTTCCTCCATCGGTTTCAAGGACAGGAAGGTGTCAAGCTTATGGACCCATGATCTCGCACTTATTTTCCCACTTCCATCAGAGGTCAGTAAAGGAATCTTATTTAATGCTTCCTTGTATTCCTTGAATTGAGTTCCTTGACCGGTTTGCCTTCGGAGACTCCTTTCTTGCCTCTCCAGTCTATCTCTGGCTTTATCCCTCCATTGATTCATAAATTGATTTAGATTAATTGCTTGCCTCACATCAGGTGGAAGCGTTCTATATTCATCGTGGGCCACCATAACATCAACAGTGATATATGTGTCTTCCTCCAACTCCGGAATGATCTCCACTTCTAGCTGTCTTGTCACAAATGTGAGACGTAAAGGCCGATCAGACCTTGTACTTGCTGTCCTAATGACATTAGTGGCTGCTCTTTCACGATTCCTCTGACACGCATCACTTCTGCTATGGCCACTGCTTGATCTGCTCGATCGAGCACGATCCAATCTCATTTGACCCATGGTTGTGATCATGTGATCCTAAAACTGTTGTAGCATTTGTTGCTGTTGCTGGGCTAATGTGGTTAGAAAATTATCCAATTGTGCATTCAAATTTCTTGGTGAGCTTTCACCTCCTCTTTCACCCATCTCAGCTTCAGTTGTGTTATTATCAACTCCTTCACCCTGTTGCCCAAACCTACTTCGGGTGAAATATTTGTGTGACATGCAATATGAATTCCCAACAGGCTGGCAGGTATCTAGGCTCTGATACCATTGAAATATTGTTTCCCAGATATGTGACGAATATTGTGTGTTTTTGGTAAAATTATTTATTTAGTAAATGCGTTCAAAAGTATTTTACTGTAAGATGAGCAACATAAAATGAACATGCATGAAATGATTGTATTTCCAGAATTTCCACTACCATTTATCTGATTTCAGATTTGCAGTACAACTCTAATCAATTATAGAAATCAATCCTCTAACAGCTGATTATCCAGTTGCCTAGCAGTTCCTACAGAATTTCATTACATGCAATATTGTGGAAATAAACAACTAAATTCAGGCGATAGAAACCTGCTAAGTTGTTGTTATTCTATACTGTTGAAGCGCCCATAAATGCTAAGGGAGACTTGATCTACCTCAGAAAATTCGATATGCTCAAAAGTTTGTTCCTCTGCCTCACGTCTCTCCAGCTGGTGTCAATCTTCAACTTTCAGCTCCTGAGTCAACTATAAGGTGTAGCGTTCAGACTTAAGCAGATCCGTCCTCCTATCTTGATTGTCGATTGCCTTCAGCCAGCCGTCTATAACACCAATATTCCCGCCTTATGTAGACACGGGTCTTTACTATGCTCAGAAAATATCATTCCTTCAATGGGGTTTTCGTCCCAATCAAGACCAAACCAGGGATTTCGTCCTAGATCGAATGTCTCCACAGTTATTCATGGTCAATACCAGAGATAAAATAAATATCACAATTTCTGAATGCCTTCTTCCTTCCAGGCGAGCCTAATTCATCATTTTAGAATTGCTAATCCTGTCTTCACAAAACCAAGCGATACCTTATATAGAACTAGTTTCCAAATAGAAAAATCAGATGCCTTTCTTCTTATTCCCGTAACAACAGATCGCTCTCAACTACAAATAAGTAACTTTAGGCAAGATTTAATTTATTTCCCACTATGATGCATTGCCTAGCAAGGAGTTGTTTATTTAAAGTGGGCCCCCACCAATAACCAAAAATGAATAATTAAATAAATTCAATAGTCTATAGTTCTTCCCAGCTTTATTTAATTATTCCATGTTCCCTTGCAAATGTGCCATTTTCCTAATATCGGGAACTAAAGATTAGGAAATTATTCCATAATTAACATTCGTTGAAGAGGGACATTACACAGATATCCAGTAACAATGAAGAGACATCCATCAAAACATAACCGCAGCTTGGGACAGCATATGAACACCCATCAAGGAAGATGTGAATTGTTTCAAAGGAATGTGATCTCACAGGATGCATTGGCAAAGCATCAAGCTGTTGGTTGAAAATGCTTCAGAAACTTTCAAACAAATGCAAATGGCAGGCATTTAACCACAAACCAATGTATTTTTCCATTTTTTCCTTGCCTGTGCCAAAATGGGACTCGCGATAAGGAAACTTCACAGAAATATGATCTCCTAGATTATCATGATTGTTAGGTCATACGCCAAACAGAATTGTTTTATCCGCTGAAGTATAACATATTTGGGATATTATTGTTGGAAATGCTACAGTAGTTGGTGTTCTCCTTGTGCAAAAGTAACTATATTAGACATTGTAGATCCACAAGCTCTGGTAGACATAATTGCATAATGCAGAAGCACAGACAAGGTGCATAAATTATTTAATAGAATTCCTCACAGGAATGTGGTCTCTTGGATGCCATGATTGAGAGAGATATATAAAGGGCGTGTGAACTATTTAATGGAATGTTCCAAACAAACGTAGGGCCATAAGCATGGGAAAATGGGAGTTTTAAGAGCTACGTATGAACATCCATCACATCATATCAATAAGATATGATCATACATCAAAGCATGAAGAGGACAGTTCATCAAATATTATAGTTTTTAATTCTCTGGCGCACATGAAGTATGTAAAAAAATAACATATACAAGGGCTTGTGAAGTTTGTTTCGGGTACATTAATTGGTTCCATAACTCATGTCAGCATCCGAAGTGGTTGTGCAAATCACTCATCGGCCCAACATGCATTTAGAAGCTTTATTCTACGTATTAAAGCATCTCACTGAATAATGAATTATCCATCAAAGCACAGAAATGGCACACGACTGACAGATAAATCTCTTGAAGCATTAGCACGTGCTTCTAATCGACTCGAAAAGCTTAATATAAGTGAATGTTCTGGAGTCAGAGAACATGCACTTATATTTCTATCAGAGGAGTGCAACAAATTGAGGCATCTAAATTTATGTGGTTGCATTAGAGCCGCATCTGACAAAGCTTTACTGGCATTGGCTCATAATTGCTGTCACTTGCAAACTTCGAATCTGGGGTGGTATGAGAAGGTTACTGATGTTGGTGTTACAGGATTCACACAGTGGTGCCCTGAGCTAAGAGTGTTGGACCTCTGTGGTTGTTTGTTAATAACAGGTATGAAAATGAAAGATCGAAGTGTTATTGCATTGGCTGGAAATTGCCATGACTTAAGATCATTGGGACTGTATTACTGCCAAAACATCACAGATACTGCCATGTATTAGTAAATAATGGTATATACAGATCAGTGAAACAAATCTCAATCACACGAATGGCAATAATAGATACAACACTGATCCAGTATCTCAAGCAATTGTAGCCCAGGGCTCTCCAAGATGTGGGAATGGTGGCAATGCAGGAAAATGCAACAGTAATGATCGCACTGCAGCTGCAAGTTGTGATTACATGGAATCTGTTTTGAATGACCAAGAAGACCATGGTCTAGTGCAATTAATCATTAGCCAGTGCACATCATTATCTGCTCCAGCAGTTCAAGATGTTTGTGATACTTTCCCAGCATCGCACACTTGTGTAGATAGGCATTCTCTCATCATAAATAGTTGTCTAGACCTCGCTTCTGTACATTGTGTGTGTGCCGCCAAAGTCAGTAGAGGACAAAGATATAAAGCTGCATCTTCTCCTGCAAGGATCCTAAAAGCAAGAGTTGTACAGTGAAGTATGCATGTTTGAATACCATTTAAAGGAAAAGGGAAATTTGGGGTCCCAAATTTGTTTTTTCTTAAATGTTGCAATACGTGACTTATGTTCTGTGAAGATGAATGTGCCTTATGATTGCTATAGAGTTCCTGAAAACTACAGCAAAAATAGAAAATCAGTTGAGAAGGTACCATCTCTATTATACATATTCCATGGAGATGATGATCAAGTTACAGATCTTTTAGTCAATTAAAGTTGTATGAGAAGTCAAAGAGTATTGACAAAACTTTGAAGCTTTATGGAGAAGGATATCGCTGTATTCTTGAAAGGATATATAAGGTCATTAAGGAGAGCAGTTACCAACGAAGACTTGGTATTTTATTATAAAATTTTGATCTTGATATCTACGATAAAGCTGTTTAAAGGTAGCTTACGAGAGTTATTTTTGTTAATTATTTTATAAACATTATAAACTCCCCAAGATAAAAGAATCAGTTACAAAAACTGAAAAGTCACTCTTTTCTATTTATTGTAAACTTTCTAAGAGGGGGAATTTTTTTTTGGCTAAGAGCAAGGAATTTCTAAAGGATAAGATTGTGTTTCTCATTTTGTACACAAGAAAGAGTCTGTGAGCTCTTCAATTAAAGGAATAAATGGAGAATAATATGACTGGTCTGTGAGTCAGACATGTTTTCTTTGTGTTGTGGGTTCTTCTATTGGTGAATTCAAAACTATTTCTTTGATGTTTTGTTATATGATTAACTGCAGTTATTTCCTTCATCTTATATGTGCCCTTTACGCCTTTGAGGGATGAATCTATGTGTTCATCCTCCTTTTAATGAAAGTTAATTTTCTTGTCTTGATTTTAACATATCTGCCTTTCCTGCTTTCCGGTTAAAAGTGTACCCTTTAAAATCTAAATTTCATCATACAAGAGAGCTGCACATCTAAAATTCGGAGGAAGATCATTAATCCAATAGTAATCTCTCCAACTGTTGGTTCTTTTGTCGCTGCTCAATAGGGCAACAAGGGGTTATTTTTCTAGGTGAGTTTGCAATGACAAATCTGTTAACTAACACAATCAAATGATTTTCTAAAGCTTGAGCACTTGTGTTTATCTACTCATCCAAATTCATAAGCCCTTGGTATACGAAAAATTGGAAGGCGAAAACCTTCAATTTTGGATTGGAGAATGAAACCCTCTTGACGTGATTTCATCCAAGGATTGCATTTGTGTTAAAGTTCACAACTTATTTTAGTTTCAATTTGCTACAATGACATTATAGAGCCTGGTTATTGTGATAAGTATTTGTTTCAAAACTTATGATAATAATAATTTGGCTACTAATATATGTTGAGCGTAATTGTTGTGCCATGCATCAATATGTATCAATATTCAGATTGTTGCAATAACAGTAATAACATTTGATGTTTAAGGGTTTCCAAAACCATTTATGGTATTTATTATTGCCAATTATTATTGATGTAATTTAGTGTTTCTGGTGAGTATAATATGAAAAAGGTATTCTGCAATACCGTGCATAAACATCTATGAGTTTCAGATCTTTACCTTAACAATAATAATTGATATCCAATAAGTGAAATTGCTGCTGTCTGGTATTTCTTATTTATTGCAGTTTTACGCAAATCAGAAAAATACAAAAATATTGTAGGGTTTAGGAATATTTTGAAAAGGGATATTACAAAAGTTTTTATGAAAATCAAACAAATCCATCTCCAAATGTAAGAGAAACTCAAGGAATCTCATGAAGGTATAAAGCACACCATGACTAGCATAGGGAGCATTATTTCCATGTTGGTGATAAGGTATGGCTTCACTTAAGAATGATAAACTCCAAGGAAATCAAGTAAATTAAAACAATTTCAGTATGGTCATTGAGATCACAAATTAGACTGGAGATGGTGATTTCAAGCTTACCCTACATGTTCATATAAACATTGAATTGTGAATTTAGAGAACTTATGCCTCTATGCGCCTTCCATGCTCGGTGAGGAAGAAGAGGGACAAACGGTACCTTCAGTTGAGGAAATGATACTTCTAAACAAGCTTAAGGGCATAGTTCTTCAGAAGAAATATTAGGAGAAAACAGGAGCATTGGCAGGCAGGTCTGAAAGAACGGCTGCTGAGCAAGGAAAAATCTCACTCTAGGGAGGTTGTAGAAGGTTATTAACTTTAAGAAATCAGCTTTTGGGAACAAAAAATCTGCCAAATTTCAGAGATCCAATCTGAAATGGATCAAAAGAAAAAAGTTTATAAGATACAAAGACATCTAATTAAGGCCTGTAAAACATTCAGACAATACTAAGAACACAAGATCTAAGACATAAAACCCTTTTCATGCTGGAATTTTCTCACTGGGTTTCTCCAAAGTAAAGGTTTCAATGTAATGTCTTCTTGCTGTGCCTTTATTATTTCAATTGTTTTTTCATTCACATCATTATTCTAATTTCTTGACAATTGTGTTAGCAAGAACTTAGAAGTTTTATGTATCCAACTCTTGAGCATACCACTTTGAAGTAGAGCACCATTATATTCAATTTAAGCTATTAGTTAGTAAAAAAATCTGTATTGTCCATTGAAATATCATAGGCAATTGTAGATCACTAGAAACTTAAAAACCCAAAATATGGAATACAAACCTTATTTTTTACAAAAGTAAAAGGCCTCTCAGTTGAAAATCATTATTTATATGTTCATTATTTGTGTATATGTAGGTAGATTTGGGGATTTCTTTCAGGCAACTCTTAACTTGATGAGGGCACCAATATTTATGTTTCATATAAGAAAAATATTTTGAAACCATGCATTAGGCTTGATATTCACTAGAAGAAAATTCTTTTTAAGAAGAATGTTTGAAATAGATAAATAAAGTGTAATTTGAATGAAGAATTTGGACCTGATCATTCATTACAATAATATTGCAAATTGTGCCTTTTTCATAATTGTTTCTAGCTTTGTTATAAGCTTAGATGAATCTTTTTGACTTGTTCAATGGTCATGGAGATAATGCCTGAGGTATTGAGGAAGGCCATGATTGCATCAAAACTAAGTTACCGGGTTCGGCTCCCTGGCTCAGGGTACTAGTCCAGGTTTGCTCCGAGTACCGGTCTTGGTCCGGTCCCTCTATGGGTTCGACCAAGGTTCGGTATTTGGAGTCCTGGTTCGTCGGTGAAGAACCCGGGCAAACCCGAGAAGATCCCGGGCAAACCCAAGGCTAACCCAAGTCGAACCCACGCGTTTGGCCGCCTAAAAAGCGTTTTTTTTTTGCATTTTTTAATATATTTCTGCAGTTTGACTTTGACCCACGCCCAAGGGAACCCTAAAAGTGACCTCTAAAACACTTTAAACACCTAAACTACATCATTTTTATTCATTTGTTTTGCAAACAAGCATTTTCATTCCAAGAGGCTGAGTTCTTATTTTTGCTTGCTGGGTTGATAAAAGGAGTTGAAGATTGATCAGTGAAGCTTCTACAAACGATTGCATTGCCATTCCTACAGATTTGCAAGTGTTTATTGGCTGCCACAAAGATTGTTGAAGGATATTTTTGCAAAGAGGTAAGTTTTTCTCATTTTTTTTGAGTTTTTTCATCTATTTTTTTGTTTTACATTTTAAAAACTAGAAACTTTGTTTTGTTTCATTTTATGATTTATGTATGTTTTTCCTTTCCATTCTTCTATGAATGTATGCAAGATTCAAAAAAGCTAGGTTTTATAAATCAATATTTTGTTTTCATTCAAATTTTGAATGTGTTGTTTGCAAAACAAATTGCCATAGGAATCACAATGTCAATGGGTTCTACCTCCGGCTCCGTAGCTAAACCAAACTCAAAGTTCAAAACAAATCCTACTCCTCTATGGAAGTATGTTGAGATGATAAAACAGATTCCAGGTGGTGGCGGTTATGTTTGGAAATGCAATGGGTGTGACGTTACATATACTAGTTCATACCATAGGGTGAAAGCATATTTGTGTGGCATGAGTGGAAAAGGCATCACGTCTTGCCCTGGAAAAAAAGATGAACCTATTCTACCTGAGACAGTTGCAAAATACATTATGGAGCAAGATGCAGCAGATCAACGGGAAGCCCAAAAAGGAAATCACCCTTTGTTTAAAAAAAAATCAAAGGGAATGCAGCCTCCATCCAATCCCAATATTGTGATAGAAGACCACCCATTTATTGCCATTCCGGATCTTCAAGCTCGAAGTGCACAACCTATTGCAAACAAGAGATCAAAGGGGCCTTTGGATCTTGCATTTCAAAATGAGAGTAGAGCCCTTGCCGACCAATGTGTATCAAGATGCCTATATGCCAATGGATTAGCTTTTAATGTTGTTCGTTCTCCATATTGGAAAGAGATGTTGAGAACGCTTAATGAAGCTCCAAAAGGGTACAAGGGCCCAGGTTATGAGAAGGTGCATAGCACTTTATTGGAAAAGGAGGTTGAGGTCGTTGAAGATGCATTGAAGCCTATAAGAGATTCATGGGTTGAAACAGGTGTGTCCATTGTTTCGGATGGTTGGAAGGACTCAAAAAATCGGCCTTTGATCAATGTCATAGCAGTGTGCCCTAAAGGGGCAATGTTTTTGAAAGCCGTGGATTGTGAGGGCCAAGTAAAAGATGGAGAATTTATTGCTAGTATTCTCATTGCAGCCATTGAGCAAGTGGGAGCCCGCAATGTCGTTCAAGTTGTAACGGACAACGCTAAGAATTGTAGAGCAGCAGGGTTGTTGGTTGAGGAAAGATATTCACATATCTTTTGGACACCTTGTGCAGTCCATTCACTCAATCTTATGATGCAAAAGATTGGGAATAAAATTGCATGGATCAAAGAATTGTATGCTGAGGCTAAGGACATTCAGATGTTCGTCACCAACCACCACTTGTTTCAAAGCATCTTTAGATCATTTTCAAAATTGGAGCTATTGAAGGTAAGTGAAGTAATATTTACATTTGTCATTTTCTGATTTTCATAATTTGATTGTGCATTCTAATTTAAATTCTTCTTTAAAGTTTATTTTTAAATTCTAATTTTTTTTTTAATTTGCAATAGGTTGCAGAGACCCGCTTTGCCTTAAATACAATCGTCTTGAGACGGCTTGTGAAAGTTAAAGAGGCACTTGCTAGCATGGTGATTAGCAACAATTGGTCTATATGGAGGCAAAGCGGCACTGAAAGAGCAACAAAAATTAAGAGCATGATATTAGATGACTCATGGTGGGATCATGCAGAGTATCTCCTTAGCTTCGCCAAGCCCATTTTGAGTATGATTCGCTATACTGACATGGACAAGCCATGCATTGGAGAAATATATGATGGTATAGACTGAATGCTTGAGAAGATCAAGTGCACCATAAATGCAAGAGAGCAAGACCCTGAAGAGACTTTTTTCAAACAAGTGCAAACAATTGTTGAAGAAAGATGGAACAAAATGACAACTCCATTACACCTTCTTGCCTTTGCATTGACTCCAAAATACTATAGTAGTCAGCTTCTTTCACAGCCAGGAAGGCTTCCTCCATATAGAGATTTAGAAGTGGCTGAAGGGTACAAGGCAGCATTTATGTGACTCTTCCCTGACCAAGATTTGCGATCTATAATCACGAATGAGTTCACTGATTTTGTGCACTCAAATCATCTATATGTTGATGCTTCTCGTGATAGGTTCTTAAAGGATGCTCATAGTTGGTGGTACTTCCATGGACAATACTTCCAAAATTTGCAGCCCCTTGCAATCAAAGTTTTATCACAAGTAAGTTTAATAAATTTTCATATTTTAGTTTTACTTCTAAAATTTAAAAGTTTCATAATTTCATTTATAATTTTAAATTTTTTAATTGTTTACTTTGTTTTCATAGGTTGCTAGTTCATCCGCATCTGAGAGGAATTGGAGCACATATTATTTCATCCACTCAGTAAAGCGCAATAAATTGCTCTCGAAAAGAGCGGAGAACTTAGTATATGTGCATTCCAACTTGCGTCTCCTTTCACACAAACAACGTGACTACAAGGAAGGGGAGACAAAGTTGTGGGATATATGGCCAGAGGATACTAACTTGGATGCCTCCACTTCCCACCATGTTGCATATGAGGAGTCCGATATCCAACAGGAGCAATGGCACAATACTAGTGCTAGTGACAGTGCCATTGGCACTACTTGTGATTCATCTAGTCTTCCTACTTCATCTAATGTCAATGTTGACAATGACTTTGATATAGATGATTTAGAGGATCCATTTGATGATTAAAACTTTAATAGTGTTGTAATATTGAACTTGAAGTTTGAAGTTTGAACGATGAATATTTATATTTATCATGCATGTTTAAAAAATTAAATGTTTTAAATTTTAAATGATATTCAATTTTATGGTGGTTTTGTTGTTTATATGATGTTATGTGATGTTCTAATCCTAATTCATGCTTCTAGGCTGCATATATATATATTTTTTTATTTTTACATGTTTTTCAGTTTTTGTACTAACGAACCCAAAACGAACCGAACCCACCCCCCAAAAAAAATAGCCGAACCGGCGAACCGAACCCCCGAACCCGCTACTTAGCATCAAAACTCACCATTGCCAAGATATGTTGAGCAAGCATATTATCTGTGCAAGTGCCTAAAGTCAAAAGGAATCATAAGAAGGTTATGCTAGAGGAACAAAAATTTATTCCACAACTTAGGTTTCAAAGAAGCAAATGTGAGTCTCACCAAGCCTAACACTGGAGAAAGACAACAAATGCAGAAAAGAGGCGCTAAGGAGGATAAACTTTTAAAATAAGGACTTGAAATATGCCATCGGGCATGTTCAATATGACAGAAAATCTGACAGAAAGTAGAATACGTGACTTAAGAAAATATGCTCAACCTTGGAAGAAGAAAAACAATGGCTATGAGCTTCATATCAGAGTGCTCAGCTGATCCAACTGTATGAAAAACAACTTCCATACAATTTTCTGATAGGAAATGTCTACAGTTCATCAACCTCATACAGAAATCTCCTTAAGATAATTGAAAACATTGTTAAACAGAGCTAGATTCTTGTCAACTCACGTGAAGCAAGCAGTACGCCAATCTGGCCTTATTTGTATGGCTGACCAGAGATCTATAACCTTGATATCCATCTCCTTGCAGACTTGCACACAGGCTTCAGAATACTCGTGACACAGCTCATTAGTTCGCACTAACGGACAAAAAATGCCACTGTAGAATCCAAAAAGTTAAGCCAAAAGATTAGATTACTGAATTATGAAGTTGTGCCCCATTACATGCACACAAAAAGAACAGTACCTTGAAGAAGCACTAATCATATCTTCATTAACAGGTGGGCAACTTAAAAAAATCAAGCGTGTCGATTCTGAGAGGTCCTGATTTGTTTACCCCAAACTCAAATTAGAATATCATTGTCATCAAAAAGCTTCAAGAATTCATATCTTTCAAACAAAATTGAAGAAATCTGAATACAGAATACTGACGAATATTTCACCTGGAGATAGGTTGCCATTCTCTTGATGTTCTCAATGTATTCAGTAAGTGGTACATGAGGACCTAATCCTGAAGGGTGAGGACCCATAGAATCATTTCCACCAAAATATACAATGATTAATGAGGGCTGCTGAATTGCATCCTGTGTAAGCCAATGCGATAAATATATTAAACAAAGAATATCCGTCATTTGTATGAATTGCAGCTGCAACCTCAACTTCCACATCACACAAATAAATAAAATATTAAAAAGCTAAAAAGCATATGGCCTTTTTTGAATATTTTGTCATTGATGTCAAAAGTACTTGGTTCAGTAGCATTTACAAATGCTGGGTAATCAATTCCAGATATTATCTCTTGAGCTGGGCGATAGTGTTCATACCTTATAACAGCTGCTTAAGCAGTGATTTGAATTTATATGAGAGCCGTACCTTTTTTGTACATTTCTGTACGCACTATTAAGGAGGGTATGTTGAACAAAAACCACTTAATAATTTGAGTTGAATATTTAAACAGCAAGACAGGCTGCTTCGATTGAGAAAGGAGGATATTGGCATAATTATGGTTGAAATAGATTAAGCTGGTCAAAGATGCAGAGGAGGTCGAATCTGGAAATGAAGCTTTAGTTGCAACTTATGGTATATACAGACCCAAAAACAAATCCTTGTATGAAAGCTATATATGAGTGGAGTGGTTCCAGGCATGAATCGAACATCTCAGCCTCCAAATGTGTATATGGTATGCATTTTGGGTGATTTATATGGGACGTTTTCCCTTCAGCGCTATCCTTGTATACCACCACGTCTCATACAATATGATAATCGATTGATAGAGTCGGTCCATATGAGGATTCTGCCGCCATTTTTTGTCTATTTCTCCACCATGGCAGTTATGCCAAATCAGCATGGAAATGTCAAGGGATTTGGGTCAGTAGAAGAGGCATGGGTCCTGCCTGACAATGTCATTAATGTTAGTGTTTCTTAGATCAGTTTAGACAATAAAGTACTCAATAGAATTGCAACACATAAGACAATGAACACAACAAGATACCCTGGGAAAACCCTCCTACTCGAGGGAGAAAAACCCAGCAAATGATTCTCTTATATATATGATAACACAATAGCAGAAATCTGCTTACAACTCAGGCCCAACAATGGCCAATGCTTGATAATATATTCGCCCTCCTTCTAAGTATGCAAGATACAAATGACTGTCTTCTTCTTGAAATCGGACTGCTGCTCTTGAAGTGCGAATTCTGCTCTTGACAAACATATGCGAACTTGCTTGAATTGAATTACCTTTACAATGATAATGACCTTTCATTTATACAACATAGGCGCCTCTTCATTTAGGTCGGCCTTACTTGGAAAAACATAATAAATGATAAACAAATAATATAACTTGAAGTCGGCTCAAGTTGAGACAAGGATAGGCGAGCTATAAGGGTCGGCCCTTATCAAGTATATTGTATGATATAAATTAAATAGCCTGGAGGCTATACATTTAATTTATTCTTTTCTTCTTGGGAAGTGCAGACCAAAGCTGCTCAATAACATCAACACTCCCTCTCAGCTAGGGATGAACTTCCATCTGCACAAGACACATCATATTAGAATGAAAACAAAATAGAATATCACCTAAACGTGATATTAACCATTATGGCTACTTCCATAGATGGTATAAATAAAATCATCACGGATTCCCTCACGTGATGTTGTCATGGAGTCACACACATGACATCCACCATAGCTTCTCCCAAAGGGTGGAAACAAGGGCTTACACCTCAACTCTCTCTCACCAGAGAATTGCATTATCAAGGGCTTACACCTCAACTCTCTCTCACCAGAGAATTGCATTATCAAGGGCTTACACCTCAACTCTCTCTCAACAGAGAATTGCATTATCAAGGGCTTGCACCTCAACTCTCTCTCAGCAGAGAATTGCATTATCAATCAAGGATCACTGATTACTGAGACTCTTTCTCAGTCAAGGCTGCATTCTCCACCATACCAAGTTTCTCTCGGAAGTACACAAACTTAATCCTGGCGAGAGGCTTGGTGAGAATGTCTGCCGTTCGCTCTTTAGTGCTGATATACCTCAACTGTATAGCTTTCCTTTGCACCATATCTCTAATATAGTGGTACTTGATCTCAACATGTTTTGTTCTGTCATGAAACATGGGATTGACAAATAACTTCACACAACTTTGATTATCACAGTGTATAATAGTAGGCTCCATTGATTGTCCAAACAATCCTGCAAGGAGCTTACGAAGCCACACTGCCTCACGAGCTGCCACACAAGTTGCTATATACTCTGGTTCAGTTGTACTCAAGGCCACTGAAGACTGTTTCCTGCTACACCAGGAGATCATAGCAGTCACCAAACTGAAGCAACAACCAGAGGTACTCTTCCGATCTGAGACACATCCTGCCCAATCAGAATCAGTAAAACCATGCAGCTCCAAATCCACGTTTGAGTTATATCTCAACCCATATCCAATTGTGCCACATAAATATCTCAGGATATGTTTAGCTGCTACAAGATGTATTTGCTTTGGTTCACACATAAATTGGCTAAGTGCACTCACTACATAGCAGATATCAGGTCTAGTGTTAACTAGATACATCAATGAACCAATCAACTGTCTATACATTGTAGAATCCACTGGTTCTGAACTAGCTGCAACTTCTTGCAACTTATCTAGATTAGTCTCCATGGGTGTAGACATAGGTTTGCAGTCAATCATACCAAACCTTCTGAGAATGTCAACAGTATACTTGCCTTGACTTAGAATCATCTCGTCCGACTTTTGCCAAACTTCTAAGCCAAGAAAGTAATGCATAAGACCTAGATTCTTCATCTCAAACTCTGAAGCTAATTCCTTCTTGCATTTTAGAATTAGATGTTCTTCACCAGTAATGATCAAGTCATCAACATATAAAACCAAAATCAATGCTTCACCATTTACTACTTTGAAGTAGAGGTTAGAATCTGCATCATTCTTTGAGAAACCTAGACTTGAAAGATACTGATCAATTCTTTCATACCAAGCACGAGGAGCTTGTTTAACACCATACAAGGCCTTCTTCAGCTTGCAAACATGAGACTCTTTCCCATGCACCTCAAATACTTCCGGTTGCTCAATGTAAACCTCTTCTTCTATTACGCCATTCAAAAAAGTTGTCTTTACATCCATTTGGTGAATCTTCCATCCTCTAAATGCAGCAATAGCAATGATGGTTCTAACAGACGTGTATCGAGCCACAGGAGCAAAAGTTTCTTCATAGTCAACTCCCTCTTTTTGTGAGAACCCTCTAGCCACAAATCTAGCCTTGTGTTTCTCAATGCTCCCATCAGCTCCATGCTTGATCTTGAAGAGCCACTTAGAAGACACCACAGATTTGTCTTTGGGTCTAGGAACTATATCCCAAACATCGTTCTTAAGTATGGACTGATACTCCTCAGTCATGGCATCCTTCCATACTTGTTGACTAGAAGCTTCTTCAACATTTGAAGGCTTTGACTCAATAATCTGACTCATCAAGGCGACATAACTAGAGAACTTGTGAGGTCTCTTGCTTTCTCTGAAAGCTCCTCTTGGAGCTGCAAAACTTTCTGCTTCCTGCATTGTCCTACGAGCCCAAAGAGGTCTTTTCTTTCCAATCACAATGTCTAGAGGCCCATCAGTAGGATCCAAAGGCTCAGCTGGATCAATATCTTCTTTAGGTTCTGTATCCTCCTTCAGATTCTCTGGAATATGGTCAACTTCCATATCTTGAGGAGGTTCTTCTTCATCAATCTCCATAGGAGTGCCTTTGGATCTTCTGTAAGCAACATCTTCCTCAAATGTGACATCTCTACTAATCTCAATAGACTTCTGTCCTGGAATGTATATCCTGTAAGCTTTTGATGTCTCACTGTAGCCTACAAGAATTCCTTTCTTCCCAGAAGGTTCTAGCTTTGTTCTCTTTTCCTTTGGAATATGAACATAGACTGGACAGCCAAAGATCCTCAAATGACTAACTTCAGGCTTCACGCCTGAGAATGCTTCTTCAGGAGTTTTATTCTCTAAGATCCTGTGGGGACTCCTGTTTTGAACATAGACGGTTGTTCTTGATGCTTCAGCCCAAAGAGAGATTTGTAAGTCTTGATCATGGATCATAGCTTTCACTGCTTCCACAATAGACCTATTCTTTCTTTCAGCAATACCATTTTGTTGTGGATTATAGGGAACACTAAACTCCCTCTTAATCCCTGCTTCAATACAAAAGTCTCGAAATGTGCCAGAAGTGTATTCTCCACCATTATCAGATCTCAATACCTTGATCCTTTTCCCAGACAGATTTTCAATCTGTGCTTTGAATTCTCTGAATCTTTCTAATACTTCTTCTGATTCTTTAGATCTCAAGAAATAAATCCAAGTCTTTCTAGAGTAATCATCAATGAAAATAATATAATACAAGAAACCACTAGATGATGCAATAGACATTGGACCACACAAATCAGAATGAATGAGATCAAGAATACATTTAGATCTACTTTCACTGGAATGAAACGTACCTTTTGTGTTCTTGCCTAGGGCACATCCCTTGCATGTACCTTCATGTTCTTGATCGAATTTCGGAAGACCGGTGACCATCTTCTCCATGATAGGTAGAGCACGAAAGTGAATGTGAGCCAATCTTCGATGCCAAAGATCACACATGCTGGTACTGTTATGCACAAGCAATTGAAGAGAATGAGTGCACAGCCTGAAAAGACATTCATGTCTAACTCCAATCACTTGAGCAATTTTGAAGCTGGAGTTCTTTGCCCATATAAGAACTTTGCCTTTAGAGAAGGCAACTTGATAACCCTTGTCTTCTAATGCTGAAATTTAAACAAGGTTCCTCTTTATCCCTGGCACGAACAGTACATCATTCAACTCCAAAGAAATCCCAGAATCCAAGTGAAGAGTGGAATTTCCAATCCCTTTTACAGAATATCTAGCATCATCTCCAATAACAACTTGATCACTGGAGTTGCTTTCCACTAAGTTTGAAAGGTGACCCCTGAAACCGGTGATGTGCCTAGAAGCACCACTATCAATCAGCCAAGTGTTGGAGTCAGTAGAAACATTGCTAGACAAAGCTGAATAAAACAAATAATCACTGCAATCCTTTTGTGGAGCGACTTCTTCAACATCTGCAGTGGCAACTTGATGCTTAGGTCGTTGAGGACAAACCCTCGCAAAGTGACCATACTTATCACAACGAAAACATTGAATCTTGGACATGTCTCGTTTCCTTTTGAAGGCAGGAGCATCATCATTTCCATCTCCTCAATTCCTCTTGAAGAATCCTTTCTTAAAGCCTTTTCCTTTGTTTGATGAATGAGAGGCAAGAACTTGTAAATCTTCATTCTTTGAACTTTGACCAATTCCCCTTGTTGTTAGTCTTGACTCCTCTTGAATGCAGTCAATCCTCAATCGATCAAACTTGGGAAGTTCAGATCTTGCACTGATTCCTTGAATGAACGCCTCCCATGAAAGCGGAAGACCATTGAGAGCAAGCATAGTCAGGTCTTTATCATCAATCATGTGGCCAATAGTAGACAGCTGATCTCTTATCTCTGAAATCTAAAAAGCATATTAAAAAGCTAAAAAGCGAAAAAGCATATGGCCTTTATTGAATATTTTGTCATTGATGTCAAAAGTACTTGGTTCAGTAGCATTTACAAATGTTGGGTAATCAATTCCAGATATTATCTCTTGAGTTGGGCGATAGTGTTCATACCTTATAACAGCTGCTTAAGCAGTGATTTGAATTTATATGAGAGTCGTACCTTTTTTGTACATTTCTGTATGCACTATTAAGGAGGGTATGTTGAACAAAAACCACTTAATAATTTGAGTTGAATATTTAAACAGCAAGACGGGCTGCTTCGATCGAGAAAGGAGGATATTGGCATAATTATGGTTGAAATAGATTAAGCTGGTCAAAGATGCAGAGGAGGTCGAATCTGGAAATGAAGCTTTAGTTGCAACTTATGGTATATACAGACCCAAAAACAAATCCTTGTATGAAAGCTATATATGAGTGGAGTGGTTCCAGGCATGAATCGAACATCTCAGCCTCCAAATGAGTATATGGTATGCATTTTGGGTGATTTATATGGGACGTTTTCCCTTCAGCACTATCCTTGTATACCACCACGTCTCATACAATATGATAATCGATTGATAGAGTCGGACCATATGAGGATTCTGCCGCCATTTTTTGTCTATTTCTCCACCATGGCAGTTATGCCAAATCAGCATGGAAATGTCAAGGGATTTGGGTTAGTAGAAGAGGCATGGGTCCTGCCTGACAATGTCATTAATGTTAGTGTTTCTTAGATCAGTTTAGACAATAAAGTACTCAATAGAATTGCAACACATAAGACAATGAACACAACAAGATACCCTGGGAAAACCCTCCTACTCGAGGGAGAAAAACCCAGCAAATGATTCTCTTATATAGATGATAACACAATAGCAGAAATCTGCTTACAACTCAGGCCCAACAATGGCCAATGCTTGATAATATATTCGCCCTCCTTCTAAGTATGCAAGATACAAATGACTGTCTTCTTCTTGAAATCGGACTGCTGCTCTTGAAGTGCGAATTCTGCTCTAGACAAACATATGCGAACTTGCTTGAATTGAATTGCCTTTACAATGATAATGACCTTTCATTTATACAACATAGGCGCCTCTTCATTTAGGTCGGCCTTACTTGGAAAAACATAATAAATGATAAACAAATAATATAACTTGAAGTCGGCTCAAGTTGAGACAAGGATAGGCGAGCTATAAGGGTCGGCCCTTAGCAAGTATATTGTATGATATAAATTAAATAGCCTGGAGGCTATACATTTAATTTATTCTTTTCTTCTTGGGAAGTTCAGACCAAAGCTGCTCAATAACATCAACACTTAATGCTGGGCAAAATACAAATACAACATCTGGAGTAAAGAAGGCACGATTACATGCCGAATTCATAAGGTTTCGGACTCTTTATCTTACCACCATTCCTTTCTTTAACTCCGTCTGCTTCTCTAAGGCGATTCCTTTGTAACACCTTGCAAAATAGGTGACGGCGGCTTGCATGATGGACGACGGCTTGGAAATACCTCTGACTTTTCCAATTTGGGCAGCGGCTTCAAAATTATCTGCCGACTCTATTATGTGGGGTGGCTTATGCTTTTATGGCCAGTTTATGCTTGAAGATAGAGTTTTAAAATCTTCAACGAAATTTACAAGTGTGAGTATGTGAAATTCTTTGTGTGTGAGAAGATCTTTATGCACTGTCATGGAAGCGAAGAGATAGGCCTCCGTGGCATTTCAAATATAGCAGACCATACAATTAAGGATGCTTAGAAAAATAGGTTATGGGTGCTAAGTCAAATCTTCAGCCATTTTGACTCTTGTAACGTCTATATTCATTATAGGTCGAATTGTGTAGAAGACGTGTTGTATTAGCATGGCTTTCTTTCTGGTATTGTGTTGTTGGGATATGCGATTGAGAGCAAGCTGGTTCTGCATTTTCAAAATAAGCAAGTTATGAAGAGTGGTTTTTAAAAAATAGGAAAGGATTTAGGTTCAGTTGCAAATAAAGTTTTGGTTTTTGACCAAAAGATTTCAAAGTCTGAACACTAATTATATATGCAAAGCATGAGCCTCTCAGTTGATGTGTAGAGTGTAATTGGAGTCAAGAATGCAGCATTGATGTCTTGTGAAAATTCAAAGTGAGTTGGTGCTCATACTGAAGTTAGTGCTTCAGATGTTTGAAGTTGGTTTTGGTGCTTCAAGGAAGTTGGTGCTTCCAGTGAGTTGGTGCTCACTTTCGTAATCTGGAGATTGTAGTCTCTTGGGTTGGTGCCCTTTTTGCAGTTAACGAAAGCAATGATTTTTTACCCGAAAGGGTTTTCCACGCAATACTTGTGTTCTTTTTGTTGGGTGTTTGTTCATTCTATTTTGAAAGTTGGTTCTTAACGAGTTAAAGTTTTAAGTTTTAAAATGCTAATTCACCGCCCCTCCCCCTCCTCCCCACCTCTGAATATTTTCTATGTTCTCTTCAATTGGTATCAAAGCGAGGTTCCTTCGAAAAAAGCTTGATCACTTGAAGGTAGAACTTGTTAGCACACATGGCATTTAATGAAGGTCTTTCTACAAACAAGGCTCCTTTATTCGATGGTTCAAACTACTTCTTCTAGAGTATACGAATGTGTATTCATTTGATGTCTCTTGGATTTGATATATGGTGAGCTGTGGTAGATAGATATACAATTCCAACAACTCCTACGAATGCAGATGGAAAAAGAGCTTTTGAAAACAATGCTAAAGCGATGAATGCTATCCTGTGTGGATTGGCAGAATTTGAGTTTGTAAAAGTTATGCACTATGACACAGCTCATGAAATATGGGACAAACTTCAAAAAACCTATGAAGGACATGATAAAGTCAAGAAGGCAAAGCTTGAAACACATAGGAGACATTTTGAGAGTCTTAAGATGCAAGAAGAATGTGTTGTTGCACATCTACTACATGTAGATGAAATTGTTAACACAATCAAAGGCCTAGGAGAGAAGATTGAGGAATCCACAATTGTTCAGAAGACCTTAAGATCCCTTTCTTTATGTTTTGATGCAAAGGTATCTGCTATTGAGGAAATGAAAGAACTTGACAAGTTGACAATAGATGAGTTACATGGTATTCTCACAGCCTATGAGATGAGAACAATTCCTGATCAATTATCCAAAAAGGAGGCAACCTTTAAAGTTTCAAAAAAGGGAAAAGAGAAGGAGCATGCAACCAGTGGAAATTCAAATGGAGATTTAGACACTGAAGAAGCTCATTTTATGAGAAAATTGAAGAAAGGATCTCGAAAGTATTAACGGAAAATTATCCTTCAAGTGCTTCAACTGCGGAAAAGTGGCACACTTTGCGTCTAAATGTCCATATACTAAGAATGAGGACAGCAATAGTGAAAAGAAATCTAAACATTTCAAAAGGGGGTATCAAGGTAAGAAGAAAAAGTTTACGAAATCTGCAAAAAGTCTCTACTCAAAATATCACAATAGCTCAATAGAAGACAGTGATGAAGAGTCTTTGGCAAAAGAAATCTTATTTATGGCTGAAGAAGAAAAGAGAAGGAGCATGCAACCAGTGGAAATTCAAATGGAGATTTAGACACTGAAGAAGCTCATTTTATGAGAAAATTGAAGAAAGGATCTCGAAAGTATAACGGAAAATTATCCTTCAAGTGCTTCAACTGAGGAAAAGTGGCACACTTTGTGTCTAAATGTCCCTATACTAAGAATGAGGACAGCAATAGTGAAAAGAAATCTAAACATTTCAAAAGGGGGTATCAAGGTAAGAAGAAAAAGTTTACGAAATCTGCAAAAAGTCTCTACTCAAAATATCACAATAGCTCAATAGAAGATAGTGATGAAGAGTCTTTGGCAAAAGAAATCTTATTTATGGCTGAAGAAGAAAATGTGTCTGAGATTGAAGACAAAGATGTAGAAGATGAACAATATGATGAAGAAGGAGAAGTAGATCTTGAAGCAAAACTTGTAAGTGCTCTGAGTGAAATTAGAAAACTCAGAAAAAGAAATCAAAAGTTGAGATTACAACAACAGGAAGACAATGAATCAAAGGTCAATATCTCAAGCACTTGAAGAAGCTGAAAAGAAGATTGTTGATCTAAAAGTTCAGATTGAAGAAGCTAGAAAAATTGAAGAAATTAGAAATCTGTTCAAAATGAAGGAAGAAAATTGTGAAAGACTCGAAGATGAAATAGTTTCTCTCGGGAAATTAGACAAATCAATGTTACAGCTGAATAATGAGATGAAAAATGAGAAAACTTCTATATCGATGGATGAGATCATTAGCTCACAGAAAGCTTTTGTTGATAAAAGTGGAGTTGGATATGAAGAAGGTCAATGTTCCAAAGCTGTTGATACTTCCAAGTAAGCAAAAGTTGAACATGGCATAACAAGGTCACAACCTAAAACCAGAAATAACACTTTCAAAAGTCTTCCTCTTACAAGGCAAGCTCATTTAACCAGGTTTAACAATTCTTTCTTTTATGGGTACTGTTTCTCATGAAATCGTTTTGGTCACAAGGCAACAAACTGTAGAGCATATGCAAGAAATGATTTCAGATATATGAATAGAAATCAAGGATTCTTGAATAGGACCCCTTTTGCTCCTTTGATGAATTACAATATTATATGTTATAAATGCAATAATTTTGGCCATACTGCAAAAGTTTGTAGAAGTGATCTAGCAGATTTTTCTAGGCAAAGCAAGAAGGAAGAAAAGCAGGATAGAGCAAAATAAGTTACAAAGGTCTGGAAGAAGAAGGAGAAAGAAGAAACAATTGAATCTATGATTGCACAAACAGCCTTATATGCACAAAATGAGAGACAAATGGTACATTGATAGTGGTTGTTCTAGACATATGACCGATGACAAAAGCAGATTTCTCACTCTTAAAAGAACAAATGGTGGAATTGTAGGATTTGGTGACAATGCTTCAGCAAAGATATTAGGTAAAGGCACTCTTATGTTGGATGTCCGTAGAACTAAAGTTGAAATTGTTTTGTATGTTGAAGGTTTAAAACATAATTTACTAAGTGTGAGTCAAATGTGTGACCAAGGGCACACTCTTGTTTTTAACTCTTATAGTTGTAAAATTAGTAAGGATGGAAAACATATTGCTGAACCTAGTAGAGCTAGTAACAATCTTTATATTCTTGATGAAATCAAAAGTGAGAAGTGTTGCTTGAGTCAAGAAGATGAGGGATGGTTATGGCACAGAAGGATGGGACATTTGAATTTTGATAATCTTGTTCAAATCAACAAAAAGGAAGTAGTAAGAGGTATGCCAAAGCCTACAAAACCTTCAGACATCATTTGCAGAGAATGCCAATTGGGAAAGCAAACTATAAGGAGTTTCAAGTCAAAAGAATACTCTACATCAAAGCCTCTTGAGCTGATTCACATTGACTTCTGCAGGCCAACCAGAACTAAGAGCATGCACGGTGAAAAATATTTTATGTTATTGATTGATGACTTTTCAAGAATGACTTGGGTTGCATTTTTGAAAGGAAAAGCAGATGCTCTTGAAAAATTTAAGGCATTCAAAGCCTTAGTGGACAATGAGACTGGTTTGAAAATCAAATGTCTTCATTCATACAAAGGTGGAGAGTTCACCTCAAATGGATTTGTACATTTCTGCAAAAAACATGGGATAAAAAGGCAATTCTCAGCAACAAGGACACCACAACAAAATGGTGTAGTTGAAAGAAAAAACAAAACAATCCAAGAAATGGCTCGTAACATGCTAAATGAGTCAAAGGTACCTGATTCTTTTTGGAGAGAAGCTGTCCATATTGTTGTTTACATTCAAAATCGTGGACTGATTAGAGAAAAACACAAGACTTCATATGAATTATGGAAAGGTAAGCCTGCATCAGTAAAATATTTCAGAATTTTAGGAAGTCCATGCTATATTAGAGGGATGAAGACAATCAAGGAAAGTTTGATCCTAGGGCGGATGAAGGAATTTACTTAGGATATTCTTCTAAAAGTAAGGCTTACAGATGTTATAACAAGAGATTACGCAAAATTGTTGAAAGTGCAAATGTGAAGGTTCATGATGAAACAAACTTTCAAAACAAGATGTAGGGTGATGAAGATAGTTGCATAGAAGATGAAAAGGACAGTATTGATCAAGAGAAACCTTCAAATGATCAACATGAGACAGCAGAAACAACTCCAGCAAATACACCTACAAATGATCAAAATGAGACTCCATCAAAGGGTCCATTAAAGACTTCGTCAAAGTTTGTTCAAAGAAATCATCCAAAAGATCAGATTATACAAGAAGGAAGACCAAGAACCACAAGACGAATTGTTAATTATTCCGAAGATGAAGATGTCTCTTTGCTGTCCAAGATTGAGCCCAAAAGTTTTGAAGAAGCAGCTGAAGATAAACATTGGGTAGCTGCTATAGAGGAAAAGCTTGATCAAATACAAAAAAGTGAAACTTGGGAACTTGTCCCAAGACCCAAAGACAAGAACATGATTGGCACAAACTGGGTGTTCAAAAACAAGTTGAATCATAGGTTGAAGGTATAAATTTTGAAGAAACTTTTGCTCCTGTTGCATGTTTAGAAGCTATTAGAATGTTCTTAGCTTTTTCTATTTTCAAAGATTTCAAGATTTATCAAATGGAAGTAAAATCAGCTTTTCTAAATGGTAATTTGGATGAAGAAGTGTACATAGAACAGCCAGATGGGTTCATCATTTCAGAAAATCAGAACTATGTGTGCAAGTGAAAGAAGGCACTCTATGGACTAAAACAAGCTCCACGTGCATGGTATGCTAGATTGGACAGATATTTGCAGCAGCAAGGTTTCAAAAGAGGTGTAGTGGACACCAATCTCTATGTCAAGGATGAAGGCAATCATATGTTGATTTTTGTGGTTTATGTTGATGATTTTATGTCAAGGATGAAGGTGATCATATGTTGATTGTTGTGGTTTATGTTGATGATTTTATCTTTGGAAGCAATAGCGAGAAGATGTGTCAAGTTTTTACCACAAACATGCAGGAGGAGTTTGAAATGTCTATGCTTGGTGAGTTGTCCTTCTTTCTTGGTTTGCAAATTTATCAATCAAATAAGGGCATATTCATTTCTCAAACCAAGTATATTAAAGAGATGTTGAAAATGTTTAGGATGGAGGATTGCAATCCTGTAAGTATTCCCATGGTGACAAGATGCAGGTTGAGTAAAAATGATGAGTCCCCAAATGCTAACCTAACTTTGCATAGGTCTATGATAGGAAGTTTGTTCCATGTAACAACTACTAGACCTGACATTATGCAAGCAGTCAGTTATATAGCTAGATTTCAGGCTACTCCAAAAGACACACATGTGCATGCAGTTAAGAGGATCTTCAAATATCTCAAAAGTACTATGGACTATGGGTTGTGGTATCCAAAAGACAAGGATTTTGTACTCATAGCATACACAGATGCAGATTAGGGTGGAAGTGTTGATGATAGAAAGAGCACAAGAGGAGGTGCATTTTTTCCAGCGGATTGCCTTGTATCTTGGCTGAGAAAAAAGCAAGCTTCTATTTCTCTATCTATAGCTGAAGCAGAGTATATTGCAGCAATTTCTTGTCGCACACAAGTTCTATGGATGAAGCAAACCTTGAAGGACATAAAGGTAGAGTATAAGCATCCTTTTTCTATCTTCTGTGATGATACGAGTGCCATTAGTATTTCAAAAAATCCAATTATGCACTCTAGGACTAAACATATTCCTATCAAATATCATTTTTTGAGAGAACAAGTTAGTGATCAGCAAGTTAAGTTGGAATATGTCACTACTAAAGAACAAATTGTAAATATATTTACTAAGCCTCTTCCAAAGGAAACATTTGAATACTTGTGGACGAAGTTGGGAGAAACTTCACTCCATCTTTGAGTAGCTGTTTAGACTCAAGGGGAGCTTTCCATTGTCACATTTTATCAGCCACGTTTCAGTTATGCAGGTTGTTCAATTTGCCATTGATGTCAAAGGGGGAGTAGTGAGTTAGGGGGAGCAATATTGGTTTTAGAAGATGTTGCCATCAATGACAAAGGGGGAGATTGTTCAATATTTTTCCATTGATGTCAAAGGTACTTGGCTCAGTAGCATTTACAAATGTTGGGCAATCAATTACAGATATTATCTCTTGAGTTGGGCAATAATGTTCATATCTTATAACAGCTACTTAAGCAGTGATTTGAATTTATATGAGTCATGCCTTTTCTGTACATTTCTATACGCACTATTAAAGAGGGTAAGTTGAATGAAAACCACTTAATAATCTAAGTTGAATATTTAAACAGCAAGACAGGCTGCTTCATTTGAGAAAGGAGGATATTGGCATAATTATGGTTCAAATAGATTAAGCTGGTCAAGGATGCAGAGGGGGTTGAATCTGGAAATGAAGCTTTAGTTGCAATGTATGGTATATACAAACCCAAAAACAAATCCTTGTATGAAAGCTATGTATGAGTTAAGTGGTTCCAAGCATGAATCGAACAACTCAACCTCCACATGAGTATATGGTATGCATTTTGAGTGATGTACAAGGGACGTTTTCCCTTCAGCACTATCCTTGTATACCACCATAATCGATTGATAGAGTCAAATCATATGAGGACTCTACCACCATTTTTTGTCTCTTTCTCCACCATGGCAATTATGCAAAATCAGCATGGATATGTCAAGGGGTTCAGGTCAATAGAAGAGGCAGGGTCTTGCCTGCCAGTGTTCTTAACGCTAGGCAAAATAAAAATACAACATTTGGAGTAAAGAAGGCATGATTACATGCCGAATTCATAAGGCTTCAAGCTCTTTATCTTACCACCATTCTTTTCTTTAACTTCGTCTGCTTCTTTAAGGCGATTCCTTTGTAACGCCTTGCAAAATAGGTGACGGCGGCTTGCATGATGCAAGACAGCTTGGAAATACCTCTGATTTTTCCAATTTGGGCGACGGCTTCAAAATTATCTGCCGACTCCATTATGTGGGGTGGCTTATAGTTTTATGGCAAGTTTATGCTTGAAGATAGAGTTTTAAAATCATCAGCGAAATTTACAAGTGTGAGTACGTGAAATTCTGTGTGTGAGAAGATCTTTATGCACTGTCGTGGAAGCAAAAAGATAGGCCTTCGTGGCATTTCAAATACAACGGACCATACAATTAAGGATGCTCAAAAAAATAGGTTATGGGCAACTAAGTTAAATCTTCAACCATTTTGATTCTTGTAACGTCTGTATTCATTATCGGTTGAATTGTGTAGAAGACGTGTTGTATTAGTATGGTTTTCTTTCTGGTATTGTGTTGTTGGGATATGCAATTGAGAGCGGGCTGGTTTGGCATTTTCATAATAAGCAAGTTATCAAGAGTGGTTTTTAAAAAATGGGAAAGGATTTAGGTTCGGTTGTAGATGAACTTTTGGTTTTTGAACAAAAGATTTCAGAGTCTGAACACTGATTATATATGCAAAGCATGAGCCTCTCAGTTGATGTGTAGAATGTAATTGGAATCAAGAATGCAATATTGATGTGTTGTGAAAATTCATAGTGAGTTGGTGCTCACTTTTGTAATCTGGAGATTGTAGTCTCTTGGGTTGGTGCCCTTTTCAAGTTAATGAAAGCAATGATTTTGCCATGGTTTTTTACCCAAAAGGGTTTTCCATATAATACTTGTGTTCTTGCTAGCTATTTGTTGAATTGTTCATTCTGTTTTGATTGTTGGTTCTTAAAGAGTTAAAGTTTTAAGTTTTAAAATACTAATTCACCACCCCCCCCCAACCCACCGCCCCTCAATATTATTTGTGTGCTCTTCAACCTTGTTATCTCTGAAGTAAAAAGTATAGGACCTTCTCATCTCTATGGTATTCGTATTCTGTAATAAGTTGCATTGTGAACTAAGCAAGCCATGAAATTGAGATAAAATTTACAGTTATCAGAATAAAAGAAGTTGGATGAACAAAAACAATAGAAGATTATAAACTTCTAAAAAATGAATTTTCAATTTAAGTAGTGCTTCCTAGATCAAAATCATCAGAAACAATATATATTAGAAGAAATGTCAATGTTGTCGAGAGGCTACTACTGGTACTGGTACAGGAGATTGGTACCGATACCAGTACTAATACGATTTTTTCGAAAATAGGAGACAAGGGTACTCGAAGACACCATCTTTTTTTAAACAGTTAATAAATGAATAATTTATCGAAAAACTATGATACAAATAAAGGATACAATATATTGCATGACAATAATATACTGGGAGACATCATTTTTGCCATTGGGAGACGACGGGAGACTTCAAGAAACCTCTGCCCGCGTCTCAACGGCTTGGAGGCATTTCCGGAGACGTCTCCAGTACAAAAGACATGTACCAGCCTCTGAGACATGTCTCAGGGGGCAACAGACGCGTCTCCCAACAACAGTGAGAAATATGGTATACAAGACAAAATTACATTAGAAACCGATGAACATAGCAATATGGCATACAATACAAAAATATAATAGATACAAATCTGAAAATAAACAATCATCTTTGATATAGATGTTATGGGTGCATGTTTCTAGAGGGATTCCTCTCATATCTTAATAACCCCAAGCAAAAGTATCACCATACTATGTTGTCGTAACATGGCAATAAGTTGCTACTTTTGTGCATTCTACAATTGAGTGTTTATATTCAAGGTTTTCCCTAGTGTTTATATGCAAGCAATTCAGAAACATCTAAAAAATCATTTAAATAACAAGGATGAGTTAATAATTGATGGATATGCAAGAAATACCTTCCACGGTTCAAAGATCCCTCAGCTGTCATAATTTAGCTAAATGGGCAATCTATAGATCCTTGTCAAATTGGAAGAGTCTATATACAGATGGTGTATGGACATTCTGTATGAAGAAATTAATGTCTTAATAAGTTGACTTCAAAGAAAGACCCTTATATATGATTACAATGTGTTATACAAGAGTGTCATTGATGAGGTATAAATAACCTCATGAAATTAATAAGCCAAATACCCTTTTCCTTATTTCTCCCAATCACTTTTACCCTGCCAATTCTTTATCTTTAGGATTAATAATTGTTATACTTTTTGTAAAAAGATGTATAATCTTTATTTCCTAAAATCAATTGAAATAGATTGACTAGCGTCAACATAATGGTATAGTTTTTAGTATTGTACAGGTCATTATGCACAGTCGAGTGGATTTTAAAGCAGACTTCAAAGCAGTTGAAGACAAGCGTCAGAAGTCTAGGCACCGGAATTTTAGGAAGTGCATAGTGGATCGAGTCTTTTATTGCTTTTTGTTTACTTTCTATTTAAAAACTTTATGGCTCACTTTGAGCCTTTAATGTGTTTATGTTATGGACCTCAGTCCATTGGTTAGTTGAATTCTATTAGAAAACTTTTTCAATGGTGATCTTCCATCACCTGAAATAAAAGATTTTGTTAGCAATTTGTGTATATATATGTAACCGCCAGAAACAATGCATACTAGATACGTTATGCTGTCATAATATGCTTTGAACTATGTCTCTGTGTCACACTTTTTCTGATATGAATAAAATAACCTTTGCCAGTCTTATTCTAAGTTACTAGTTCTATGCAATGGAATTATCTTGGATGGATTAATTTTGAAGATACAGAAGTTCATGTGATTTGAGTTAAGCGTAGACATACCCGAGAGCTGGTCACTCGAGGGAATCGTAGAATAGATAGATAAGTATCTTTGTTTTCAATTCTATTATTTTCATTTTGTATATGATAAACGTGGATGAATGTTATTTGTATGTGCCGAGCTCTGTTAAAGTTATTCTTGCAAGTTGTAGTTTGAGTTTATAATCTTTAGTTCTGTTTATCTAAAATTTCAGAGCTCCCACTCTGGTTATCAGTTGTAGGTTGTTAAGCTTTCTTTCTATTAACAATTGGATGTTAGTTGATAGTTGTTGTCATTTAAACTTTAGAGTTTTATTGCAAGCATTTCTTTCTAGATAATTTGTATGCTTTCTAGTTTAATCATTTCATGCTTTCTAGCTTAATAATTTCATGTTTTCTAGCTTAGATAACTTTACGCTTTCTAGTTTAAGGGCCATTTAGATTAAGTTTTAAACATTCAGAAAATCTAAGAGTTAGTCAAGATGTTTCCTATTGCATACAGCATCCGAACACTACCCGGTCGATATATTTGATGCATTTTCAATGAAAGCGAGAGGACCTAACAACAGCCTGTTAGTCATCATTCTCCTTGTGTTGCAACCAAATTAGGTTCACAGATGAGGGCTACACAAGAAGATAGATGGTTGTCTTATTTGTGTCATTTCCACTGCAAATCATCATGTTTCCAAACCAACAATTGATATATGCATCAGCTATAGCAAGCTAAGGTCTTCACAAGATAAGGGGATAACCTCCCAAGATGGCTTTAGATTGTAACACCATAAAGTCAACTAGGTACTCCCATGAATCCACTAAGATAACAATGGATTCAATATATGCATCAGCTATAGCAAGCCAAGGTCTTCATAAGATGAGGGGATAACCTCCCAAGTTGGCTTTAGATTGTAACACCATAAAGTCAACTAGGTACTCCCATGAATCCACTGAGATAACCACATCCTCTAGTAGTCCTTTTCACTTAACAATGAATTTGTCAGATAATTGGTGAACCATAGGAGTGGGTCAAAGACCTTGAAGCCGGAGTTGAATCAACGTTTTCTTTTCCATGACATTAATGGCAGCTCTAAGATCTATCAAAGTATTCTTAATGTGGAGAGTATCAATCTGAACACTAAAAACAAGACTCAAAAGATCAAATTATTTGGGTGGGAGTCCCGCCTTGCCAAGCAAGAGATCAACAAGGTGTCCCTCCACCTTGACAATTTGTGGATCTTCTTACTTTCATCCTAGTTTCCTAAGACACAACTCCTAAGCTGCTTTTGTGTGAATTGGAACTTCTTTAATTGCATGAAACAATGATTTTTTTACACAAATGTTTTTCCAACTCCCTTATAAAGTCAAATCCTGAGTTTAACTCCTCCCTATTTTGATCTATCCTTTCATAGAAGGTAGGTGTGGGTGAGAAAGCTTCCTTTGGTGATGGATTTGCATGCCAATTTGGGGTGTCTTGGATGGATTTATGGCTCACTCATTCTTGTTCTTCCTCAAGTTCCATTATTTTGAATGGTACAAGATTTTCTAAGACCCTACTAGAATGAAGTTGCATCCCACCCAAAACTACTAGGATACCCTAACACCTCATTCTTGTATTCATGCTAAGATTGCTTATTGTTAGGGTTAGGTGCAATTTCAAAAGGTATTTGTGGTGCTCTTGTGGGTTGTGTACTTGGGTTGTTGGGACGATAAAGTAGAAGGCATTCTTGTGGGAAGCTTATGCTAAGTTGTTGCGACTATCAACCTTTTTGTGGCCCTTGGCATGCTTGTTGCCATGGTTGATTAGGATGCTACCACTAGTGACTTGACGAGGATTGATTGTATGACTCAAAATTATTTGCCCATGGTTATGGCATTGGCTACCATCCTCCTTGATATGCCCATGGTTGTGGAGGAGGGAGATGGGTATACATTTGATTAGCACAATAAGGATAAAAAAGATTGATAATTAGACATAAGGTCTTGAGGTCTTTGTTGCTATGACCTCCTTTGAGCAACAAAGTAAATATTATGCTCTTGTTCTTCTCTTTTATCCAACTACTAGTGAGTAGTCATCTCCCTTCTCCTCCTTGACGCTAGAAATCCTCTTTCTTTCTATTGACAATGACCATTAGGGTGCTTGTTTCTAGATGTGGTGCAAGAGAAACCCAAGGTTCATGCAACCTCTTCTTGCTTCTTTTTTAGCTTGCAACGCATCCATTTGTGTGGTCATAATATTGATGATGTTAATCTTCATATCTTCCAACAAGTGTCTTATCTCAACTTTCATTAATCCTCCAACAGCTTTAGTCCATTGGGAGGTAGATGCTTGCTATCTTTTGGCTTTCCCGACCATTGATCTTGAGAAGTTCTTGCACAACTTGTAGATTTTGCCTCCTCCCATGAGATCTAATGCCTCTAAGCAATCTTCACAAATGCCTCTCAAGAAGATGAGCTTGACCAATCCCTCTTCCATCTTATTGTGTCTAAATCATTGAAAGGTGAACCACAACCACTCAATGTAATCTTGCAATAACTCTTCTCATTGCATCATTTGGAATATTTCTTCTCTAGCATCCCTCCCCTTATAGTAGGCTTTGCTCTTCTTTAAAAACTTCTCTGCCATTTCTAGCTAGGTTTCTATACTATTGCTTGAGTAGTTCTTACACAACTCGGAACTTTTACATCCTCCTATGAGGTTTTAGGTCTCCAAGTAATCTTATTGTGAATGCCTCTCAAGAAGATGAGCTTGACAGATCTTCTTCTAGCTTCTTCTCTCTAGATCCTTGAAAATTGAACTGGAACCACTCCTTGTAATCTTCCAATAACTATTCTTCTCTTTGCATCATTCAGAAAATTTCTTGATACTTCTTTAAAAAACTGTCATTTCTGCCCAAGTGTCTATCCTATTTCTGCCCAAGGGTTCTGTCCTTCAAAGTGGCAGGAAATAACTTCAATCTCTATGCATGCTTTTGGTAGTCATAGCTGCTACAAGGTGCATCAAAATCGAAAATGTCTAGATCCTCAGTGGCAAGTTGATGGAAATGTGGAAGAGCTGAAAGAGAAATGGTTTTCATGGGAGCTTTACCAGTTGATGTCACAGTTGGAAACTTGAAAGTGCTAATTTTATTTCAGGGTTTTCTACTTCTAGTTTGTGCTCTACCATTGCTTCTACCCATGGAGTCCAGTAAAATACTGTCTCTTTTTTGTAACTAGTCTATTTTAACTTTTCCTACTTAAGAAAGCAATCAATTCATCTACAATAATCCTAGTAAAAAATTGAAATCACTCCATAGGTACAAAAACTGGGAATGAGTTTAACAAGAGGGTTTTAATGACAAAAAAACATGCTTCAAAGATATAAATCAAGGCCAAAAATAAAGCCTACCAGTATTTCAGTTTTTGAGAGGTTGAGAACCTTCAAAATGGCAAAAATCTAAAAAGATATAGAATACAGCTCTAATGAATTTATACCTTTGGAAATACTTGATTTATTACTTCTAATGCCCGCCGGGAGTTCCACCCAGAGTATCCCCGAACCAGAATATCTGCCTATGACATTATGAGCAAACAAGTGAGTGAACTCAAAAGGATTGTTAACATACTAAAAATTTTGAGAGATTGCAAAATCTTCTTATGTTTAAAAAGAACAGTGCACTAATTAAACTGCTAGCTAAATCCCAAGCAATAATATATACAGCAAAAGAAAGGCATATGCACATTACAAATTTCATCATTTTCAATCAGACAAGAATGATCAATTTTTTCCAGTTTATACTACTATATTTGAGCTACAATTGTTTCATCTACATCTTCCACAATCCTGTCTGAACAGAATTGCTCGTGTAAAATAGGAAGAGGAACTATTTTGGAGCATATGTTCTCCTTTACCAAAGATATTCACAGCCCTTCAGCTATTTCTATAGATGTACTTAATTGTCACCATGTTTCGCTAACCAAAACTAATCTGCTTACTTATCAGAAGGTAAAAATGATTTTGACATTCTCACAGAAATATGTTTCTTGATATAGGGATTGTGGCAAATCCCCATAACCTAGACTAATTAAGATGAGAATGACACGACTTATTTACTACAAACCTGATTAAGAACAAAGTTTCGTATGGGTACCAACAGACAATGAAGCTTAAACCTATTGAGAAGGCATTCCTTATTGCCCTGTTAAGGAAATAAAAAAGATGCTTGGTCTTATTGTTACACCCCGATTGTATAGTTGCTACTTACTATTACTGCAAAGGGTAAAATGGTTGTAATGAGAATTCTGAAGATGAATAAAACATGCTGTTCCTTGTTATCAATATGTGTGTTTTCACATTTGATGATTGTCTCTTTTAATGTTACTTCAATTGATGTAATCCTTGGTGAAATATTGCATATAAGGTTATTGAATTGTGAATATTCTAACTTTTGAGATGTTTATGTATACTGCTTATGTTATGAACATTTGACTGCCGAGAGCATGTGTCAATGGATGCAAGTATATGTACCATTCCTCCAGGCGGAGGAGAAGTATCACTCAGGAGAGAATCTTGGTCGGGTCGGTAAAGTAAACTATCTGAGCATACACACACATCACCTTAGATTGAGTAAACTGAGTCAATTTGTGTGGGTTATAGGTAGGTCATCCTTAGCTTGTATGTTTGCATTAGGAGTCTTGCTTACTTCTGTATGCTTTGCGAATGATGTTTATCTATTTGGTTTCTGAGATCTGTCTTGTGATATTACGATCATATGGATAGGTGGGATGAAGGTGGAAGTATGTTTATATGTATGCACACGCGTGTCAGGAGAATCTATCGACATGTATATGCATATGTATAAATATACCACACACACCTATCAATATGATTGTAACATCAATGGATGTAAGTGAATAGGAAGTAGGCATATATACATATATATAGTATATAAACGTATCCATAGGGATATGCTCATACAAATGCATCAATATGGTATACCTACACATACATGTACATAGAGGTACATTCATGTATATATGCACACATCTTGTATAATATGGATAATAATATTATTATTATTGCCTTACGAATTTATATATATATATGCTGACTAGTTCACGATATATATATTCGATAAATATATATATATGCTGACTAGCTCACGATATATATATTCGATAAATATATATATATTATGGTTACATTAATATATATATATATATATATATATATATATATATTATACTCGGGTATTTAAAAATATACATATATATGGATATTATATAAATAAACTATATATATGATAAAATACATAAATTACTTTTTATTCTAATCTTTGAAAATTGAAATATTTATGAATTACTTAAAGGAGCCGATTTAAATAAATGAATCAATTTCAATTCACGTATTGGACTTTGGCTTAATTTATGCCGATATAGTTATGAGATGAAATTTAGACTTTGAATTATACACGGCACTAGAAGAAATCATGCATCACCTGTTTGTGCATACGCATGGATAAAATCCATTAAATGCGTCTCAAATCATTGACCAGGTCAAAATCCATAGCTTGACCAAATCCAACGCAGTAATTGATATTCTATTGACTCAACCAGAAAGATAGTCGATAAAGGCTATGCGTTAATGAATTACAATTGACTTCTTCTCTGAAATATGAAAATCCAGCCATCTCATGAGTTTGGTGCCACCTCTGAAACCTTTTTCTGTAGGTGTTGATTTATGAAATTCTTCATATTCTTTTGGAAAAAGTCTTCATATTGCTGGCAAAATTGGAAGTCGACTCATCTGGTTAAATGTTGAGTACGAGCTGGTTTTGCGCCACCTACAGGTTGAAAAAATCAAAAGATAGTGGTGTCAATTCACATGCCATGGCTGTAGGGAATGTTGGAGGTTGGGCTCACCATAAATAGTCGCCCAACTCTCCTAAATCGTATTCATTCACATTCTCATTATACTTCAACAACTTTTGTAATTCGTCTTTTGTGATTGCCTTATACACCATTTGTGTATCATCTTGTGCATTAGTATATGTTCATTCTTCAATCACTGTGTGAACAATATTTGCAGCCAGTATTTTCAATTCTGAGTGAACTGTATCTGCAGCCATTCTTCACATTTCTGAGTGACCATAGTCTACAGTCAGCATTAACATTTTTGTGAGTTACTATTAACTTGAGAGAGGTGAATTCTACCCAAGGTATTTGTCATTTTTTGTTAGAGATTTTTGAGTGTGGAAGGAGGGAATTTTGTGAGGAAGTTGAAAATTCCTGAGGTGCTGGGAATTAATCTGAGGAGTTGGATTGTGTTATAAGTGAAGGCAGCTCTATCATCAACTGGGAAAAGCTTATACAAGCATGGGATATTCTTCTACCATCTATTTGCAAGAATTGTTATGCTTCTTGAATAGTATTTTTTGTTTGTGCATAGGAAGTGTTTGTCTTTTGAAAAAGGAAAAATGAAGCATTTTTTATATGTTTTACAATGTTTGTAAAGATCTCCATAATAGGAGAATGCTATTTGCATTAGATATTATATATTAGGCTTGATTCAATACAAGAGTCACTTGAGGAACACCAAGCTAAGTTATTAAGTTAACTAGGAAAGCTAGTGTTAATCCTAAGATGAGATAATCCAATATGGAAGGGTGCTTGTTGGCTTACTTGTTAATTATAATCATTTCTAGTAGAATAGAATGTTGTAGGTTAGTCTGGGATGACAGATTATCCATTGAAGGACAATACCTATGCGTAGTGTAAGAAGCCTTAAGTCAAATCGGCCTTGAGTAGTGTATGTGATAGATGACTCTCAGTCGTTTACTGAATTAAAACACTTTGGCCAAAGTAGTGCAATCTACGAGACTCCACTTAGATAGTGTGATGCTTGAGACTACACTGTCAATTCACCATGATCCATCATTACATGCTAGTTCGGGATAGAGGAATTACAAGGTTCTAGTTATGTAGGACATAGCACTATGCTAAGTTGGTTGTCGTTATCGATTACTCTACCAATCTCTTCGTCGAAGGGAAGGGCCATCTATCGAATGATAGATGTGCGAGGGACCGCATTAAGAGCTGGTGGTTGGCAGAAAAGCGCCTAAGTGATGCTTCTCCTCCACAGCAGGCGACAGAAGAACCAAGATTTGAAAGGAAAGCAACCTGGACCGTCTTACTACTATTTGTTCAAAAGCTCCTTGAGCTATGTATGTAATTGTATGCTTTATTACTCTAATGTATATTTGAAAAGGAAAGGAAAACATGTTGAAATATGTTGTATCCTGTTTGGAAATTATCAATAAAAGAAGAGAAAAATTTTATTGCAATGGCTTATTTACTTGTTACCTTTACTTGTTTGGTGTAAAATTAAGAATTTTTTACTTTGTGAAAGGGTTAGGTCGTTGCACTTATAATGAATTGAAAACCCATCGAGAGGACTTGTTCCAACATGTGATTTTGTTGCATCCTAGTGCAAAGCCTTTCAGACAAAAGCAATGACCTATTAACCCTACACTTACCCCTCAAATGCAAAAGGAGCTCATAAAATTGAGATGTGGGAGCATTATTAAACCAATCAAGCATCCATCGCAAGTGTCTAACCTAGTCCCTTAGACAAAAAAAAAGATGGAGATATTAGATTATGTATAAATTTTAGAATTCTAAGTATGTCATCACTCAAAACTAACTATCCACTGCCCAATACGGAAAATCTTTTGCAAAAGGTTACTGGATTTGAGTTCATGTCTATGATGGATGGTTTATCAATGTATAATCAACTGGTAGTCAAAGGATCAAAACACAAATAGCTTTTACTATGCCTTGAGGAACATATGTGTAAGTGTAAAGGCCATTTGGATTGATGAATGTTGGGGCACTTTTTAGAGGGCTATGAATGTAGCTTTTGTTAAATTGATAAATGAAATCATTGTTGTCTATCAAGATGACAACATTGCTTTTTCAAAAGACAAGAATGATCACTACAAATATCTTGAGATCATCTTCAAAAAGGTGTTTGAAATATGGAATTTTCTTTAATTCTAAAAAAAAGCACATTTGGGGTAGATGAATGGAAATTGCTTGGGCACATTGTATCTAAAAAGGGAGTCAAGATAAGACCTTGAGAGAACAAAAGCTACAAACCTTTTCCTTCAGCCCAAAACTATGAAAGGAATCCAAACCTTCTTCTGCCAAATCAACTTTATCAAAAAAATTGTGTCTGATTTTGCTAAGAAAACAAAGGCCATTTCTAGGATGCTGAAGAACGGATGAGTTCTATAGTGGTAAGGAGAAGTTAAAAAATATTTCTCAAGAATTAAGGAGGCACTTAAGCAAGCACTTTTATTGGCTAGCCTTGATTATTCCAAGTCTTTCCAATTGTTTTCTTTTGTATCTTTCCATAATATGCAACAATTCTTTTGCAAAAAACAAATTATGGTTTTGAGCAACCTATAGCATCATTTAGCAAATCCCATCAAAATGTAGAGGTAAAGTACTTTATGATGGAGAAGTAGGATACAATGAATGTTTTACCATATCTTATTGCAGCCAAGACCGTAATAAATTTTAGACAATATCTTATTGGGACCAAGATTGTAGCTTATGTAGCTTAGCAATTTTCACCTAACAAGAAGCCTTTGATAATAGGTGCAGATGGATCAACAAGATAAAAAACATTGATCTTGAAATCCAAATCACAAAGCTTTTTAGAGGTCAAATACTTGCAAACTAATGACTAAAACAAATCTTTAAGTTGTGCATGTTGTCCTGATAAATGTTTACTATATATCAGTTCCTTGCGCTTTAAATGAAGACCCTTGGCATGGTGATGTCATATTTTACTTGATGAGTATGACTTGTCCATCTAATTTAGATCGTAACAAACAAATCTAGAAAAATTAGATTCTAATCAAGGATGAAGCAATGTGTAAAAATCCTAAAGAAGTGTTGCTTAAGTATGTCAATCTAATGAACTCCCAAAGGTTCATAGATTAGTGTTACCAAGGCATGGGAAGGTGTCACATTATGACAAAGACCATTTCTTACAAGGTTTTAAAAGTAAGATCTTGGTGGCCAAAATGATTAGAAGGTGCGATGCTTGCCAAGCTTCCCTACAAGATTTAAAGTTGTTGAGGCTTTGCCAATTACAATAATCTAAGTAGAAGCCCTATTTCAACAATGGGGGATTGATTTCATTGGGTAAATAATTCAGAAATTTAATAATAGCTTAAAATGGATTCTATGACCAATATTGTCATTAAATTTAGGGTGCAACAAAGAATTATTGCAGACAATGCCATAAACTTAACTTGTTGTGTGACACATATGGGATAAGAGTATTAATTACAGACTATTCTCCATATGACCCTCAAGGCAATAGGCAAGCTAAGGCAATAGGCAAGCTAAGTCTAGAACAAATAATTGATCAAGATCATTAAAAAGACTCTAGATCAAAATAAGAAAGATGGCATGACATATGGGCTGACAGGGAAGCGAAAGTCAAAGTTGTGTCATTTTTTTATTAAAGAAATGACCAACACTAATCTAACTTTTTAATTTGAATCATTAGAAATTAACATATATGTTATAAATTTTGAAATGATGGAAAAGATTTTTCAATGTATTTTTATATTTGTAATTTTTTAATTAAAAAAATGTTTGAATGCACTTTTTTGTAAAATTGACAGTATAATTTTGTTGCTAATAAAATACTAAAAAATGAGGTTGACTGGAAAGTCACTTTTCTGTGGTATTTTTTCCTTCAATTTTTTTTGCATTTATAACTTGAAACTTTAATGCATGAACTAATTTTTTTCCCATTTCAATAAATATATTTTTTAAATTAATCTTAAAATTTGCATGTACTAAAAACACAACTCTTTCAATGGAAAATAACTACTTGATTTAACTATTTATCCAAAATAGAAACAATTGTACCAGCTCGACATGGAATCTTTTCTCTAGTGCATCATATTCTTTATCATGCTTATATTTTGGTGTTGATGGCCTACTTTTAATAAAATAAAATAAGAAAATATACTACTAATTAAATATTTAAAAATTATATTTTTGAAAACTACACTTATAGATTTACAAAAGGGTATGTTTTAAATGTTATTTACATGATTATAAGTTGTGAGAAGTTTTTTGAACAATTTCATTTTTTTAGTATATTGGCCCAAAAGTGATGCTACATATGTATTTAGTAGATACTTTTAGTTGGAAAAGTTATGGCCTAGATGTAATTTAACTAGAATGAATCCAACTAGACCATATGTTTGACAAAAATTAACTTTCAATTGAAAATGCTTAAATTCATTTTTGCTGAAAAGTTGGCCTGAAACATGACACAACTTCGAACTTTTACCCTAGGCCACTCTAAATGATCTAAGATAATCTTATTGTAGCTTTGAAAGTGCTGTGTCTACCTACATGTAGCTGGTTTGTTAACTTGTCCCTTGACATGCGTATGTCTTTGCCATTTCTTGCCTTGGTCTTATTTTCCCTGGTATGTTTTCGTGACAAACTAGATTGCATTTGTTTGAACAAAACTCAAACTTTGCCTTAACACATGCATTTGTTGTTATGTTTGATTATTGACTTGCTAACAGCAATCACCTTCCCCTTAAGTGATTATTTTCTTTTTATCAGGTGAGTGATTATTTTCTTTTTATCAGGTGACCAACTACCAATTTTTGTAAATTTATATACCAGCTTGGTTGGTTAGATACCCATCTCCTTATATACTGCAATTGTTCATGTCATCGACATGGTGCATCCAATGTGGAATATTTCTCCAAAAATGGTGAGATGCATGTTTCTGACTAGCCTATTAAAGAAACAAATCCACATCGAGAATTGCAGTTGACAAAGTGGCATGGTTTACTTTTTTGGCAATAGAACTGAAGGTGACATGACAGTTGTCTACTTATTTATGTCGATCAACAAATGGCTACATGGATCCCTCCAAAATTCTTTAGATCCCCCACAAGTGCTGATTTATTTGGGAGAAATCATCAAATGGAAACACATAAAGGCCTTTTATTGACTTTTGTATATTAGAAGATCAAACTATTTGACACTTTGACAATTCATGGATGTACTGCAATTGTCAATGTTATAACCAAAACAATCTCAACTATTAATTGTAGTGGATTAAAGAAATAAAAGGGAGCATGAAGCATACAAGTGGTGTGATTTAGTGAACTTCAATAGATCAGTGAATTAACTTACCATGCATCTTTCACATTTACAAATCTGCCAAAGTTGTTGATTTTGAAGGCAAGATGATCTAGACAATTAATCATGCATGAAGTTAAAAAGCATTGAGTAATGTGTTAGTTTTAAATGATCAGATTAGAATGCAAAAAATTAATTCAAAATTGATACAATGACAGCCAATACCCTGGGAAAACCCTCCAACCTGAGGGAGAAAAACCCAGCCAATATATCTCTTATATATTGATGCAAATAAGAGCAGAAATCTGCTTACAACTTAGGCACAAAGTAATGCCTATCTTATACAATGAATAGCACCTCTCCTAGATGCAAAGATATAAATCAATCTGCTGCACAAAGAATCGATCTGCTGCTCAGATCGAATTTCTCCTCTTGTACTTTGAATTGCTCTTCTTCTCCTTGAATCGAATTGCTTGACTTGATGATGAACACAATGAAGTATCTCATATATATAGCCCTTTGAAGAGAATCGCACCTTTTCATGAAGAGAGGTCGGCCTTGATGAAAAGACGTCTCTTGGAGAGGCGTGAATTCCAAGACAAGGTCGGCTTATTTAAAATAATAAATAATATTTAATTTGAGTCTTTTAATATTAAATAATTCAGCCATTTATTAAATTGATTTTTCAAGCAAATCAATTATGAAAAAATTTAAATAGCTTATGCTATATTTAAATTTATCTTTCACAGAAAATCGCGCCTGGAGTATTCATCATGTGGTTGTATGATTACATTAACACTCCCTCTCAACTAGGGAGGAATACTTCCAGCTGTACAAAATATATCACCTCATAGTGATGTTAAACATAGCTATATCCATGAAAGAAGCTTTATCACCTCATCGTGATATCAACCATCATGGCTACCTCCATAGATGGTATGTAAAAGTTTTCATCACTCAATGTGATGTTGTCACCTCGCCGTGACTTTCACCATGGCTCCCCTAGAGGGTGAAACACAAGTACAAGTAAATCATCACGGACTCCCTCACGTGATGTCATCATGGAGTCACACACATGACATCCACCATGGCTCTCCTAGAGGATGGAATCATCGGATTTCACCTTGAACTTCTCTTGCAGAGAACTAATTAACAAGGGATTTCACCTCGAACTTCTCTCACAGAGAAGAACTCATTAAAGAGGATCACTGATACTGAGACTCCTTCTCAGTTAAGGTTGTATTCTCCACCATACCAAGCTTATCTCGAAAGTACACAAACTTTATCTTGGAGAGAGGCTTGGTGAAAATGTTTGTCGTCTGCTCATCAATGCTGATATACCTCAACTGTATAGCTTTCCTCAATGCCATATCTTTGATATAATGGTATTTGATCTCAACATGCTTTGTTTTGTCATAAAACACAAGATTGACAGAAAGCTTCACGCAGCTCTGGTTATCACAATGGATGATAGTAGGCTCCATTGATTGTCCAAACAATCTTGCAAGGAGCTTACGAAGCCACACTGCTTCACGAGCTGCCACACAAGCTACTATGTACTCGACCTTAGTTGTACTCAATGTTACTAAAGACTACTTCCTGTTGCACCAGGATATCATGGCAAATCCCAAACTGAAGCAACAACCAGAGGTACTCTTCCGATCTGTGACACACCTTGCCCAATCAAAATCCGTAAAACCATGCAGCTCCAAATCCACACCTGTAGAATATTTCAATTCATATCCAACTGTGCCATGCAAGTATCTCAGGATATGTTTAGCTGCAACAAGATGTATTTGTCTTGGTTCACACATGAACTAACTAAGTGCACTCACTGCATAGCAGATATCCAGTCTAGTGTTAACTAGATACATCAATGAACCAATCAGTTGCCTATACGTCGTAGAATCCACCAGTTCTGAATTAGCTCCAGCCTCCTTCAACTTATGAAAGTTGGTCTCCATAGGTGTAGACATAGGTTTGCAATCAATCATACCAAACCTCTTCAGAATGCCAATAGTATACTTGCCTTGACTTAGAATCATCTCATCTGGTTTTTGCCAAACTTCTAAGCCAAGAAAGTAATGCATGAGACCAAGATTCTTCATCTTAAACTCAGAAGCTAACTCCTAAAATTTTAGAATTAGGTGTTCTTCTCCAGTGATAATCAAATCATCAATATACAAAACCAAAATCAATGCTTCACAATTTATCACCTTAAAGTAGAGGTTAGAATTTGCATCATTCTTTGAGAAACCCAAACTCAATAGGTATCGATCAATCCTTTTGTACCAAGCATGAGGATCCTGCTTAAGACCATACAAGGCCTTCTTCAACTTGCAAACATGAGACTCCTTCCCATGTACCTCAAATCCATCGAGTTGCTCAATGTAAACCTCTTCTTCTATGACACCATTCATAAAGGTTGTCTTTACATCCATTTGGTGAATCTTCCATCCTCTAGATGTTGCAATAGCAATTATCGTTCTAACAGAAGTATAATGAGCCACGGGAGCAAAGGTTTCTTCATAGTCAACTCCCTCTTTTTGTGAAAACCCTCTGGCCACGAATCTGGCCTTGTACTACTCAATGCTCCCATCCGCCGCATGCTTGATCTTGAAGAGCCATTTAGAAGACACCACAGATTTACCTTTGAGTCTAGGAACTATGTCCCAAACATCATTCTTAAGTATGGACTGAAACTCTTCAGTCATACATCTTTCCAAACTTGTTAACTAGAGGCTTCTTCAACACTTGAAGGCTCTGACTCAATGATCTAACTTATCAGAGCTACATAACTGGAGAATTTATTAGATCTCTTGCTTTCTCTGAAAGTTCCTCTTGGGGCTGCCAAACTTTTTTCCTCCTGCATTATTTTCCTGGCCCAAAGAGGTCTCTTCCTTCCAATCACAATATTTGTAGGCCCATCAATAGGCTCCAAGGGTTCAGCTAGATCATCATCTTCTTTAGGTTCAGGAACCTCCCTCTAATTCTCAGGAACATGGTCAACTTACATATCCTAAGGAGGCTCTTCTTCATCTATCTCCAAATGAGATCCCTTGGATCTTCTAAATGCAACATCCTCCTCAAATGTGACATCTCTACTGATCTCAATACTCTTCTGACTTAGAATGTAGATTCTGTAAGCTTTAAAAGTCTCACTGTAGCCTACCAAAATTCCCTTCTTGCCAGAAGGTTCCAATTTTGTCCTCTTTACCTTAGGTATATGAATATACACTGGACACCCAAAGATCCTCAAATGACTTACTTCAGGTTTCACCCCAGAGAATGCTTCTTCAGGAGTAATGTTCTCCAAGATTCTGTGAGGACTTCTATTTTGGACATAGACAGCAATCCTAGAAGCTTCAGCCCAAAGTGAGAGTTGCGGGTCTTGGTCATGAATCATGGCTTTGACTGCTTCCACAATAGATCTATTCTTTTTCTCCGCAACACCATTTTGTTGAGGATTATAAGGAATGTTGAACTCCCTCTTAATCCCTGCTTCAATGCAAAAGTTACAAAAGATAACACAAGTGTATTCTCCTCCGTTATTGGATCTCAAAACTTTGATCATTTTCCCGGACTGGTTCTCCCCCTGAGCTTTGAACTCCTTGAACCTTTCTAGTATCTCCCCAAATTCTTTAGAATTGAAGAAATAGATCCAAGTCTTTCTAGAGTAGTCATCGATAAAAATAATGTAATACAAGAAACTACTTGAAGATGCAACAGACATTGGACCACATAAATCAGAATAAATAAGATCTAAGACACATTTGGGTCTACTTTCACTACTATGGAATGGACCTTTTGTATTCTTACCCAAAGCACAGCCTTTGCAGGTTCCTTCATGCTTCTAGTTGAATTAAGGAATGCCTGTCACCATCTTCTCTATAATAGGTAGCACTCAAAAGTGAAGGTGAGCCAATCTTCGATTCCAAACATCACCCAAACTCGCGAAGTCATGTACTAGAGCTTGAATGGAGCGAGTGCATAGCCTTTAGAGACACCCATGTCTGACTCCAATCATCCGAGGAGTCTTGATGTTAGAGTTCTTCGCCCATACGAGAACCTTGCCTTCAGAAAAGGCAACTTGATAACCCTTGTCTTCCAAGGTTGATATGGAAACAAGGTTCCGCTAGATGCCTGGAACAAATAGCACATCATCCAACTGTAAGGAATCGCCAGAATCCAAGTGAAGAGATGAGGTCCCAACTCCCTTAACCGAGTAACTAGCATCATCTCCAATAATAACTTGTTCGCTAGAATCTTTCATCACCAAATCAGATAGATGCTCCCTAAATCCGGTGATGTGTCGAGAGGCACTACTATCTATCAGCCATGTGTTGGAGTCGGCAGACACATTACTTGACAAGGCTGAATAGAACAGGTATTCACTTGTATCCTTCTGCATGGAGGCTTCATTGACATTAGCGAAGGTGGCCTGCTGCCTAGGCCTAGAAGGACATTCCTTTGCAAAATGACCATACTTGTCACATCGAAAACATTGGACCTTGGAGAGGTCCATCTTCTTTTTAAATGCGGGGCCATCATCAGCTTCTCTATCTTTGTTCCTCTTGAAATACCCCTTCTTCCCACCTTTCTTCTTTGAGGATTGAGTGGGAAGAACATAAAGGTCTTCATTAACAATGCTTTTCCCAATACCTCTTGTAGCCAACCTAGATTCTTCTTGAATACAATCAACCCTCTATCAATCAAACTTGGGAAGAATTGATCTTGCACTGATTCCCTGAATATAAGACTCCTAGGATGAAGGGAGACCATTGAGAGCTAGCATGGTTAGATCCTTGCTATCGACAACATGCCCAATAGACGAGAGTTGATCTCTCAATTCGGTTATTCTCATGAAAGAGGCAATGATAGTTTCTCCCTTTGCCATCTTCAAGTGAAGAAGTTGTTGCTTCAGTGCAAGAGCCCGGCTGGTGTTGTTGATCTCGTACATCTCCTCTAGGGTTCTGAACATCTCTCTCGCAGTCCTTAACTTGGAGACGATAGGAACAATATGATCCTTCACAGAATCAACCAACATCTTCTTTGCCCTAACATCTTTCTTCTTCCAAAGGGCCTTTTCTTCCTCATCTATAGGCTCGGGGGCGGAGCTCTCCACAAATTCTACCAATTCGCTTTCCTCCAAGGTGAGCATGATCCTGAATCTCCACGAAGTGAAGTTTGATGCTCCCTCAAGCCTATCCTCAATCTTGAGACCATTCACCATTTTGACGAATAGATAAAGGTGAATAAAGATGAGAAAATAAAACAAGGGTAAGGCTGATTTAATCACAAATCTGATCAAGATCCTCTTCAAACCCGCTCTGATACCATGTTAGTTTTAAATGATCAGATTAGAATGCAAAAAATCAATTCAAAATTGATACAATGACAACCAATACCCTGAGAAAACCCTCCAACCTAAGAGAGAAAAACCCAACCAATATATCTCTTATATATTGATGCAAATAAGAGCAGAAATCTGCTTACAACTTAGGCACAAAGTAATGCCTATCTTATACAATAAATAGCAACTCTCCTAGATGCAAAGATATAAATCAATCTGCTACACAAAGAATCGATCTGCTGCTCAGATCGAATTTCTTCTCTTGTACTTCGAATTGCTCTTCTTCTCCTTGAATCGAATTGCTTGACTTGATGATGAACACAATGAAGTATCTCATATATATAGCCCTTTGAAGAGAAACGCACCTTTTCATGAAGAGAGGTTGGCCTTGATGAAAAGACGTCTCTCAGAGAGGCACAAATTCCAAGATGAGGTCGGCTTATTTAAAATAATAAATAATATTTAATTTGAGTCTTTTAATATTAAATAATTCAGCCATTTATTAAATCGCTTTTTCAAGCAAATCAATTATGAATAAATTTAAATAGCTTATGCTATATTTAAATTTATCTTTCACAAAAAATCGCGCCTGGAGTATTCATCACATGGTTGTATAATTACATTAACACAATAGAATCAAGTGATTGCAATGATGACATGTGTAACAATCTAATCAACTTCTATACATCAATAGATGGTCAAAGGCATCACTCTAGGTGATCCCTAGATATATTGCAACAATTGATTTCAAAAGGTAATCTCAATTTCAACTATTGATTGAGACCGAACCTTAAAGGATTAAGCAATATAGTCAAATGTCGATTCCAATTGACTTTAGAAGATCAGTAGATCAAGTAGTGTGAACTTTTGGTCAATCTACCGCAACCTTTGATCTTAGAGGGCATTGAATTTGAGGCATTATTCACTATTTAAGTTCAAACTAATTACCTAACAACACAATCTTTTGAGTTTCATATGGGAAAGGAACATGTTCATCAAGCAATTAAGGTAGGGCACTATAAAAGGAACATTTGCTAAGTTACCGGTTCGGGTTCGGGGATGGGTGCGGGTACAAGAACCCGGTACGTGGGTGCGTGAAAATTTTTTTTAGGGGTTTCGGTACGTGTGTGTGTGTGTGTGTGTATATATGTATTATATATAAAAAAAAATAAGAGAAATATATAGAATTGTAAAACTAAATCATTTCATAGTATGATACTTGATCATTGATCAATGCCAAAAGCCAAAGATAAATGTTAAATGCCAATTGATAGTTGAAAAATATTCAAATGAGCCATATCAATGGGGTATCATATACGTCTATGTTCAACCAGCAAGTACCCGCAAGTACTCACAGACGAACCCCAACAAGGTGCGTACTCGAACCGGGTTCGGGGCCTGCAGGTACGAACCCTGCAACATAGAAAATTTGTGTAATATTTTAAGCTAGCTGAAGTTAAATGAAAGTTGTGTATTTTCTCAACCAAAAATGGTGCCCTAGATTGGGAAAGAGCTCTTGCAAACAAAATTGGCATGCTAGCAATAGATGAATTTCAAGCTGAAATCTCAAGTAAGCATAGAGATCTTCTCTATGATTGCAATATAGTCAAATAAGTTGATTTTGTGATTTCCCTAAGAGATCTTGAAGTTAAATTAACATCATTAGGGTTAATAAGTTAACAACTAATTAGGAATGCACTTTTACTAAACTACTATAAGCATACTATGATACTTTTGGATAACCCCTTGTGTACACCAACCAAAATTCAAACCTCTAAATTCAAAGCCCTACAAATTCCTTTACCTTGAATTACATCAATAGCTCCCAAATGAGTTTCTAGCCAGGATGTTGGTTTTGCTATCAGAAATAAGAGCAATCAGAAAATGCAACACATATGACAATGAACACCACAAGATACCCTGGGAAAATCCTCCAGCTCGAGGGGAAAAACCCAGCAAATAGCTTGCTTATATATTCAAGGAATAGGAGCAGAAATCTGCTTACAATTCAGGCCCAACACAAGGCCAAATTTGATACATTGAAAAATAGCACCTCTCCTAGATGCGAAGATACAGCAGGAATATGTTTCTCCTTGAAATCAATCTGCTGTAACAATATAATGATCTGCTGCTCCAGATGATGATCTTTTGCACAAGTGCGAACTTCTTCTAGGAATGCAAATATGATGAAATCAACTTGATGATGAAATGAGATGAAAAACACCTTGTATTTATACAAAACAATGTGACTCTTCATGAGGTCGGTCTCATTAAGAATTTCCAATAATTAAAGAGGTCGGCCATCGTAAGGAAGTCGCCTCTTCACTTTAATAGATGCAATAAATAAATAGCCGTTAGGCTATATGAAATTTATTGTTCAACAAGCAAGGCGGAAGTATGTAGCCCGAAGCTACAACATCAACATAGGACACTTCTAAAAATATTCCTTCGATTGCTAGAAAACATAAGAAATCCATTGGGTATGGGGAAAGTTTCAAATGATTTTTTAAGGGTATTTAATTAGAGCAAGTGGCATCTAAACAGAATTGATAGACTGCAACAATAAATTTGCCACCATTTAAAGATTGCTCCCTAAGGAAAGGATTCGGCATCTTTTTTATTTCTAATCATTTATGTGACAGTTTTTGTAGCAAATTTTGTAAAAACAATAAAATAATTGCATACTTGACATGTAATGCAAGTTGAGCAAATGTCAATCATCTTGTTGAGATGAGCATTACCCTCTTGTTATTTAAGGAAATTGTTTCTCTGTATGAAGGATCTTTTGTTATCTTAAGAATTTTCAACATTGTTTTGTCCGGGACTTAATTTGGGGTGTTAATATATTATGTTTAATTCTACAGTTTATGTTTATTGAAGATTTTAAAACTCCTTTTGAAGTTAATATTGTTGATATTCTAAGCAGCTTAGGGCTGTTTCTTCCAGCACACCTACTCCAAGGAGTCACATAAATTAAATGATAGCCTAGTCGGCTATTTAATTTATATCCATTAAATCTATTATCATTTACTTGCATTGAGCCGACCTACCTTACATTTATTGGGATTATTTATATTTCTCAAGTGGGCCGACCTGTTTGAGTTGTGACCTTATCTTGTATAAATACAAGGTCATTCTTTGTCATTTCATCATCAAGTTCATTCATGTTAATTCGCATTCCTACAGCAGTTCGCACTTGAGCAGCAGAGTGTCATCTTGTAGCAGCAGACCTACTTCAAGGAGAAACATATTCACAGTTAGGAGAAGTGCTAACATTCATTGTATCAAATTCGCCCTTTGTGCTGGGCCTGTTTTGTAAGCAGATTTCTGCTCTTGTTCCTACAATTTATAAGAGAAATATTTGCTGGGTTTTTCTCCCTCAAGAGGAAGGTTTTCCCAGGGTATCTTGCTGTGTTTATTGTCTTATGTGTTGCAATTTTTATAAGTGTTTTCAGTTGTTTATCTGATCTATGAATCACTAACATGGTATCAGAGCGGGTTTGAAAAATATAGATATCAGATTTGTTTTTGCAGCACTCTCATTAATCTTTTTCGTCTATCTCTTGAGTTTCAAGATGGTGAATGGTTTGAAAGTCGAGGATAGACTCGAAGGAGCTTCTAACTACACATCATGGAGGTTCAGGATCTTGCTCACCTTGGAAGAGAAAGATTTGGCTAAGTTTGTGAAAACAAAAGTTCTCGAACCTGAGGAGGAAGAAGAGAAGTTGCAGTGGAGGAAGAAAGATACTAGGGCAAAGAAAGTGTTGGTTGATTCCGTTAAAGATCATGTTGTTCCGATTGTCTCCAAGTTGGATACAGCAAGGGAAATGTTCAACACATTGGAAGAGATGTACGAAATCAACAACACCAGTCGAGCACTTGCACTGAAGCAACAACTTCATCATGTGAAGATGGCGAAAGGAGAATCAGTGATTACCTATTTCATGAGGATTTCAGAATTGAGAGACCAGCTCTCTACAATTGGTCACTTGATTGATGACAAAGATTTGACCATGCTTGCTCTCAATGGTCTTCCGCTATCGTGGGAGTCGTTTATTCAAGGAATCAGTGCAAGATCTAAACTTCCCAAGTTTGATCGGCTAAGGATCAACTGCATTCAAGAGGAGTCAAGACAGGTGGCTATAGGTGTTGGTCAAACTTCAACAAATGAGGATCTTCATGTTCTCACCTCGCATTCGTCGAAGAAAGGAAAAGTTTGGAAGAAAGGATTCTTCAAGAGGAATCGAGAGAATGGTAATGATGGTGTTCCTGCCTTCAAAAGGAAGCGAGACTTATCCAAAGTTCAATGTTTTCGTTGTGACAAGTATGGCCACTTTGCGAAAGAATGTCCTCTCATACCTAAGCAACAAGTTGCCACTGCAAATGTTGAAGAAGTTGCTCCGCAAAAGGACTCGTGTGATTATCTGTTCTATTCAGCCTTGTCAAGCAATGTATCCACCGACACCAACACTTGGCTGATTGATAATGGTGCCTCTCGCCACATCACCGAATTCAGGGAGCATCTATCAAATTTGGTGGAGAATGATTCTAGTGAACAAGTCATTATTGGAGACAATGCTAGGTATTATGTGAAAGGAGTTGGGAACTCCTCTCTTCACTTGGATTTCGGCATTTCATTGGAGTTGAATGATGTACTATTCGTTCTAGGTATCAAGAGAAATCTTGTCTCCATTTCAGCATTAGAAGACAAGGGTTATCAAATTGTATTTTTAGAAGGAAAAGTTCTTATATGGGCAAAGAACTCCAACTTCAAGTTTGCTCGAGTAATTGGAGTTAGACATGAGTATCTCTACAGGATATGCACTCGCCCCCTTCAGGCTCTTGTGCATGATTCTTCTAGCATGTGTGATCTTTGGCATCGAAGATTCGCTCACATTCACTTTCGAGCGTTACCTATCATGGAGAAGATGGTCACAAGCCTTCCGAATTCAACCAAGAACATGAAGGTACATGCAAAGGCTGCGCCCTAGGTAAGAATACAAAAGGTACGTTCCATTCTACTGAAAATAGATCTAAATGTATTCTTGATCTCATTCATTCTGATTTATGTGGTCCAATGTCTGTTGCATCTTCTAGTGGTTTCTTGTATTACGTTATTTTTATTGATGATTACTCTAGAAAGACTTGGATTTATTTCTTGAGATCTAAAGAATCTGAGGAGGTATTAGAAAGATTCAAAGAATTCAAAGCACGGGTGGAAAACTTGTCTGGGAAAAAGATCAAGGTTTTGAGATCTGACAATGGTGGAGAGTACACCTCTGGTACCTTTCATGATTTATGTATTGAAGCAGGGATTAAGAGGGAGTTCAGTGTTCCTTATAATCCTCAACAGAATGGTATTGCTGAAAGGAAGAACAGGTCTATTGTGGAAGCAGTTAAAGCAATGATTCATGATCAAGACCTACAAATATCACTTTGAGCTGAGGCATCTAGGACAGCCGTCTATGTTCAGAACAGGAGTCCCCACAAGATCTTGGAGAATAAAACTCTTGAAGAAGCATTCTCAGGGGTGAAACCAAAAGTCAGTCATCTGAGGATCTTTGGTTGTCCAGTAAATGTTCATATTCCAAAGGAAAAGAGAACAAAGTTGGAACCTTCTGGCAAGAAGGGAATTCCGGTGGGCTACAGTGAGACATCAAAAGCCTACAGAATCTACATTCCAGGTCAGAAGACTATTGAGATTAGCAGAGATGTCACATTTGAGGAAGATGTTGCATTCAGAAGATCCAAGGGCACTCCTATGGAGATCGATGAAGAAGAACATCCTCAAGATATGGAAATCGACCATGTTCCTGAGAATCAGAAGGAGGTTCCAGAACCTATAGAAGATGATGATCCAACTGAGACCTTGGAGCCTACTGATGGGCCTACAGATATTGTGATTGGAAGGAAAAGACCTCTTTGGGCCCAAAGGACAATGCAGGAGGCAGAAAGTTTTGCAGCCCCAAGAGGAACTTTTAGAGAAAGTAAGATATCTAATAAGTTCTCTAGTTATGTAGCCTTGATGAGTCAGATTATTGAGTCAGAGCCTTCGAGTGTTGAGGAAGCTTCTAGTCAACAAGTTTGGAAAGATGCTATGACTGAGGAGTATCAATCCATACTTAAGAATGATGTTTGGGATATCGTTCCTAGACCCGAAGGCGAATCTGTGGTGTCTTCGAAATGGCTCTTCAAGATCAAGCATGCAGCTGATGGGAGCATTGAGAAATACAAGGCAAGATTCGTGGCTAGAGGGTTTTCACAAAAGGAGGGAGTCGACTATGAAGAAAATTTTGCTCCTGTGGCTCGATACACTTTTGTTAGAACCATTATTGTTATTGTTGCATCTAGAGGATGGAAGATTCACCAAATGAATGTAAAGACAGCCTTTCTGAATGGTGTAATAGAAGAAGAGGTTTACATTGAGCAACCCGATGGATTTGAGGTACATGGGAAGGAGTCTCATGTTTGCAAGCTAAAGAAGGCCTTGGTCTTAAGCAGGCTCCTCGTGCTTGGTACGAAAGGATTGATCGTTATCTATTGAGTTTGGGTTTCTCAAAAAATGATGCAGATTCTAACCTATACTTCAAGGTAATAAATGGTGAAGCTTTGATTCTGATTTTGTATGTTGATGATTTGATTATCACTGGAGAAGAACACCTAATTCTAAAATGTAAGAAGGAGTTAGCTTCTGAATTTGAGATGAAGAATCTTGGTCTCATGCATTACTTTCTTGGCTTAGAAGTTTGGCAAAAGCCAGATGAGATGATTCTAAGTCAAGGCAAGTATACTATTGACATTCTAATGAGGTTTGGAATGATTGATTGCAAACCTATGTCTACACCTATGGAGACCAACTTACTCAAGTTAAAGGAGGCTGCTGACAATTCAGAACTAGTGGATTCTACGATGTATAGGCAGTTGATTGGTTCATTGATGTATCTAGTTAACACTAGACCTGACATCTGCTATGCAATGAGTGCACTTAGCCAATTTATGTGTGAACCAAGGCAAATACATCTTGTTGCAGCTAAACATATCCAAAGATACTTGCGTGGCACAATTGGATATGGGTTGAGATATTCTTCAGGTGAGGACTTGGAGTTACATGGCTTTACTGATTCTGATTGGGCAGGGTGTGTCTCAGATCGGAAGAGTACCTCTGGTTGTTGCTTCAGTTTGGGTTCTGCTATGATATCTTGGTGCAGTAGGAAGCAGTCTTCTATAGCATTGAGTACAACCGAGGCAGAGTATATTGCAGCTTGTATGGCAGCTCGTGAAGCAGTGTGGCTTCGTAAGCTCCTTGCAAGATTGTTTGGGCAATCAATGAAGCCTACTATCATTCATTGTGATAACCAGAGCTGTGTGAAGCTTTCTGTCAATCCTGTGTTTCATGACAGAACAAAGCATGTTGAGATCAAGTACCATTATATCAGAGATATGGTATTGAGGAAAGCTATACAGTTGAGGCATATCAACACTGAGCAGACGACAGACATTCTCACCAAGCCTCTCTCCAGGATCAAGTTTGTGTACTTTGGAGAAAAGCTTGGTATGGTGGAGAATGTAGCCTTGACTAAGAAGGAGTCTCAGTATCAGTGATCCTTTGTTTAATGCATTTCTCTATTGAGAGAGATTTGAGGTGCAAGCCCTTGATAATGCATTTCTCTTTGAGATTTGAGGTGAAAGCCCTTGTTTCCATCCTCTGGGAGAGCCATGGTGGATGTCATGTGTGTGACTCCGTGACAACATTTTGTACTTGTGTTTTCACCCTCTGGGAGAGCCATGGTGAAAGTCATGTTGAGGTGACAACATCACGCAAGTGATGAACACTTGTACACACCATAGCATGGTTGTAGCCATTATGGTTGATATCGTGTTGAGGCGATATCTAATATCACGATGAGGTGATATCTTTTCTTTTCCACATATGAGTGTTGCCATTGTGGTAGCTTTCACGATGAGGTGATAAGCTCCTTTCATGGATTGAGCCATGTTGATTAGTAAACACCATAGCATGGTTGTAGCCATTACGGTTGATATCGTGTTCAGGCGATATCTGATATCACGATGAGGTGATATCTTTTATTTTCCACATATGGGCGTTGCCATTGTGGTAGCTTTCACGATGAGGTGATAAGCTCCTTTCATGGATTGAGCCATGTTGATTAACATCACTATGAGCTAATACATTTTGTGCAGCCAAAAGTATCATCCCTAGCTGAGAGGGAGTGTTGATGTTCTAAGCAGCTTAGGGTTGTTTCTTCCAGCACACCTACTCCAAGGAGTCACATAAATTAAATGTTAGCCTAGTCGGCTATTTAATTTATATCCATTAAGTCTATTATCATTTACTTGCATTGAGTCGACCTACCTTACATTTATTGGGATTATTTATATTTCTCAAGTGGGCCGACCTGTTTGAGTTGTGACCTTATCTTGTATAAATACAAGGTTATTCCTTGTCATTTCATCATCAAGTTCATTCATGTTAATTTGCATTCCTACAGCAGTTCGCACCTGAGCAGCAGAGTGTCATCTTGTAGCAGCAGACCTACTTCAAGGAGAAACATATTCGCACTTAGGAGAAGTGCTAACATTCATTGTATCAAATTCGCCCTTTGTGCTGGGCCTGTTTTGTAAGCAGATTTCTGCTCTTGTTCCTACAATATATAAGAGAAATATTTGCTAGGTTTTTCTCCCTCAGGAGGAGGGTTTTCCCAGGGTATCTTGCTGTGTTGCAATTTTTATAAGTGCTTTCAATTGTTTATCTGATCTATGAATCACTAACAAATATATCACAGCTTATTTTGCAAATAGTTCTCCATTACTAGCATAGTGTTTTAGAAAATCTCTATATTCACATTTGTTGTTTTTTTGTTGTGGTTAATTTGTCTTTAGCTCAAAGCTAGATATGAAAAACTCTTTAACACAAGATATGGAATGTTATGGTTCAATAATGGATTAAAGCCTTTAAGACCAATTTTATCACTTTTAACCATCCTCCAAAAGTCCTCCAAACCATTTAAAAGATGCTTGACTTCCATTCTTTTGCATTTAAGCATTTTCAAAAAAACAAATCCCTCATTTTTATAGACACGGCCAAGTCTAACTAACAAGACTCTACAAGTACTAGGTCACAAGTCCCTAAAACCAGTTTTGCTCCACCCACCTCAAGAGTCGCCAAGTCTTGGCAATTCCAAGCAAGTTTTGTAATTATCTATTATGGACCCACTACCCAATTGCCTTCCCAGAAGGGATGGCCTTCAGAATTCAATAAAAAAACATTGAGAAATGGGCACTCCATCTCTAGATTTTAAGCCAAAATGTCAAACAAAAAGAAAACCATTATTGTTATTTATTAAGTAGACAATTCATCCCCATAAAAGAAGTTACAAGCAAAGGTAATGAAAGAGGGAGAGGGAGCTCATAGTATCCCCAATTTAGAGGATTGTGAGAACAGATGAGGATTAAACTTAGATGAGAAGAACAATGCACCAAACAACCATGTACAAGACCAAGAGAATGAACACCTCGATGATGAAAAAAGAGAGGTTAAAAATGTAATAAACATCCCAAGAGACAACAAAGAAACCCATGACAAGGTACACCTTTAGAAATCAAGGGTCTCAAGGGTCCTTACATATACTTTCTAGCTCCTTCACATGTCAAATAACCACTGTATTCCACCAGGTCACCTTTTGGAGGAACAGAAAGGGGAAGACAAAATGCATCAAGTTGAACACGAGAAGTACCCCCAAAAATCCTAGAAATGATATTTGAATAGAAAAATAACTTGTAATGGGGACAAGAACCACAAGTGGGTATATGCCCTTGCACAACAAAAAATCATGTCTCCTTCGAGTCCTCTACCCTATTCTCTAAAGATAAAGGTTATAACTATTAAAAAAAAACATTGGTGCAAAAAAAATCTACCAACATGCTTAAAGCAATCAATAGGTCAATCATGAATTGATTAGTATTAGTCGATAACAATCAAGATATAGCATGTTCACATCTTACAATCTAGAATATTGATAATATCATCAATATTAACAAGCAACCTAAACCCCTTGAATGATATTGTTGTCAAAGGGCAGCCCAAACAAAGTCCAACATAGCTAGTTAGTACTAACAGAAATAAACAACACATTGTGATTGATGATCAGCTTGTGCAGATCATCCAACCTATGTAGCAAGCCAATAGTAACTTATTTCTTTAATAAGAAAAAAGAAGCAAAGCTTTAAAATAAAAAGTGATTGGAGATTACCATGCTTGGTTGGCATATGAGATGCACTATGTAGAGGAGAAAAAGTTGCAACACCAAGCTCTACTGTCTTGATTGGAAAACTTAAGAATTGTACATATTGCCACAACAAGAGAATGTAAATATCAATAAAACACCTTTGGAAAGCTCGGTATTGGCACAAGTATGTGGTTAGAATGTTTGCAATAACTATATACAAAAGGTTATTGATCAACTAGACTTCTTGAGAAAAAAAACACTATCATTTTATTGCAGCCAACTTAAACAAGAATGAGGAAGATAAGCATATAAGAAGATAGTATGACATGTAGAGAAGGTATGACACAACGCAACTATTGCATAAGAAGCTGACTCAAACACACATGATCAAAGAAGTGGGAAAATTAAAGCAATTGCAGACTAGAGACACAAGGATCTATCTGCAAAAGCATGCATAGCAACTCAAAAGAAATAACTTGACAGTACCTTGAAGTTGAACAAATGGTGGTCAAGGGCAATTACTTTTGAGAGGGATGCAATGCCTTTGTAAAGAAAAAAAAAGCGAAAAGAGGAGAAAAAATGGCTGCAATTTCATATTTGACTACAAGTTGGAAAAATACCAAAGATATGCTGATAGATCTAAACGATGACACCATAACAGCAGTATATAGGCTGCCAACACACACCAAAATATGTATGACAAAGCCAAAGGAATAAATGAAGCAATGGAAGAGCAGCATTTCAACCATTGTTTCATCCTCTATCCCAACTTCAGTTCTGCACCTTGTGATCCCTTCAAGTTCAATCTCTATTCTGCTCCACAATTCAGCTCTATCATTCACTCTTCGGAAATTCAATGGTTAGTCGTTATGATAACTCTAGAGAAAGTGATAGATGTAGGTTAGTTTTACCATCATATATTTGTTTGTCATTGTATGTACCATAATACAACAAACAAACTACTTCAGAAATGCCAAAATATTCCTAGTGTGGCATACTTAATAATGGTTAATTCAACCTAAGTTATAAGGGTAATCAATGACTTGACCATTGTGGACAACTGTTGCACCTAATTTTCATGTTTTCTTATGCATACAAGTTGTCTTTGGTAGTTTCAAGATCTCCATCATTTTGGATTGTCCTATACTATGAAATCCACCCCTATATTTGGATCCAAATAGCTCATGATCAGCAACATCAATGTGTATATTCCATAGAAGCATTAATCGTCAAAAAATCGCAAAAAGTCACGATTTTTTTAAAATTGACGAACTTCACGATTTTTACCTAGAAAAAATCACAATTTTCTCTAGCATGTGACTAGGGAAAAATCATTGAAATTGCAAATTTTATCATGTTTAAATTGTGAAAAATTTGCTATTTGTGCAAATGTTCCACGGAGTTTGGGATGGGGACAAGGGAACGGCGGGGGAGGCGTTTCCGGGATGGGAGACGGGGGGCCTAAGTTTGGGGACGGCAGGGGGACGGCGGCCGCGGGGTGGCGCTGAAATACATATAGTACTTGAAAAATTAGTTATAAAAAGATGTATAACAATATAATTATACAACTGTAGAAGCCTACAGAATAAGTAAAGTTAACACATAAAAACAAAAATTAAAACTTAAAAGTTTTTAAAATGTGGTCTCATGGATTCAGGTTGTCATTGCAATATTGCAGGATATGCACAAAATGGATTGAAAATATTTATATTATTGAATCTTCAGAAATAAGATTGACAAAAACTAAGAAATGAGAATCAAAAAATAAAAAAATAAAAAAACAGTTTTAAACTTTTAATTGTAAATACTAATTCTAAAACATTTAAATTTTTTTCTACCCTCCTCCAACGATTTACATTGTAGTTTGTAATGTATGCAAAATGTGGAAGCAGTGGCAACCTGATCGAATGCCTCAATGAGACGATGGCTCTTTGAGGCATTCGGTTCCATGAGATGATAGCTCTTTGAGGCATTCGCTTCCACATTTTGCAAGCTTAGCCCAGCACCAGTCTTCATAGTTCGCTTCAGCTCTTCAACTCACACGATAACGGAGGATAATATTTGCGAATGAAATATTACATTGGCATTCATTGATTCAATAATAATGATTGATTTTTTTAAAAAAAATTAATTAAACATAAAACTTTAACTTTAATTTGTTTTTTTAATTTTTTTGACTTAAATCAATGTTTTTTCAAGGGGGACATCTAGGAGTTTTCTTGGGTGGAGGAGACGTCTGGAAGTCTCCCAGAAGTTTCCTTGGAGTCTCCCATGCAGAAACAGCTAGGAAACGTCTCCCTTCAAGAGGAGACTTCTAGGAAACGACGGAGAAACGTGGAGACAACAAGGGGACGACGGAGGGACATTTCCTAGGCGTCTCCTCGTCTCGAAAACGTCCTTGTCTCGGTTCCGGGAGGCGTGTCCCTGTAGAACACTGATTTGTGCTCCCACAAAAAAAAACCTAAGAACACGTTTTTAGGTATATATTTGCAATCGCAATTTCTCTATATAATTTGCCATCGACTACAAGTTAGGATGCGAAGAGAGGTGCTAGGATGTGAAGAAAGGTACTGGGACATGGAGTGAGAGTCGAGACTGCCTATTATAGTTTAGTCTATTTTTTATTTTTTATTTTTTTATAGGTTGGTGTTCATGCTGGCTAGCTTTAAGTATTTCACCTTCGCCTTTGTTCATTTTGTGCATTAAATCTATTTGTCAGGCAAAGGATGCTTTGTGTTGTAATTAATAGTGGCAACATTTGGTGGGTCCAAATCATGTTTAGAGTTATTATATTTAAAACCCACATCCATGTAGTGAAATGAACTAAATTTAATGTCTTTGAGTTGGCAAGTAGACCCAAAATGATTATTTGGTAGCATTCTAGACAATTTATTGTTGTGTGGCTTAGTTTATTTTTCAAGGACTTCCAGAAGAGTTGTAGTTAAGTCTTACTTTTAGTTTATGAATTTCCTCGCATGTAAGATCCTAGACTCACATGAAGATTTAAAATCTAGATTTCTTTGGACAATTTCCATGAGTCAACCTTAGAGTATGTGCCTTGATCTTTATAAATCTGACAAGCCCAAGATCATCACTGGACCTGAAATGTTTATCAAGTGAAATTCAAGCTTTTTTGTTTGTAGGAGGTTAGAATTTGCTAACTTGTTCATCGAAAGCTCCCGTGAACTTGAGAGGATTATGTGTTAGTTTCCTTTCAGATTTTACTTCTGGTTTTGTTTCTAGTTTGCATTGCTTTGAGTTAGAAGTTTTTTATCAAGAAGGTTTTCATGATACAAAAAGCATACTAAGGGATAAAAAAGGTTGTACAAAAGTATCAATTTCCAAGGCCCATAATCACCCCCAGTTAACAATATTGCACATTCTTGTGCAATCTTAATTGCTCTATTCTAGATTGCACTCAATGGCAAAGAGGCAAACTTCTCTAAAGTCATAGGGCTCTTCCTGGTTTTCTTCAATCTTCTACAATCATTTGTTTCTACACTTGGATTCACTAGAACTTCGCTAGTCCAATCAAGGATAGAATACCTTAACATGGGAAATGAAACTTCAATCCTATCTACTCATGCTCTTGATTTTGTGCATCACCTTTGTACAATTCCAATTTTCCATTGCAGCTGGAAAATTTTGAGCAAAGAATGACTCCTTCAATGCTATTGTAAGTTCATTTCACCTTTGTTGACAACTTGCATAAGTCGCTTTCCTTGTCTCTACTACAAGTTCATCCACATATCTAATGACAATCTTCTATTGATGTTGCGCATTGCTCCTTATTTGGACATTTTTCATTAATTCATATAGTTCATGTACTACCTCATTTGTCCAAAGAAACTCAATATTTACCATGAGTTTTGCATTGTTTTCTTCAGCTGAGTAGGTTGCCATCTGATGACTTATCTTTGCTTCATTATGAAGATAGTAAGAGAATGTTCTTAATGTCACATCCCCAAAAAAAGCATTGGACTTCCATTTTGTTTCCAATTTAAGAATGTGGTTTTGCTGATAAAATTCCAACATTTGATCCCTACCTTCTTTTGCACAAGAAAACTATAGCAAAAACTTCTTGGTCTACTAACATCTAAAGGAATATCTAAAATAACCCAAACCCATTAAAACTAGAACCACTACACCTTAAGATAGATGGCACAGACCCTAGCTCAGGGTCTGCATTCTATGATATGACCTAATAAATGGCAGATTTCTTTAGTTAATTGCTTCAGGACTGAAATTACATCCTCTTTTTCTTCAACCTTATCCTTTCCTAATGCCAATTACTTCTACAATTCCTGCATTTCTTTCCTCAACATTGTCATCTTCTACTTTGTAAAATCCCCCCCAATACAATTTTTTGCGATTTCTGATTAGTTTGACAATGTAAACATTCTGTCAAATGGTTGACATGCTCATTGGACTGAGTTACTTTCAGTGGTTATATAGTTTGCAAAGTACATATATTAAATTCAACATATATACAACTCCATACATTGCATTATTTCAGTTTATGCATTCATCAGAATGAAACATAGAAACATCAACAGTAATATTTCTGATCAGCAGCAATAACAGTACATACATTATCAGATATTCAATTCACAGTCCATATTATTAAATACCATTTTGCTAGACTCCAAAGGTAAATGGCGGCTTCTAGTGAAGTGTCACGGCTAGCAAATGATGATCATAGCTGAGAGAGAAAGGTGGTGGTGAGTGTAGCAGTCGGCCCTCTACAAGAAGTCGCACCCAGCAGGTTTCCACATGCTCAACAATGACCTTGCACCTCTTTCAGAACAGACCACAGCAGCAAGATGAATAGCGATGGGATTTTGGGCAGGCCCGCGCCCTCCTGAAAGCCCCACAACCCCTGTCTAGTGCCCACGGCTCAATACAACACTGCTACACCTCCTTATGGCAAGAATAATGGCTCAAATTTGTCTCCGAAGAGACTCACAAATTTGCAATGAAGAACACTGTGAAAGACCTGAGCAACCTCTCCAACTGACCAACTAGGGTGGATTAGTCTCACCATTGAACCCAATCGCCCAAGGGTTACTGTCCTAGAGCCAAGAACTCACAAAGCTTCTCAAATCACCAATAGCGAAAATAATCAAGCATAATGCAAATGAGCGCTCAACTCCACTTTAAATATGCCTTGCACTTTTCCCGCTCAAATAATAAAATGTCTCTTATTATAAAGTGACTTTATAAGGTACCTTTTTAATATTTCCCCAAAGTCACTTTATAACACCATTTAATCTAATTATAAAATATTACCTTATAAATGTACTTTTTCGCCAAGCAACATTAAATAATTAAATTAATCGATTCCCTTTAACTATCTATAGCCCACGGGAATTAAATAGGCTATTAAGTCCTCCTAGAGCGATCCGTGGAAAGGGGACATTACATACTTCTGCCTTACTTTGTTGAATGAATAATTTTCAAACATTCTCCAAGAGGAAATCAAGGTGTGGCGTTTGCGACCCATTCCCTAGTATCCAACTGTGAGACTTGAATTTTGAGATCCCCAATCTCTTTTTCCTGTGGTTGCAATTTATCCGTGTTTGTTTATTAATTTGTCAATTTCAAGACAACTCAAACCAAAACAATATGTGAGGTAAAACCTCTTTTCAAATTACAAGGGGAAGTTCCTTGAGATCTAACTACCCTAGACACTAAACTATAGACAAAATACACAGTTATAAACAATATACAATATTCTCTTCAAAGGGTTTTGCATAAATGAGATAACTATCTGCCAAACTTTTTGCCTAAAGTATAAGCACAAAACCGATTAACAACTCTTGTCTCACAAGCATGATTTTCAGATATTAAAAATGAAAGCAACTAATGTAAATGCACAAACACAACTTCCTACTGGATAATACCTAAAGCATAGACCAATAATCTGATGCATATCAGATTTCAACGCAATCACAACTCAAATCAACAACATATTACTTAGTTTGCATGCAAAGTTACAACCTAAGCACACAAATATCTCTTCTTTATATTCATGAAATTACAAGTAAAATAAATGCAGACATAGATTGACACATTACCTTCAAACTTTATCATTCATGCCTTCAAACTTTCTTGTGGCCTTTGATGCCAAACTAGATTGAATTAAAATGCTTTTGCAGATTTGATCATAATGCCAATCAAAAAGGCTTTGCATGGACACCTTGCAAAATCAATTTTGGGTACAACAAAGGTTAAATGCAACAGGTGTTTGAATGATATCACTAGTGGCATTTATCGCTTCAAATGGCATTTGATAAAGGAGCCAGGAAAAAACACTGCTCCTTGTCCAACATGCTTTGCACATGTCACATATCAGGCAAAATAGGCTCTTCATGTGATTCCTAAGTAAAAGGCAAAAAAGGCAAGAATTGAGGTTGAAATAGGTTATAATTCTACAAATGCTAGAAGGAATTGCTTGGATGAGGAAGATGATGCAAATGAGTTTTTCAAGGAATCTGGGTCAACACATTCTTCTACAGCACGTGGCCCAAACACAAGTGGAGGAAACATTAATGCTTTTTTCACACCTCGTACTACACCAAAATCACAGACCACATTGGAGAGTACAAGATGGAGGAAGAATGTCCATGAACAAGCAAAGAAGGCAATTGCAAACTTTTGGTACTACTCTAGCTTGCCATCCCATGTTGCTAGGTCACCATATTGGCAAGGTATGGTGGATGCTATTGCAACTACAGGTCTTGGGTTCAAAGCCCCATCTTATGAGACATTGAGGGTTGGTATACTCAATAATGCAGTATAAGATGTTAATGATGCTGTTAATGAGTATCAAATAGAGTAGGTTAAGACTGGTTACACCATAATGTCAAATGGATGGACAAACAAAAGAAATTAAACGCTCATCAACTTCCTCGTCTCTTGTGATATTGGCACTATATTTTTTGAATTTTGTGGATGCATCAAATACAATCAAATCTGCAGCTCCATTGTTCCAGATGTTTAACCAAGTCGTCAAAGATGTAGGGCCAAAAAATGTGGTTTAGTTTATTACAAACAATGTTGTTGCTTGTGTTGTTGTTGGTACACTCTTGATGCACAAATACCCCTCTATATTTGTTACCTCATGTGCAGCAAATTGCCTTAATCTAATCCTAAAGGACATTGGAAAACTTGAATGGGTTAAACAGATATTGCAAAAGTCTCGCACAGTTACAAAATTCATCTATAATCACACGAGGGTTTTGTGCATGATGCATTCTTTCACCAAGGGCAAGGAGCTAATTCGACCATTGACAAGATTTGCAACACACTTCCTTGCACTACAGACTCTTTGCCAACAAAAAATGAATTTGAAACGAATGTGTGTTTCAAAGGAGTGGATGGAGTTTGGCTTCACAAATTAAGCAGATGGCATAGCAATGGCAGGGTACGTATTCTACTAGTTTTTGGGATGAGGCTTAACAAGTTGTAGAATTTCAAAGCCTCTAGTAAAATTCTTGAGACTAGTAGATGGGGACAACTCCCCCATGGAATATTTGTATGAGGCGATGGATAGGGCCAAGGAGGTGATGAGAAGTAGGATGGAAAATAACAAGGACAAGTATATGCCATTATGGAACATAATTGATAGAAGACGGGATCGACAGATGCACTCTCCTCTCCATGCTGCAAGATACTATCCCAATCTAATGTTCTTATATAACTCTTCATTCAGACATCATGATGTTGAAATTAGCAGGGTTTGTTCATATGCATGGAGAAAATGTTTCCTACCATAGAATAATTGCAGGCAGCTATGGCAGAGTTGCCAATGTACAAGCAAGCAAGGGATTTTCTCTCATCTAAGGCTGTCGTGGAAGGTAGGAAGACCTTCCAACCATGTAGACTCTATAAACTTGTGATAGTCTCTCTATTTTGTGGGCATGATCATTAAATGTGTTAAGATTTTAAGATATTCTTACATGATATCATCTCCATATAATGTGTTTTCCAATGCAATGGTGGGATGTTTTTGGTCACAAAACCAAAAATCTTAGATGAATGGTGAGATGCATTTTGAGCCAACCATGCCATTCATCCACTTGTGAGCATACTTGGAGTGTTTTTTAACACATACATCCCAAGGAACGCAACCGCCTAGCACAACGATGGCTAAATGACTTGGTGTTTGTTAACCACAACCTCTGCTTGAAGCTAAAGAAAGCTCAAGGTTAGAGTTTTAATATACTTGCAGTCAATTGAATTTGTATTCATAATGTTTTCCACTTGTAAGGCCAAGACTAATTTCTACATGGACAAAAACAGGTACTATTGAGGATGATGAGCCAATTGACCTTGATTAGATTGATCTAGAGTCTGAGTGGACTGTGGTTAATGATGACTTTCTTAAGCCTGAGGATTTTGAGATCCTGGAAGCCAACTTGAATAGTCATGAGGTTGAACAAATTAGGAGAGGCTATGACCTAGGAGCTTCACCATCATGACCTATTGCCTTCTAGCATAGCTCTATTTGTAGTAGCAAGAGTCACCGGATACATTTCATTTTTGGAACTTTGTATTTAATTTACAGGTTGACTTTGTACAAACTTACAAACTATATTGTAATTGACATTTGGTCAACTATCACCCTCTAGTAATTATTTATGCACTATGAAGTATGTTTTGTGCAATGCAATGTAATCAATGATATGAATATAAAAAAAAAAAATCTATTTTCTACAATTCATCTGTTAAAACTCTCTATTTTATTTGCTTTTCATTTCTCTATGCTATGGAAATGACTTTAAATTTCGAAAAAGAGTAGTTTCTGTCTCTTTTTCTACAATTTTTTATGTTTTTTTTAAATCCAATTTTTCCCATTTTTTTCAAATAATCTTACACTTTTGGTTTTGACAATTTTTTCCTCAAACGATTTTTGCTGCTATGGTATATTCTATTTCATATTTTCCCATAATTTATATGAATTTGTATCTCGTACTGTAAATGCTTCCTCATTGAACTTGTACATTGTTGAATGTTTTATTTTTTATCTATATTACACACCTACAGTGGACTACAATGGCATAGGTGACTCCAGGTGATATTTATCATAGGTCGATTCCAATGGCAAGGTGTTCTCCGCATTTTGCATGCTATCAGTCAGTAACAGAGTCCCTGGTGCAGCTCCAACGAATAAGTATGTCCACAAAGAAATGTTATCTGTCATTTATGAAATAAATTGATGATTTCTCAATACAATGATTGAGCTGTTTGTTGTGTAAAATTAAATATTATTGATTTCAGAGAAACATCATGTATTAGTTGCACTCACTATGTGATAGATCATTCTAGTGCCATCATAATGACAATTTGAGGCCACGGGCACAGATTAAAAGTTATCTCGTGAAAATCCAAGGGCCAAGTATTGGAAATAGTATGCTGATAAGAGCGTGGAATTGTCTTTCTATCCTGATATGATCCAAAACATAGCTACTGCTAAACTAAACAGAATAGAAATCTGAACTTTAAGCTTATAGAAAATCTGTAACTGCATTGAAAACTGAAAACTGTTTTCTACCCTGAAAATCTACAATTTCTAGAATCAAAAACACAAATTTCTGTACATTAAAATAAACCAAACACGGCTCTGAAAAGGCAATATTAGACAGAATATTAGATCAAGAGGCTTCCCTAAGAGGGTTTGATCCCCATCTCAGGCTTACATTCCCCACCACATTATAAATGCTGCATTCAGCCAAGAAAATAAGTCTGCAGTAGACTATAGCTTGTAAAACAGAATTCTACAAAACTTTTCAAACCACGGTACAGGTTGGTTACATGCATTCTTATCCTGCATAATTAGCCAAGATAACAATCTGTTAAGGCTATGGTCCCATGGAGGTGGGCTGCCTAAAATTTCACAACAGGTACAGTTGAGATAACTTAGGAGTTTTTTGGGGAGGAAGTAGCTCCATCGATGTATAAATTCTCTTCTGGTAAGAAATTTAGGTGAAGATCTAAAATAGGGAAGTGAAGATGACTGATTTGGAAGTATACTAATGCATGTGGGTTTTGGTGTAACAGCGAATCTACATGCAGTATCAGAGCTTTGAACCAGGTTTGATTCCCCCAGTTAATGTCAGAGGGGGAATGTTGTACAAACCGCCACACCTCTTAGAATAGATCTTGTGAACTAACCACCAACCTGGAGGACTGAAGATTCCAGATTTCGAAGTTTACTGATCATGCAAGCTTTGGTGTAATGACAAATCTAAAAGCTGCCACCTAGACATGAAAATCCCTAAGCTGGTGGGGGAACCTCCAGCCCACTTTCCAATACCAGCTTAGAATACAGTCCCACGGAAGGGACCTGGGCGCGTATTTTTACACTGGGGTAGTCCTGACTTCCATGTAATTGAAAAAGAAGTGGCTACAGGGTAAAAATGACTCTTTTTTCGGCAAAACAGGAGCCCCACACTTGCAGATGGGGGCCAAAAATTTCCTCCACCACCTTAGGGACTTTTACATGTCAGCATAACATTTATTTACATCAAATTTCTCTCTCTTTCCTTTCAATAAACCAAAATGAATCTCCTTGAGCTCTCTTTCATCCTGAAGTTGGATCACGGAGTGTGATTTGAAATGTTGATGAAAAACTAGCACACAATCAAAATCCAGAAATAGAAAAATTGTAAGCATTATGTATTGTGGAAACCACATTGCAGTAATCAAATTTCTTTTTGCATATATTCTCATTGTAGGATCTTCATATTCTCTTAAAATTTCTTAAGAACAAAAGAATTTAAAAATTCATAGAAAATCTTCATTTCAATTCTGTAGCCGATTTTTTTCAATAGCATAGAGCTGTCCTCAATGTAGAAATAAGAATCCAAGCCCCTTAAGGCCATGGGACAACATCCTAAGAACGAAACAATTCTCAGAATAGTTTAACTGAACCTTTTGGCATGAAATATGCAATTTTGGAAAATATTTTTAATATAGAAAGGACAACAATATATAATTTTTCTGGCGACATTTCTATCCTGATTTAGAAACGATTCGAAAAGAAGCTAACTGGGATCATTAGACGTTCTATATGGCTGCCGTATGAACGAAATTGTGGGCGTTTGGCATTTGTTAATATAGTAACGAAGAGCATGTCAACTTTGGCACTTAGGAAACTGCACAATGAATTATACATGCAATTCCATTCCATGCAAAGAAAATATTAACAATCATGATTACATGTCTGCGGGTAAGTTGTGGAAGGATTGATACGAGCACAGCCGAAAATATATAATTGGAATTCAAAGGTAAACCTATGAATGCCCTTCCATGAATAAATAGCATCTGCTGGTGAAGTGTGAAGTGTGAAGTGTGAAGTGCAGTGGAGTTTACCTTGCGTGAGTAGATATCAGCGAGAGCAGCTCCCCAGCCATCATTTGCAAAGCTGAACTGGACAATGGACGATCCAAACAGAACAAAAAGCGGCCTTGCTGGCCCGACCATCCTTCCAAGTTACGCCCTCTTTCCTTGTTCACACCCGCTGATGAAGTTGAATCTGTAATCAATGACCCAACAAACCTCGCACGGCAGATGCATTTGAGATTCACGGAAGGAAGGGGAAGTAGCTGGGGCTGCATTTAAGGTTTGTGACACTGTCATTGTCATCTAAGGTCTGCGAGTTGTCATTGTCATTCAAGGTCTGCTGGATTATTAGGTAGAGTGTCCCGACTTTTTAGATTTTGGTTTCCCAAAACCAATTCCACTCCTTTACGCGAATTGATTAATATGCCCACCTTTTGATATCAATCCTTCTGTTAAATTGGAGGGCTCATTATCTAGCTAAATTCGAGGTAGGGTTTACAGTTTCAGAAGCTTTCTTTGTCCTCTCGATGTTAAAAAGTCTTTTATTCTATTTTATTCTTAAATTTTGTACTTTATATTTCTACAATGGTAAAATTTGCATCATAAATATAGAGTCTTTTTGTAAAGTTTAATTTAATTATATAATTTTATAGTCAAATTTTTTTAATTTATATGAGATTTTAATTTTGAATCAAATTTATTAATTTATTTTATGATTTTATTTTTTCAATCAAATTCATCTATTTATATATTTTATTTATTTATATTTATTTATTATTTTGTATCATAATTAATGTAGATATATTCAATATATTTTGTAAAATTCATCAAGGAAATATATTTTGCAGCGGCAAGACCATAGGAACCCTTGGGGTTTCAGGCGACACCAGGGTTTACAGTATGGAGGAGAGGCTCAATATCGTTGGCCTTTCAACAATCGAAGGGGCAGAAACGGGCAGCAACACGGAAGGGTTCCTCTAGGGCACGGAAGGCTTCAGGCAATCAGAATGAAAGAGTTGGGCTTCCAGAGAAATTTAATGGGAAAGAATGGAATGTTGCTCGAAACGTGGAAAGATTTCGTTCAACGGTATTAACTGAGAAGGTAAACATTTCTCGGATACAGGAAAAGTTCTAGAGGCCCAAAAACCATGTGGGCCTGGCAAGCTCCAGCAAGGTAAACCCTAATCATTCTTTGGTTATGTCGTTAATGGTAGGAGATAGAGAATGGAATGATTGTAATTTTTTTGAAAGCACGCGCTTTTTCATGAAATGGGGGGGGGGAATGGTTGGCATTCACAAAAATTAGGGCTTGGTGTGACACCCATTGGGGGAAAACCTGCGCCCTCAAAACTTTAGAGAACGGGTTTTATTTGGTGACCTGCCAAACTGCGCGGGACAAGGATTGGATATTGAATAGTGGTCCCTTCATGTTGGATGGGTGGGGGCTTTTTATTTTCGATTGGAGTCTGAACTTCAACCCCAACTCAGTCGTTACAAGTGAAGTGCCTATCTGGGTTAAGCTCAAGAACCTACCATAAGAGTATTGGGGTCAAGACACTCTAAAACAAATTAGTAATAAGCTAGGTGTGTTTGTGAAGGCAGAGGAAAACGTGGATAAGTCATATTTTAGCATGTATCCAAGGATTTACATTTTGTGGCAAGCCATTCACCCATTATCGAAGATCCTAGAACTGAAAACTGGTGAGGGCGAATGGTGCCAATTGGTGGAGGTGGATGAGAATCTTGGGATTAGCACAAGGCAACCAAGGAACAATCTTATAGAGGGGTCAAGCTCAAACTTGGACAAGGGGAAAGACTTAACACAAACTTTTTAGTAAAGGAGGTGGTTAGGCTATCAGAACCAATTGATGGAGAATCCCAGTGGAATCAAATGATTTGGGGTTGTTTGGAAGAACAACTAAATCAATCCTCAACAATGGAACCAGGGTGTGTTGTAGATGTGGAAGGGGCCCAGAAATATGTTTTTGAAAATGCATCAGCTTTGAAAAGAAATTTGGTTCTGGAATCTAAGGAGGTGGGGTCAATAGATAATGAAAACTTAGTGGTAGAGACAGCGGATCTGGGGACGAAAGATAGTCGTCTAAGCAATGGTGTTGGGCTTACTGAAAAAGGAAATTGTCTTGTTTATTCTATATTGGTGTTGATCCCTAATTTCCTCTCGTAGATTGAGGGGATGCATGAGAAGAATGAAGTTGTTAGTCAGGAACCCTCTTCCTTCCCCCCCTCGAATAACAACGATATTGGACTTATCTGTAACCGAGGTGAGAAACCTGATGACTTCGAGAACCAAGTTGACCCAATTTGTAAGAGGTGCAATGGTCTGGAAAATGATAAACTTCAGGAGGAAAATTTAGTGATTGAGGAGGACGAGGTCATTTTTAAGGATATTAAAATTTCCCCCATTCAAAATCTTGAAAGTCGGTTTGACGAAACAAGAGATAGTGGGGGTAATATCGAAGACTCTGAATCAGATTTGATCTCAGAGGATGAAGAGGGTGCAAAATATTTGTTAGACTTGAATAGATGTGTCGAAATAGTGGAAAAGAGGTCACTCGAGCAAACTGATGCATCCAATCCAAGGGTGAAGATTGGGGAAAAAAAGAGACGTGGACCTAAAACCAATCGAATGAGATTGAAGCTAGTTGGCAATGCTACTGGTCAAAGCAAATTGAGATCGAGAAAAAGGCTATGCCTTTTCCTGACAGTCATGAAAATCCTTTCGTATAATGTCAGGGGCTGCAATTCCCCTTACAAAGTGCATTTGATCAAAAGATGCTTTGATCAAATGAGACTGGATCTAGTGCTTTTTCAAGAAACAAAAATCAAGGAAGAAGATTTTGATTGGTTTAAGAGTCACTTTAGCAAGTGGAATTGTGTTCTTTCTGGAGCGATGGGTGCTTCAGGGGGAATTGGGATGTTATGGAATGAATCAATTATCGAGGTTCAACTCACCCAACAAGATAGGTACTGGCAATGGTTGAGTGTTAAATCCAAGCAGCTCAGAGTTAATTTCTCGATCTTAAATGTGTATGGCCCAATCAATAATAATTTGAAAAATGATCTTTGGCGTGACCTTTCTGCAATTTTGGGTAATGGGGAGGAAAGGATGTTTGTTTTAGGTGGTGATTTCAATGCGGTTCTGAGGACTTCAGATAAAGGGGGAGGTGTGTGTTGGTCTGGTCAAAAACAATAAAATTTGAGTGATTTTGTCATTGTAAATGGCTTGTTCGAACTTCCTTTTAAAAGTGGGGATTTCACCTGGACCAATCGTAGGAGTGGTTTTCTTAATATTGTTAAGAAGTTGGGTCGCTTCTTTTTGTCTAGGAATTGGGATTCTCAAATTTGGACCCGTGAGGTAGAGATTGTTCATGTGTCTGATTCGTATCATTATCCAATCTACCTGAGAATCCAAGATGAGATCACTTTGGATCGATGCCCCCTTAAGTTTGAAGCAATGTGGTTTCGAGATGCAGGTTTTAAAGATTTAGTGCAGAACTGGTGGAAGAATGCACCAGCCCGCTCTGGTAACAAAGCTTTTATCTTTTTTTAAAAACTACAATTTCTAAAGGTACAACTCAAACGATGGAATAGGGAGTCTTTTAGGAACATCTTTGTAGAGAAGTATAGGTTGGAAGAGAAATTGAAAATTTTGCATTCCAAAGTTATTGAGAAAGGGATGGATGATGATGATTTTGCTATGGAAAGATGCCTGAATAAAGAATATGTTGAAACCCTAGCTAGGGAAGAGGTTTATTGGCGGTAGAAATCTCGAGAGACATGGCTAAAAGATGGGGATCGAAACACAAAGTTCTTTCATAACTCGACGAAGATGCGAAGGTCCTGCAATAAGTTTTTTTCAATAAAGGATGCTTCAAGTACTATGAGAAATAATGTTGGTGAGGTTAATAAGGCCGCGGTTCAATATTTCATGAAGGCCTTTTCTATCGATGAAGATGTGGTACATTATGATCTCAATATCTTAGATATAATCCCTACTTGTTTTTTATTTTTTTAAGATAAGCACTACCTTTATGGGGGTAGTTCCCAGAAGATATAATCCTTACTTGTGTGTCTGAAACTCATAATGAAATGTTGATGGGGGTTTTCACTATCAATGAAGTGAAGAAGGTTGTTTTTGGGTTGGGTAGTGATAAGGCCCCAGGGTCTGATGGCTTTTCTACAAAAAAAATTCAAAAATTGTGGGTTATATTTGCAATTGATATTTGGGAGGTGGTTGAGGAATCGTGAAGGGATGGGTTTGTTCTCAAAGATTTCAATAACACTTTTATAGCCTTAATTCCTAAAAAGCAGGTGATCGAGTCCTTTGAGGATTTTAGACTGATTTCTTTGTGTAACACTATTTATAAAATTATTTCGAAGGTTGTTGCTAATAGGCTAAAAACGGTCTTGGAGTCAGTCATTTATGTGGAGCAAAGTGGTTTTTCTCCTAACAAATCTATTTTTTGAAGGTATAATTGTTGCCCATGAAACTATTCACTCTGTTCGTTTGGCAAAGTTTGAAAGAATGATGGTCAAGTTAGACATAAAAAGAGCTTATGATGAGGTTAATAAAGATTTCTTGCTAAAGGTCCTTGAAATCTTTGGGTTCTCTATGGATTGGGTGGCCTGGATCAAGAGTTGCATATGCTCTCCACATTTTTGTGTTCTCATGAATGGGAGCCTTCAAGGTTTCTTTGACTCAAGTAAAGGGATAAGACAAGGCGACCCTATATCTCCCTTTCTTTTTATTATTTTAGTTGAAGTGTTAGGGAGGCTAATTTCGAAGAAAAATAGCATTGGGCACTGGAAAGGGATCAAAATTGCAGAGGGTATTGAATCTCTTTCGCATTTGCAATTTGTTGATGATACCTTTTTGATGGGTGAAGCTTCCTTTCGTGAAGCTAGATTGATGAAGGAAACACTTGATGCTTATGGCAAAGCTTCTAGGCAGCGCATCAACTAGCGTAAATCTAAAATTTTATTTTTCAACACTCTAATTCAAAAGCAATTGGAAGTGTGCAGAATTCTTGGTATGAAGCCTGGGTCTCTACCCAGTAAGTTTCTTGGAATCCCATTGTTTGGGGGGCCTAGCAAGTCTCACATCTGAAAAGATTTAGTGGATGCTTGTTTGAAAAGGTTGGATGGGTGGAAGAGTAAGTGGCTAATAGTTGCGGGAAGACTTCTAATGTTAAAATCAGTGGAATCAACAATCCCGATGTATTCCATGATGTGTTTGAAAATTCTCAAGAAAGTGGTAAATGTTGTTGGCTAGAGTATGAGAAATTTTTTCTGGAATGGTGCTAATGAATAGGACAAAGTTCCTCTCTTAGCATGGGATAAGATTTGACAATCAAAAGAAAAAGGCGGGGCTGGCTTGAGAAATTGGCAAGTGATGAATGAAGCTCTCGGAGCTAAACTAGTGTGGAATATGTATTCAAGACTGGATCTCCTTTGGGTTAAAATACTCAAGGCTAAGCATTTGGATTCAACTGAGAATCATAGGATTTTCACCATTCGGAACCTGCCCAAGGGGTCTGCTATATGGAATTTCATTATTTCTTGTAGGCCTATCATTTCAAATCACATATCTTGGTAGTTGGGGAATGGAATGAAGGCTAATTTTTGGGATGGCTCCTGGGATGGGAAACCAACATTGAAGGATAATGACGACTTGCAAGATATTAGAGACACTATGATTCAAAAATGGGGTGTTAAGGTGCGGGATTATGTGGAGTCAAAAATGGGAATTTTTGGTAGGGAATGGGTTTGGAAGAATGTGGATGGTGAAGGTTTACCTTTTCAGCAAATGACAAGGATGAAGGCAATATTTCAGGAAAGAAAGTTTTTTTACGGATGTTATGCGATTAAAGTCAGCTATCAACTTTTGAATCAACAAGAGGGTGATATCTTTTGGGCCAAGAAATTGTGTTGGAGCAAGGTTTGTTTACAGAAAGCTGGCACCTTTGCTTGGCTTGCCGTGAAAGGAAGGATTTTGTCAAGGGAAAGAAGAAAAAGGCTTGGTTTTGCAGGGCCAACAAAGTGTGTGATGTGTGATAAAGTTGAAGAGACGATGGACCATTTACTCTTCCATTGTGATGTAGCTACTGAATATTGGAATTACTTGAGAAGGAAACTCAGGTGGCATAGTCCCCTCCAGAGGACTCTTAAAGGAGTTTTTGAGAGTTGGTCTTCTATTTAAAGGAAATTTGTCCTATCAAGTATTTGGATGTGTAGCCCATCTATTTTGGTGTGGGAGATTTGGAAAGAGAGAAATAGGAGATTTTTTCTTGAAAAATAGGAGGACACTAAGAGGTTGTTAAGTAGAATTGACACTACAATTGAGGAGGTTGTTGGAAATGCAGCTTCTCAAGCCTTGGGGTTAAGGATTCCATATACAGTGGGTGATCAAATTGTGAAAAGAGAATGGCCAAGAATTAAGATAAGAACTAGCCAAAGTAGTGGGGCAATGGAGGAGAAACCTGCATGTAAGGATGTTCTTTGAGAGTGTCTGACCATTGGATGGCATAAGGTGAATTTTGATGGGGCCTCTAAAGGCAACCTAGGTCCCTCAGGGGTTGGTGCTTTAATTAGATATTGGCAAGGCAATATTGTGGCTTTTGGGGCTAAAAGGCTAGACAATGGGACTAATAATGTTGCAGAAGCTAAAGCAACTTTGATAGGTGTGGGGTTAGCTCGATCTATGGGTGTGCGCAAATTACACCTTGAAGGTGATTCAATGATTATTATCCAAGCCATTGCAAATGGGGGTGCAATTGCATGGCATTTGCAGGGTCTAATCAGGGCAATCTTAAAGGAGTTGGAAGGATTTGAGGAGTTTAAGTTAAGCCATATTCGGAGAATGGGTAATTGTGAAGCCGACAACCTTTCAAATTGGGCGGTCTCCTTTGCCAACGAAGGTGATTTGGAATTTGAATATCTTAGGTGTGTGGAGCTAGGGGTAACTATCTGAGGTGGATGTTGATTCATCAAGATGACGGGGGGTGATGTCGTTAATAACTCATCGTAATTTATCGCGGGGGAGTGATGTTTTTTCCATGATTCCTTATGAATCATGGAAATAATAGCTAGTTGTAGGCTTTTGAGATACTGTCAGGGATGAAGTACAAAAAATTGACACCCAAATTTCAAGGAAGGGGCAGACGTCCTTGGGTGATGTGGAATGTCTTTTCGTTTGTGTTCAAGCGATAACTTATTGAATGTTGGCGGCGATGAAAGATTTGCATTAATGATGACTGGTGGGTGAGGCTTAGTTGTTGGACTTGGCACATTTTAGAGGTCTTTTATGGATATTTAGGCAGGCTAGGTGTATTCAGATTGTGCAAAGTGGTCAGGTGCTTGGGGGAAGCTGCAGTATCACGATGGAGGCTATGTATTCCTTTAAGACCTAGTTGCAACAGAAGGCATTTTTTGGTTCAGTTACAAAGTTTAGACTTAAGTTTATTTTGAAGTGGTCATTTGATGATGTTGTGGAAGCAGTATTGGAAGTGTTGGGAAGATTGTTTATGGAAGCAATGCACACACGAATAATAAATGTTGACATCACTTCGATGATTTTTTCATGGGGCCTGGAATTAAGTGAGGAAGTAAAGATTATTAGGTGGGTAATGGTTTCGCTCTTCGACAAGGAGTTGCTTCTAGGAATGGACTCCTTTCAGGAGTGAGTTGTCTTGGGGGTGGGATATGATATATCAAAGGGTTTCAAGGATATGGAGGACGCAAAGGAGCTTGGAGTCGTCCCATTCATGAGGTGGCGTAGGAGGCTAGACAAATATGCATACAGGATGGAGATGTTAGTAGCCTGGGAGAATCTAAAATTGGTTTTAAGAAGGCACGAATTTGAACCGGACCAGGTGGAAATGGCGGTGGGAGTTCCATTAACGGTTCTCAGGAAGAAATGTTCGCAAAGTAGGGGTGGTGCTCGTCATGCATTGGCAGGACGATAGGTTGGTTTATAGAGATGGTGTGGCGAATTTTGGGTCGCTATGTGTGCAGGTGGACGGGTCGTGTGAAGGTGGATATGGGTGGTGTGAATTCATTTGGTTTTGCTACGTGCTTGAATCACTGTTGACTTGAGGAGGTTATCGAGGTTACCTCCCCAATGTTTTGTTATGGGCTTAATGATAATGGACTGGCTCACATGGTAGTTTGTTTGAGTGGCGGGCGGGGTCATGTTGGGTAGTAATTTTGCGAACTGGTGCATGGGCTGAAAGTTTTTGTTTAGGGATGGTACCCATGGGAGGATTTGAAATCACATTTATTGTAAGGGTGTTGAGTGGTAGGGGTTGGATTGTTTGTTTTTTGGGGTTTTGCAGCCTGGTTGTTGGGGTTGGCTGGATGCTTATTTTGTAAATACTTCTCTTTTTATAATTAATAAAATATACCATACTACCGATCAATATATATATATATATATTTTTTATTTTTTATTTTTTAAATTAAAAAATCACATTATTTTTTTTATCGATAATAGGTTTATTTTTTATTAAAATTATGGGATTTGACCTGCCTTGAAATAGGGATGGTATCAAGGGAAACCATCTCCCCTTGCAAAGGACACCAACAAACAAAAAATACACAGAGCAACAACTCCAACACCCCCAATGTATCCAGAATTAAAGCCACACAACCAGAACCTTCTATCAATTTGTTCAAGAGTGTCCTTTACCTTTGGTCCCTCCTTTTGTCTGTGATCGAAGGACCATATTAAAAGTTTCCTTCTTTCCTTTTTATCTTGCTTACCCTTCACAACCTGCCAACCCTCCTCCATTCTTACAACCTCCTTCTGCCATTTCTCAGGAGTGTCATGCTACCTATCAGCTTCTCCTTGCTCACCACATGCAACATAACCACACTGGTCCTCTAAGGTGCCTTGCATTTCCCTCATTTCTTGACCCCTAGTCAGCCCCAATTTCTCCCTACACTTCAGGGTTTTAGCACCTTGGTGGTATTGCTTTGCCACCCCTTCTTCCATATTCACCACACTCTTAGCGTTCAAGCCAGGCACCTCAACGTGACCTGATTCCCCCCTTTGTTCTGAGGCCCCATTTTGCTGATGTGAAGCTGAGTTATACATCGTCTAAGAGTAGCTCTTGCTTTGTTCCTCCTTCTCACCTTGTTTCTCCACCGCATAATGTGAATGAGACGCATCCTTCCACCAAGTAGTTGATTTTGGTGCTTGGGATTTTTCACATTCTATAGTCAGGTGTCCAGTTTGAAAGCATCTTCTGCAACGGAATGAAACCCTTTCATAGTCTAGAGGCTGCTTCCAACACCCTTTAGAAGTGTTGATTGCAATCTCTTCTGGAAGAGTCTTTGCCACTTCCATCTCCGCCAAAATCCGAGCATATGTTGAGTACATCAGATTTGAAGAATCATCATCAACCATCAAAAAAATTCCTAAAGAATTTCCTATATCCTCCAAACAAGACTCAAACCAAAGATGGGGAGGAAAGTTGGGGAGTCTCACCCACAATGGCACTCTATCAAAGTTTTTGTGACAGGATTAAAAGCCAAATGACATGGCTTCAACAATAAAGCAAATCTTTCTTCCCAACTTCAAAAATAGTCACCCAGAACTTTATTTTTGTCAATCCCAGATTAAAAAACAGCAATAAAAAATCCTTTTGAGATTGGGTAAATTTGAATAGATCCATTCACCATAGGTTCCCAGTGTTCTGAGATCCATTTATGTAACTCACCCAAACTTGGCCAGAATCCCTTGAAGTGGCCAATCAAACCTAGTTCAAAAAAAAAATTAACATTGTGATTTACCTCTTCATCAAGCTCTGCTTGCAAAGAAATGGACACCAGGTTGGTTTTTCCTTTCTTTCCGGCCACCTAGAGAAGATGCCCTGCATCTGCATTTACCGCTCCCAGCTAGAATTTGTTGGCATTTCCCCAAAACATAGGTCTGTGACCTGTAGCTCCATTATTTTCCCCCATGCCCCTTGGACGCTTTGCCTTTTGTTCTTTGCTTGTGCCCGATCGTTTGTTGTTTGAGGGGCTTCCTCCATCCAAGCCCGCAGAAACCCTGGCTCCCACCGCAGCCTCCAACGACTCCTTTCCGCTCACCATTGTGACATCTCTCCCAACACCAAGAGAATTGTTGATAAAAAAAATTCACATTATTAAATATCTATTTTTATTTTTTATTTTCACAAAACTAAAATAAAATATATAATTGTTTTATTTGTATATTTTATTATGTTGGTTGTATTTTTAATTTTGTAGATTTAGTTTTCAAATATATATTGATTTACAAAGTTGAAAATTGTCTTTATTTTAGTGTTCATTTCTATAGTATGTGTTAAAGATTATTTTAGTCATATTTCCTAATCTAAATGTCAAGTTTTGTGTGTTCAATTTCTGTGTAGTGTATTTCTTATACTTTGGTGTATATTGTTTCATGTTGTTTCTTCTTGGACGACAACACTGTCACATGGATGTCTATGTGAGCGCATTAATGTCTCAAAATTATACATCCATTTATTTTTATTTAGCATTCAAAACTTATGTTCAACTTCTATTTATTTGTAAATTTTATTTTGGCCTAACTTGTCAAGTTTCCAACAATCCCTTCCAAAGATAGTCTCTTGCATGATTCATATTTTGAACTTGGATTCCTTCTTCTAAACTAGTTTTTGGCTAAAAGTTTTGCTCTTCTAATTTTCTACAACACTATATAGCATTCCAACATTCTATAGCAACACTTTGGTTTTATTACCATCTTGCATTGTTTATTATGAAGCTCTCTACAAATTGTTTGAACTCTTTTAGGATAGAATGTTGTTCCTTTCTTATTTCTTTGTTATTTATGTATTGTATTTCTTACTTGGCATCTCTAAACTCTAAATCTCCCAAATTTCATTTTCATACGTACTTGGATAGCAATTAATACAACAATTGTTGTCTTTATATTTTAGATGTATTATTGCTTTTAGTTCTAGATGCACATAGGATAAGAGCACACACAATTTATTTTTTTCATTTTATTAGTTGTCAATGGAGATCAAAAGACCAAACTATGAGCTTGACCATCTTAACAAGTTCTCAAGTAGTCACAACCTTCTATTTTGTTCCAGAACAAGTATTTTATGTATTTATAATGGTATAGAGGTATGTCTTTCCTTGTTTGGTTCACTTATTATAAAATTATATTTATATTAGAACTTTGTAATTTTTGTAATTCTTTGTATATTTCTAGCCTCCTATTTTTTTTGTCTACGTCCTTGTGTGCAGATGTTTTTGGTCCTATACAATCTTTAATTTTCTAACTTTTTTAGATGAAAAAATGAAATCTAATGATAGCACAATTTTTAGAGATAGCATGAATGCGCTAGCATCCATGCCAACTAGCTCCCAAACTCACTCTCCAAGTTCCTTTTTGTTTCATATTTACTATTATGTAACTAGTTTTTTGTATTTTATTTCTATGTTTTTTAAAGTTTTCCTACTTTTCATTTCTAGCTTCGTTAATGTAATATAAGTATAAAGTAGTTAAAATTCTATATTAGATTTTTCTTTACTATTATCTCCCATTTACTGTTATATAATTTTCATATTCTATTCCTATATTTCTAGTTTTTATTTCCCAACTCAATATTTTTGTCTAATGAACAAATGTAGTTTAATTTGGTAGAAGGCAACTTAAAATTTCATTTACATAATATATTTTGGTTTTTATATACATGGTCACAACATGAGACTTTATGACCTATTGTCATTGCAAAATGCATCTCAAGATAATTACATATCAACATGTGGTACACTCTTGTACTAAGTTTGACCCATTATGTGATTTTTATTCAATCTTGTTTTACATCCATTTACACTTATCTCTATACATTTCACTTTATCACATCCCCTACTTACAAGAATTTCCATATATTTGTCGTTATTGACTATTTAATGAATCGATGATCATAAAAATATCCATACATCTAATCACCACCTTGAGAGATATAAACCCAATATTAGAGGGAAAACCTATAAATTAGCATGTTAACCTATATAGTTTGTAGAATATGCATGAGATACACAAGTTTAGTACACAAGTACACAACCAAGATGAGTTTAATAGTTTGCAATATAATTGTATTTTAGAAAGAAAAAAAATATGTACACAATAGTTTGCTAGTATGAACTTCTTTGTGTATACCTTAAACGTGACAAATATTTATGGAAGTGGTCATCAATTGGGCATTCAAAAATATGTTGATAAATATCTTGTGTGTATAGTGTACTTTCCTTGTGGACAAAATTTTGATAAATATCAAACTCATATGGTGCCACCTGTACTATAGTATAGGATGGCAATAGGTATTGAACCTATATGGTATCAATTGGTTAGCACAAACATGTGGTGTAGGCATGACCATGTGTCAAACACATATGATGTAAAATTAAATACATTTGAGTGGTTATGCATGTGATTCCATGTGTAGGGTCACATTATGCAAGCACAAAATATTGTGCAAAGATGTGGGAGGACTATGCTCTAAGTGGTACACCTTATTATTCTATGCATTACAATAATGTCCAAAGTTGTGTTAGGATTACTTAGAGCACATCAAGTGAAGATGAGTGAGCAAACTATGTGAAAATACGAGATTGAGGTTGTGTATGTGATCTTCCTCAAATAATTTTCCCCTTCCTAATAATCAATAGTCTCCATTACATCAAACTTGAGTGTAGGAAACTAAACATGAAGTTGCTCCAAGTCATACCATTTAACCTAATCATCATATTGCCATGTCTTGATCATGTGGAATAGTCGATAATTGTCTAAGAAAGTATGTTTTTTTGTGGTGTCAATGATGGCATCCTCTATTATTATGATTTTGTGATATTTAACTATATTTCATATGTGTAATATATTTTATATGAGAAGTGGGCCCAAAGGACCCCCTTTTCTCCATTGATCAAATTCAAAGGCTTTCATAAGCAATTAGAGGCTACCTTATGGGGTTTGGGTGTAACACCCCTAAAATTTTGAGCTTTTAAAATCTTTTTGGGGACCTTTTGTGTTATTTATTTGCCCCATGGTTTTGGTGGCCATGGTACTATAAAACTACCTTTTATGTCTCTATTAATATTTTCACATGTATGATGGGTTGGAATAGTTTGTTTTATAGAGATTTCCCAAATACACGAGGGTTGTCATAACACTATTAGATTGAAGGGAGAAAGTGGTTGCATATGTACTCTTGTGTTAATGATTAATATATACTTGTGTCTTTGTTTAATGGTCAAGTTTTTACCCACAAGTGTTTCTCCACATATATATAGCGTGCCATGCATTTATTTATCATGGTTTTGTTGATTTTTGTTTGTGTCAATATAATCTCTTAATGGGTAATCCAAATTAATAAAATCATATTTTACATACTCTTTGAAGTGCTAAGAGTTGTATTATTTACCTTATTTTCACAACATTCATAGCTATATTAACATGAGAAAAATCTAATTCTACAAGATGTTGAGATTATGTTGGCTTTGGAAGTCGAAGGAAGTACAAGTTGAGCAACTCAATGTTAAAGAAAATATGTAAACCCAAGTACTATGGTATGTTGAGAATGAAGGAAATATCACAAACTATTTATAATATGGCATAATTACCATAGTACAAATTTTTAATCTTATGGTGTGAACTATAGAAATTTTCCTTCTAAAGATCTAGCGAAATTATATTATCAATTAAAAGGTGTGTGGTACATCATGGGCATCATGGGACTTTGTAGTTTTTCTATTTGTATTAAAGGATTTATTAGACCTATTGATGGTCTTAGATATATTGGATGAATTATTGTGATTTATTCACTGAGCTAATATCTTCAGACACTTACCATCTTTGCAGGCGATCACACATTGTGGGGGGGCTACATAGTCTCTCTATTTCCCTCCTATGGGGGGCTATTGATTGTATCGTATCTATGTGATGGATGGTTTGATTGGGGGTATCATGGAGTCCTCCATCCTTCCTCACATGATTTGTTTCTTTTCTCTCTTTTGGAGAGGAGTTTTGTCCCACTAGGTTTTCTCCTTTTCTCTAGTTGTGAGAGATTTCTTTTTGCATTTGTACATGGGTACCTAACATGGCCTAGTATCTGGGACCCATCATCCATCATTGCATAATCATTTCCATAATAATTTCCTTCCTAAGTTTCACTTATGGTGGGGTCTTGGTGCAATTAATTATTTAATTACACTTACATAAGTTTAATTAGGACATAATATTATTTCTAGAAGTCTTAGTTGGCTTTCCTATAATTTATCTTATCTTATCTAACTAATACATCATTTTCTAGGTGATTAGTTAGTTAGTTGTCTCATGTCATAGGATTATGACATTTGTCAACATCACGTTCATTACTATATTTCAACCTTGCCTATATAAGGAAGGTCATTGTACATATTTGTAATATACTTCATACCTCATCATTTGATAGGTCTTAATATCAAGCAAGCTCATTTTCTTGCATATCCTCTTGTAGAAGGTTTTCATTGTTTTTTGCAAGTGGTCTTGGGTGTTGAGCTAATATTCTTTAGCTCTTACAATTAGTGCATGCTAGGAGATGTCAAGGAATGTTGTTGGTTGGAGCTTAAGACATGTTTAGAAAGGAATATTCCACATATAGTTGTAAAGCACTCTTTTGTAAGCATGTTGAAGTATGACAAGTTTTCATCCTATGTGTGTAAATCCACAATATTGTGAATTCATAAAAAGTGAACCAATATGCAATTCTACCATTATTTGCATGTTGGTCTATAGATGGAAGGTTTTAGATAAATCCTAAAATTAATTTGATCTTCAAGCTTAGTTCAATCAAATTAGCTCATCCTACATAGGTAGGATTTTTTTGCACACTTCTCTTATAGTTTCACTATCTCTCTCAAGTGAAGATCATGTTTTTTATATTCCCACACTAGCTTAAGGAAAGTCAATTATTTTCATATGATCTTATTGATTATTAATGTCTAGCACTTTTCGTTTGGCTTTTTTGGTTTTTTATGCAAAGATTCTAAGCCTTCTAGAGGTTTGTTGCCCAAAAGAGAAAGGAACGTAGAGAACACCTCATAATCATTCAATATTTTGTAAGATCAATGTTATATACACAATACTGAAGTTGTTGGTCTTATAACTCAACGATGTGTGATTCATCAATATTTACACATTGGAAAGGTGGGCCCTTTCATCTACACAAATAAAATCCAAAAAATAGTGACATTAGATTGAACACATGGTTGGATTTCGTGCCTTTAAAATATTGTCAATCTGATATTAACACATCATTTTGTCATTGGACAACATGTGCATATTGGCACTAGAAACCTCCTCCACTTCTCAACTATATATAAGAAAGGCGCACTGTAAGACCGCTTCAAAATCATTCAATCTTTCCCAAGATCAATAGTTTATGCATCATATTAAGGTTGCCAGTCTAACAACTCAATATTGATGTGTCATTGTTTCATTCATCCACACAGATAATTTGGGTGGCCCCTACACTCTCCCAACATCATATACAACTAAAAGGTAGGACTGTAACATGAGTATTACACGTGACACACTAACACATCTCCAAAATGTTATTAGTCTAAAAAACTCCATATCAATGCACCATAGATCAAATTAATCCAAGTTGACAGTTTTGGTGGGTCCCTATTTTATCCTCCATGAAATATACAAACCAAAGAGAATTAATATGGAAAATGTACTCATAACACACATGACAATATTGTATATCTTCAAATTATTGTAGTAATAATGGTATAATGTCAATGCATCATTGATGGAAGAAGTACAAGAGATGGAATTATCAACAACCATTCACACCATTCAACATTCCATGGGGATTTACATCTAAAAACCCCATGTCCCAAAGGAAAACTCAATCATATTAAATAACAATGATGCGCTATTGGTCCAACACATCCACATTATTTTAAGGAAGCCCTATATCTAAATGTTTAAAAATCAAACAAATAATGATGAGAGGGGCATCATGCAAAATTTTCAACATCATGATCATTAGCTTCCAAGAAAAAATTTAAGGGCCTACTCATTTCAAAACTTATTAAGGAACACAACTATGTGGAAATTATATAGGAAAAACCATAAAAACTCCTCTTTTCATGTTTAGTGATCTTGCTTGTCTTTTGGATTCTTTGAGCATTTATTTTCTATAAATAGAAGCCTTATGCTTATTTTTTGGTAGAATGCACTAGGTATGCCCATGTTATGTAAACTCTACAAACTTAATATTCTCTCAAACATTTATTAATTACAATTGTCTTCGTATTATTATACTTATTTCAATTATCTATAAATTAATAATTGTGCACCCCCATATAATTAATATATGAAATACTAATTGTACACATCTAAAAATGGTCATTATAAATCAAACCTATTAATTAATTAAATATGAATTATTTAATTAATATTCTAAAGTCATCTACATATAATAAATTCAATTATTTATTTATATCATTCACCTTTCTAATTCTTCTACCTTAATTAAATAAGTATGTTTATTTAATTATCATCTTCTTCTTCTTAATTAAATTAAATAAATTTCATAATTTATTTATATTAATTATCATATTATTTTAAGTTTGAATTTTCAAATAATGAAATATTCTTCTAAATTCATTTTCTACATTTAATTAAATATTCTAAAAGATTTAATTAGAAGTTGTATTCTCTTCACTTAATTAAATATTCTAAAATTATTTAATTAGAAGCTTTCTTCTCTCCACTTAATTAAATATTCTATTTAATTAGAAGCTTTCTTCTCTCCACTTAATTAAATATTCTAAAATATTTAATTAGAAGCTTTCTTTTCTCCACTATAATTAAATATTCTAAAATATTTAATTAGAAACTTTCTTCTCTTCACTATAATTAAATATTCTATTAGAAACTATTTTTCCCATAGAATTAAATATTCTAAAATATTTAATTAAAAACTTTCTTTCCCACATAATTAAATATTCTAAAATATTTAATTAGAAGCTTTATTTCCTCCATAATTAAATATTCTATAATATTTAATTAGAAATTTTCTTCTTTTCATATTTAATTAAGTATTTTAGATATTTAATTAAAGCACTTTTGTCATCTCTCACACATAATTAAATATTATTTATTTAAATTGTGGAAACTTCTAATTCTTTCTCACACGTAATTAAATAAATTTATTTATTTAATTATGGATTTTTCCTCAAACTATCAATTAACTTATCATAAAAGAAGTGCACAAAATGACAATTTTCCTTCATTTTTGAATGGAAAAAGTTGTATAGGAGGAAACATCTCTTTTTATTCTCTCAACCTTCCATTTTTTTCTCAACTTCTCAATCTCTCACCATTCATCTTGACAGGTTTGAACACAACCGTTGATCTTGGCCAACTAGATTTTTGCCTTCAAAAATCTATAAATAGAACCCTCTTGTGAGTTGAAAATGATCCTAGATTTTGTGAATTTAGCATAATCATTATTGTTGCATTCAAATCAACATCTTAGCATAATCATTTTCAAGTTCATTTCATGGCTTAAATCACATAGCAATAGACATGCATGCTACATAAATCTAGTTCTCCTAAGTTGTCATTTCAACAAGTTGCTGCTTACACCAACTAAGAGCTAGTAACTTTAATCAAATCCTTAGAGATAAAGGACAATGGGATGAATTTAAAGAAGTTGTTGTCATTAGAGTTTGCATTTATGTTTTTTTAATTAGTTTCTTTCAATATAATGTTTCATTGGTGTGTTAGTTTATATTTTAATTAGTTCACATATTATAACAACACATTTCTGGCACCCACCGTGGGGCTCTTGCCCCATTTTTAATCTTTTTTTTAGCAGGTTTTCTGACAGGTGACAGACTAGAACAACACTTTAGCGCAGACGAATCATGAATTAGTGCATACGAGTTGAGGAATAGCGCATTTGCAATCTTTTTTAGTGCACATGCATCCTGTTTTAGCACACATGCATCTTGTTTTAGCACATTTGTGTTTGATCTTTTAGGGCATTTGCAGGTTCTTTTAGCGCATATAGGGGTTGTAAAAGCAAATCCTGATTCTGACGCCATTCACGGACAGTGATTTTTCAATTCGATTTTAAAGTAAAATGAAGCAATCCTAGGATAGTCACATAAATCTGGAATTAACCAATACTAGGATAGTCACATAAATCTGGAATTAACCAATCCTAGGATAGTCACATAAATTTGGAATTAACCAATCCTAGGATAGTCACCAAATATAATCTTTGCTTGGTTAAAATGAATCCAATATCTGTTGTGAAGCAAAATCTTCACTTAAGCATAGAAAACTGTCATTTGGATTTAAAAATTGAACCATTTATTTGTTGTGATTGTTGGGTAATAGGTATATGCTCTCCCCTTAACTGGGTGATCAGAATGCCAGACTTATCTTTTCATTTTATGCAATTCATGCTTTATTACATCCTTTAGAAGGCCTGTCGTAGTGGGAAAAAGTACTCATCGTACGAGAATGACCTAAGTGGGAACAACCAAAGCCAAGTTTTCCAATCCACTATAATCAAAAGTGAAATTTGGGGAAAACCCATATTCAATGGAAGTGAGCAAGATAACCATCCCCAAAATCTTTGTTCTAAAGAATGGGAGGTCTCCTGAGGGAGTTTATCTATTGTCACGTCGAACGGAAACCTTTACTATGAACCATAGTGTAGAAAGTCAGTCGTGTCAATATTCAAACATTATTTCAATCACAGTGCAAGGGGAGAGAAGAATCTGCCCCCAAAACACTCACCATATAATCGCCACAGATTGTTTGCTCAAGGGATCGAGAAATCTAACCTTGAGTACGCACCTGGAAAAGACAAAAACACAGGCGCCCTCTAGGGGGTGACATGGCTGTGTGAGTCGATGCGATTTTAAGCTGTGGCTGTGATTCCTATGATGACCTATTTGACAAATTAAGAGTGAGTCTGACTGAAGTGATTATCTTGTTCAATACCTGTGAAAATCTCAAGAACATACACTCTTTGTTTAGGTTTTAGGAGTAACAAAACAATTGTCTTCTACTGTATGCTGTGTTTTTCACATTTAAATCAAATTAAGATCATCCAAAAATATCAAACTGTCAAAACATGTTTGTCTCATACAAATAATTGGTAAGGTTTAGCGCATCCCTGGTTTGTCTCGGCACATTTATGCTCTGTTTCGGTGCATTTGTGCTATGTTTCGGCGCATTTGTGCTTTGTTTCAGCGCATTTATGCTCTGTTTTGGCACATCTATGCTTTGTTTCAATGCATCTGTGCTCTGTTTCAATGCATCAATGGTCTGTTTTGGCGCATTCATGCTCTATTTTGGTGCATCTGTGTTCTGAGTCTAAGCAATTTTCTAACATTCAGAAATCGGTCATCTCAGTCTAGTCTTTTTCTATGCTCAGGGTTTGGAAGTTTGCAACTTTTGCCAAAAGGTCCCTAGAGAGGAAGATAAGAAATCCAAAGAAATTTCTCGGTTATAAGAATGTATTAAAGAAGAGGAAGTTTTTATACCAATGTTGAAAGGTCTTACTTGAACACAGAACCTTTATTCACTGATATCACGACTTTGTTAGAGGTTTCACTAACGATTATGTTGTAGAACCTTTATACTCCCAAGCCTTCTTTCAAAGAAGAGCCCTTTCTCAAAGGCACGACCACAGTCAACGTATTCATTCCTCTTATATTCCCCAACCTTCAATTGTATACTCTAATCGTCCTAGTCAATTTCTGCAATAGAGAACTCAAGCACATTAGGCATCTATCACAATCCTTCATTTTATAAAGCTACGATCAAATCTCACAAAGTGCAAAATCATCTTTATTTTTTATTTTTGGTTTAATTCCCGCAAACAGGATTTTCATCCTTTCAATCAGGGAATCACGAGCTAAAGATTAGAAATCTTTTAAGTCATAGAATATTCTTTCTATCTTGACTTTCATATCCATCAAAAATTGCACTATTTCATTCTTTTTTATCAAAGTTAGTGGAAATTTGGCAAAAGCTTATGCCTTTTGTCACAAGATCTCAAAAACACATAGAAGGAGATGAAAGGGAAAGTGCATTAACCAAAATGGGTGATAATGGTGATAGGGAAGAAAATGATTTTCATAATTCAAATACTAAAGAAATAATGGAAGAAAGGCTCCAAGAAGCAGAGCAGGATCCCCAATTCCATACTCTTATGGAAAGGATTTTAGAACGAAACAAATAAAGATATTTCCTTTCATTAGCTAATCAAGGAGCTAAGTTACCTACCGATTTTGACACATAAGGGATTAAAGAGAATCCTGAAACTCCTAATGCTTTTAGTGCCCTTACTCAACAAATAAAAGAATTACAAGGGCAAATAAAAGAGATGCAAGGGGGTGCAACAAAGAAGTATGTTTTGGATGACATATGTCCATATCCATTCAATAGGAGTCTTCAAATGATTCCTTTTCTAAAAAATTGTGAAATCCTTAAATTTGATAGGTATAATGGGAAAACCGACCCCATTGAACTTGTAAGGGATTTATGAAATATGAGCTTAGAATTTGCTCATGAAGATACCTACTTAATGCGATTGTTTCCACAATGTCTGGGTGGACAATCCATGGAGTGGATTTCAAAGATCACCCCCCCCATTAGAAAAATTGAGGAGTTAATAAATAAATTTATATCGCAATACTCGTACAACATCCAACACCAGATAACCATGCTTGATCTATGTAAGGTAAAACAAAAAGTAGGAGAATCCTTCACTACATTATTGCAAAGATGGAGGAGGGTGTTTGCTACTCCCGTCCTGTTCCTGAAATAGAGAAGATGGAGATCTTTATTGATAGTCTGAATCAAGAGATGAGTTACAGACTAAACCTTCACTGTCCTCAATCATTTGAAAAGTTGATTGAAAATGTGATTATTATTGAAGGTGCCTTGGTCAAGCATGGAGCTCTGAAAATTGATAAAGAGGGTTCAAATTTGTACAACAACAACAACCATAGTAACAACAATGACAAGTCACGATTTTGGACTTAAAATAAAAATGTTGTGAATGATGGGTTAGTAGATGCTAACAACGTGAATGTGAAGCCTACCGTTCTTAATGTATCAGGTGTCCAATGTAGCAATAATGCTGGAAATTCTAGTACCCAAGGCAATGTTTCCAATCAAGGGAATGTGACCAATAATCGTGGAAATAATTTTGGCAATAATCAAAATTCAAATGTGCCCAAATCTTCATATTTTTCAAATCGACGGAGTTTTACTCCCTTGGGCCAGTCTTTGGAGTCTATTCTCAAAGAACTATTGAATCAAAATGCTATTACATTGCCACCACAAAGAGACTATGAGCCTAGGGTTAAACCACCATCTTAGAATGACTCACACTTTTGTGATTATCATAGGTGTAAAGGTCATAAGACAAATAATTTCCAAGGATTAAAGAATATTGTTCAAGATTCGATTGATAACCATAACATCACGGTTGAGGGACATAATGTCAATGATGACCATCAAGAATTCAAGGATCCTCTCCCTAATTATCAAAAAGGGGAATCTTCAGGTGATAAGGGAAAGAATGTTAATTAAGTCCAAGACACCATTATCAATCATATTTACACTAACGATCAACAAATCAATGCTATAAAAATCAAAGGCAAGCAGGAATATCGAGAGGTCAATGCTACGACAAGGGGACAAGCCAAAATCATTGTCAAAGGAAGCTCATCTAAAGCAGCAGTTCCCCCTCCGAGTCAATACAATTTGGTTGATCAACTAAGAAAAACATCAACCCAAATTTCTATCTTGGAGCTCTTAAAGCTATCACCTGTGCATAAGGACATTCTGGAAAGGGCACTTGTTGATACAACTGTCTCTCCTGATCTGAATATCAATAAATTTCAAGCCATGGTGGGACACATGTCCTCCTCCACATTTTATCCTTTTCTAAAAAGGATGACTAATCCATAACCCATCCACATAATTCATCATTGTATTTAGAGGTCATGGTTCACAAAGCTCGCATTAGACGTGTTCTAATAGATGGGGGAGCTGGATTAAACATTTGTACTTTGAAATTGATCCTAGCTTTGGGATATTCAGAAGAATTTATAGATCCACGAAGGAAGATTACAATCAAGGCATACGATGATGAGGAAAGAGCTTCCAAAGGCCTCATCATGCTACCCATCAGAGTGGGACCTATTGGGAAGAATACCTTTTGTCAGGTTCTGGATCAGGATCTATCCTATAACATACTCTTGGGTCGTCCATGGATCCATGACATGCAAGTTGTTCCATCCACTTATCATCAATGCTTAAGGTTTCCATACGATGGACAAGAAGTAACAATACCTATTGATCACATTAGCAGTCAAACTCGCTTTAACCTAAGAGCAACTCAGGACACACTCGTCCCATATAATAGAGAGGCTTTGGCCATCTCTACCTCAAAATACAATGAACAAGCATGAGAAATGATAAATAATTTTGGCACCAAGCTAAAATTAAAAGATGATGGGGTGGGAGAATATTCCTTATGTCTCTCTAATCCACCCATATCTCCAAGATCCCATGGTCAACCATCAACATCTAGACAACAAGCTACAACTTTAGCCTTAGCTTTAGTTCCCATCACCAAGTTTAATGGAGTGTTTATCAAAGAAAATGAAATGGAAGATAGAGCCATCCTTGATTGGCTCTATAAATATGAAGAAGAATCAATACAACATATCAAGTTACCCACAGAGCAATATGGAGAAGGCTATGCGATCATCTAACAAATGGGTTATGGAGGAAATGGCCCTATAGGTAAAAGAAAAGAGGGTATTATTGAACCTATCCAACTGAAAACAATGCACCCAAAAGATAAGACTGGGTTAGGATATAGTGAAAATACGAAGGAAGAAGTAGTACAAAGAATGTCTAAAGAGGAGTTAGTTGAGACAATCCTGAGAATTCAAGCAAATAATTCTGACACTGACTCCAATGAATATGAATGGGACGACATCTCTGATGATACATTCTTGATGGAGAAAAGGGTGGATGTCATACACAAATTCACACCCTCGTTCTTACAAGTGGAAAGCTCAAGGCCTCCACTTGATTAAGTTCTACAAAATGATCATGACTAAAGTGAAACCGATTCGATTCAAAGTGAGACAGATGATCCATAGGAGGATACCATCCTAGACTTCTCCCATAACGACGTTAATAATAGTATCATAACTCTAACAACTAGTGACCTTACTCATCCTAATGATCCATTTCCTTTGGTCTATCCCGAACTCATTGATTGGGAACAAATCACACCTATTGATGTCCCCACTTTTCCAAATGACGAAACCATCATAAACTTCTTTTGTTCATCCCATCCAGAAACAAGTTCCACCAAGGAATCACAGGATCAAATTTTTTGACAGGAAAGTGCCAAGTTTCTCAGCTATGAAATAAATAATATAAAATAAAGATCTAATGGTGAAAACCTAACAAAGGTAGTATTAGATCAAGAAAAGAGAATAATACAAATCGTATCCAATAGTGAAAACCTTTTAAAGGCACTAGAGGATGGGAAACTTGACACTCTCTTGAAACATTACCAGGAAAGGTCTTCTATTCTAATCGAACCAACAGAGGCACTCAATATAGGTACTACAAAAAAACCCAAAGTCTTGCAATTGGCCGCATCTCTAACAGAAGGGGAAATTCTAGGATTCACAGAATTTCTCAAGAACAACCAAATCAGTGTTGCATGGTCCTATGCGGATATGCCTGGATTAGATCCATATCTCATCATGCATCATCTATCTATTATGCCGAGGGCAAAACCTGTGAAGCAGAAACTCAAAAAAATGCATCCACATGTTGCATTATTGGTTAAAGAAGAGTTAAAGAAACTTTTAGATGTCAGATTCATTCGGTCTATTGACTATGCTGAATGATCTCTAATATCGTACCTATTTCAAAACCAGATGGAAGAATCAATATTTGTACAGATTTCAGGGATTTGAACAAGGCATGTCCTAAAGATGACTTCCCTTTGCCAAACATAGATATGATTGTTGATTTGACTGTTGGACATGCGATGTACTCATTAATGAATGGATTTTCAGGATACAACCAGATAAATATTGCACCAGAGGCTCAGGATAAAACAACGTTCACATGTCCTTGGGGTACCTATTGCTGGAACATAATGCCATTTGGGTTAAAGAATGCAGGAGCTACATACCAACGAGCAATGACAATAATTTTTCATGATATGATGCATACATTCATGGAGGATTACGTTGATGATCTCCTTACCAAATCTAACACAAGGGAAGGACACATAGATATCTTATCTAAATTTTTCAAAAGAATAGAGCAATTCAAAGTGAGACTTAATCCAAAGAAATGTGTCTTTGGAGTGAAATCTGGAAATTTGCTAGGTTATATTGTATCAGAAAAGGGAATTGAAGTGGATCCAGCTAAGGTACAAGAAATTCTTGATATTCCACCACCAAGGAACATTAGTCAACTACGCTCTTTGCAAGGACGGTTACAATCCATCAGAAGATTCATTGCGCAACTGATAGATAAAAGTCTACCATTTACTCATCTCTTACACAAAAATGTTCCATTTAAATGGGAGGACAAATGTAAAGCAACATTTGATCAAATAAAGTAGTATCTCATGAATCCACCAGTATTAATTCCACCAATGCAAGGTGCACCTCTCATATTGTATATTTCTGCCACAAAAGTGTCCTTAGGAGCATTATTGGCACAAGAAGACAACTATATGCTAACTCATACAATATAACTTGTGGCTAAGATTGATCCACTCAAATATCTTCTAAGTAAGGAAACCTTAATGTGCAGGTTGACTAAATGGGTCATGATCTTGAGTGAGTTTGACATTCATTATATGGATTGCAAAGCTATAAAGGGACAGGTAATCGTAGATCAGTTAGCAAAAGCACCAATGCTAGCAGAACACCCAATACACATTGATTTTCCTGATGTTGATGTATTCACAACAACTATTAAACAGTCATGGGCGCTCTACTTTGATGGTTCCTACACTCAACATGGCTCAGGAGCAAGAATTATTTTTATTACACCTCAAGGACATACAATTCCAAAATCTTATCGGCTAATGTTCCCTTGCACAAACAACATAGCTGAGTATGAGGCACTATTAATTGGCATGAGAATTGCAGTAGACTGGAAAATCACAGAACTTCAAGTTTTTGGTGATTCACAACTTGTCATAAATTAAATCAATGACGACTATCACACTAAGGATGACAATTTGATACCTTACAAAAAAATGGTGGACGATTTCAAGAATTATTTTATTAATATCAAGTTCATACAAATTTCGTGTATTAATAATAAAGCAACCGATGCAATGGCTACAATAGCATCTCTACTCCAATTGTCAGAGAATCAAACACGGTATGATTTCCTGGTGGAACAATCATTTTCTCCTGCCTACGACACTCCAGAAACTCAAATCATTTGTCACTTAACCAATTTTGATTCTCCCTTGTATGGCCAAATCTACAATTACATGAAGGATACTATTTTACCCTTAGATTTGTCTAGAAATTAGAAAAGGAATTTCATCCACCAATCCTCCCATTACACCTTAATTGCTGACGTCTTATACCAGCGTGGTCTGGATGGTACTTTCCTTAGATGTCTCGAACGCGATGAATCAGAAAAGGCCTTACAAGAGGTACATGGTGGCATTTGTGGGACACACTCAAGTGGACTAACCTTAGCAAAGAAACTTGTTAGATTGGTTTACTACTAGCTGACCATGGAGAAGGAATCATTCATCTTTGTGAAGAAATGTGCAAAATGTCAAGTTCATGGAAATCTCATTCATGCTCCTGCTCAGGAATTACAACCCTTCGCCACAACATGGCCTGTCGCTCAGTGGGGATTGGACCTGGTTGGCAAGATATACCCGTCATCTTCAAATGGGCATAAATTCATCATTACAACCACTGAGTATTTTACTAAGTGCATTGAAGTTGTTCCCCTAACAACTATTACTGGTAAACAAATCTCTTCTTTCATTTTAAACTATATCATCTATCGATATGGTATTCCTAATTCCATTATCACAGACAATGGAAGACCTTTTAAAAATTAGGATGTTGATGAGCTATGTGAAAGATTTTGCGTCTAACACAGGTTCTCTACACCTTACTATTCGCAAGGGAATGGTCAATCTGAAGCTTCAAACAAAACAATTCTGAAGATTTTGAAGAAAACAGTGAATGAAGCAGGATGTGATTGGCATGTCCAATTAAATCTAGCATTGTGGGCATACAGAACAATTATTCGCACACCAACAGGTGCTACTCCCTATGCTTTGGTTTATGGAGTAGAAGTTATTCTACCACTAGAAGTTGAGATTCCATCACTTCGAGCATCACTAAAGGGGCTAATCAATGATGAAGACTACAGAGTATCAAAATTGCAAGATCTGGAATTGCTTGACGAACGACGTCAGATTGCGGTTAATCATTTAAAGGGATATCAACAAGTTATGTCCCACAACTACAATCACAAAATCAAACCACAAACTTTTTAAGTGGGTGACTTGGTTCTCAAATAAAACCCTCGTAATTAGCAAGATCGGGAGAAGAAAGGCAAGTTCGAACCTAATTGGCTGGGCCCGTTTGTTATCATTGTTGCATATGGATCGAGGGCATATCAATTGTCAACATCAGAAGGGGACCTATTTGAAGATCCAACCAACAACATTCATTTGAAGAAGTTTTATGCCTGAAAATATCAAAAACAATATAAAAAGTCTTGAAAAAAATACAAAAAATTCAAAAATTAAAAAAAATCGTTGTCTTGATGAAAACCTGGCAAACAGGCGTCTTGAACAACAAAAAATTCATAAAATCAATAAAAAGTGCAATAAAAACAAATGGTGAAAACCTGGCAAACAGGCATTGTTTTTTATTTTGTTTGACTCTCTTATTTATTAGGATACATTATGCATATCCATCTTTCATCAGCATCACATACATGCGTGGCCATCACATCCACATCATGTGTACAAACATTTCCTTGAAACAACAAGGATTTCATCATGGCTTGATGATTAGGGTTATCCTTAGCAGTAGAGGTGTTTAATCAGGAGTCAAAGTGCAAGGTCATTTAGGGGCAATTCGCTTCTTGGAACTCTTTTTGGTAGACAAATGACATGTGTCAAGCATTTGGAATATCAGAAACAATAAATTGTCCATTCAAAACTGAGTCTCAACAATGGTTTGACAAAAAACTAAAACAAATTGGATGATCTTAATATGAATAAATTGAATGACAAACTTAAGGCATAAGTTGAATTATTGTTTTTTGCTGACATCATATCTTTGGAGTGGTTTGATGATGTATTGAACTAGAATCACAAGGAAGGAGTATGATTTTTCTTTGCTTGTTGTCTGTAAGCTAATCACTAGTATTGTGCAAATTTGTCATGGGACATGCTTTATAACGTATCATTGATGACATTTCAGAATTTGCATAGGAAAATGGTTAACTTTTGTCTGTTTATGCAAACAATACTCAGGTCATCTTCGTTCAATTATACCTCGATGCTTGTATTAACTTGTTATATCAAACATCATGGAAGCACTACTCAGGTCATCATTGGTGCTAATATCCCCTTTGATGCTTGTACTAACTTTCAACATTTAAAAAAATCTCAATGATGAAATGTAAAGCATAAAGCAGGTCACAAAATGACAACTTTGCATTTTAGTTTTCATATTAGATAGATTGCATCCATCTCAGTTTATGCATAAGCATTATCATATCTATCACATCTCATCTGCGTTATTTCAATCAATCCATCCAATCATTTATTCCAATCTCATCTCAATCAATTCATCCAATCCTTTCTTCCAATCTCATCTAATCAATCCATTCAATCTAGCACAAATCATTCAATCATACCTTTGGTCTTGTTCCTAGCCTTATTGCAAGCCTTGATCATCATCGTCATTTTCGGGATGTATCCTTCCCTATCCTTGTGTTGTTCCGAGATGTATCCTTCCCTTATCAACAACACTATCATCATCATCATCAATCCATCTTGGCTTGTAGTTTGCCTGGGGCAACATCATAATTATTTTTGAATCCATTTGTGCTTTTCTTTCTTCTCATTTTCTCTTACCAATCTCCTATTGCTTATCATCCTCTCTTGTCCATCATTTGTATCATCTTTCTCATCTCAATCCAATCATTTAATCATTCAACCCTTCACTCATCTTCATCAAATTCTTGTATCAATCCTCTTCTATCAAATCAATCCAATCAATCAAATCACTCTTACTATTTTCTTTTCATCAATCATGAAAGCAAATTTATCACTCTTACTATTTATTTTTCATCAATCATGAAAGCAAATTTATCAATCTTACTATTTGTTTTTCAATCATGAAAGCAAATTTATCAATCTTACTATTTGTTTTTCATCAATCATGAAAACAAATTTATTAGTCTATCATATCATTCTTATCTGTCATCATCAATCAATCATCACAAATTCACTATCACATGATGAATCAATCGAAAAACATCATCATCATCATCTTCATTTTACATCAATCTTTCAATAGTGGTTTTCATTAAATCATCTTTATCGGCTGATGAATTAGACAACAAATCACTGCCATTTTCAAAATCATCAAAAATTTCCAAAAAAAATAAAAAATAAAAAATCCAAAACATTCAAAATTTTATCCAATTCATCGCCCGAGGGGGCATATAGCATCATTGGTCAAATTTTCAAAGTCAGGGGCAAAATTTTCATTATCTGAATTTTTCTTTGAAGCAATGCGTAAAACACATCACTTCAAAGAGAGGCAAAATGTACACATCTAAAAATGGTCATTATAAATCAAGGCTGTTAATTAATTAAATATGAATTATTTAATTAATATTCTAAAGTCATCTACATATAGATAAATTCAATTATTTATTTATATCGCTCACCTTTCTAATTCTTCTAGCTTAAATTTATTTAATTATCACCATCTTCTTCTTAATTAAATAAATTCCATAATTTATTTATATTAATTATCATATTATTTTAAGTTTGAATTTTCAAATAATGAAATATTCTTCTAAATTCATTTTCTACATTTAATTAAATATTCTAAAAGATTTAATTAGAAGCTTTCTTCTCTCCACTTAATTAAATGTTCTAAAATTATTTAATTAGAAGCTTTCTTCTATCCACTTAATTAAATATTCTAAAAATATTTAATTGGAAGCTTTCTTCTCTCCACTTAATTAAATATTTAATTAGAAGCTTTCTTTTCTCCACTATAATTAAATATTCTAAAATATTTAATTAGAAACTTTCTTCTCTTCACTATAATTAAATATTCTAAAATATTTAATTAGAAACTTTCTTTCTCGCAAAATTAAATATTCTAAAATATTTAATTAAAAACTTTCTTTCCCACATAATTAAATATTCTAAAATATTTAATTAGAAGCTTTATTTCCTCCATAATTAAATATTCTATAATATTTAATTAGAATTTTATTTTTTTTCATATTTAATTAAGTATTTTATATATTTAATTAAAGCGTTTTTATCATCTCTCACAATATTAAATATTAAATATTTAAATTATGGAAGCTTCTAATTCTTTCTCACATGTAATTAAATTTATTTATTTATTTAATTATGGATTTTTCCTCAAACTATCAATTAACTTCTCATAAAAGAAGTGCACAAAATGGCAACTTTCCTTCATTTTTGAATGGAAAAAGTTGTATAGGAGGAAACATCTCCCTTTATTCTCTCAACCTTCCATCTCTTTCTCAACTTCTCAATCTCTCACCATTCATCTTGACAGGTTTGAACTCAACCGTTGATCTTGGCCAACTAGATTTTTGCCTTCAAAAATCTATAAATACAGCCCTCTTGTGAGTTGAAAAGGATCCTAGATTTTTTTAATTTAGCATAATCATTATTGTTGCATTCAAATCAACATCTTGGCGTAATCATTTTCAAGTTTATAGCATAGCAATTTCAAGTTCATTTCATGGCTTAAATCACATAGCAATAGACATGCATTCTACATAAATCTAGTTCTCCTAAGTTGTCATTTCAACAAGCTGCTGCTTACACCAACTGAGAGCTAATAACTTTAATCAAATCCTTGGAGATAGAAGACAATGAGACGAATTTGAAGAAATTGTTGTCATTAGAGTTTGCATTTATGTCTTTCTGATTAGTTTCTTTCATTATAATGTTTCATTGGTGTGTTAATTTACATTTTAATTAGTTCACATATTCTAACAACACACTAATCATATTTATTCATTTTAAATCTTTTTTAATTTGGTAGCCTTTTATTTATTTTATGGATGATTAAATTATAGCTCCTTTCAACTAATGATGTGTAATACTAGTGGTTAATGAATGTTAAATATCATCTAATGGATAGTCTCCAATTTTTCTTCATTTAAATTAGCTTTAATTCCAACATTTTATTTATCTTCTTTCTAGCTTTTTCTTGCAAACTAGTATGAAATATCTCATTAAAAATCTCACAAAGATCCTTCTTTGAAAACTCTAGAGATCGCCCTATAAATCACATTCCATGTTTGTAGGCTTCTCATGTATGGTACAAGCTTATTGAAGGGTTTCAATTTGAACACCAATAGTTTTTCGCACACTTGATGGGGCACAAAGAACTATAATAACTTCATCTAAGTGTTATTATATTATAAATAGGCTCACAATTAGATATATTATAGCTATCAACCCTTAAATCCTAGTTAAACCTCTAGATATTACTTGTAGGAGGAGAATTGTTCAACCAACTCTACCACTTCCTTCTCCCGTGGTGGCCTAAAAAATCCCTAAACACTTTATAGATTGGAATGACATTATTAAATTGATCCTTCTATTTCCCCTTGCTATTTGGGACCTCATTCTAGTCAATGCTCTTGAATCCCTGCCAAAGTTCATTGGAGAAGACTTTAAAACACCAATCAATCATCTATAATATGTAGAAAACATGTGCATTATGCATTTAAAATAACAAAACATAGCTTTGAGGCTACGTGCACTCTCATTCAAAGGTAAGGCCTTAGATAGGCACTAGTCATTAGCCCCTAATTTTATTTATTTGTGGGATCAATTGGGTGACACATTCTTTGAAAGATTCAAAGGAAAGGAAGATATGCCTTCATTATTGAAACAACCAATTATGATTAAAAAAATAGAACCTTAGGAAGTTGTTTCTAAATTTAATACTAACATCAAAACACCTAGGAAAGGATACTTGTTTTTGCATAGCCTCCAACCAAAATGGTTTTCATGTTCTATCTTAAAGATTTCAAATTAAAAAAACTACCGGTGATTCGATCACTAGAGGACAATTTCTACTCATGACATATGAGTTAACAATTTGAGAAAAAAATAATCTAATAGATGAAGGCTAGTACTAAGGACACCCCTACCCATGTTGTCTAAATTTTTACTCCCAATATTGATTAATCTTTTAATCCCAAGACTTCCCTTATGAATTCCCTCGAGCTTCCCCAAAAATGGATGACATGAAAAGCATAATTAAGATCTTTTTTAAATGAGTTCACCAATTTGAAGAGACAACAAGATGCATACCAGCTAACATATAAAAATAATCAAGGTCGGGGACATTAGTATCATACAAATAAATACCAGTGAAACATAGAAAAATATGTCATGGAAAAATGACATGATTGGATATATGATGAACCTATCTTCCTTGTTTCATTAGGAAAAATAGATCCCCAAAGGTAAGATTGACTTTCAACCCTTAGGTGAGTTAACCTTAATGGAGATCTTGCTATTTTCCTTGTGATAAGATGGGGTAAAATCTGCCTAAACAACACTTTGGGGAGAAAAAAAATAAAAAAATGAACTTAATTATGCAATGTGAAAATTGAATCATCAATTTAAAGCCTAAAACAATCAGAAACAACAAACTTTTAGCATATTTGAGAAGGGTAAGTTGATGTGTACCAATCACCAAAAGGTGTTGTTGAGTGTCCTCTTGGGATAAATTCACCCTAGGGAAAATGGGTCTTGCTTTAGGGATCCAAAATCTAATTTCACAGTCCTCTACTCCTAGATCTGCACTCTTGATTGCTTTGGATCTCACTGTCGGAAAGTTGGAAATAAATTCTACAAGATTCTATGGCTTGACTTAGAAAAATCTACAAAATTGCACATTTGATCAATCTTCAATCCTTCTTCACCTACAAATCTACACATACAAAGAGAGGGAAAATATTGTTTATTTTTGGTGAATGGGGGTTTACCTTGGTCAAACCCCATTTTGGTAATTAAACCTTGAAATGAAATGAAACGTGAATGAAAGGAATGATGAATGAACAATGTTATGTTGCAACTCACCAAACCCATGAATAGAGATCCTTAGAGGACTAAATTCTAACACATCTCTTCAAGGTCTTGATCTTACATGAAATGACTTGATTGGATGTTGATCTTGATGCTTGAATTGATGCGTTAATGCTTGAAACCTACATCACAATGTTAGCTCCATAAAAATGCATAAATGCATAACTTTGAAATGATGCTTGAGATATTGAATGTTGTTGTAGAAGACTGATAAATATGCTCTTCAATGCTCTTGATAATAATTTTTGCTCTTGTAAAAGTTTCCTTAGTGCTATATGTTTTAAATTGATAAAATAATTATGTATTTATAATTGATTTTCTAATTTCCTGACAATTAAAATTCAAAAGTCAAAAATTTCAACTTGAATTAGGATCATTAAAATACCACCAAAAATATATTTTAAATTGGGTTGTGGAAACAAGAGTTAATGAAAAAATAACACCATATGCCTAAGATATTCAAAAAATAAAGATAAATATTTTTATAAATAGGAATCTCAACAAGGTGGATTTAGAAGAAAGATATTGTCTAGCCGTAATATTCAATGGAGGCTCTCAAAGAAGCAACACTGGAATCTAAAGTAGCAATAGGTTATGGAGATGCAATCTTGACAAGAGAATGAGAAATAGGGTAAGTATTTGTATCATCAAAACATTCAATTCTTTTCAAAATATTCAAGCTCCTTTAAAGTATCATCATGAAAGGTATATCATTTGCATCATCAATGGTTATGCAACAATTCATAGAAGGATCATCGAGGAATGGTGACACAATATTCAAGGTCTAAAAAAGCACACACAATATCATAATCAACACTAGAACAAATTAATCCTACAACACGATTAATATTATTTCTCAATGCTAACTTCATCCTAGGTGTATTTGGTTTACATATGAGTATACAAAGAAATAAGGCAAACGATTAAGCCACCTAAAATGTATTAGGCTTCCCTTTCACCAAAATTCATAATTATATTTATTCAAAATTACCATAGAAGGATGAGTATAAAAACATATGATACTCTCCTTGAGAAAGAAATTGAAGGTCAATAATTTCTCAATACATATCAATTAGTTGAAACAAAGTCTACTCAAGAAAACAAAATTCTCTAGGTACCAAAATGTCCAAGATATCAACCAAAATGTAAATAATCTACAAACTAAATAAAAGATATACATGGGGTTTAATCTATTAAAATTTTGTGAATGGTTAATAAGAGCTCATCAATACCTCTTCAATATATTTTTTTTCAAAACACAAAGGTTGTAGGTGAAATTTATGAGCTTGGGAGCTAAAAAGGCAATCTAGACTTCAATTGATATTATAATGAACCAACTTTTTTTTTAACCAATATTACTATAGCTCAAAACAAACTTTTTGATGCCTATTTGTTTGTGAAAAAATAACACCATATGCCTCCATTGAATACTTACAACTAGACAATCTCTTTCTTCTAAATCTACCTTGTTGAGATTCCTATTTATAGAAAAAATTATCTTTATTTTTGGAGTCTCACATTTTTAAATTTAGTCAATTCGTTAGAGGATTTGCATTACCTCTTTGATGGCATTGATTCCATCACTTCATCTTTTATGTTTTTGGATGTAGTTCAAAATTTTCCCTCTCTTGGTTCTAAAGATATGTAAAAATGCCTAACGCATATCGCACATCCTGAAACTGCATTTTTTCATTATTGGCATCATTTCACATCATTCTCACCATTAATCCCCTTTTAACATCATTTCCATCATTTAACATTAATTAAATAATCTTTAATTATTTAATTAATTCACTATTTCATCACTAATTTAACCTCGTTCCTCTTGACTAATTAAATAAACCTTAATTATTTATTTATGTCACTAACTTCACTTATTCCTCTATTCTAATTAAATAATTACCAATAATTATTTAATTAAATGTTCACCATCATGCATAAATAATTATCTTTAATTATTTATTAATCTATTCTCCCACCTCTAAATCTTGATTACATTAATTATTTAATTTCCTCTTTTATCTCAAACATCGTCCATTAATAAATAAACATTTTAATTATTAATCAATATTATCTTACATGTTCCTCCAATAATTAATTAATTAATTATATCATGGATTATTCCCTCAAATATTAACTGACACTCTCTCTTAGTCAACTGATATTGATTAACCACTTTTGATCAATCTATTGACTTAAGACTTCAATTGATATCTCATGCAGCTAGTTAACTGGAATCCTGCAGCCAGTTGCAGTCAATTAACTGGGCAATCAATTCAGGTCTCATTTATTATCAACCTTTGATCTCAAATCAACACCTCTTAATCTAGGTCATTGATCCAATTTCCTAAAATCTATAAAATCACCTTTATCCTTCACATTCATAACCTAGAATTTTCATAGCTAAGTCATGTCCATTTGAGAATTAATTTTGAGCAATTAAGAGTACTTATCATAACATCTAGGTCATCACGCATCAAACTTTTTCAAGCTATCATGGAGGCTTTGTGTTGAAGCAATCCAACATTTTGAACAACACAAGTTACTCCACAATGGGATGGTAAGATTGTTTATTGTTTGTGATTTCATGTGTTTGATTTGGTTTTTCTAACTTCTTGTGATTGATTCCATAGCAATAGCACAATTAAATCTCATTGGTATGTGGGTTTTTTATCTTTTGTTTTAAGTTTATTAATTGAATTCATTGTTAAATAGTTCATTCCAAATTTATCCCTTATATTAAATGGCATGCCTCGTGGGACCCACATCCCTAATCTAACATTTTTATTAGATTTTTCATAAGTTACAGGTTTTTGGAGCCCAATCCTATTTTACAGTTATCAATATTGTTAGCGGGGTCGCTATTTTTATCAGAAGAAGTTTGCTATTGCATAAACGATCCATTGTCGTCTCAAAACAGGGCTGCTATTAATCAAAACAAGCCACTACTATATCAGAGAAGGGTCGCTATTACAAAAGCAGAGCCGTGTATGTCTTAGAAAGAGGCCACTATTGCAGATAATAGATCCACGACTATTTTTTTCCCTACTTACTATTTTCTCTTTCAAACTTTTGGATTTTGGTTTTTTAACCCTAACCCTAACATAGTTGTTGTTTGTTGAAGATTGATCTAGCCTAATTGTGCATCTCTTGTAGGGTGAATGAAAATCATTATAAAATTCTAATCCATTGGTCTTATAGGATGAACGGTTGAAGACAAATCAATATCAAACTACTAACACTTTGCTTGCAACCCCTTGTCAAAAAATCAATTTGCTCGAGCATTATGTTTTTATCTTGATAGAATAACAAACACTTATTTTGGTGCTTAAAAGATGAATTGCTTTGAAGTGTCTTTTGTGCTTGGAAAGTTGGATGTGTATCCTCTCCCCTTGGATCATTTCAAAATCCTAGGTGACGAGAAACATCTTGGGATTCACATTTTTGAGTCACTAAAGGCATCTTTTATATGTATCATTTCCCCTTGCGTCATTCAACGATCTTGGGTGACGATAAATATCAAGACACTAAGCCTTCCTTTTTTTAATGGAGGGGCCTGTCTCGAGACACATCCCGCAACAAAGAACTCAAGGTGACCTCAAAGGACATGTTCAAGCGGGCTATATAAAAGTATGAAAATGAAAGTAAGTAGCATGTATCTAGGGACATTATACCTTGCATGTCCATTTTGATATGGGTGTATAGACCGCACATCGGTTGATTAGAGACTTTAGTGTCTCATGTCTAAAGTATACCTCTGGTATTCACCAATTCGTCACAAACCATTCTACTTAGAAGCCAAAGCCAAGTTTTTCTGAAACATTTCTTGAGAAGGCGCAATGAGACAATTGGTCATTCCATGAATATATTCATCATGTATTGATTGCTTGTTAGGGTGAAAAAAGCCTTGTAAGGAGATTTTTTCCTTTCTTGAGGTAAGAGATGTATCGTGTACGCATGCATACTCTAGTCATCCATTCAAGCTAGGTATTTTATCTTGCAGACTCGACTCAAGAGATGTACTCACTTGACTAAATAGGAATGTGCTTTTTAAATCTTGCTTAGTAAGCTTTATGGAAGAAAGCTTGTGGAATACCCCCCTTGCCTATTGAGTTAGTTATTTCATACTTTGTTTGTCGTGTGTATCACTTTCTATTTCAAACAAAACACCTTAAACATCATATCTAAAATTTCAACTTACAAACTTGTCAAAAAGCTATCATCAAATTAGAAATCAGGAAACAAAGTCACACTTGTTAGAATATTGGGTCATTGTTGCGCATCCTACTTTGTCTATCTCAAAATCTAGTTGCTATTTTTTAGCATCTTCTCACACTTGTCTAAGCATTTGGTCGCTATTGCATTATATTTGGTCATTATTGTACAACTGATTGTTATTGCTTATTTTGCTCATCTACCAGTCATAGTGTTTAAGCAGAGTCACTCTTGTCATTGTTGTCGCTACTACCTTTGTAAAAGCTCGCTATTGTCTCAAATTATACCACAAATATCTGAAACAACCACCACTTTTTGCATTCTTGCTTCGCTTAGATTTTTCAAACTTTGTCTCAGAACATCAAACCAAATCTGCATCAAAACTTGTCAGCATCCTTAGACATCATTAGTATTTTAGACCATCCTTTGCATCATCATCATAGATCATAGATCAAACATCAAACCAACCTTTGGACACACATCAAACACAAAATATCAAACCTCACCATCTTGCTAGATTCTTTATCAAATCATCTTATCATCTTGTGATCTTTGTCAAATTTAGTGGGCATAATCCTCTCCCTAAGTTTCTAGATTACATCATCATTCCTTACTTATACTCACAAGCCTAGTTCGAGTAAAGAAATCAACATATCCTTTATCAACACTTTAGAGACTTGGCATGTTGTCTATCCTTATGTCCATAGAATAACATCATATCTAAACATCCAAAATCCACTCACACCTTCACCATAGAGTTGAGTACCAAAAATATAGCATCGATAATCAAAATTTGTTATCAAACTATCCCAATATCAACAACAATAAACATCAATCAAAAATCATTTGTCGAAAAGGTTTACCAACATTCCCTTCATACATCATTTTGCAAACCAAAATATCAAATCAAGACATCGCCAAGATTTCATAACTTGCAACCTCACACTCTCCAAGGTGTATTGTGAATTTTTATGACAACAACTAGGTTGCAACATAGAAATAAGATGGAAACTAACACAAGTAGCTCTAGTGGACCTACCACCACCAATGTTGAAACTCCAATTCCTACACCATAGGGGTATGATCCTAATTAAACTCTAGTTTTCTCAACCCCTCAAACAAATACCAACATTACCTCACAAACACCAATGTTCAATGCTCTACTACCACTTGATCTCAATCCATCACAACATGATATTGACATTCATCTTCAACATCAACAAATATTTGCTCAACAATAAAGCCAATCCCCTAATCATTTAGATATAATCATAGAAGACGATGATAGTGATGAAGAAATAACTGAGGAGCGCATTTTAGAATCCACCCAAGACTCTAAAATGCAAAATATAATAGATACAGTACATGGAACAAATCCAAACACACACTTCCTAAAACTTGCATAAAATAATGCCAAGTTACCCATGGAATTCAATGTGTAAGCTCTCAAAGACCAAAATCTCATTCTCGTGGGTGATGATACAGTTGTGAGAAAAATACTAAAATCAGTTGTAGATCCAAAGATACCATCTATCTTTTCCAAGTCAAAAGCACCAATCAATGAACAACCTTATGGACAACATGTTGATAATCCACAATTCAGATGTTTATCTCAATTAGAACAAGCAATGGTTTCTCAACATGGTCAAGCGAATCCAAGCGTAATGGTAACTCAAAACATGCCTCAACAATCGACCAATCCATTCTCTACATTACTTGTGACATTTGATGCATCAAAAAATACATGGAGGCCTAATGTAGCAAGAAATCTAGATGGAACATCATTATCAAAATATCCCCTACAACATGGACTAACTGTTACTATGTAAACTATGTGTAACCTTCCACCTAAACCAATATCAAACATCAAATAAAAAACTCAACACTCAACCACAACTTCATGCCAACAGGCCTCCACAATCACAATACATGTCATCACCCATTTATATTGTACCTAATAAAAAAAATCTACCCCTTCATACACAACAACATCCTTTTCATCAAACAACATATACTAAAAACCCTCAAGATCAAAACATGTATCAAATGAATACTCAAGGTCAAACACAAACACAATACATGCAGCAACAACCCCCATACTATGACCCTTTATACAATGCACAATATCAATAAGGGTTACAACAACAAGGTATTCCTCAACAATAAGGTGTCCCTCAACAACAAGGTATTCCTCAAGAACAAGGTGTTCCTCAACAACAAGGGGTTCCTCAACAACAAGGTGTCCCTCAATAACGAGGTGTTCCTCAACAATAAGGTATGCCTCAACAAGAAGTTGTCCCTCAACAACAAGGAGTTCCTCAACAATAATATACATATAACACACAAGAAGGACCCCCTCCTCTTTACACACCAAAACCATCATATATGGGACAACAAGGCTACAACATGATTAATCCTCAAATTAACACACCAAGTAACGATATAACCTTGTAAACTCAAAAACTTAAGCAAAGGATATCAGATATAAATCTTGGGAAACCCAAGAAGAGCTATGCATTACAAGACATGTGTCCATATTTGTTTGATCATAGCATATCAATGATTCCCTTTCCAAAAAAAATTGAAATTTCTAAATTCAATAAATACAAAGGAAGAGGGGACCCAATTGAACACGTGCAATAATTTTTCGTCACTTGTATGGAGGTTTCTAACAATGACTCTTATCTATTGAGACTTTTCCCAAGAAGTCTAGGAGCTAAAACTATTTAATGGTTCTCTCTTCTACTACCTAGAATAAATTTTTTTGATGAGCTATCTGAGAAATTTATCAATCACTTTTCATATAGTATCAAATAAGATGTTAAGGTTCCTAATTTCTATAAGATAAAACAAAACCAAGGTGAGTCATTTTCCTCTTACTTGCAGCGATGGAGCATCAAACGAGTAAAGGCAAATGACATGTTCTTGAGAAATAGCTTGTTGAAATCTTTATTGCAAATTTTTAAACTAACATAATCTATCAATTGACAATGATATGCCCTAATAAATTTGAAGAGATCATCGATGAAGGTTTAGTTATTGAAAGAGCTCTCATCATAAAAGGTGTCATCAAACTTTACAACAACAAAGATCAAGCATCAGCTTGAAACGATAAACTGTGCATTTAGGAAAAGAACAAAACTGTCACAAATGATGGAATGGTTGATGCTAAGTTTGTTCAAAACATACAACCACCTCCTAACAATCCCAAAAAGAAATTTCAATCCAATCAAATGAATTATCCTCAAAACAATCAACTTACCTACCCTCAAAACAATCAACAAACAAATCGAACCCAAAACTCTCAAAGAGGACCACCAAGACAAAATAACCAAATGAGAAGAAAGTACTCTCCATTTGGAGAACCTCTTGAGGTGGTTATACAAAAGATAACTCAATCAAATCTCATCAAAATTTTTGATCAAACGAATTATGAAGAACCTCAATTTAAACCTCCATGCTACAATGACAACGATCAATGTGAATTCCATCGAATCAAGGGTCATAAAATAAACAACTGGATGAAACTAAAGAACATCATCCAAGAATTGATTGAAAAAGGAGAGGTTGATATCGAGAATCATCTTCGAACCTCCAAAAATAATGACATGGGTATCTACAAGGATCTAAAGGTAAAGGAGATTATAGAAAAGTTGCTTACACCTATGACATTGATGTAGGAACCATAAGTGAAACTGATAGCAATATCCATGTTCTAACAATAGCTGGTAATAATATTGAGTGTAATGTTACTACACAAAGAGGGAAGATCACCATCCAAGGATCCCCCTTCAATCAAAAATTCCTATCCAACCTTCAAATGACTATAATCTTGTTGATCAACTAAAGAAAACTCCAGCCCAAATCTCTATCCTTGAGCTTCTTAAGTTGTCCCTCACACATAAAGAGATTTTGGAGAAATCTCTCCTTGAATATTTCATACTAATAAAGTCAACATAGATTAGTTTCAGGCTATGGTTGGTCACATTGCCTTTATACATCATCTGGCATTTTTTGAAAGAGACCTTCCTAGCAAATTATTCCATAACCAAGCTTTGTATCGTGAAGTTTGATGCACAAACATAAAATAAAAAGAGTCCTAATAGATGGTGGTGCAAGCTTAAATATTTGTACCTTGAAATTGGTAAAACAACTTGGATATTATGATGATGTTATTGAGAAAAGAAAAAACATCACTATAAGATCTTATGATGATAATGAGAGAAATTCTAAAGGTATCATTAGACTTCTTGTTTAGGTGGGACAGACAATAGCATAAAAAACATGTCAAATACTAGATATTGAACTACCATAAACCTTATCTTGAGACGCCCTTGGATCCATGTTATTCAAGTTTTCCCTTCTATATTCCATCAATGCCTAAAATTTCCTTATAATGACAAGGAAGTTACAATAAATGTTGATCTAAAACCCTTTCATTACTGTAAGAGCTTAGAAGAAAAATATAATAAAATCTTTCAAGTTCCCAGTAATTATATATCTCCATTCATTTTCTTACATTGATCCATCATCCCTCACATCATCTTCACAACCTTCATCATCCTCCACTCCATCTTCATCATCCAATCCACCACAATCTAACCTCAAGATCCAGGTACTTGACAATGGTTGCAAAGACTACCACTTTAATCAATCTTTCTACATTGGAAAGCTTCCTCCATCACCAAGAACCTATGGAGGACCAAAGGAAATCAAAAAAGCTAAGTCTGTCATTATAAAATTCAACCCTACAATATTCACTAAATGGGAAGACATGAAAGACAAAGTGGTTTTTGAAGAAGATCTCTCTACATGACTCTACAAAGAGGAAGAAGAGGAAGAAAAAAAACAACCTGCAATCCTTGTACATCAAGATAGTAAAGGTTATTAGCTAGAAAAAGTTATGGGATTCACTAGAAAAGGTGGCCTTGGTTTGAATGAGCCAGGTATGAGACAGCCTATCATCATGACAAAACATAATAAAAATCAAGAACTAGGCTATGGTTTGTTAGACACTGTTACTCCTAGCACTAAAAAAGGCCTCTTGTGAGGAAGGTTCATCTTCTAACGTGGTTGAGACATTAGATGACTATGATCATATTGAAGATGATCTATTTGGAAACTTTCATAAATACCATTACTACCCTTTCCTTTAATCCACATCCCAAACACATGTACTCCAACTCGTTTACCCACAACTAATTGATTGGGACCAACAACATCAACCACCTATTGTGGTCATATTCCAAAAAGATGAAGCTATCGCTGAGTTTATGGGACTTCAAAATGGTATACCACTTGGAGACCACAAGATTGGCTTTGATATTGAGCTGGGACAAGAATAATATTTTGGTAGGGAGATTGTATCCTCTAGTTGTAAAAATGAAAATAAAAAACTAAACATCAAAATTAGATCCCCTAGTGAAAACCACAATGTGGCACTATCGGATCACAAAAAAGACAAAATAAAGGACATATATAAGGGTGAAAACCTCCCTGAGGTGCTTGAGGATGGAAGACTCAATCTCCCTATCACTAGATATTAGGAAAGATCAATTTTGCCTGGACTTATGTAGATATGCCTAGGTTGAACCCAACTTTATTGGTTCATCATCTTATAGTTTTTCTTGGAGCTAAACCAATGAAACAGAAGCTTCGCACGATGCACCATCAGATAGCGCTTCTAGTCAAAGTGGAACTTCAAAAATTTCTTGATGTTAGATTCCTTAGACCTATTGACTATCCTAAGTGGGTGTCAAACTTGGTACTAGTGTCGAAACCCACTAGGGGCATAAGGATTTGCACTGATTTTAGAGACCTCAACAAAGCATGCCCGAAGGATGATTTCCCCCTCTTGAACATTGACATGATAATAGATTTTATAGTTAGTCATGAAATGCTTTCTCTTATGGATGGATTCTCCGTATATAACCAAATCAAGATAGCACTTAACAACCAACATAAAAAAAATTCACTTATCCCTTGGGAACTTTTTATTGGAATGTCATGTTATTTGGCCTAAAAAATGCACTACCTACCAAAGAGTGATGACTACTATATTTCATGAAATATTTCACATAACTATGGAAGACTATGTAATTGATATTTTGGAAAAATCTATCAGAAGACAAGGACATCTAAGTAATCTAGCAAACATATTTTATAGATTAGAAGAGTACAACTTGCACCTAAATCCAAAGAAGCGTGTTTTTAGTGTGAAATTAAGAAAAATATTGGGTTATATTATATCTAGAAGAGGTATCGAGGTAGATCCCACAAAATTCAAAGCTATCATGGAAATGCCTCCCTCGAAAACTTTGAAACCATTATGTAGCTTACAAGGAAAATTGCAATCAAACTGAAGATTCATAGCCCAATTAATGGATAAATGACATCCTTTTACACACTTACTCTATAAGGATGTAACCTTCAAATGGGATGAAAGATGTGAACAATCATTTCAGCAGGTTAAAGACTATTTGGGAACTCCTCTGGTTTTGATGCCTCATATATAGTATAAATCTATGATCTTGTATGTATCAGCGACATCAATAATTTAAAGAGCTTTGTTAGCATAATTTTATGATAATAACAAAGAAAGAGCGATGTACTACATCATTCGTACCCTAGTTGGTTATGAAATTAACTATACACCTATTGAAAGAGCTTATTTAGCAGTTGCCTTCACATCTCAAAAGCTTAGACATTACATGTTGAACCGACAGATCAAGCTAATATCCAAAGTTGATCCCTTAAAATATCTAATGGCAAAAGAAACTCTCATAGGAAGAATGGTGAAGTGAGTCATGATTCTTAGTGAATTTTACATATAAAAAGCAATCAAAGGACAAGTAATAGTAGATCAATTAGTCGAAGCACCTATAGAAGATCATCAACCATTGGTATCAGAATTTCCCAATGTGGGCATCCTTGTGAAAACTCAAGTAAACCTTTGGACACTATGCTTTGACAGATCTCATACTCCGCATGGATCAGGGGCTGATATCATTTTTCTCACACCTCAAGGAGATAGTATACCTAGAGCATAAAAAATTTCATTTCCATGCACAAATAATATAGCCAAATATGAAACACTAATCATTGGGCTAAAAATGGTCGTTGAATGGAAAATCAAAGAGCTACAGGTTTATGGTTATTCATATAGTACTTATGGTCATCTTCTTTGAATAGGTTTCGAGAGTCGACAATAGAGCTATCGATTCCATGGCAACCGTTGGTTCACTTCTTGATATACCACAAAACATTCTTACGTTGGAATTCCTTATGGAATAATTGTTTATACCAGCATTTGATATCCCAAAATTTGAACTTGTGTGCGATGTTGTTGGTCCCGATTCACCTTGGTACCAAGACACCTATGCCTATATGCAACATGAAACCATACCACCTCACCTTACAAGTAATCAAAAGAAAACTTTCATCTTCTGAACTACACACTTTACTATTCTCGAAGATACTTTATATCGACAAAGCCTTGATGGAACATTACTCTCATGTCTTAATGCAGAAGAAGATCAAACTACCTTACAAGAGGTACATGAAGGGGTTTGTGGGTCTCATTATAGAGGGCCTAATCTAGTCAAGAAGTTGCTAAGAATTGGATACTACTAGCCATCAATGGATCAATAAGCTATACATTCTTTAAAGAAGTTCCTTCAGTGTCAGCAACATGGTCATCTTGTTCATGTACCCGCACAAGAGCTACATCCAATCAATACACCTTGGCCCTTCTCACAATGGGGACTTGACCTTATAGGCAATATCCCCTACTTCATCCAACAGACATAAGTTTAGCATAACTACCACAAGTATTTCACAAAGTGGATAAAAGCTATACCCCTAACCTACATCATTGACAAACAAATATCAAAGTTTATCCTTAAATATTTGATTTTTCATCATGGTATCCCTCAAACTATCATTACTAACAATGAAACTCCATTCAAAAACCAAGATTTCCATGAGATTTGCACTAGATTCTCCATCCAACATCACTTCTCTACCCTGTATTACCCCTAGGGAAATGGTTAGGTAAAAGTGTCTAACAAAACGATCCTCAAGATCCTTAAGAATATTGTTAATGACATCGATCATGACTAACACCTTTAGTTGAAACCTACTTTGTGGGCTTACAGAACTAGCATCCGCAAACCCACAAGTGCAACACCCTTTTCCCTTGTATACGGATCTAAAGCCATCTTTCCTATAAAGGTCGAGATTCCATCCCTAAGGGTATCCTTGAAAGATCTTTTCAGTAATGTAGAATACCGAGTATCTAGGCTCCATGAACTTGAACTGCTAGACGAAAGATGTTTGAGTGCTCTAAACCATCTCCAAGCATATTAGAACCATCTCAAATGAAGTTATAACAAGAGAATCAAGAACATGAGATTTCAGGTTGGTGACTTAGTTTTTGAAAGAAAGTCAGAAGACTCGGCTTAACCGGGATGGGAAAGGTAAATTTGAGCTTAAATTGGTCAGGTCCCTTTGTCATCACTACAAGTTACGACTCTAGTTCTTATTATTTGGTTACTCTAGAAGGCAAACCCCTAACATAACCACTCAACAATAGTCATCTCAAAAATTTCTATACCTAACCCATCAGAATATCCTAAGAAAAAAAAAGTAAAAAATTCAAGAAAATAGTAAAGAGAAATAAACCATCTTTAAGTGAAAACCACCTTTTGGTGCTTTTAGGACATGTACCATAGTGAAAACTTGGCAAACAGGTGCTACATTTGAATAAGTCTTGCACTATCATCTATCTGAGCTACGATCTTATTATCACATCTATTTCATTCCATCCATTGCATAATAAATGTGCATCTAACCATGGCTTGATAATTGGTTAAGTGTTATACCTTGTTGCTATATCCTCCATCCGCGTTATCTTTATCTATTATTGACCTTATCCACCTGTCCATAATAAATGAAATCTTGTTCCAAACCGGGGGCAACTTCCTGGACCTGGTAGATGGATTGGATCCTTGTTAATCTCATAATTCACGTAAACATTAAAATAATAATAAAAAATCCAAAAAAACATCAAAATCTAAAAACATCCAGAAAACTATCAAAATTCAAAAAATCCAAAAAAAATCAAAATAAAAAATTAATGTAAAACAACAAATTCCCAAAAATATCGTTGGTCATCTTCGTATGAGCTTCTTTGATTCCAATAAAGAAAAGTACGATGTCTCTATGTGTATAACGCAGGTAAGGCCATCGATCGATGAGCCCTCTAGGCACTAGGTTAGTCCCCTTAGGCCCCTCTTGGTCTCTAAATCTCTCAAAAACACCAAAAAATTCCAAATATCCTAAAAATAACAAAACTGCCTCAAATAACCTCAAAAAGCACAAAAACATTAAAAATCCTCAAAAATCCTATTTCCATTATTGCCTATTTGCAATAAACTATCTATGTGCAGTGTTTTTACCCCATCTAAAAATGCAAGAAACAAACTCAAGCACAAGAATAAAACAAAGCAAAACACTCAAGATTGGGCTTAAAGATGAAACTCAAACAAGAACATGAAAATGACCTCGATTTCACCTTGTATAAGCTTGATGGAGTTGTTTCCCCATTTTGATGGCTTGATATGTGTGCTCTAGGATGATTTTGGTAGCATAGCGGCTTGATTTTGCTTGATTTGGATGCAAGGATGGCTATGGATGCAAGATGGTAGTTTGTGAGGGTAGAAGGATTGGACGCACGAGGTTCCGAATGTGATTGCATGCTTTAGAATGAAAAATGACTAAGTCTTTTAGTCATTATCAAGAGGGGAGATGAATGAATGACCAAGATTGATTCTTGAGTGAGGATCAAAGGTTGAGATCAAGAGTTGACCAAAGGAATTAAAAAATTATTTTTAATGTGCATGGGAATGATAAAAGGAATTAAATATTCCTTAGGAAGGAGAAAAGGAATTTAATATTCCTTGGGGGATGAGAGAGGAATTAAAAATTCCTCAGAAAGAATTTGGGAAGACAAAAAGGAATTAAAAATTCCTTGGGAGATGGGGAGAGTTGACCAAGGGGTAGGTTAGGATAGCTGATCAATGATTAAGTTGTATAAGTGAGGGATTAGGAAAATGATTAGGTGGGTAATGAGGATTAATGATCCACTTGCATTTTATGGAGGCTGCGACACCTTCCATGCACATCCTTAATAAAGGATTAAGTAAGGGGGATTAAGAGTAGGGGTGGATTATGGTGGATGAGACATGAGGGTATTAAATAAATTGATTATTTATTTAATTTTTGGAGGAAAGGGAAAATTGATGGGAGTAAATAATTAAAGGTAATTATTTACTTTAGACTAGGATTTTAAAATGATAGAAGAAATAAATTAAAATGAAGGGATAAGGGATAATGAATATTAATTAAATAATAGGGTATTATTTAATTAATATAAAGGACATGACATTGGTTGAATTAGGGGTAAATTGGCCAAACACAAGTGGTCAATTTTTAGTGTCTATGTTTTTCTCCTCTTTGAGATGGTGTTAAAAAGTAGCATCATTTCAAAGAAGATTAAAACATAGCACCTAAAATAAGATGGTTAGATTAGGGCAGATGTCGCAGTCATCCAAAGGAGTGACTAGGAGGAAAGATGATGGGATTGAAGATGAAGATTAGGGATTGAGGATGCCCCCTTGAGAGGACATGCGGGTTCAAGAAAACACGGGTGTGCTCTCGAAATGGATGAGGTGATGCAAAATTAGATCCGGAAGGTGATGCAAAATGATGGATAAAAGAGGATAATAAGCGATAGGAGATTGGGAAGAGAAGATGAGAAGAAAGGAAGAACAAATGGATGCAAGGACAAATGTGAAGGTTCCTCAGTCATGATACAAGACAAAATGGGTTGATGATGGGTGGAGCATTGTTGATGAGGGAATAACATATCCCAAAACAATGCAAAAGAATAGGGAAGGATACATCTCGATGATGATGTAAAGAGTGTTGTTGATGAGGGAATGATACATCCCAAAACAACACAAAAGGATAGGGAAGGATACATCTTGATGATGATGACGAGGATGATGATTGGATCAAGGCTTGTAGCAAGGCTAAGAACAAGACCAAGGATGTGATTAGAGGCTTGGTTCTAGATTGAATGGATTAGGATTGGATGAAGATGTGAGATTGTTGAAATGAATGAAGATGGGGAGGGAAAGATGCTTAGAATAACAAATCTATATTATCCTAAGAAGATTAAATAGATGATGATATGATGAGGATGATGGATGAAAATATTCTTAGAATAACAAATCTATATTATCTTAAGCAAATTGAAAAGATTATGATATGATGAGGATGAAGAAGTGGAGGGATGTAAACGGATAAGATAGATAGATGAGGGAGATTGATGAAGGATGAATGGATTAGAAAGATTTAGGGTGAATGGATAGGGGGTTTGGGGAGATAATGGATAGTAACCAAATCAAGCAAGTTAATTGTGATGCATTATCTTGCCATGTAATGAGCACTTAATTTGATATAGCATGAGATGATATGCACTAAGGTATGAGGAAACAAGGTGATGTCGTATCACATGCATAGGACTGACACAACAAACAAAAGGTTAGTCGAACATCCCAAAGTCATAGGGGCTTTGGTAGGGCCTGATGTGGGATAACCATAAACACAAAGGATGCCCCAATGTAATGCAAGACCATAGGGATCTTTGTGGGTACTACATGGGACAACCAAGAAGACAAGAGTAAACAAAAGATCAAGATACACCCTTATGTCTACTTGTCAAAGCACACCACGATATGAAGGATCATGGCGACTCTAACAAAGTATAATAGGAAGCTCAAAAGATAAACAAAATGCCAAAAGCAAGAAAAGATCACAATAAAATTTTAGATGTCCTTTGCCACAGGATCAAAAGGGTGGATGGGATTGATGTGGTATGATGTAGGAAGGATGCATCCTGTTAAGACCAAAGATGGAGACTAAATTAGGTGATCCACATGACTCAGGATACCTGAAACCGATTGAACCTCATGATACTAACGACCTTTGTTTTAATTACCAGCTAGGAGAGGGACATACTTTACGACACGACAAGACAACAAGATACACCCTAAAGACCTAGGGGCTTGGTGGTTGACCAAAGATCAACCTTGCCTACATGAAAGCGCAAATCCCTCGTAGTTCGATAAAAGATCGATAACTGAACATGGATAAAAGTGGAAAGGGGACAATGGAGACAATGATGGAAGACAAAGACTGGATGGACAAATGTCAGGACTAGATAGATGAATGATGGGGACTGACACAAAAGGATAGACCAAAGCCTCAGGGGATCATCGATGATTGCCTTGCCTAAATGAAAGCATAAAGGCAACGTAGTTCAACAAAAGACCAACGATAGACAATGGATAAAGGATGATGAGATGAAGATGATAAGAAAATATAATGATGGCATAAAAATCATGACATAAGACAAACCTTTTGGAAAGGATGGTGGTGATTGCATGAAGCTTAGGGATGGGATAGATATCCAAATCATGAAAAGATGAATGGGTATGATGGATAGATGAGTGATAAAGAGTGATAGGAGGTTAGAAAAATGTGAGAAATAGATAGGAGTGATGATAGTGAGATGAATGGCATTGGATTGCATGGGGTAGCCTATAGCTAGATACCAATGACAAGGGATTATGAGATGGAAGGAAAATAGAGGCAAATGGATGGATTGATAAAGATGGGGAGATAGAAAGATGCTAGGATGGATAGATGGAGGGATAAGGATTTGGAAATATGGAATAGATTACTAGATGGATAAATGGATGGGGAGATAAGGATGAAAAGATGGAAAAGGACTAGTGGATGGGTGGATAGGAAGATAAGGATTTGGAAGACAAAAGAGATTATTGGATGGATGGATGTTGTTTCCAAGGACTATGTCATAAAGAAGTAAATACCCCACTCTAGAGATGTCATGTGTAATGAGGCAAGAGTGATGGCAGATAGCAAGATGGATAGATAAGGAATGGAGATGGATCGTAGTAGGATGGGTGGACAATGGAAGATAAATGGATGTGGATAGGATGCATGGATAAGGAAAGTGGATGGGGGAGGATAAGGGTAATGTATGCCAAGAGGTTTCCAAAGCATGTATAGAGAGGTTCCCTCATCTTTATCAAGATCACAAGGAGGATGGAGGGACTGGATATAAATGGGATATGATGGGTAGGATGTGGAAGATAGGTGGATGTAGGAGATGGAGGAAGGGGATGAAGTTGCCCCCAAGTGTGGAAGTAAACTAGATGGGGGATTTACACATGATGCCTATTTTCCAGGTTTTCATCATGGTACCTATCCAAGGTGCTTGTTTTCCATGTTTTCACCATTGGATGAATTATTTCTCTTTACTATTTTTTAGATAGGATATGGATGGAGGTGGATAAGGATATGGATGTGATAAGATCCCATGTGTGAAATGATGAGTGGATGTTGGTACAACCTTACTAAAATGGGTGGATTATGCAAGAGAATGGATTAAAGGGATTTGATGTGGGAGATACGTGGGATAATGGATGGGAAGTTGGAAAGTGCATGGATGGAATGATGGGGTGCATGTGTGATGGGGGAATGTGTTCAGGACCAACATTTACACATATGGTGGTGGATGTGAAATGATAGGAGGATGAATGGATGGAGAGTGTGGGGATAATGGAGGAGTTGGGATAGTGAATTATGGGACATAAGGACTCAAAATAGATTTAGGAGATGGAGGATGTGAACTGTTAGCTTTTGGATTAGCAACGTTGGATGTCGTTATGGATTTTTCATTTGAAGGCATTGCATCTTTTTTCTTTGGGATCCACATGGTTTTGATTTTTGCTTTGGTGGGCCTTTGTGGCCTATGGGTTTGATTTGGATTTTGGATTAGATTTTTCATTTCTTCAACATGTCTTTTGAAGGGGACATGAGGAGCATTATATTCATGTGTATTTTTGGATTTATGCATTTTAACTTTGGCATCCAAAGTTCCTTTAATAGTAATGGGATGGGTATGATGAGATGGATGATTTGGGAGAGACATGGATGGAGTGATAGAGGTAAGCTTTTGATGATGATGTGTGGATGGAGGATGTGAGATAACATGCATGGAGGGGTACCTTTGTTGATCCTAATTAGGTATTATGAGGTTAGGATTTTTATGATGTGTGCTAGGGATAGGTGGTAGATGGATGAGAGGATGAAGAGGATAATATGGAGGAGATGATTTTGGGATATAAGGGCCCAAAATGGACTTAGTACATGGATGATGTGTGGTGGTGGATGGAGGGACATAAGGAACCAAAATGGATTTGGAGGATGAAGGAGCAATATGGGTGATTGTTTTAAGGTGATATGATGAAGGAGGGATAGCAAAAAATGGTTTGGTGGAGTGATGGGAAGTGCCTCTTATTCTTTTAGAAGAGGAACATTGAGGATGTATGGAGGTTTGACCAACATTTTTGGATTGTGAGTCTTGGGAGGTATATTCAAGAGCTTGTGTACACGGGTGTTCTTTGACCTGGATGGGCTCTAAACACCTTTCTCATCAAGGTCTACACCTTTTCCTTGATAGTTCATGATCTTGAGCATTCGATCTATGGTAGGATGCTTGTTCTTTTGGAAGCATGATGCGAGTCCATTATTAGGTGGAGGAGGATAGGTGGTGTATATGCTTTGTTTTTCTTCCACAAGAAAACCACCATGGATGACTGTAATGTTACCAAGGTGATATAAAAGTGGTGTTGGGATGGTAGGGCTAAGTGACGATGAAGGATCATGAGATGGAGATGATGCAATGGCAACATCTTGGTCTAGAGGAGTGAGTGATAAGGGATCAAGAGACAGATTAGGTGATATGATATGATCTGGATTTGTGAAAGTGGGTGTTAAGGGCTCATGAGATGGAGTGATTAGATCTTGGATGCAAAGGGGGTCATGGGATGGAGTGGATGAGCTAGTGTGATCTTGATATGGGGTGGATGGGATGGTAGGATCATGACTTGATTGAGGATAGGGATCATGAGATGGAATGAATGAGGGACTATGATCTTGAGGTGGAGTAGATAGGATGGCAGGATCTTGATGTAGAGAAGGGGATATGTTGGTATGCTTTGGATCAAGCTCTTGGCATGGCTATCTTGTGTGGGAGGCATGATGATCGAGGAGTGTTGGAGGAAATCCTCAATTTGGGGAGATGAGAGGATGGAGGATTCATTAAGGTAATGGGATTGGATTTCAGTGATACCAGGACCAAAGGGAGCAGATTAGATTTGGGTGTCTTCAATGAATTGGGTGGCTCTAGGAGTAGGCGATGGGGATTCAATGGGTTTGATGGGCTCAACAATTTGGGTGGTGCTAGGAGTGGTAATAATAATGATAGGCATGGGATGGAGAAGGGTCTCATTGATGGTGGTCATACATGGTGGAGTGGGATGGCATGATTCCACAATATCAAGATGTGGATTCGAGGATGTATCCTTTGTCATGAGTCCTTGGGAAACATATGGAATGAGACCTTTAGGAATTGTAGGTTTAGGTGGGGTGATGGGAATGGGTGAAGGATTATGGATGGGTGGAGGACTAGGATTAGGGATTGGTGGATTAGGATTAGATAAGCGGATGGGATTGGATAAAGGACTAGGAGTAGGTGGAGGATTAAAATATAATGGAATGGAGGATGGAGTGATACAAGAGTATGTGGATGATGAACTAAGATAGGAGGATGTGGATGCTAGATTAGGTTGGGAAGATTGGGATGGTGGATTAAGATAGGAGTATTGGGATGGTGGATTAAGATAGGAGGATGTGGATTGTGAATTAAGATAGGAATATGTGGATGCGGGATTTGGTTGAGAAGATTGGGATGGTGGATTAAAATAGCAATATGGAGACGATGGATTGACGTTGGAGAAAGTGGATGGAAAATTAAGGAAAGAATATTGGGATGGTTGATTAAGGTGGGAAGATGTGGATCTTGGATAGGAAAGAGATGTAGATGAGGGATATGATGGATATGTGGGTGGGGAAGATAATGGATATCCCTTGTCAAAGGCAACACAAGGATTGTTATTAGGTGTGGATGAAGGTGTGATAGGATAGCTCAGAGGAGTGATTAGATTTTGGAAGACGATTGGGGAAAGCTTGCTAGTAATGATAGCATCAAGGGGATCTATTTCATACTCATCTTGATTTACAAGACTTTCGTTATAATTGGGATTTCCCGTGACTATTATTATTGGTTGTATGGGATGAGGATAAGGATTCATGATGTTGGATTGGATGGATATGGATTGAAAAGATGGGAATAAATGATTAGAAGAATATAATAGATGACGACAAGATAAATAGAATGGATTAGAAGAATTTGTAAGAAGGGATTTGAAGATTTATTTCGATATCTAAAGATCTTAGATGCAGAGGGACTAAAGCTCAGATTGGGATGTATATTAAGCTTAGATTGGGATTTGATTTAAGCTCAAATTAGGATTAGATTGAAACTCAGATTAGGATGATGGGATTAAAGTTCAAATTAGAATCGGAGTGGAGCTCAGATTAGGACTAGATTGAAGCTCAGATTATGGTTCAGAACAATCTAGGAGTGACAATATTTAGAAAAACTGAAAATAAAAAAAAATCTTTTTTTTTTTTTCAGTTTTTTCTATGTTGTAAATCGCATTTTCAAAGGTCTTTAGAGAGGAATTTGGGGTTGAAACTTGTGTCATTCCCTAAAATATGGGCTATCAAAGGCACAATTTTTTAGGGATTGAATTAGTACTCTTGGAGACCTTTCCAACAGTGTTAATGGTTTTGAATTATAAGCACCAAGTAGAAAATTATGACCCTTGCAAGTCAAGGTAAATAAATTCTTAGCTTTTTTTTTGAAATTTTGATAGTTTGGGGATGAATAGGAAGAGGAGAAATGCTTGGATAATGATTTTGGACTTGGAAAGATGCAGGCTAATTATGATGAGAAGGGTTGACTCTTTGGATTTTGTATGGGAAGTAGATTCGCCTCTATGTAGTGCAAATTCGCCTATTTATGTTGCAAGTTCATCCATCTAGATTGAGCAAATTCACCCCTGTCTTTAACAAAATCGCTCATTCTTAGTGGAAAATTCACCCAATACCTAGGTGATATAGGAAACATGTGAATCTGCTTAGAAAATTCACCTATTCGGGGATGCAAGTTTGCCCAGGACCTAATTGGCAAAGGAAATAGGCAAGTTTGCTCAGCAAGTTCGCCTATCAGACAACAAATTCGCCCAAGAAGCTCGAAAAATCACCCAAGAATCTAGAAAAATCACCCGAGAAGCTAGAAAAATTGCCCAAGAAGCTGGAAAAATCACCCAAGAAGCTAGCAGAATCGCCCAAGAAGCTAGCAAAATCACCCAAGAAGCTGGAAAAATCGCCCAAGAGGCTGGAAAAATCACCCAAGACACACGTAAGTTCACCTAAAACAACTGGAATGAGCGAATTTGACTTGAAAACTCACCCAATGGGATGAAAACTTTGCCTATTTCAAGGGAACGGGCAAAAACGGGGTTGCCTAAGAAAGTAACCCATAAGAAAATTCACCTCTAACAAAGGAAAACTCACCTAAACAAAGGACTTGAACTGGACTGAGACACAAAATCGCCTGTCTATAGTGAAAATTCATCTCTGAAAGTAGGGGTTGATTGTGGCAAAGGACAACGAGCACGATAATCAATAGACAAAAGGTTGAACTGACTCAACTGAAAATAAAAGCACTAGTATCGCACAAAGAAGACATATCAGGCAACACAATCCCAAAATTACTGATATGACCACCTTGAGCAAACAACCCAAGGTTAATACTCTGTGATACTAGGGTGGTTCTCTGGAGCATCCTTTCTCGTGAAGGCAGATAACTGGTGTTCCAATGCGACAGGGTTATCAATGGACGCCACGGGCTCACCTTCATGCTCTCACTCAAGGGCTATCGTAGTCCACCATGAGGATTCCTATCTCAACCCAAGGGAGTATGTGGTGAGTAATTTTAGGGTACAATGTGCATCCCTTACACTACACCAAGCCGCGACTGAAACACAGGTCTCTATCTAGGCTATACAAGTCTCTCTTAGGTGTCCTCGATATATGCAAGGTACGTGAGGCACAACCATGAACACCAGTCTGTCACAAGTGTGAATCAGGAGCCCCAATGAGATACTGGAAACTCAGACCAACTCTTCATGTCTTATCTATGTATCACCCTAGCTTCGACGCTTCACTAGACATGACATGACTAGATTGGGGTACAAATTTCATTCTCCCCCTTTATATACCCTGCTAGTAACATGTGGTTGGAATCATCCGCCGAGTGATGAAATCCCAAGCAGGCCCTACTAAATAAAGAAGATACTAGATGCTTCAGCTGGTCCCCAGGCTCACATGTAGTGCAAGGGGAGAGTTTATACGCACTAGCACATCTTAGGTAGACTCGACTGAACTAGAATGAACTGCAATTTTTTTTATCACCCAAGATCGCCCAATGGCGCAAGGGGATTGGATACATCAACAATTCTCTCTCAAACACAACAAACAAGTTAATTGTACCTTTAATTAATCTACGTGTTTTTAGATAGTATGAAAAACAATAGACAGACTATCTAAGATATCTTCGACCAATCGTTCTACAGAAAACTGCTAGTAGTTTCCAAGCGCCGATCTTGGAAAAATGAGAAACAATTGCACAAAATGTTAGCAAACACTAGGGACACTCACAAACAAACAAGTTAGCAAGTCAGTAAATAAAACCAAAATTGAAATGATGCTAAAAACTAAAGATCAAAGTCTCAAATTCACCTCAAATTTGCCTTTGTATGAGGCAAGTTCACCCTTGTAAGGAGAAAGTTCGCCCATTTTGAGTAATCAACTTTGCTTGTCTCTAAAGGTCCTAGCAAGTTCACCCCTGATTTTAGCAAATTCACCCTTGTAGTGTGCAAGTTAACTTGTCTAGAGAAGCGAATAATCCCTCGTTGGCAAATTCGCCCCTGTAAAGTGGCAAGTTTGCCCTTGTTGGCAAATTTGCCCATTTGGCTAAGAAAATTCACCCTTGTAAGGAAAAAATTCACCTGTTTGGGTAGTTTCGCCTATGTGCATAAGGTCTAAACCTGCAAAAATCAAACAACAAAAAAAGTAAAAGTATAGACCAGTGATGTGTTTCCCATCGGGCGTGCCAGAAATGTGTGCAGTGTTTTTACCCCATCTAAAAATACAAGAAACAAACTCAAGCACAAGGATAAAAACAAAACAAAACACTTGAGATTGGGCTTAAAGAAGAAAATCAAACAAGAACATGAAAATGACACCGATTTCACCTTGAATGAGCTTAATGGAGTTGTTTTCCCCTTTCGATGGCTTGATATGTGTGTTCTAGGATGATTTCGGCAGCATAATGACTTGATTTCGCTTGATTTGGATGCAAGGATGGCTATGGATGCAAGATAGTAGTGTGTGATGGTAGAAGGCTTGGATGCATGAGGTTCTGAATGTGGTTGCATGATTTAAAATGAAAAATGACTAAGTTTTGTAGTCATTAGCAAGAGAGGAGATGAATGAATGGCCAAGATTGATTCTTGGGAGAGGATCAAAGGTTGAGATCAAGAGTTGACCAAAGGAATTAAAAAATCATTTTTAATGTGCATGGGAATGATAAAAGGAATTAAATATTCCTTAGGAAGGAGAAAAGGAATTTAATATTCCTTGGGGGATGAGAGAGGAATTAAAAATTCCTCAAAAGGACTTTGGGAAGACAAAATGGAACTAAAAATTTCTTGGGAGATGGAGAGAGTTGACCAAGAGGTAGGTTAGAATAGCTAATCAATGATTAGGTTGTATAAGTGAGGGATTAGGAAAATGATTAGGTGGGTAATGAGGATTAATGATCCACTTGCATTTTATGGAGGATGTAACACCTTCCTAATCAATGATTAGGAATGTGCACATCCTTAATAAAGGATTAAGCAAAGGGGATTAAGACTAGGAGTGGATTATGGTGGATGGGACATGAGGGTATTAAATAAATAGATTATTTATTTAATTTGTGGAGGAAGGGAAAAGTGATGGGAGTAAATAATTAAAGGTAATTATTTACTTTAGAATAAGATTTAAAGATGATAGAAGAAATAAAATAGAATGAAGGGATAAGGGATAATGAATATTAATTAAATAATAGGGTATTATTTAATTAATATAAAGGATATGACATTGGTTGACTTAGGGGTAAAATGGCCAAATACAAGTGGTCAATTTTAAGTGTCTACACTATCCATCCATAATAAACAAATAATCATCCTCACCCTTTAACAAAGCAATCAACAAGTAAAGCAACCACTGAAATCTTAAAAACATTTAAGCAAAAATCATAAAGACTTGATCACTATTAGATTAAAATAATGCTTAAGTGTTAACTACTTGCCTATTGAAATCATCGTCAACATCGTGACATGTGTCTTAATGGATAAATCATTAATACAATAGACATTATTGATCTATAACATCCCTAAACATCAAAACATCTATGATAAGTAATACAACAACATTGTTTATCTTTTTTGGTCTTATCTTTTGATTTTTCTTATTGTCTCATTCCCAGGATCTCTCGAGGATGTGCATATGGATTTAGAGAGGAAGGAATGGGGAATAGATCGTCGATTTTGTATTCTCTATTTGTTTGATATTTTTGCAATACTACCATGGCAAATACTTGCCTTGTGTGTGTGGAAATCATTTTTGGAAAATAGTTTGATCACTACATGTTAGGTTCCTCATACCTCTCCATGCACTAGTTTGAAATCCTTTAAAATTTTCACCCATAGACTCTGACAAGGTTTTTGTATGTCTGGTATGAGTAAGAATACTCCTTGTTTGTGAAGTCAAAGTCCACGCAATAGATACAAAGCTGCCTTGGTCATTAATACCTTGGTGCATCATGTTTATTTGTTAATTTAATAAGGATTTCTATAGTTAGTCTCTCCGTGAAGCAAAAAAAAACTCATCACATTTTACAAATCATCAAATCATTATCCTTAAATCATCCATCAATGCATTCATATCATCAATCAATCATAATCTATGGATTGTCAACAATTAGATAAAATTCATCAAATTTATTCTATCCTCGGATCCTACTAACATTTTGTTTGATTAACATATCCGTCCTGCATCACATCATTATTACTGCTTGCATCCTACATCCATAAACTCATCATTGCATATCATAGAGCATCATATTATATAACATCATCCATTACATGCATGCATCATCGTAGATCATCCATATTAGGCATATCATGTCAAAGCATCAAAAAATACAAAAAAATGAACATATCATATCACCATAACATCATCATCGCATAACATATCATGAAACCATCATCAATGCACATCATAAGCGTCTCATAAACACATTATATGTTGCATCAAAAATTGTATATCTCATAATATCACCAAAAATGGAAATGTTAGTACAATGTTATCATCAATAAATATGTGTGATACCATATCAACTAGATCAAATATATATATACATATGTATACATATATACATATATGTATATATGTATATATATTTATATATATACGCGGCTCAAAAGGTCAATGAATGTATATACAAAATAGTGTCTACATCAAGTCCATATCAAAGCAATGAAATAAAATCAAGAATGTCAACCCCATTGCTCCTCGTTTGGAGGTGGAAACCTTTGATCACGCCCTGGTGACCAATGTGTATGATGGGAAGACCTGTGCACTAATCCCTCTATTGATCTGCTCAATCCTACACTAGTAGTTGTGCTTTGGGATCCAACCTAGGTTGTCTTTGAGCCCTAGGAACCTGGGCCTCATAATGTACTATAATATGTGACCTCGGTTATGAATCGATCACACTCTTGTTGGTACTATTCTTGCGAGATGGAGGAGGATTGTCCTATCTCTAGTTGTATCCTTTTGCTCCTCTCAGTATCTCTCTCCTGAATGAGATCATCTCTCTTAGACCTCGCCTAGTCCCTCTCACCTATAAGGATCACTTTTTGGGCATCCGTGATTTTCCTTCATGTTATCTCTCCATCTCTCTCCCCCGCTATAGCATCCCTATCTTGGATCACCTGATCCCACTCTATTGTCACCTATGCAAGTTGAGAAAACATGTCTCCACTTGGAGGAGGTGCCTATGGTACTTGTACATATTGATGACCTTGGTCATGCTACTGCCCATCCCCTTGATCTTGGGTTACCTATCCATGATGTTATTGGTCATCATCCTCACCTTGATCCTGTGCCCTCTGCTACTGCTCAAGGGAAATCCTTTGGCATTCGTGTGCCCTTGTACTCCCAAATGCTCCACCTCTCCTCCTCTAGCCAATCATTAGGCCTCCTACACCTACTCCCCCTAGGGGTATGGTAAATCTGAGTGGCCTCCTACATGCCCACCATGCATCAAAACCTATGTTGTCCCTGCATCCTTGGGTCTGACTACACACCCCCATCCAAATGGTGCCAGTGCTCTGAACTCGGTCATTTTGCTGAATTAATTTGCTCAAGGTCCCCATGCATTGACCTCTCTAGCTATGCGAGCATATCTAGCATGGTAATCATTAGCGGGCCTAGTTTGTCTCTCCCTGAATTGGGGAAGGACTCTATTAGGAAGATACCTCTCAAGGATGGTATCTACTCTCTCGATCAAGTGTTGGGTTTGTCTACAATAAATGAATTGCTCATGATCATCTATCTAGGCCTCATAATATAGATAAGGACACCAAATAAACTCAGTCATATCATCAAATACAACCCTCCAATATTGTAGTCTCCCAAGGTGTCTATAGTGGAGCCAATCATGGTACCTATATGAATAAGGATCATTTGGATCCCTCCGATCAATCCCCTCTGGTCTAGTAACCGCAATGTGCTCCCATGCCCAAACATGGAGTAAGCTGACATCAACCGATATGTTGTTATCATCATGATAAATCACCTCGTTCATGTCATGATATAAGTGAGACAAAACACAGGGTCCCCATGCATAGAAAGTACCCTCCTCCATCATCATTTCGACGGCAATGCCCCAACCAATTGGAAATATCTGAGATCTCCTATTCAACATCAAAGGTTCGATGATCAAACCTGCTAGAACTATAACCATGTCATCTACAGTACTAAGGAACAGAGTCGGGTTGATCTCTGAATCTACAATAGTGAGATATTGAACACCTAGTAATCTCTACATAGTTAATGTACCTCTGCTCATGTCATATGCAACTAGCTCACCATGAATGGGAATACATAATATCCTCCAAATATCCTCCAGTGTGATGATGTACTCCCTTGTGGGAAGGGAGAAGGTGGTTGTTTCGGATCTCCAATGCTCTATTGGCATTGTCATCATAGCTCTATGAGATCGAATCTCGGGCATATACACGATGTACCTCAATCCAACGATATCTAGGAAATCTCTCTCTAGCTCCTAAAACTCAATTATTTGATCTAATTAAGATCCATGGTTTGCGCTCCCTAGAATATAGAGGATGTAGTGTGGCCTTCAAGAATTCAACCCACAACATCAAATTTTGCTAAAAATCAAGTCAGGGAAACCTAAATTTGTAATTAAACTAGCTAAATTAGTGTTTTTGAACAAAAGCGATCATCTTTTGGAACAACCATGGTTGGTTTTCACAATAGTGAGTCTGTTACTTGATAGTAGCGGTTGCCTTTTACAATAGTGAACCTATTAATGTTACAATAGCATTACTCTTTAACATTGGTGACAATATCCTAATAACCTAACCCGTGCAGTCAAATTTTACAACAATGAAATTACAATAGTGCTTCATTTTAACAATAACATCATTGTTTAACAATAGTACTTTTCTTTCACACTGGTAGTCATTCTAAAAGTACAATAGCGTTAAAATCATATCAATCTAGTGCTAGTCTTAAATCCTACTGCTATTATCTAATCTAACTTCGAACATTATTAATGGAAATAAAATAAATCAAAAAGCAAAAGTTAGAGGCATACATACTACAAACCTTGCATCGACTGTTTGTTGGTACTAACAGACAACGTCTACTTGATGTGGTGCGCTTGAAACCCTCGACATCATCAATGCACGTTTGTAGTAGAAAATCACCAAAGAGCAATACTCACCTAAAGTTGAGTGTGCAAATGAGGGGTGAATGAACCATAATCTCCTATTTAACCCCCCCAAACCCTAGGTTTTTATCCTCGTCCACCCTCCTAGATTATATTTTGAGCACCGTGGATCATCCTGAGCCTTTAAAATAAAAGAGGGGTAAAAACTTTATTTAACCAAGGAAAATTACAAAGCAAGGCTGTTACACAGCCCTATCCAGATCCACCAAGTGGTCCAACTGTTGAGACAAATCAGGGGGTAATTGACCCCGATCCAGCACATTCCAGTCCTAAAGATGGTCTGAAGCCCATTTAGCCAAACCATCCGCAACACCATTCCATTCTCTAGGAATATGAGAAAAAGTAACAAACTCCAGAGAAGTACAGAGGTTGAGTATCTCTTCCACAATCAGAGCCAACTGCCAGCTAACATCATCTAAATTTCGCCTATTCAACAGGTTCACAACAACCTGGGAATCAGATTCACAAATGAGCCTGCGCCACCCCAATTGACATCCACGCTGCACCGCCAAAAGGATTGCCTGAGCCTCCATAAGATTATTAGAATGAAAACCCTTATACACCAAGAAGATAAACTGAACATCTCCAAAGCTATCTCGGCCAACCCCACCAATACCAGCATGACCAGGGTTGCCACGAGAAGAGCCATCAATATTAAGCTTGAGGACCCCCTGAGGAGGAGGGGACCATATTCCCTCCCTATTCACCTTTGGGGTAGGATGACGACATCTATTGCACCTGGGTTGATGTTGCGGAGGAGGAAAATGAAGACGATTAACACAATTAACATCACCAGGGCCCACCGAAACAAACATATCACACTTAATAGCAATAGTTTCACCCAACGAATGTAAAATTTTTTGCCACAGACGAGGGGCCACCAATAACACATCTTAAAAAACTCGACGATTCCTCTCCAACCAAAGATTCCAAATAATGAAGGAAGGGCCAATCCCCCAGGCAGCTTGAAGAAAGGAAGTAGAAACAGGGGCCCTACCCCAACGATCAACAAACTTAGCTAACGAGCAAACATGCCAGCAAGGCGTATTCCACACCCCCCACCAAAAATGCCAGATCTCCCTAGCATAAGGGCATTGGAAGAAGAGATGAGAGACGCTTTCTTCAGAATTACAACATAACACACATCTTGAGGGGCCTTGGAATCTGCGCTTGCAAAGATTATCCCAAGTAAGACACCTGTTCTGAGCCACTAACCACATGAAGAAATTACACTTAGGCCAAGCCAACTAATGCCAGACTTGCTTCCACTAAGGGACCTCGATATCGCCAAACAATTAACTACCCAGCTGCTTATAGCCAGCAGACACAGAGTACTTCCCAACCCTATCAGAGCCATCCCAAGCCAAAATATCTGGGCCCCGCAAAGAATTACAAGCACGGGAAGCCAAAAGTTGAGCTAGCTCATGCCTGCACCCCTCAGCTCCCCCAGGAGGTCATTTAGCAGGAAGCTTCCAGTGAAAGGTAACCACAGAACCACTATGCTTAGCAATCTTGTAATGCTCCACGGTGTCCCAGCCAACAGTAGTAAAAACATCACAAAGGGGCTGGAGATGAGGATAATCAGAAAGAAGGGGAGGGTGTCCATCCCAAGCATCAAACCAAAAAAGAGCCTGAGATCCGGAGTGACAGATCCAGAAAAGAGCACGCTTAATCAACTGAGCCCCCACTTTCAAAGTATTCCAAATCATAGAGCCACTCCCCTCCAAAGGATAGCGAGGGACCTCAAAAGAAGCAACACCTCTAAGATACTTATGGTTAAGAATCTGAGCCCATAACTGATGCTGACAAGTGCACCAACGCCAATAAAACTTAACAGCAAGAACCTGTCCATTCTGAATAGCAGAGCATAAGCCAAGACCCCCCTCTTGCTTTGGCCTACACACAAAATCCCATTTGACAAGACTCCACTTAGAGGACATCAAGTTGCCACTCCAAAGGAATTGATGAGAGAGAGCATCAAATTCCCTAAGGAAATACATAGGGGCCGAATGAACAAAACACCTGTAGATGGGGAGGGCCTGAATAACCGACTTAAGGAGAGTAACTTTGGCAGCTGTAGATAGCCACCGATGAGTCCAATGAGTAACCTTCTTCCTCAACTTGTCAAGCAACAACTGCCAAGTAGACCGGGGCTGCCTGCCAACAGCAAGAGGAATCCCCAAATAGACAAAGGGGAAGGACCCAATTTGAAACCGCAAGATGCCAGCGATCCTTCGTTGGATAGCTTTGGGAGTATTAAAGAAGAAAATAGAGGACTTCTGCTCATTGACTTTCTGACTCGAAGCACCAAGGTAGATATCCAAAGCTTTCCTGTAGGAATGGGCTTCCCGAATACGGGCCAGCCCCATAAGGGAAGTATCATCCACAAATTGGAGATGAGAGAGCGTTGGAAGACCCATCCCCCACTGCCAACCATGAATCAGACCCTGAGAAACCTGGAAATTAAGGAGGCGACCAAGCCCCTCCGCTAAGATAATAAAGAGATAAGGAGAGAGCGGATCCCCCTGACGAAGACCCCTAGAAGCACCAAATAGCTCAGACGGCTCACCATTCACAATAACCGAAAAGGAGGAAGAAGTCACACAACTCATAGTCCAATTCACCCAATCCGAAGAAAACCCAAAAGCCAACATAATCTTCTGAAGAAATCCCCATTTAACTCTATTGTACACTTTGGCCATATCTACCTTAATGAACATAGACCTGGCCTTAGAGATTGCCATGGAATGAATGACCTCAGAGGCAACCACCACCCCATCCAAAATTTGATGACCCTCCACAAAGCCTCCTTGCTCCTCAGAAATAACAGTAGATAAACAAGACTTAAGCCTTTCCGTAATTAACTTCGTAACAATTTTATAAACCGCATTACAGAGCGCAATGGGTCTAAAGAAATCAAGTCGATCAGCGCCATCTTTCTTAGGGATGAGATGGATCATCCTGAGCCTTAACCGTGACCCTTAGGACCTAATATTTTATCCTCTACGTATCTGAACTAATCTTGAACCTTGTCACGACCCTGACGTAAAAAGTAATTTTTTTGGCCGACCTCTTGAGGGGGCAGCCCAATGTCCTATCATCCTTTCATTGACTATTGGGGTATAGTGGGGCATATTGATTTTTTTCCATCTTGATTTGACCATCAAATTATTGAAACAATGCGACAAGTACATTATGTCAAAGAGGGGCAAAATGTAGACATGTAAAAATGCCTAATGCATATCACACATGTTGAAACTATATTTTTCCATTATTGACATCATTTCACATCATTCTTACCATTAATCCCTTTTTAAAATCATTTCCATCATTTAAACCTATTTCCCTCTATTAATTAAATAATCTTGAATTATTTAATTAATTCACTATTTCATCACTAATTTAACCTCATTCCTCGTGATTAATTAAATAAAAATTAATTATTTAATTATGTCGCTAACTTCACTTATTCCTCTATTTTAATTAAATAATTACCAGTAATTGTTTGATTAAATATTCACCATCATGTCTAAATAATTATCTTTAATTATTTATTAATCTATTCTCCCACCTCTAAATCAATTACATTAATTATTTAATTTTCCTCTTTTATCTCAAACATCATCCATTAATAAATATTTTTTTTAATTATTAATCAAGCTTATCTTGCACATTCCTCCAATAATTGATTAATTAATTATATCATGTATTATTCCCTCAAATTTTAACCGACACTCTCTCTTAGTCAACTAATATTGATTGACCGGTCTTCTGATCAATCAATTGACTTAACACTTCGATTAATATCTCATGCAACCAATTAACTAGGATCATGTAGCCAGTTGCAGTCAATTAACTAGGAAATCAATTCCTCTCATTTATTCTCAGCCTTTGATCTCAAATCAACACCTCTTAATCCAGATCATTGATCTGATTTCCTAAAATCTATAAAATCACCCTTCATCCTTCACATTCATAACTTAGAATTTTCATAGCTAAGTGATGTCTATTTGAGCATTCATCTTGAGCAACTGAGAACATTTATCATAACATCTAGATCATCACACATCAAAAAATTTCAAGCTATCATGGAGGCTTTGTGTTGAAGCAATGCAATATTTCAAACACCACAAGTTACTCCACAATGGGATGGTAAGATTGTTTATTGTCTGTGATTTCATATGTTTGATTTGGTTTTTCTAACATCTTGTGATTGATTTCATAGCAGTAGCACAATTAAATCTCATTGGTATATGGGTATGTATCTTTTTTTTTTAGTTTATTGATTGAATTCTTTGTTAATAATCCATTTCACTTTTACCTCTTACAGGTCCCACTTATTTGATTGGTTATTTAGTTCTTATTTTGGAGACATTTTTTTCTAGTATGAGGATATAAAAATTACATTTAGAGGCACCCATTTGGATTTGGGTTCCCTATTCATCTAATTTATGGGAATTACTTCTACTTTAAATAGTGAATTTATTCCTTCTCAAGAGGAGGAATGTTGTTTGTAGATAATGGATTGTTTTTTGTCTTCAAGCATTCACCATTCGAATTGGAGTTACTTCTTTGTGGAGGGGACACATCATCTTATTTATTGACTTTATCCTATGAGGGGGGTATTCATTATGTATTTGTGATGGACTTGGTTGTTTGTGATCCATCACTTGTACATACTTGTTGTCTTCTCTCTTTTGAAGAGGGGATTTTTCCTACTTAGTCTTTCTCCTTTACTCACATTATGAGAGACATTTTTTTGTAAATGTGTGCCTAATCATGCCTTGTTGTTGGGCTCAATATTTCCTTTTGACTTGTAAGTGTATCCTATTGAACACTTAGAGTACTGATTTACCCCCCTCTCAGTATTTTAAGTGTTCAATAATTGGTATCAAAGTCTGGTTCCTTCTGAGAAACCTAACAACTTGAGGAAGATCTTGGAGATTGAACACATGGTTGATAAAAATGTCCTATTCCTTCATAAGAAATCTCTACAATGGATTACATAGAAAATGATTGCATGTTTGACATGTTGATGTTTAGTCGTGGGCCTCTTCCAGCTGTGATTTTTTATAAAGCAATAAATTAAATATAACTTACAACTATTTATTTATTGGAGACATATTTTTGTGAAGAGGTGCTTCACGTAAACATTAAATTATATTTTTTATATGAGGCCAACCTCATCTTGTTATTCACCACCTTTTGTTAAGTCACATCCTTTCATTTTGAGGCCGACTTTGTATCTTGAAGGGATATGATTATTGGAGACCTCCTCTTTAATTTGTATATAATAGAGGTGTTGTTTATTCATTTTCATATACAAATTATTCTACTCAAGAGACCGTGTGAATTCATCTACAACATATATTCAATATTGGAGTTCAATATTATAGTGATCGATATCATTCAAGAAGATCGATATTATTGTGAAGATCCCATCAAGTGTGGTGTTGATTTATTCAACCCGATACTTGGCCTCTTTGTAAAAGCAATTTTCTTACCATTACTCAATATATAAGAGATATATTGTTGTTGGGTTTTTCTGCCTCAAGTTGGAGGGTTTTCCTAGGGTACATATTGTGTCAAATTATTTTAAAATTTTTCCATCTCTGCTTATTTAATTTCTGATCCTAAAACTAACATGGTATCAGAGCGGGTCTAAGAAAAGATCGTGATCAGATTTACATAAGCAACATTATCTTTCTCCATTATTCTCATCTTTGTGCGTCTATCTTAACTACAAAAATGGTGAACGGTCTCAAGGTCGAAGATAGACTCGAAGGTGCCTCAAACTTCACCTCTTGGAAGTTTAGAGTTTCGATTGCATTGAAAGAAAATGAGATTTTGGAATTCGTGGAGAGTGAAGTCCCCGAGCCTACCGATGAGAATGAGAAGACACAATGGAGGAAGAATGGCACAAAGGCCAAGAAGATATTGATCGACTCTATGAAGGATCACCTTGTGCCTATTATCTCCAAGTTGCAGACATCAAGAGAGATGTTCAAGACCTTGGAGGGATTGTATGAGATTAATAACACCAACTGTGCTCTTGCATTGAGGATACATCAAATCAAATCAAGATGGCAAAAAGAGATTCAGTCATCTCCTTCTTCATGAAGATCATCGAGTTGAGAGATTAGCTTTGTGCAATTGGAAATATGGTTGATCATAAAGATTTAGTCATGTTGGCTCTTAATGACCTTCCTCAATCTTGGGAGCCATTTATCCAAGGTATTAGTGGAAGATCGAAGCTACCAAAGTTTAATCATCTTAGGGCAGATTGTATTCAAGAGGAATCAAGATTGGCAACAAGAGGTAATGGGCAAAGTTCTAATAATGGAGAAAATCATGTACTTGTTGCTCAAAATTTGAAGAGGAAAGGAAGAGAAGGAAGGAAAGGCAATTTCATGAGGAACAAAGATAGAAGATCAGATGGTGCTCCTAATTCTAAGAAGAAGAAGGATCTCTCTCATATATAGTGCTTCAGATGCGACAAGTTTGGTCACTATGCGAGAGATTGTGCAACAAGACCAAAACAACATGCTACTACCACTGATGTGGATGAAGTCTCTCCTCAGAAGGATTTAGGAGACAATTCAAGCGGATTTCTATTTATCTCAGCCCTATCAAGCAATGTTCCAACTGATAGAAACACATGGTTGATTGATAGTGGTGCCTCTCATCACATCACTCATTTTAGAGAAAATATTTTAGATTTGGTGGAGAGAGATACCAACATTCAAGTTATAATTGGAGATGATGCATTTTATTCAGTAAAAGGTGTTGGAGCCTCCTCTCTTCACCTAGATTCCATCATCTCTCTTCATTTGAGTGATGTGTTGTTCGTACCAGGCATCAAGAGGAACCTTGTATCAATTTCAGCCTTGGAGGACAAAGGATATAAAGTTTCTTTTTCTGAGGGAAAATTTCTTGCTCGGCCGAAGAAATTTGGCATCAAGTCAGCCTGAGTGATTGGTGTTCAACAAGAGAGTCTTTATAGACTTTCCATTCGTCCAATGCAAGCCTTGTTGCATGATTCCACCAGTTCAAGCAAGCTTTGGCATAGAAGACTTGCTCACATCCATTTTAGAGCTCTTCCATCCATGAAGAAGATGGTCACTGGCCTTCCAAGTCTCAGTCAAGAGCATGATGGTACTTGCTGATGATGCGCATTGGGTAAGAATACTAAAGGTCCTTTCCATAACAGTGAAAGTAGATCTAAATGCATTCTAGATCTTATTCATTTTGATTTGTGTGGTTCAGTTTTTGTTACATCCTTGAGGGGTTTCTTGTATTATGTAATTTTCATTGATGACTACTCTAGAAAGACTTGGATTTATTTCTTAAAGACTAAGGAATCTGAAGAAGTACTTAAGAAATTCAAAGATTTTAAGGCTCAAGTAGAGAATTTATCCAGGAAGAGGATCAAATTTCTAAGATCTGATAACGTAGGAGAATACATCTCTGGAGGCTTTTGTAACTTTTGTATTGAGGCAAGGATTAAGAGGTAGTTTTGTGTCCCTTACAAACCACAATAGAATGGTGTTGTAGAAAGGAAGAATAGATCCATTATTGAGGCAGCTAAAGCCATGATTCATGATCAAGACTTGCAAACTTTCCTTTGGGAAAAAGCATCTAGAACTACAGTGTATGTTCAAAATTGGCGCCCTCATCGTATTTTGGAGAATATGGCTCCTGAAGAAGCCTTCACAGGGGTGAAGCCTAAGATTAGTCATTTGAGAATCTTTGGTTATCTGTTTATATCCATGTGCCTAAAGATAAGAGGACTAAGTTAGAACCTCTTGACAAGAAATGAATATTTATGGGTTATAGTAAATATTCAAAAGCCTCTAGAATTTACATTCCAGGTCAAAAACTGGTAGAGATCAGTAGGGATGTCACCTTTGAAGAAGATGTAGTATTCAAAAGATCCAAAGGCTCATACATGGAGATAGATAATGAGGACCAGGAGACACCTCAGGTTATGGACGTTGATAATACTCCTGAGATTAAAAGGGAGTCTACTGGACCAAAAGAGGATGGTGATCCAGTTGAGACTTTGGAACCAATTGATGGGCCAAGAGATATTGTCATAGGTCTAAAGAGACCTCTATGGGCTAGGCAAACGATGTAAGAAGCATAAAATTTTGCAGCTCCTAGAGGCACATTCAGAGAAAGCAAGAGACCACCGCAGTTTCCAAGCTATGTTGCATTAATGAGTCATATCATTGAATCTAAGCCTTCCAGTATTGAGGAAGCATCAAGTCAACAAGTGTGGAGAGATGTTATGGTTGAAGAATATCAATCTATAATCAAGAATGATGTTTGTGATATTGTACAAAGACCGGAAGGGAAATTTGTTGTATCTTCTAAATGGCTTTTCAAGATCAAGCATGCGGCTGATGGAAGCATTAAGAAGTACAAAGCTAGATTTGTGGCTAGAGGGTTCTCTCAGAAAGAGGGAATAGATTATGAAGAAACCTTTGCTCTGGTTACTCATTATACATCCATCAAGACTATCATTGCTATTGCAATAGCTAAAGGATGGAAGTTACATCAGATGGACGTGAAGACAACATTCCTTAACGGTGTAATTGAAGAAGTATACATTTAGCAACTTGATGGCTTTGAGATTTATGTGAAGGAGTCTCATGTTTGTAAATTGAAGAAGGCTTTGTATGGCCTTAAGTAGGCTCCTTGTGCTTGGTACGAGAGGATTGATCGTTACCTAATGAGTTTGGGATTCTCTAAGAATGATGTTGATTCAAATATCTACTTCAAGATAGTTAATGGAAAGGCATTAATCTTGGTTCTTTATTGGTATGGTCTATTTCTTACAAGAGCAAAATATCTCATTATCAAATGCAAGAAGGAGTTAGCTTCTGAATTTGAGATGAAGTATCTTGGATACATGCATTACTTCCTAGGATTAGAAGTATGGCATATTTCTAATGAGATCATTCTGAGTCAAGGGAAGTATACTATAGACATCTTGAAGAGATTTGGTATGATGGATTGCAAATCCATGTCTACATTGATGGAAACCAATCTGAAGAAGTTGAGTGAGTCTGCAACTAGTTTAGATCTGGTGGATCCCATTATGTATAGGCAGTTGATTGGATCGTTGATGTATCTAGTCAATACTAGACCAAATATTTGCTATGTAGTGAGTGCACTTAGCCAGTTCATGTGTGAACAAAGGAAAATTCATCTAGTTGCAGCTAAGCATATCTTGAGATACTTGCATGGCACAGTTGGATATGGATTAAGATATTCTTCTAGTGTAGACCTATAGTTGCAAGAATATTATGATTTTGATTGGGCATGGAGTTTGGCTGATCAGAAGAGCACCTTTGGATGTTGCTTTAGTTTGGGGTTCGCAATGATTTCTTGGTGTAGCAAGAAGCAGTCTTCAGTGGCACTAAGCACTGCAGAGGCAGAGTATATTGTAGCTTGTGTAGCAGATCGAGAAGCAATGTGGCTTCAGAAGCTCCTTACAAGATTGTTTGGACAATCATTGGAGCCGACTATGATTCATTATGATAATCAAATTTGTGTGAAGCTTTCTATCAATCCAGTGTTTCATGACAAAACAAAACATGTTGAGATCAAATACCACTACATCAGAGATATGGTATTAAAGAAAGCTATCCAATTGCGATACATTTGTACTGATGAGCAGACAATTGACATTCTCACCAAGCCTCTCTCCAAAGTGAAATTTGTGCACTTTTGAGACAAGCTTGGAGTTGTGGTGGAGAATGAAGCCCTAGCTAAGAGGGAGACTCAACTTCGGTGATATTTTATGATTTTCTTTAATGCATCTTTCTCTATGATAGAGAAATTTGAGGTGTAAGCCCTTGTTAGTGCATCTTTCTTTGTGAGAGAAATTTGAGGTGAAAGCCCTTGTTTCCACCCTCTGGGAGTAGCCATGGTGGATGTCATGTTGAGTGACTCCATAACAACATCACGTTGAGAGACTCCATGATGATTTTCCTTGTACTTGTGTTTATCCACCCTGTGGGAGTACCCATGGTGGACGTCATGTTGAGATGACGACATCAAGTTGAGTGACTCCGTGATGGACACTTGTGCACATGTTCTTGTCCATACATGGGAGTAGCCATGATGAATGATATCACATTGAGTGACTCCGTGATGAGCTCTTTTCACATATGGGTGTAGCCATTGTGGGTGTCATGTTGACAGACTCCATGACATTAGATATTTGGAAGTATTCCCCCCTAGCTGAGAGGGAGTGTTGATGTTTAGCCACGAGCCTCTTACTTCCAACCGCGATTTTTTATAAAGCAATAAATTAAATATAGCTTACAACTATTTATTTATTGTTGACGTATTTTTGTGAAGAGGCGCTTCACATAAACATTAAATTATATTTTTTAAATGAGGCCGACTTCATCTTGTTATTCATCACCTTTTGTTAAGTCACATCCCTTCATTTTGAGGCCGACTTTGTATCTTGAAGGGACGCGATTATTGGAGACCTCCTCTTCAATTTGTATATAATAGAGGTGTTGTTTATTCATTGTCATATACAGATTATTCTACTCAAGAGATCGTGTGAATTCATCTACAATATGTATTCAATATTATAGTGATCGATATCATTCAAGAAGATCGATATTATTGTGAAGATCGCATCAAGTGTGGTGTTGATTGATTGGGCCTGGTACTTGGCCTCTTTGTAAAAGCAATTTTCTTACCATTACTCAATATATAAGAGATATATTGTTGCTGGGTTTTTCTCCCTCAAGTTGGAGGGTTTTCCTAGGGTACATGTTGTGTCAAATGATTTAAAAATTGTTCAATCTCTGCTTATTTAATTTTTGATCCTAAAACTAACATGATAAAAAAGAACTTAAAGCTGCTCTTAAAGATCTTGACAGAGTTGAAAGTGAAAACAAAAGTCTAAAGGAAAACCTAGAAGAAGCAAATGAATGTATCAAAAAGTTGAGAGAACAAATCAAGAAATTCAAAGAGAGACATAGAGAAGTCAATGAACAATTGAAGAAAGCAAATGAAGACATCATTGGAGTAAAAGTACAAGTGGAAGAAAAGAAAAGAATTGAGGATTGTATGAATGCAACTTTACAAAGCAAGATTAATGAATGCATAAGACTTGAACAAGAAGTAGTAACTCTGAGATCAGATATAGATAAAGCAAGAACTCATGAGGACAAATTCAAAACAAGTACTACGATGCTTGATGAACTAATTGTAAGACAAAAACCTTCTAAAGATAAAGGTGGTTTGGGACTCGAAGAAGGAGAAAGCTCAAAGGCAAATCAGACCCCTAACAAGGTTGATCAAAAGTAGACTCAAGAAAATGGCAAACAATTTAGAAATCAAAGAAGCAATGTTGGAAGACTCCCTATCAAACAACCAAATGCTCTAAGGTACCTATATTTCAATGGTATTTGTTTTTCATGCAATAAATTTAGACATAAGGAAATAAAATGTAGAAGTAGAATGAATCAGAATGTTGGATCCTTCTCTGGATAATGTTTTGCATGCAAGAAATTTGGGCATGGAGCTATTGAATGCAGAAGTCAGAGGATGGCATGAGATGTAATGCGACATTGATGCAAACATGCGAATGTGTATGTGTGTGATCCGAATAAGAGCATAATTGTTGTGAGTGTTAAGCGACTGTAGGGCAGAGCAAAGTTTTGTATTCAGAGCTTCAATGGAACAAAATTCAACACAAGGTGCACTTTGTATCAGTTCACATTTTGGCTATGTAGCCATTTTTCGTTTTGTATCTATTTCTAGCTGTGAGCCTTATTGGATAGTGTGTCTTGGTAGTGAGCCTTTGTAATATCTTATAGCCGGTTATAATTTATTGTGAGCTAATCCTCATGTTTGCAGAGAACTACTCAAATGGTCAGGTGATACTTCATGGAAAGCGCTTCAAGGTGAGTCCAAAAATTATCTCTCGTTTATCTGGGTTAGATAATTTAGGCATTAAATTGTCAGAGACCTCTTAAATCATTTACCAAAAATTATCTGAATTATTTGTTAGAGAGGGAGACCCTCACCCTATGATAGTCATTAGTACTAGAGGTCAAAATAAGGGATTTCAAAGAGCCTCTATACTAGAGCCTTGGGGAACTACAATGGCTTGGATTATAAAATATTTCACTTGTGAAGGACAACTCACTATAGTGGTAGGACCTGCATTTCGCATGCTAATCCATTTGCGCAATGGAAAGGAAAACCCTGCTCTTAGGGTTAATTTGCCAGAATTTTTATGTGATTCTATAAATTCTTCTATAGAAAGATACAAGAATGGGTCAAGGCCTCTTAAACATCATGGGTTGATACAATTAATTTGCAAATATCATTTTCGTAAGAAATCTGAAAGTAAGTGGGAGAAGTTTTTATGAAAAATTGAAAAGTCCTCAGCTAAAAGAAAATCAAAACCAGGGGAAATGTCTAAACCAATTGCTTCACCTTCTAGAGAAATTTCCCCTGAGGGCTCTCAAGCTCCAGAAGCTCCAATCCCCACAACCCTTGGTGAAGAAGTACCAGAATCTTTGAATGAAGAATTTAAAACCCCTGATCAGCTAAAGGATGTCGAACCCATCTATCCAAATATGGACGTTCCCTTGAGGAAAAGAAAAAGAAAAACGCTTGTTCCCTTCCAAAATATTCCTCCCCTAAGGAGAAGCAAACGTTTATCCTTTGAATCCATTATAACCCCAGTACGGAGTATAGGGAGTAATGCAAAGAAAAAGAAGCCCAAAAGACCGCCAAAAGCCATTGAGACTTTTGATCCTATCAATAATGTGGAAATGACTCTAGAAAAAGAAAATTATGTTGAGGAAATCCCTTCCCACTCAGAATATGTAGAAGAAGCCCTCGTTGAGGAAATTCAAGAAAAGGAACAAGATGGGGTAGATAATATTTTAAGCCACTTATCTCCCTTTGTAAATAGAGTTATAGAGACTGTTGAAATTGAAAATACTAATGCAGAAATGGAAAAACTCAGAGTAGAAATTGATGATTTGAGGAAACAATTATACAAAAACAGGGGACAAATTGAATTGCAAGAAGAAGAGCTAACAATACATGTTGCTGTGATAAGTAAAAGATATCAAGAAATTCAGGGTTTGAAACTGTAGGTACAAGAAAAAGACACATTGATTCATAAATTGAAAGAACAAATTCATAAATTGACTCAAGAAAATAGGACCTATAATGCTGATATTTCTAACAAACATAAAGAAATTGAAATGTTGAAAAATAATTTTATGCTTATATTTTTAGCTTTTGAGGAAGAAAATAAAATACAAAAAGAAGAATTAAATGCTTCTCTTAGCAAAATTGTAGAATTAGAACAAGACTTACTGAAAAGCACTGCTAAACCAAAAATGGAATAAAAGGAAATCCAAACTGAGCCAATTGTAACTGAATGGTTCCAAGTCCAAATTCCTCCATTATTTATGAAATGGATGGAAATGTGTGTGCTATTTCTTAAGAGATGCTAAGATTGAGAATTACAAATTGAAAAAGGAGTTAGCACTGCTAAAGGAATCATTTCATAGGGCTTATAAAGGGAAGCATGATGCATGTCAGCTGGTTGAATGTTTGTTATCTTGCAGAAGGCCATCAAGATTATATTCAATGTTTCTAAATGAACAATGGATAAGGTGGAAACTGTTCAGAATTTATAATGATCAGCCATACGAGCCTAATGATAAGGAATTTGTTAAAATATTTGTGGAATCAACTCCTGAAGATAAAGATCTGCTTGGTGAATTCTTTGTTCATGACCTTTTAATTAGAAAATCATCTTGATTTCTTCATTAATCTATTTGTTGGCGAAGTATAATTGAGAGCTCTTCTGTCTACTATGCGAAATCAGATTCATTGGTAGGAACACAACAGAGAATATGCTCAAGAAGAGAGAACTATGGGCCTCCAAATGAGATCACCTAATGGTAGGCCTGCAGATTTTAAGGATACCTTTTTATCTCTTCTGGTAAATGAGAAAATGAAAGAAAGATATGATGATAGTCTTCGACTCCGCTACAACCATTTCATAGAACATGGACAAAAGTTAATTGGAAAAGCCTGACATGCTTGTGAAGAAAGATTTACTCCACTACCAGCTTATCTAAAGAAAAGAGAGGTCATCTCTCCTCTTAATATTAGACGGTCTTTTAGAGGGGAAGATACTTTAGCTAAGATCCCAAGAGACCTCAAGACAAATTGGATAGGGATGAGGTATAGACCTCCTTTGCTGCTCAGTCCACCCCCTACTTTCCACATTTCAACAGATCAGAATGATAGAGTTTTCAACGAATGGAAAGAGGGAGTTGCTTTTCATAGAGGGTTCATCCATGAACCTATAAATTTTGATAAAACAATGAGAGATGAGTATGACATTAATGCCAAGTATTAAGAAAGGAACAAAGGTCAGGGCTACAACCATGGAGCAGGAGGACCTACCAGGAACTAGGAGGGGAAGGAAATGATGAGGTAAAAAAGACCTCATCATAATAATACCAGAAAAGCCTATTTATATGTGCTCAATCCTCAGTCTCTGCCAATTAATTAAACTTTAGGAAAAAAATTGTTTATCTTTAAGAAAAATTGTAAAAACTTTATTTCTTATGATTAATTGAAGTAATCTACCAATACAGATTTAATGGGTTGTTTTGAGTGTTTTTGTAGAGCAAAATCGGACATCATGCAGCAGTTGCACAACATTTAACCAACACGTGCCTTAGTAAAGATTGAAGATATATGCTGGGAACCTGCTCCTGAACATTAGGCTGGTGAACTGAGGATGTAGTTGTTGTTAGTTTAATTTCTGTTATGTTTTTAAGTCAAAGACTTCATGGCTCGTCTCGAGCCTTTTTAATGTTTATGTAATGGGTTTTAAAGACATGAAAGTTACTGTAAATCGGTTAAAGAAGTTTTCAATGGTTATCTATGTCATCTAAAATCTAGGACTTAGTTAGAGTTTTTCTATAAAGATGTAATTTTCAGAAGCAAAAAAACAAGGACACATAATGGTAATGTTATGCTGTTAATATGATTTTTGAATACTTGTGAATAAAGAGAATACTTTGTATCAGTTTCTGAGTTATTAAGCTATGGATGATGATTATCTTTAATGGAAGAACTTCAAAACTAGTAGTGTATGTGACTTGAGAAAGAATATAGTAACTTGCGAGCTGGCGACTCGAGGGAGAATAGCTTAAATAGATAAGTACTTTTTTTTATGTCATTTTTGCTGCTTAGATAATCATTCAATAGGAAATCGTTAAGTCTGTTGGTTGTTGTGTCTGAAGTTCTAGAGCACTCTTTGTCTTTCATTATCACGAGTTACTTGTTGCTACTATTAGAATCTTTTACTATTCAAGAGGATGTTTCATGGTTTGTTTACTAGTTTTTCCACTTTCGTAGCTTATCAGCTGTTTAGTTTACTTGTTTCTGTGCTTTTTAGTTTAGTTGTCATGCTTTCTAAGTTAGTTATCTTATGCTTTCTAGTTTAATATTTCCAGTTTTCTTAGAATAAATTATTTTCTAGTCAAGTAGTTAGACGACCTTAGTCTAAAATTAATTTCAGTTGTCTTTAAGAAACCAAAAAATCTAAAAAGAGTTATCTAAGTTGTCTTCTATTGCAAAATACCTTGGACACTGCTTGATCGACTTATTGATATTTTATATTCTAAAGTAATGGGACCTAATGATAGCCTATCAGGATGGACTATGATTAAATAGTTTAATAGAATGCTGATTCACCCCTCCTCTCAGTATTTTGAGTGTTCCACATATCCTCCCTAAGTTGCACTTAAGGGGGTGTGTTGGTGTGAAATTATATTCACATGTTATCATAAGTTTATTAGGAAGATATTTTCCTATTTTTAGTTTGTGAATCTTGTGACAACTATCATGGGATTTATTTTTCCACTTTTACTATTCTTGATAAATATGGATTTATATCTTCTTGTATTTTTCATTTGTGAATAATGAATGAATGCACATATTCACATTTTTACATCAATCTTTGGTTTTTCTCTTTTATAGTAGCTCTCTCTTGTGTAGAAGATGTATTGCAAAGATCCCTAGCTACTGTAGAGCTATCTATCAACTCTATCATCAAAAATATGTATAGAACGAGGAGTCAAAGAACATAATAATTAAATAATATAATTCTTGTAAGGTAATTGGGAATACATTAGCTATGTTTTTTATCCTCATATATATAAAATCCAAAAATGTAGTAATAAAAGCTTATATAGCTCAAATCTAGGTGTGCAAAAATTAAAAGGCAACAAATATGTGACAACCTCAAAAGTAAGTATTGTATGATGTGGAGGATTGTATGCAATATAATAATTGTTACTAAACATATTGAATCCACCTTTTTCTTAATGTTAGAAAAGTCTTGTAATAGTGCATCCAAGGTATAGTTAGATATAATAGTATGGGGAATGTGGTAAACTAGTCTAACTTAGATCAAGAAGCACTTGGGTATCATTTACTTGGTCAAGTCTATGAAATATCAAAAAGCTATTTTTTTAATATTTTCTACATCTTTGTAGTTTATATTTTTTGAGGCAGCCAAAGCAAATTTGACCCTTGGATTTTTCAAGGTGGGGTGTTGTGGATTACCCTCTTGGATAATTAAATTGAAGGTATTTTCACTTCACCCAAAAAGTTTGCTTTTTGCCCAATAAGCTAGGAGTTGTGACTCACCAATTTGGGGTCCCAAATTAAGTATTTTCTAGTTTTGTAGCTAATATATCCCCACCCATCTATCCAACTCAACTTCAAAGGAGGACATGGGTCTAGTGACTATTTGGTTTTTAATGGGAAGCATAGTTTAATAGTTTTTCTAAGTTTTTTAGTTTTATTTGTAAAATGTATATATTAGTCAAATTTGAACATTTAGGGTAGAGTTTAAGGTATGCATCTCTTCCATAATGTTTTCAATATATTGTACAAACTCCTTCAATATTGAATAAAATCCATTTTTGTTCAACTTTAGTAGTTGTTATTATTGCATAGTGTTTGTTTGACAATTATTGGATATAATACACTTAGTCCCTCACTAGTATATTATGTCCTCTAAATTTCCAATGTAATTCAAATCATAAATAATGTTGGAAATACAATGAGGATGTGTGAGATTCGAGGTAATATCATGGCCATGGAAGGAGGAATCACGTTATAAAGCCAAGTGGACATAGAGTGTGAAGCAAAAATAATATGATTGTCATAAGTATGGGGAATATTAGTAGTAGGGATATGTGTGGAAGGATGCATAGAGTGGATCCCTAATGACACTAATAGAAGAGTTAGGGGTAAAACTAAGGGAGACAATATGACTAGCAGTGGTCATGGAAGGAGAAGGCTTGAAAAAGGATGAAGGATGAGAAGATACACCATTTGAAGAAACCAACAAAGTGTTAATACCATGAAGAGTATATATGTCAAATGTACCACCCATTGATGTTATGTGTAGAAGAGTTGCCAGTTGTTGAGGAGATTGAACATTGGTAAGCGCATCAATAATTATTTGTCTAATAAGAGCATGATCTTGCTTAGCTACATATACATCACAGTCATAATTGTGTTGTTCTTCATGATCTTTTAAATCAATCTCAAAATGAGCATAAAAATACCTCATTATCATCGGGTTGGGTAGTCATGTTAGAGTTTAAATGAGAACTCACTCACAAAGGAGGACTAGGAACCCAAGTGGCATGTGGCATAAACAAAACAAGATGGATAAGAGAGATAGAAAGATAAAAGAAAAGTAAATCACTCTCAAATGTGTACAATTTGAAAAAGTCAATAATTGATTAGATTGGAAATTATTGGGAAATGCAAACCTTAGAGATGAAAGCAAAGGTAGATAGGGTGTGAGAAAGATAAAATCAAGCAATAACAAGTAAAATCTTAAAATAAGTAAGGCAATGAATGATCACACAAGAACACAATCAAACCTTAGGAAACAATGATATGAAAGATAAGCAATTAAATTTGAAAACCTAAATGAAGGAAAATAAACCTTATGGGGAAACCCTAGGTCATGTTTGAAAATATTAGGTTCACCAAAGATGTAAGGAAAATAAATGTTTTCCTAAATTATCTGATCTAATTAAATAAACACAATCAATAATCATACATATTAACCTAGATAATATAATTGGGACTTGATAAATATAATTAAAATATTTACGTGATAATTAAATAAGAGGATAAAGGGGATTATCTCTAGGATTGATGATAGGTTGTTGTTGTTGTTGATGTTGTTCCAAATGAATTCATCGTTGTCATGAAATTATCTACCTCAATTTGATGAATGTCTCAAAGTTAGGTTTGTCACGAAATATGATGTAGATAAATCCCAAGACTCACAAGTTTGTTCTCAACTATCAAAAAATGATCTGAGTTGTCCATAATTGATCTAATAATAACACATCAATTGTGCATGAAGATTTGGTAGTTTTTTCCTTCTAAATATCTAAATATGTATTGATGGTGTCAAACTACAACCTTTTAATACATAAATTTTTATTTTTTGATTTTTTTGATTAAGGATTTTGTATAATCCACAAACAACTTTTATGAGGTCAGGGCCTTGCATTCAACAAGACTTGATCCTTGGCGAACTCATTAAGAACTGTTCAACTTCACCAATAAATCAAGGACCCATTTACTTGCAAAATAATTTGAAAAATTGACTCTTCAAATAAAAAATCATATTAATAAACCTTTAACAAATTATCTTATTATTTTTTTAACAATCTCGCTATCTCATCTTAATGATAGATCATGAAATTTGATCCAGAGTATTAATGATAGAAAATCACACAATGAAATCTAAAAATCTATAATAAATTAATAAATGATCTTATTTAATTAAAAAAACAACTACTCAAGCAGGTCTCTTTCCCTATTATATAGGGGTGCAAGCTGGTTCACACGCAAATACATTCTCCACTACGATGGTTGGTTGGTGGCAATAGGCATGTGAGCATTGGGTCCCTTGTTGCTTAACTAGAATATTGGCGACGCCCTAGATACGAATCCAAACGGTAGACGTCTATGCATCATTAAAGTTGTGATCTTTTGCTCAAGCGACGCTTTACCTGCTCAATCTCTGGCTTGCTGGAAATTCTTCATTAAGGCAATCGCGCGCCCACCTTCAGGCAAGTTCTGAAATTTCCTCATTTAATTTATTGTTTCGTTGTCTTCAATAATAACTGCAACCTGTGTCCTGTAATGTGAACGCGTGCCAATTTGGAATTTTGAAACAGTTCAAAAATTTAATAAAACAACTGTTTAATTTGGGAATTGGGTAGCCTGTCAAACCTAACGCTTTATAATTAGGTCTGGAAAATTGGACAGGCAAACGGCATTTTCTTTTTGGTTTGTAACTCTAAATGTTGTACATCAGTTACAGCTTTTTCCTCGTTCATCTTTCTTACTCCAATACTTTGGACAAGAAATAGATGATTCACTTAAAAAAATCTTTCAGCTCTTGACCTTCAGAAAGCTTTGAATGTAGCACTGTTGTTCTTTGAATGTAGCACTGTTGTTTTCAACTTCCTGTCTCCCAAATGATTGAAATTTGTTTTTTCCTTTTTAACAATAATCTTTGTGCTTTCATAAATGAAAGATTTTAATGATGTCTATAATATTAATGGTTTATGAGATTAAGAGTTGTGCAAAGGTGGTCCATGTTTAAAACATCTATTTCACATAAGGATTGTCTTATTAACTTTATGAAATTTCCAATTTCTTTTCATATTGATTTTTTTATTGTGAATCTTGATAGAAAACCTTATTTTGTTTAGTGTTATTTACTCAAATATAATGGTTAGATTTTTTACTCCTAAGTGGTCGTTGAATTTGATATAGATGTGTCATTATAGGCTCTACTCGATGATGTAGAGTCATCATGTTTCCACCACCCTCTTGTTGTAAAATAGACATATTTTCATGTCCTACTTGTTATTAGGTATTGTTCACCTACTTGTTTCGCATCTAAGACGATTCAGACTAGTTGTTAACTTGAGTCATCATAATTTTTGCCTTCCACTTGATTTCTACTCATATGTAGGCCTTTTCATTGTGGTTCCATGTGAGGTTAAACTCTTGGATGTAGTATGCTTTCTTCCATTCAATTTGTTTTGTCTATGTCTTGGATTTCTCTCTCAGATACTATTTTTTTTTTCCTCATTAGTGTTTGGACACACTTGTATGTTAACGTTCCATTTACTCATTCACTTTTTGTTTTGATTCATCCATGTCTTCTTCCTTTTGCTTAACTCTTTCTATATCACCATTCTTGGCCATTAACAGGTCATCATACTTTATGTTTATTTTTAAATTTTAACATTCAAGTCATCACCAATCCTTGCAATAGAAAAGTCCTTGTTTTAGTTATTAGAATATCGTATAAAACTAATATTTTGATTTTGAGATTGCATATGATTAAAGATTTTAGGATTCTCTCTATCTCTTTATATACATACTTATATTATTTTTAATTATAACACTGATTATATGCATCTATTGAATATTTTTGACTTTCTATATCTTAATATATATTTATATTTTTAATTATAACATATTACATAGAAATATTTTTAACATAGAAATGAAATAAAAAATATACATATATATTATTTTTAATTATAACATTGATTTTATATATACATATATGTATGTGTATATGCACATTGATTTTTTAATATATATATATACACATGTTAATTATATTGATTATATAATTAAAAATAATTTAAGTATGTTTATTTTTACCTTTATTTTTTAATTTTTTAACAAAAACTTCTATTATTTTAATTTTTTTTGGTCTATATCTCTAGATTTTAAATTTTTTCTAAATACTTTACTCTTTAACAAAAACTTCTATTATTTTAAACCTTCTTTTCTAAATCTTCAAATTTTAAAATAATTTCTAAATATTTTTGAATTTTTGTTTATGACAATTTTAATATAAACAATGTATCTGTGTATCTGTCTTTTTTTTATGATCATCTTTGAATAACTTAAATTGTTTTTGATTGATATTGTGTAATCTATTTTTATGTATATACATGGTTTTATTTTTTTTGAAATCATTCTGAAATCACTTTAATTCTGTCATTAATATTATGTAATTTATTTGTATGTATGTATAGAAGATAATCTCTATGTTCTAGAATTAACAAAAAAAAATGATACCTCAATAAATTTTAAAAACATTTTGTTTCTATTCACCATGACATAATAAAAGCACATAATTTGTAAAGTTTTTTAATATACTTATTAAATGAAAGTTGACATGCATTAAAAAAACCAACCGTAATAGGGTCTAACAAGACCTGCATTTAATATGTTCTTGATTGATGAACAGGGTAGACCTACAAAATTTAAGCCTTGGTCCACGCCCTTTATAAAATAACAAGATGGTAATACGACAAGGCCCCAAGAATGTCTTTATCCTATAGCCATACGGTTTGGGTTTACGTTCACCTTAGTAACTACTTTGGGTTCACAGTTAGTCATTCACAAATTTACTGTTGCGAATCTGTTCTTTGCATACCCAGAATGAGTCTTCACTGCAGTTCGGCAAAACCCAAAATGAGACTTACTAGCCAATCGGAGTAGTCATCACTGTCTGATACAATTTAGATTTGAGTATTTTGAACGGTCTACATATCCTGTCTAAAATATTAGGCATCGGATCCTTCTGGGGAAAGCTGGGATATGAAGCAACTAACGTGAACTGATTAGGTTGGACTTTCCTGCATTTTGTCAAACTATTTGTGTGCCTACTGCATTGAGCTGCATTTGACAGTAAAGTCATATTTGTTAGTCAAACATGTTATTCACAAATGCATCATCACATAAAATCGGTTTTTGATTGTTCCATATATCTTTATACTCTGTCCCAAAGGTTCCCAGCTAAGCACATATAGGTGGTGTCAACTGTTCAAAGCATCATCTCATTCCGGCGCTAAATATATGTGATTCGCTTCGTGAGCAGTGACAAATTTTGTTATAGACTCTGCATTTCAGAGGGGTTCCTTCATTGTATGAAGGGAATTCTGTACTTTTATCATTTTACGTGCTTTTTATTTTTTATCGAATTACAAAATAAATATGAAGATAACAAGAAAAGAAATGTAGAACCCTAGATAGATTTAATATTGAGAGGAGCAGCTGGGCAGCTTAGAAAAGAGGAAAAGCAAAGCAGATCAGAAGCTCGTCTTTCTTAATGGCGGAGGAGATGGGTGGATGATTTATATAAGAAGCCAGGTGAAGTCTCACAAAAAATACAATTTTCACCAGATTTAGTAACATGTGGGTGATTCAAAGATCCCCCTTCTCAGACCTAACTTAGCATCACAAATTACGAAAGATAGACAAAACACGACACGCAATATAATATGCTTTATTGGATATAGTTAAATTCCACCATTAAGCTGATAGCACATCTGTTCATGAATAACACTGGATTCTATCACACTAGAAATTACATTCCATCAACATTAATAAATAATTACAAATAAAGTTGCATGATCAAAGAAGAGAACAGTCTACCAATGTTTGCACACAAATATCCACACCCTAGTGCTTCTGTCTTTTATAAAACTAGTGGATTAGTGATCTATTAGCTATTACTTTCTAGAATTTGTTTTTTAAATCTAAATTACCTTAACTCTAATTACTTCTCACTTGTATTTTATATTGTTTGGTAGAGAATATTACATAACCTTTTTATCACCTTATTTTTCAAATTACAAATTTTGCAGATCTTTGACCATCACTAAAATATCTTCACACTTTTATAACTTATTAGTTCTAAAAGGAATAAAATAAATTTAATTATATAAAAAACAAATATAATTTAAAGTGAGCTTCTCAATGACACCAAGTACATGGTAGAACTTCCCTAGACACTTGACCAACTTATGTGCCCCCAAGGTCACTTGACATGAATATCAGCCAGTGAAGTAGAATTCAAGTCTAGTGCATTATCCACTGGGTAAAGGAGTCAAGGAATAGTGTACACCATGCAGTCTAATCATTGTTGGATCGAATGCATGAACTGCAATTGATTTCACATACCCTGTTTTGAAATGGGTTCCAGTGAAGACGACTTTAACTATAAAAATGAATGAAAGGGCAATTTTGACTAGGAAATATGTATGTGGTGAAGCCACCTTAAAGTTCCAAATGAGCTGTGGCTCCGAAATAGAGTGATGGGAGGTGTTACCCCTACTTGAAAAACTGAGAGTAATGGGGAGAAAATTGGAGAAGATTTGTTTGGGGATGGGAACCTGTTTCTCACTTTACACGATATTAAGTTGTCAACATCTAAAGAAAGACTGTACAGTCAATTTTTTTTTTTTTTTTTGATAGGTAACAATGATGATTTTATTAAATAGAAATTAAAGATTACAAGATATACTCCTTACACGACACTTTCAAAACCCCCCACACCCCAATAAAACTTATCAAAACCTCAATACCAGTCACCACACAAACCAGCCTTCAAAACCAACAATTACAATCAAAGCTTCACTACAAATGCAAAAAGGCTTTTAGCCATAACTCCCTAGAGAAACCATTACAGTGCAAGCACCTAAAGCATTTTTGGTCTTTCTCTAGTCTGCGAACGAAGGACCATTTCAAAAGATTTCTTCTCTTCCTTCTTAGCTTTCTTCCCTTTGACAGTTTGCTACCCGTCCTCCACCCTTGCAGCCTTCTTCTGCCAATCCAAAGAACTTTTATAGGGACTCTTCCAAACACTATTCTCCTTGTTGACTGCTAGTTGGCTCTGACCGTCTGCCTTTCGTTTCCCAGCATCCTTCTCTTGTGGTCTCACCACACTTTTCTTCTCTCGACCCTCTGGTGTGGCAGTTTGTTTTTGGCTCTCAACTCCCTATCGTTTCCATTCAAACAACATTTTCATTGATCCCAAATGGGCTCTCTTCCAGTGTTGAGACAATATTAGGCTGTAGTTGTTCCATCCTTACATCCAGATTTTTTGGTGGTTGCTCCTCATGATTCAATGCCTCAAAAATCCGTTCCTCCTCTTCCCTGCCTACCAGCTGAGAACCCTCTTGCCTCTCCTCCTGTTTTTCCACTGTATAGTGCTGGGTAGCCACACCTTTCCACCAAACAGCAGATTTGTTTGTTCTGTGTTTAGCACATTGAGCAGCCAAGTGCCCCGTATGATAACAAATTTTGCATCTAAATGGAATCCCTTCATAGTCCAAGGGTTGCACCCAACATCCCTTCGATGTTTTTATTTGAATCTCCTCCAGGGGCGCCTTGAAAATATCCATCTCTACCAAGATGCGAGCATAAGTCGAATGCATAAGATTTGAAGACCCCTCATCCACCATTAAAAAACTTCCTAACGAATTTCCAACTGCCTCCAAGCAAGAATCAAACCAAAATTGTAGAGGAAGGTTAGGCAGTCTCACCCAAAGAGGAACTCTCTCAAACATTTCAGTGGCTTGATTAAAAGTTGGGTGCCATGGCTTTAACATCAATGCATATTTTTCTTCCCAGTCCCAATGATATTCACATAGAATCTTATCTCTATCTAGTTCCTTTCCAAAAACAACAACAAAAAATCCTCTAGCCATAGGATAAATTTGAACATAACCATCTAAAATAGGCTTCCAGTGATTGGAAATCCATTGGTGAAGAGTAGGCAGGCTTGGCCAAAAACTCCTGAATCTCCCAATCAAACCCAAACTTGCAAAAACTTTTTCATTAGATAATACTTCTTGATCCAGCTCGACATCCAGTTCCAGTGTGGCTGCCATTGATGAGGGAAGAAAATCCCCTCCCCCCCTGCCTGTCGATGCCTTGTTTGGAAGTTTTTCCCTCTGGGAGGGCACTGTTTGTTTCCCCCCCTCTTTAGACATCCTCGAACCCTTGACTGCTCCCACATGCTTTACCACAAAAGCATCAACAACGCCATTCACCACGACATTTTGCGTCGGCTGTTTGCTAGCTTGTGACCCACATCCGACGCCAATAGAGGCCCTAACAAACACCTGAGAAAGCTGTCCCATTGCCATAGGGGAAACCCTTCCTTCCTCCAATGTGCACGCTCGTCCATTGCCAAGCAAAGGCCCCAATATGTTAACCCCAAGCCGAGATGCACTAGTCCGCATATTGCATCCCTCACCATCTGAAACTCGAGCATCTCCAACCCCAACATGGCCACTCCTGCTAGGGCCAAGTGTCGTGGGTGCATTCTCTTTCGAAGATTTCTGCGCTCCGTTTGTGAGCAAGCTCCTTCGCTTAACGGTCTTACTGTTGCTGACAACATTGCTTAGCGAGCCCTCATCCGCATCTTGCAATGCTTCACCCGCAATGCTCATCCCAGGTAGTGCCCTGACCGTTGCAACGCCCCCTGGCCGACCATTGCCTTTCACCGCTCCTCCCCACCAAGTATATGTACAGTCAATTTTTTTAATGTATATCCAATCCTTGTTCCAAATTTTCATGTTTGGCTCAAGCTGGAAGGATGCTGACAAAGGCTTGGCAAATGCATTAGATAGAAATCTCCAAAATATTCGAAATCCCCTCTTTTCTAATTCCTATGATCGCAGTGTAAAAAACCACATTTTGTCAAGGCAACATGTTAAACAATTCTCATGTCTTATTTATGCTTTCACAGTCTGAATGTAGATCTCTCAGGGCAATCAAAACCATAGATGCAGAAATCTGTAAAAAATTCTGATTAATCGCGATTTTTTAAATATCTCCAAGCTGGACGATTTTTTCAAAAAATCTTTTGACTTTTTGATCAACGATTTTTTCCCATTTAAATTGCAAAATCGCCAAAAAACGTGTTTAAAACCTAAAAAAATGTGAATAAAATCGTGTAAATTTTCACGCAAAAAAAAAAAACGATGATACCATATCTTGTGGCTTAATATTATGCTTTGATAGATTTTTTCCAAGCATCCATAGCTTGTTTGAATGGACCTGTTTTAGGCTTTTAGCTATAGCAGCAAGGCAGCGAACTGTTTGATAAAATGCTTTGGCAGACATGTATGAAAAATGTGGTAGCATAGACAAGGCAGTGAACTGTTTGAAAAAATGCTTCAATGGTGATGGAATGCCATGAGTCCATGACAACCATCACCATGAGACCGCATTTCTTTGAGGCATTTTTTCAAACAGTTCATTGCCTTGTCTATGGCTTGTCATGGCCTTCCATCACCATGAGACCACATTTCTTTGAGGCAATTTTTCAAACAGTTCAATGCCTGGTCTATGCTATTGCTTACTATTATGCCTTGATAGATTTTTTCCAAGCATCCATAGCTTGTTCAAAAGCACTTGTTTTAGGCTTTTAGGCTTTTAGCCATAGCAACAAGGCAGTGAACTGTTTGATAAAATGCTTTGGTAGATATGTATGAAAAATGTCGTACCATAGACAAGGCAGTGAATTGTTGGAAAAGATGCCTCAAAAAAATGTGTTCTCATGGTGATGGAATGCCATGACAATCCATTGCCATAGGCATTCATCATGGCATTCCATCACCATGAGACCACATTTCTTTGAGGCATTTTTACAAACAGTTTACTGCCTTGTCTATGCTATTGTTTACTATTATGCTTTGATAGATTTTTTCCAAGCATCCATAGCTTGTTCGAAAGCACCTGTTTTAGGCTTTTAGCCATAGCAGCAACACAGTGAACTGTTTGATAAAATGCTTTAGTAGACATGTATGAAAAATTTCGTAGTATAAACAAGGCAGTGAACTGTTTGAAAAAATGCCCAAAGAAATGTGGTCTCATGGAATGCCATGACAAGCTAATGCAATTGGCAGCTGCTCCTAGTTATTAGTTATGCAATGTGAAGTAATTGCATAATTGCTTAGGTTGACTTTGTAAAAAATTATATTGTAATTGAAATTTTGTCATCTATCAGCATCTAGTTATTAGTTATGCAATGTGAAGTAATGCTTTGAGTTTGAAAGATGTGCAATGCAATGAATGTAATCAGCGATATGAATATAAACTACAAAAATCTATTTTCTACAATTCATTAGTTAAACTCTTTATTTTATTTGCTCTCTATATCTCTATGCTATGGAAATGCCTTTCAAATTAAAAAAAAAACAGTTTTTATCTCTTGTTCTACAATTTTTTACGTTTTTTTTTTAAATCCGATTTTTTCCCCAAAAGATTTTTGGGGCTATGATCAAAACCTATTCCAGAGCTACTTGGAGCTGGTGGCAGGGATTAGTAAGTCTGGCATTGCACACAACACTTACAATCATTGCAAATAATTCCAAGGCTTATCACCAATCCTGATACAGTGATTGCACACACCGATGTGCTACAACTGATTGGGACTAGAGTCACCATGTTTTGCATTTGTGACAGCTAGAGCAGGCACTTCCACAGGAGAAAAAACTGCTATCAAATACTTTTTACTAAAGTCTTATATCTTGTTTCACAGCTCCAAGTTTGGTACAACCTGAAAGGTGCTAGCAAAGGAAAATGAGTTTGGCTTTACACCTGGCCCCTAATTGGATTCAGTCCGTAGCTGATACAATTATTAAATACAATAGATGATCCGCTTTTCCTTTTGACATTTCTGAAAAAGCAGATTGAAGTGCTTCCTTAAAAATGGATCTTGCAAGAGTCCATTATAACGATATCAAGCCGATTCCGATAATACTTGTTTATCTATCTTCATTGGAGACTGTTCATAAGTGTCGCAAAAAACTCACGTAAAAGCCTTTTGTAAAATCCATAGGCATTGTTCCTATCTTCTGACATTATGTAATTTTATTACAGCTAATATGTTGTAAAGTATGAATTGTCACACTGATTCTTAAACACCAGGAATGGCATAGTCCATAAACACAATTATATTTTCTGTCAATCAAAATATACATTCACCTGATAAATGAATTATTGGGAGAACACTGCAAAATAAACCCGTTAGAAAATTACTTTTTTAACTGATAATGTAAGGACCGTGACCCAATTCAATCTCACCAAAAATGATCAATAACTCAATATCTCATAAGCATGGAATATAATGAAACAACTTCAATTCAAGTAAATAAATTCCATAACACATCTTCATATGTGTAGTGCATAATTCAGGTAATAGCACATAATATTAGATAAAAGAAAATACAATTCAGATTATAACAGAATAAAACAGATTTCTATGTATTTCTTTAATTAAATTTTGTTGTAGATTCTTTCTTATAGATAAAACAGTTTTCAACACTCTCAGAATTCATTCTTGCAGAAAATAATGAACAAAATTGATGTTCACAGTTGCACAGAGTTTGTTTCTATGCGTATTCTCTATTTGTTCCAGTCCTGATATAAAACTTGGAAAAGAAACAACTTAAATGAGACTGAACATAGGTCTGATATAAAACTAGGTTATAACAGCAACTAGAATTTTTCATGTTCCCTTTCACACAATATACTCATATTTCTGTTTTAGAAAACCAGTGAGCTATATATATATTTATACATACATATATATATATCCGCTAAATGGTAATTTATACCTATATGTATATATATAAAAATTAGATATATTTTTTTTGCTGCTGCTCAGGTCTGTCATAAAATTTAAGACACGGTTTACTATTGACAGCCTATCATAATTTAAAGAGAAGTTCAGATTTCATGTTGTAAAAATGATAATAATATTTCAGAGCAAAGTAAAAGAAAACTGCTGACCTGAATAAAAGAGATTGCTGCCTACGGTTATACTTTAACCAGTCGCTGCCCCTAATTCCTGAGATGTGCCTCTTATTTTATTTTCCTTACTCATCTCTGCTATGCACAGAATTTAATCTCATTCAAATCCTCTATCCTGTGATTGCTGCTTAGAAGTGTTTGGCTGTAGCTAAGTCTCCAACCAGCCTTTTAGTATTTTCCTCCTATTTTTGGCTGTGATTGACTAAAGTTTGCTTTATTTTAATTTTAGAACTGCTTTTCTTTTCAAATTGCATGGTTTCTAAAATTATAATTAAATTAATTTTTTATTTGAAAGTTCTTGTTTTAATTTAATTTAATTTTTTTTTTCATGTGTTTCCTTTAAAAGTTTTATAATTAATTTTATTTTTATTTTAAGTTCACTCCTCTCCCGTACATGCATGCAAAGAAACTATAATATATTTAGTAATTAATTAATTATTTATTTATTTTGACTTTTGTTATTAAAGCTTTTTAAATTAATTTTAATAAAAGAAACATGCAATTTATTTATACATTTTATTTACCAGTTTTTTATTTCTATATTTAGTTATTTATATATAGATGTATAATTCAGACAAATAATTATTATTTCATCATTTTGAAAATAAAACCTTTTATTTATTTAACTATTTATTTATATATAAATAATAATATTAAATTATTATTAAATATATACAAATATATTTTAGGCAGATAATCATTATTTTTCTTTAGTAATAATCATATATATACATTTATCCTTTGGGGAAAAAAATAGAACGCGATGAAGGAGAGCTGCGGACGTGTGGGTATGGAAGCCCGCGGCCTATAACAGGCCGCAACTTCTCTCTTTTCCTCCATCGTTGCCTTTGCATGTGGACGGGGCTATAATCCTTGGTTGTGCTTTCTTGTGGGGGGTCGTTCTAGCTTTCAGAGATGGGGTTGGGGGGGGGAGTCTTTTATTCTGTTCTTTGCTTTCCATGGTGTTGTTTTGTGGTTCGGTTTTTGCTGCCCCTGGTGCTTTGGATTTCAAGATGGGGGTTTGATTCCTTTCTCATGGTGCTTCATGCTTTGGTTGATAAATCTAATCTCGGTTCTTCTCTTCCAGAAGGAAGTTAGAGTTTTGCAAATATGGGTAACCTTGGCGAGGGTTTGATGAAGAACAGTGGTTTCCGACTACAAAAAGTAAATTGGTGCTTGGAGAGATTGAAGGAACGACTGGTGCTTGTGATACAACTTGAATTTGTAACAGAGGATGTGGAGTATTATAGTAACCATGTTTTGATTTGCAAGTTCATGGGGATGCGAGTTTCACTTCCCTTTCTTGATTCTTGGATTCGCAAGACCTAGAACCTTGAAGGTGATTCAATATTCTGTTGGCTGCCAACAATTTCTTCATGGTGGATTTTTCCTGTATTGCTGACAAAAATTGGGCTTTTGAAGGTGGGCCTTATTTTTACAATCAAGTGGGTTTATTCATTAAACCATGGCATATGGGATTCGACTTTGCTGAGGAGCTCCCTTCTCGCATTCCAGTTTGGTACGCCTCCCTCGATTGCCTTTGGAATGCTGGCGAAGCGATATTTTACAGATGATCGCTCTCTTGCTCGGTAAGCCTATTGGGCCCTCTCAACAAACCTTGAATAAAAGGGTTCTTTCTTGTGCTCGTGTTTGCGTTGAAATTGACTTGAACAACCCATTGCCAGATTCAATGGCAATGAGCATTGGGGAAACTTCTTGGATCCAACAATTGGATTATTAGGCATTACCTTTTGGATGCCGATTATGCCATGAGTATGGCCACTTGTAGCAGTTGTGCCTCAAAGCCGCTAATGCTGCTGGTTCGGTTAATGCTCCTCATTAGTTTGTCTCAAAGATGGATAAAGGTAAGGCTCCCATGCAGGGGGTGGAGGCAGATAAGGGCGGTTTTGTGCTTGTTAAGTCTCGAAACAGGAATAGAGGCCAAAAGAGGACATCAAAGATAGGCAAGAAGAGGAAACTCTCAATAGGTTTGAAGCATTAGAGGGCTTGGTTGAAGAGGAAGGGCCCCCCTTTGACATGCAAATTGCAGATAGCTCTATTGTTGAGTGTTGTTGGTGGATTTGTCAAATGTTATTTCCAACGTGACCCCAGCAGGGGGTCAAATGGATCAGATGGATGCAGAACTCCCTTCCTCAGTTTCTAGGTGTAGGGGAATTGGCATATTGACAGATGCAAATATGGTACCTATTCCTCCTGGTTCTGGGATCATCATTGAGAAGGTTGTTGAGGAGCCTGGTAAAGGCAAGCCTCTTTCTCCTGTTTTGGGTCTTCAGCAAAAACCCCTCAAAAAGGGGGCTTCTGAGAAGCCTCTTAAAGTAGGAAGGAAAAAGGATCAGGAAAAGGTTAAGTTAATTGGGGAGACGTTGGTTGAGTCTGGCTCGGTGAGGACTATTGATTCTCACTTCTCCCAACCCCAATGATGATTGTGATATCTTGGAATGTAAGGGGTATGAATAGCATCCCTAGACAAAAGGCTATTCGTGAGTTGATTCGTCCTCATTTAACCTGATTTGGTTTTCCTCCAAGAGACTAAGTTGTCTGTTGATAGTCTGTTGAGTTTGGTTACTAGGATCAGGGGTAGAGGTCTTTGTCAATGTGTGGGGGTGCAGGGCAGCTTAGGGAACTTGCTTGCTTATGGGACCCGCGCAAAGTTATTCCACTCTGGTGGCTTTTTGACAGATGCTCTATTTCCCTTGTTGCTTCTAGTTTGGAGTCAGGTGAGAGAATTCTTCTTTCTAATATTTATGCTCCTATGGATCTTCCTGGCAAGGCTCACTTGTGGTCTCAGATTAGAGTCTTGTGTTCTTTGGAGCCCTTTCTCCCTTGGATTATAATAGGTGATTTTAATGCTATCTTGTCTCTGGATGAGAAAAGGGGTGGGACTTCCCATCTGGATACCTCCTCGGACCTCATGAGGGACAATGTGGCTTCTATGAATCTGGTGGATATCAAACCTTTGAATGGGGTGTTTACCTGGAACAATAGGAGGATTGGGGATGCTGCCATTTTTGAAAGGTTAGACAAGTTTCTGGTGTCTAGTTTTTGGGTTGGTGACAGTTGGACGAGTAGTTTTGAGATTTTGTATTGGTAGGGCTCGGATCATTGGCCAATCAAACTCTCTGCTTGTATGGCTAGATTTTCTAAAAGTTAGTCTTTTAAATTCCAACTTATGTGGCTTCAGGATGCATCTCTCCATGATCTGATACCTGTGTGGTGGAGGGATGGAAAGCTTGCTTTTGGCACTGTTATGTATTCCTTCGCAAAAAGGCTTCAGTATGTCAAATGTATGCTGAAATGTTGGAACAAACACCATTTTGGAAATGTTTTACAGGCTAAGAGAGCTGTCCAAGAGCACTTGGACACCATTACTCAGCAGATCTGGGCTTAGGGGATTTTTGAGGAGTTGAGTAGGTTAGAGGTTGCAGCTGTGAAGGATGTGGAGGAGTGGGAGCTGCGTGAGGAAATTTTTTGCAAGCAAAAGTCTCGCATTGATTGGCTGCAGGAGGGGGACATGAATACTTCATTTTTTCACAATTTGGTTAAAGACATAAGGCAGGGAAACATTATAACTTCCCTTAAATCCCCAGATGGGGACCCTCTTCTTTCCTCTGCTGAGATTTCGAAAGAGTTTGTCCAGTTCTTCTTTGCTCTTTTTTGTGATGATTCTACTCTTGCCAATGAGGAAGAAGATGCAATCTTGGCTTGCATTCCTCCCTTGGTGATTGAGGAAATGAATGGGTCTCTTTTCAAGGCGATCTCTTTGCTGGAATTCAAAAATATTGTGTTTCAGATGAGGAAAGGTAAAGCTCCTAGTCCTGATGGGTTCTCTGTTGAGTTTTTTCAAGAGTTTTGGGAGGTTATTAAGCTTGACCTTCTTGAAGTTGTTCAGGAATCTCAAAAGAATAAGCAAATACTAAGAGCTTTGAATGCCACCTTCTTGGCTCTCATCCCTAAGCGTGAGGGGGCCGATTCTTTGGATCTCTTTAGGTCTATTGCCCTTTGTAATGTGGTGTATAAAATCATCACCAAGTTGATTACTGAGTGCTTGAAGCCGTGGTTAGATAGGTTGATCTTTGGGGAACAAGGTGGATTTGTGGTTGGTAGGTAGACTCTAGATGGTGTGGTTATTGTTGCTGAGACTGTGCACTCTATGGCTTCCTCCAAGGAGAAGGCTATGTTCATTAAGCTTGATATGGCCAAGGCTTATGATCGTGTCAAATGGGATTTTCTAACCAGGATTTTTAGAGCTTTTGGGTTTGGCAGTGTTTGGATTGATTGGGTTATGAGTTGTGTCACGACTACTTCCTTCCCTGTGCTCATCAATGGTGAGTCTTCTGAGCTTTTTGGGGCTTCCAAGGGCCTTCGACAGGGGCATCCTCTATCTCCATACTTATTCATTCTGATGGCGGAAGGGCTTGGGAGATTCTTGAAATCTCAGGTGGAGCTTGGCTTGATTCAGGGTTGGCGGTGGGGCAATAATCTTCCCTCCCAGTCCCATCTTCAGTTTGTGGATGACACGGCTTTAATGGGTCTCACCAGAGTGGATGAAGCAGTCAATCTAAGGAAGGCCTTGGATTGTTATTTGGCTGTTTCGGGTCAAAGCATTAATGAAGGCAAGTCTTTTATTTATTTATTTAACACTCCTAATCTTATTCAGCAGAGGACTGCGGGTATTCTCAGGTTCCAGATTGGCTTGCTCCCTTTTGTGTACCTTGGCATTCCTCTGGCTGTTCGTTCGTTACCTCGAGTGTTCTGGCATGATGTTATTGAGAAGTTTCGAAAAAAGGTCAGTTATTGGACATGCAGATGGCTCTCTACTGCTGGAAGAGTGACTCTTTTGAAGTCTATGGTTCAGGCTCTCTTGTTGTACATGTGCTTTGTTTTATTGGCCCCTGCCATCTTTGTGAAAGACTTTGAGGCTCTTTGTCGGTAGTTTCTTCGGTTTGGTAATCTTCTTTCACGGAAGTTGAGTTTGGTCAAGCGGGATGTTGTTTGTCGTCTGAAGCAGGAGGGTGGTCTTGGGTTGCGTTGGGCTGATTTGAATGGGCAAGCTTTGGCAGCTAAGCTATATTGGAGATGGTGTTCTCAACAACAACAAACTTGGGCTAAGATCCTCACCTCAAAATATCTCGGGGTTGTGGATGGTTAGGATGTTCCAAGATACACCCTAATGGGTAAGGGATCTATGATTTGGAGCATCCTCAAGAGGAGAGCCAAGTTGATTAAGCAAGGACTATTTTGGATTTGCAACAAGGGTTCAGAGGCTCTCTTCTAGTTTGATTCCTGGGATGGACATCCTTCTATTATGTCTACTCATCCTCACTTGCGGGACCTATGTAGACATTTTTTGGATGTTGGTTGGACTCATGTGGTGGATTTTAAATCCCCTCAGGTTCTGGACTAGGCTAAGGTGTACAGGTGGAAGGACCTGCATGAGTGGCCGCTTGGGATGGTGGAGGATTGTAAGGAGCTTGCTTGCATCTTGGCTGGTAGGGTTTGTAACTCTCTGTTGGAGAGGGATGTTTTGACTTAGGGAGGCGACCGGAATGGAAAATTCATTGTGGCCTCTGGTTATCGCGTTCTGGATGAGCAGATGTTTGGATGCACGGAGGGTCCCTTGGTGGAAGTAGATCTGGAACAAATTCTCTTGGCTCAAGTGCAACTTCTTTTCTTGGTTGGTGATTTATAATAGATGCTTGACCTGGGAGAATCTTTGGAAGTAGGGCTTTCAGGGCCCCTCTTTGTGTGTTCTATGCTCTAACAGCAATGAGAATACTTCTCATCTTTTCTTCTAGTGCCCTTTTGTTAGGATGCTTTGACACTTTTGGTGGGAACTTTGGAATTAGCCATGTTGGCATGCTTCATCTTTAGAGGACTTCTGGAGTAGGCTGGGGAGTTCTACAGCTAAGACTTCCTTTCTCCATATTGCTTGGTTAATTGGTCCCAGCTTCATCATTTGGTAGATCTGGTTGGAGCGTAATCATATGATTTTTTTGGATAAGAAGCTTCATGTGCGTCAGGTTTGGATGAGGATATTGGGAGTTCTTCAAGAGACTTTGACAGCTAGGTGTGATCTCTCGGCCCCCGTGGACCTTGGAGATATGAGAATTGTTTGGAGTTTGGGGCTTTCTATCTGTGCCAAGGGTGGGATGAGGCTTGACTTGGGTCGAAGTGTTAGAGAGAAGGTTCAGAGAGATGGCCATTGGATACCTCCACCTTTGGAGGTGTTGAAGATTAATACTGATGGTTCCTCTAGAGGTAATCCTAGTCACGTTGGGGTTAGGGGCCTTGGTAGGGATTGCTCTGGAGTGGTTGTGTTCTTCTCTGAGTATTGTGGCCAACACTCTTAACAATTTCATGGAGGCCTTGGCTATTCTCTTGGCTTTGAAAAGGGCTTGTGCCCTTGGTTGGAGAAGGATAATTTGTGAGTCAGATTCTCATATTGTGGTTGATTTGCTAAATAAGCGGCAGTTGGAAGATGTTAATTGGCAGCTGGCTGGGATGATTAGATAGATCATCTCTCTAGGGGAGATCCTGGATTCTATCACCTTCTGCCATATCCCTAGGGAGTGGAATAAGGTGGCTGATGGTTTGGCTAAATGGGCTCTGAGCAGATGGGAAACTCGAAAGTGGATGATTGGAGTTGTCTTTTGGATGGTCTCTCTAAGGAGCTCGAGGACTTGGTTATGGAGGATATGAGATGTGTTTTGGGTGTTGCTTGATGGTTCCGTTTTTGGCCCCTGATGGATGGTTTGTAATTCCTGGCTTTGTCTTGTCTTCTTGATTCAATAAAGTTTTTACCCTCTTTTTATTAAAAAAATCATATATATACATTTACATATTTATATATATTAATAATAATACCCTTATTATATTATTATTTACTTATATACATATAATTTATAATTATTACAAAATAAAATCAATTTAATTTCAAATTTTAAAAACAATACTTGAAGACATTTTTTTAATTTTCCACTTACAAACATAATAAAAATCATAATGCAATAAATTATTTTCCCACTAATTTAACTTTCAAATCATAAATAAACGTACTCATTACGCACAACAATATTGCAATCAATATTAACACAATGCAAACCTTCAATGCTAGAGAATGTGACTATGTGAGTGTGTGAATGCCTTGGGATCCCATCATACTAGTTATTTATCAAACAACTAGGATACCCCTACCTCAACTATGTTTTCGCCTTCGACAATTTCCCGCTTATTTTCTTGCACTCAATTGCACTCAATTGCATGTTAATAGGTTAGTCCTCAAAAAACCAAGAAACTAAACTCATATTAGAAAAATGATAATTATTTCCATTTCATTTCAATGTATCAAGATTAACCATCAAATTTAGCAATCACGCACATGTAGATATCAAATAATCAAGCAATCATAAATGATGTCCAATAGTCTCATCAATATAACAAATAAATGTAGCATAGGATCGAGATGTGACAGATAATTGTAAGAGAAATATGTTGAAGAGGTTACAAACTTCAAAACTACTGCAAAGAATGATAAAACAAAACATACACAAAAACATCTGAGTTACCCTGGGAAACCCCTTTCGTGAAGAAACCCAGTAAGAAACATAGCACCACTTTGATATATTATTTAAAGAACAAGATTACAATATACGAAGAGATTTAAGTTATGCTAAGAGAGATGAGCCTCCATCGAATTTGATAGCTGCACCTTCAGAGAGCTTGTCCTTAATGGAACACGCTCTCTCAGAGAACCTCTTCTCAATGCACCTTGTAACCAATCCAACAGCATTTGAAAACCTATTACAATACCATGGAACAATACATTCATTGTCATTCTTTCTCTAGATCTTATGTCATGTCACCAAATTTGTGGGGGCTCCAATCTCAACATAAGGCGGGAAAAGCATTTCTAAACGCTTTAATAAATATTAAAATAATAATAATATTTAAGCAATATTAAATAATAATAATATAAATTTAAATTATTAAAAATAATATTTAAATTTTATGATTAACTCTGGCTGACCCCTTATGGTAGGTGTTATTACTTCATACTAATACGAGATCAATTGCTCTTGGAAAGCATCACAGAGAATGAATTCATGTCTGGAGTTACTAGAGACGACACCCCTTGTTAGCTGTGCTTGGTGAGACGCAAACCTGAAATGTGCCAACCAATTTCTTCTTTGAATTGTCACAACACAAACCAGCATTACGCCAATTGATTAGCGTTAGCTTCCAAATGATAATCAAATTAAATGCACTCTACGCCAAGAATGTGCACACAAGACCCGATGTGGGTGAGGTGCTAACATATGGCAGAAGAAACTGAACTATAATTGAAAGTAAAATACAACTGAATGCAAAGAGGCGGTGAACCAGCCATGAGAGATTTCCACACTTCCACTAAATTAGTAAGGGGAAAGATTGCAAAGCAAAACTAATTCATCCGCTATGGCAGGCATCCACTCAATAGTGGGAATTCGCCACTTTTCAGTGGGTGATAAATGAGAGGTTAGTTTGTTCTTTCTCCACACTAGCGGTAAACCATCCAAGGGTTACAAATATGTGAAAATTAACACTAAAATATGCAGCAAGTTAAATGACTGGAACAGTACTATTGTTTACAGTCTTACAATGAAAAACTACTGCAATTTTCAAGTGTTATTACAATCTTTACAAAACTCAATGAAATTGATGATCTCCCACTAGATAATTCTCTCAATTATTGAAGAAATAAATCAAAATAAGAAACTGAAGTAAGTCTGATATTAAAATCTGCAAACTGAAATTCCGAACCAGCAACCTATGAAACACCAAAATGGACAAATCTCTTACCACACTTCGTAAACTCCTATCAAACTGAAAGTTCTTCATTTCAAAGGCTAGGCGACCATGAAACAATCATTTTCCAAGCTCCAATTGTCATCAAACACTGTAATGTCCCCATTTTAGCCATACGCTCTTCTGTGTTCGATAGCCTATTTTTGGAAGCTCGTAGGCTAGTTTGAAGCTGAAATTAGGGTTTCCACTTTCAAAGGAGGTTCTGAGGGTTTGCGTGCGAGAATCTTTGATGCATGTCTGGCGGGGATTTCTGGGTTTTCAGAGAGCTTCGGGATGAGCGAACATGCATGACAAGATATTGACTTGCATCTTTGGCTGATTCCTTGACAGTTTTGGAGGCTTGCATGTTGGTGTTTTGTAGTTTGGGTTCTAGATTCCTTTTGGGTTTTCATAAAGCTTCGCGGTGATGTGACATGCAACTGCAACGTAAGACTTTTCCGGACTTACTATTTTTAGTAAGTACGACGGCTGCGCGGATTGTGGTTAAAATGAGTTTGGAACAATTTACTATTTTTAGCAGTATGTTATTTTTAGCAGGGTTTCTGCAGTTTAGTTCAGTGGCTATATCTAGCAGGTCAATTTGAGCAATTTGGTCTCCAACACCCTTGGTGCTATTTTTGGCAGTGTTTCAACAACTTGGTATTATGGCTATTTCTGGCAGGGCAGTATATTCAGTTGGTCTCTAGCATTTGAGGTGATTATTTTGGCAGTTTTGATATTTGGTGAAAATAACATTTTTAAGTGGAATATTTGGTTAAGGCTTGGAGGACAAATTATTTGAAGAGGTAATTAAGTTATATTTTAATATATCTTAATTGGACGCCTAGCCTAGAGGAGATAAATACATTTTAAAATGTATTTTGCATTCGATAATATGGGACGCCCAAGTTAATGTTTTAATTGCAATTTAAATAAGTCATCTCTCTTGGACGCCTTATGGAGGAGACATAAGTGATTATTATTAATATATATTTCACTTATACCTTGGATGCCTAACTTTGAAGAATATTTATATTTTGATAAAGTGAAATGCTTTCATGAAGGGGACGACTTGGAATAAGGTGAAATGAAATGCATATTGCAAATTACTAAAAATGAAATTGAATTTCATGTTGGGCACCCTAAAGAGAGGGAAATGAAAATTTGAATTTGGAGACAAAAGGCTATAAATAAGAGTGCTGGGCTCTTTGTTTCAGATCCACGAAGAAATTATATTGTTATGTTGCCGAAATGGTGAGTGGTTTGCTTCGAGGAATGCATACCTCCTAGTACTTACTCTTGGTTTCGTGCTTGAAAGATAGCACCTAGTTGAGTTTTCAGTGATTGCTTCTCATTCAGACTAGCAGATTGAGCTTCACAGTCGGTGATTTGACGGTTTTTGTCAGTTTGAGTTTGCTGGTTTTGGTGTAGCTTAAGTAGTTTTTTAATCATATCTCATTGTACGAATTTTTATTGGTTTTGGGTAGTTGCTAGTTCTCTTTGGTGGCCATGGGCGACCCCTTGAGCAAGTTTTCAGATTTTTCTGTTGAGTCTTCTATTTTATCTTGCAGGTCGACTTCTCCCATGGTTGCACTTCTTGCCTGGGAAGTCGTAGAAATCTTTAGAAAAATAAATAACATCAATTTGTTGCAGTTTCTTAGTTCTATCTTGGTCGCCATCCCTCTAGGAGCTGTTTGCACTTGATTTCATGTAATTCCATTGAGTATTGAGTGAGTTAGGAGCATTTTGGTGTGTTCTAGGCTTGTTGGTTTGCATTTTCAGTTTGCTGGTTTAGTATATCAGATTGTTAGAAGTTGGGATTTTGGTGTGTTATTTCATAGTTGCGAGTCTTGTGAAGTTTGGAGAAATTATAACATCTTTTGCAGCTTCTTGGACAACAATAACACTTGGTCTTGCAGATTATATTCCACATTGTAACGCTGAATTAGTAGTACTGATCAATTTCTTTACATTTCTGCTCTATATTGTAATTCCCACTTTTAGTGGAAGAGGATGGCCATGCCGCCTAGTTTACTTTCAGTTTGATCAATATCATTCCCACCATTGGTGTAAGAGACAGGCCTCACGGTCTATGCATTGTACTAGGGTCGGCTTGCCGCCCTACTTTACTTCCATTACTCATATTGTTGGTCGGCTATGTTGTCAAATCACTCCCATTGAAACGTGCGGTCGAGTTGCATACACTTTACTTTCCGGCATTGTATTTCTTTCAGTTTGAAGACTAACGATCCCCGATGCCATATGCTCACACCTTGCCCAACATTGGGATCCTGGTATACATTCTTGGTGTAGGGTTACATTCCAGTGTTGGTTTATGATTTTGGCTAATGCTAACAGGTTACTTTGTTGTTAAAAATTGAAAAAATTATAAGGGGGTCATTTCAAACACGCAACACGAATTTCCATAGCCTTCAATGAATGGTACAACCCTATGAGAGGGTCATCCTCTTTTAAAATCATTCCCTTCACAATAAAATCTGTCCTTGTACAATTTGAAGTGCCTCCAGCATATAGATAGAAGGAACAAACACCCATAAGCAATAAATTTTACCCTTGAAGCTGTAGTCAAATTCGCCTTGCAGCCATGACTGAACCAACAACTTAAAAGCTCTAGAAATCTTCAAAATTCATTAACCATGAAGCTCAATCCGATAGTCTGAATGAGAAGCAGCCATTAACCAACTAGGTGTTATCTTTCAAACACGAAATTGGACAAATGCTAGGAGGTAAGCATTCCTCGAAGCCAAATTTATGAAGTCATTTCGATAGCATAACATTAGCATAAAACAATGGACGAGAAATGCGAGAGCAAACACTCTCTTTTATAGAATTGAAGGTGACTTTTCAAATTCCATAACTCCTCCAAGAAAGGGACACCTATTCATCTTTTTTGAAATATTTCAATTTTTTTAACACTTTATTCCAACTTATTTAGGCGTCCAAACTTCATGGCACAATAAACATTATAAAATATCATTTATTTCCTCCATGAGGCGTCCACCCTTTATGTCCACCTTTTAACACAACTTCAAGTCATAACACTAGGCCAATGGGTTAATTCAAAAATATAACATTAATGACTTGAATTAATTTATTTCTCCAATATTTCACCTCAGGAGTCAAAAGAAAACATACTCAACTGCTCCAACTGAAATGAAGAACTTACTGAGATGCTGTCAACAGGACCACTGCCAAAATTAGAACTTACTAAAAATAGCAAATTCTGAAAAATGCCAAAAACCTCCAAACAATGGAAACCCTAATTTTTCTTCTGACGAGCCTACGGGCTTCTGGAAATAGGTTATCAATCACAAAAGAGCGTATGGCTAAAATTGGGACATTACAGTCCGCCCTTCCCAAAATTGCTTGTCCTCAAGCAATGCCACAACACTCCAAATTGATCCCACCAAAACATATAGGATCTTGGGGTCCCATGTCCATCTCTGAAGAACCCCACCATGTTGATGCTGCTCTACTCTGATCATACCAATGCAATCATTGCACCAGAACTGCATAAACCATCCTTGCAACCTCAAGGAGATAACATGCCTGAAATTGAAACTGAAAAACATGGAAGGAATGGAATCAAAATCTAGCAGCATTTTGTGCCCAATAAACTCTGAGGAATTAACGTCTGCAATGTCAATGCCAATCACCATTTTGCAAACCAAAAAGAATAAATCTAATCAACTCAAAAATATTCTCATCAACATAACTCCTCAAAGCAACAAACCGAGTCACAACAAGAAGTGTGTCTCCATCATAGCTAATTGCAAAGGGAAAAACAACTCTTTGCAAAGTTATAGCAGCCGCATCCTCAAAACTCCACAAGGATATATAATGCCTCCTCTGAGTAATTCTGACATATTCAAGAAAATTTATGAAAACTTCCACCAATCTCTCCACCAAAGTCTCATAAAGTTGAACCAAATCAAGCAAAGGTTCGCTGCCCCAAACACTAGTGCAAGAGATTGTACAAAGAAAGCCACTGGAAAATAACTTGAACATCATCCAATATTGATCCAAATCACTATGAAACACCATTACCCACTTTGGAAGCCAAAAACCATCACTAATAAAAGATTGTGAAGAGAAAAAATGAGTGTACCAACTGCCCATGAGATCTGAAATTAACCACTTAAAGCCTGATTTTAGGAAAATCAGCGTGCAAGGAATTGAACAGTTGCTGCAACACTGAAAATCTGCGTCCATAATAGCACAACTGCTCATGCCCAAGGCTGGAAACATCCTCTCAAGAAACTCCAACCCAACATTAAACCATTCTTTGTTCAAAATATCTCTCCAATCCACTAGTTGATGAGCAAAAAGAACCATCAAATGTTTGGTGAAGATGGGGACAGCATCAAATAATTTAAAAATTAAATCCTTATTCCCCCAAGAAATCATCTTTCCACAAGTAATTAACTTCATCAACCCATGTTGAGGATCCCAAGCATGGATACCCAACTTAAAATGTTCTCCAATGCATCGAAAAGAGTACACAACACTTCTCCAAGTGCTAATCAAAGCGAAATGCAAACTCAAGAAGTTAGTGTCTTCTTTGATAAACCCATGTAACCTATCCATGGAAACATCAACATAAATGGAGCACGGAACAAATGTTGTCCTCAATTCCCATTCCCCCAAAGGACTAGGATGAGCCAAAACATCACTCAACCCAAGAGATGGATTGTCAAGAAAGTAAATAATCTGTTTTGGTCCACCTTTCTCCCAAACTTCATGAGTAATAAGTCTGGAATCTTCACTCTTTGCGACTGCAATGGAATTACCAACAGTTACCAAGACTTGTTTTATTGACACCTTGAAGCCAGCGATGAAGAAATCTCCTTGAGTCCACAATTCCCAAGTGAAGACTTTATCCGTGAATCCACTAATGCTTTCATTATTAAATTGCCCTGGAAGATTACTACTTGCAAAACGTGGCACACCCTCATAGAATTTATCTATCACCTTATGATCAACCAAATCAAGTGAAGATAATGGACTGTTGTTCACAACAATATTTCCTTCATCCTTTTCGTTGGTGTCTTCATAGAATTCAAGCTCATCTTTTTCAATTTGTGGACCCATCATTAGTTGTTGATCCACAAGGTGTAACATGCTGATTACCACATACATTACCAGCTATATCATCCACCTCATGGCTGCAAACTATTCCAACTTGTGGCAATCTCTCTTCCCAACTCAAAAGTTCACACTCTTGATGTCCCTTCCAATCACCATCTACATATTGAATCTCCTTGGCGTTATGCAATGTTTCATCATTATGGAGTTCATTTACTTCTTCAACTATTTGCTTGATCTCCATAATCCTTGTATTAGCTTCTTGTTCCTTAAGTGTAGCTGCAATAGGTGATTGGTTCTCTGCTATGCATATAGAATGATGAGCTAAGGTAAGATCAAGGCAAAGCCTATCAACCTCTTTCTCCTTCTCTTGGTAGGCATCATAGGTCTCCTCTGCATACTTAATGGCATTATCCCTATCAAAAAGCAAATGCAAATAATTTGTCTTAATTGATTCCAATGCTTCTTTGATGGTTTGCATCTTGGAAAGAGTGTCTCCATCTTTAACTCCATTCTGTCTCTCTTCAAACTGGAACTTCCAGTAGAGTTCTTCAATACAATTGTGGGTGCTATCAAATCTTGATAACACTTTAACAATTTTCTCTTCTGAAACCAATAAGTTATCCTTCAAAACTTGCAGCTCTTTAGGCCCTTGATCACAATCAGCAAAGAAGCTTTGCTTATCAAACAACAACTTTTCTGATTTATTTTCATTGACATGATTTTCAAAATCCACCTCCTCCCATCCTTTTCACTGCATAACTCCTGAATAGAGGGCTTGTCAGCAATATCTTCAAGCAATGGATCATCAAAAGATTCCATTGCTTTCTCCCCTAAGCATTTCGGTATCAAAACACCTGGATCCCATGGTCTCACGAATTCTTGATTATAGTGATCAACAAGGAAGAGCTCATTGTACTTCTCTTGGATTGTTGACTCTTTGAATGAGTCACTCTTTTCACTTAAACTGATGTCTTCATTTATAACTCTTTCCACAGGCATACTTTGATAATCAAACCCAATACCATCCATGTCACTATTATTGTATTGGAAAAAAGAATCATCAAAGTTGGTTGCTATGAAAATATCATCATTCTCTACTTCAATGGACCTTTCATGAGTAGATGTGTTATTGATTTCATCATTAGCAACCTCATGCATAACAAGGAAATATTCTCGGTTACTTGTCATGAACTCTTCATTAGCTGCATTTTCTTCAGATAAATCATTTTGAAGGTCTACCATACATTTCTCTTGATTAATGAAATCTTCTTTTCCATACAATAGCTTTGAAGTTTCATCTCTCTCCATTTCCACATGTTTTTTTCCTGAAAACCCAAGTGAGTCCATTTGATAGTCTTCATGCTCTTCTGAAGCTTTGGTTGCCTCTTGGCACTCTTCTGTTGAATGCATGGTCCAATGCATATTCGTAGATTCTTCCTGAGATTCTACGATCAAATTCACGGGATGCCAAATTTCATTCTTTTCTTCTGTGAAAGAATTCTCCACATTATTTTGAACCGTCTTCATCAAAAGGGGCTTCAATTTTTCCTCACATTGATTGAACAATTCATGTAACAACATATCAGCAATAGGAGAAAACTTTTCTTTTTGTTCATATACTTCCAAAAAGAGTGATTGGACATTCAGTGGAATTTCATCTACCTCTTTAATAGTGAGAACAAGAATATTCTTTACTGCTGCCATAACACTCTCTTCTTGTTCACTCCAAGTGGATATGAAAAGGTAGTAGATCAAGTGATCAATCTGATTATGCATTCCCAAGATCTGAAAATGTCTTCAAGATAGCAGCTCTTCTGGGAAATTGACTGCTACAGGTTTCATTAAGATCTTGGAAACTTTCAACAATCTTATGAAGAATCTTCTTCATAATTTCATCTTCATAAGGCATCAATGGTGCTACAATCCTCATAACTTCACCAAAGCATAAAGTAACTAGCAAACTTATTTCTTCCTCTGGATGCCCTATCCAATAGGGATGAATCAAAGTAGTTATTGCAAGAGATAATGCCATTCAATAATTCAGTAGGAGATTGTTGGACTTGGCTCAAACGATATTCCAACTTAGACAATATACTCACTTCTTCACCTCTTGTCTGACATTCTTCATTGAGCCTTGCACTTGCAATGGAAAGTGACCATGCCAATCTTCTTTCCTCTTCAGAAGCCATAATCACACCTGACTTCTCGTAGTTCCCAGACTTTAGAAAACGTAACATCTTCAGTACTTCTAAAAGTTGAACCTGAACTTAGTTCTGACCTTTGGTGTAGAATTTGATTTCTTTGTCACTCTTCTGACAACTGAGCTCCATTTTTCACAGGATGGTAGGATCTTGGCTCTGATACCACTGAAATGTGCCAACCAATTTTTTCTTTGAATTGTCACAACACAAACCAACACTACGCCAATTGATTAGTGTTAGCTTCCAAATGATGTTCAAATTAAATGCACTCTACGCCAAGAATGTGCACACAAGACCCGATGTGGGTGAGGTGCTAATATATGGCAGAAGAGATTGAACTATAACTGAAAGTAAAATACAACTGAATGCAAAGAGGCGGTGAACCAGCCATGAGAGATTTCTACACTTCCACTAATTTAGTGGGGGGAAAGATTACAAAGCAAAACTAATTCATCCGCTGTGGCAGACATCCACTCAATAGTGGGAATTTGCCACTTTTCAGTGGGTGATAAATGAGAAGTTAGTTTGTTCTTTCTCCACATTGGCGGTAAACCATCCAGGGGTTACAAATATGTGAAAATTAACACTAAAATATGCAGCAAGTTAAATGATTGGAACAATACTGCTGTTTACAGTCTTACAATGAAAAACAACTGCAATTTTCAAGTGTTATTACAATCTTTGCAAAACACAATGAAATAGATGATCTCCCACTAGATAATTCTCTCAATTATTGAAGAAATAAATCAAAATAAGAAACTGAAGTAAGTTTGATATTAAAATCTGCAAACTGAAATTCCGAACCAGCAACGTATGAAACACCAAAATGGACAAATCTCTTACCACACGTCGTAAACTCCTATCAAATTGAAAGTTCTTCACTTCAAAGGCTAGGCGACCATGAAACAATCATTTTCCAAGCTCCAATCGTCATCAAACACACAACACAAATTTCCACAACCTTCAATGAATGGTACGGCCCTATGAGAGGGTTGACCTCTTTTAAAAAATCATTCCCTTCACAATAAAATCTGTCCTTGTACAATTTGAAGTGCCTCCAACATATAGATAGAAGGAACAAACACCCATAAGCAAATAAGTTTTACCTTTGAAGCTGTATTTAAATTCGCCTTGCAACCATGAATGAACCAACAACTTAAAAACTCAAGAAATCTTCAAAATTCATTAACCATGAAGCTCAATTTGCTAGTCTGAATGAGAAGCAACCATTAAACCAACTAGGTGTTATCTTTCAAACACAAAATTGGACAAATGCTAGGAGGTAAGCATTCCTCGAAGCCAAATTCATTAAGTCATTTCGACAGCATAACATTAGCATAAAACAATGAATGAGAAATGCTGGAGCAAACACTCTCTTTTATAGAATTGAAGGTGACTTTTCAAATTCCATAACTCCTCCAAGAAAGGGACACCTATTCATCTTTTTTGAAATATTTCAATTTTTAAAACACTTTATTCCAACTTATTTAGGCGTCCAAACACAACTTGAAGTCATAACACTAGGCCAATGAGTCAATTAAAAAATATAACATTAATGACTTGAATTAACTTATTTCTCCAATATTTCACCTCAGGAGTCAAAACTTAACATACTCAACTGATCCAACTGAAATGGAGAACTTACTGAGACGCTGTCAACAGGACCACTGCTAAAATTAGAACTTACTAAAAATAGTAAATTCTGAGAAATGCCAAAAACCTCCAAACAATGGAAACCCTAATTTTTCCTCTGACGAGCCTACGGGCTTCCGAAAATAGGCTATCAATCACAAAAGAGCGTATGGCTAAAATGGGGACATTACAAAACCCCACTAGTGTTGTGACTTCATCCTTTGCGATATCAATCACTCCGAGTCTAATTTGTAATTTGCATACTACAGGGTCGAATGGGGCTGAAGACGAGCCGTGAAGGGTCTAAATTAGATGCAAAGCACTGAGGAAGGCATCGATTGAGCAATTTGGTGGCCAAGCTTCCAACTTTGGCCACTACCATTCCATATCCTTGAGCGCAACGACATTCCACCACTCATACAAGAAATTCGTGAGATGCTTTGATCCTGCTTCGATTGGCGACTACAGTTGGGCTCATTCGATTCCCGACACTTCATATCATAGGTTGGGCATATTCTTACGTTGGGATCCAACTCGAATCCTCCTCCAAGTCTGTCGTAGGATCAACCACCTCCTGCTACAGGATGATCTCTTATCGTGCTGCTGCAACTCACGATTATCCATGATTATGAAGTGCCATAATCTTGCGAAATGCCACATAGTGCATTGAGTTTGAGGACCAGGTATCTTACAATGGTATCAGAGCCGTGGTCTTGCCAAATTGTAGAACTTTTTTTGCATGAAGGTTGAATCAAGTACTTTGGGAGTTTAGGAGAGGGAACATGAAGTGGCGAGCTAAATTCCTACCCAAGGAACAAGACATAGATCCCCTTCAAGAGCTATTATCGAAAATATAGAAGGATCAAGAAAGGTATCCGTATGAAGCCACCAAGATCTTTGACCAATATCAAGGAATGTCTGATAAGATCAAATCTGTACTTCCTTTCGATGATTATCTACATTGTCTTGAATATAGAAAATCAAGTAAAATAGGACTTTATAACTACATAATACAAAAGAGGAAAGAAGAGGGAGATACAAAAATCGCTGGGGAGAGCAAGGGATAGGAGTCATCCTTAAAGGAGGAAGATTCAGAAACTGCTGAGGAGATTAAAGGGTAGGAGCTAGATGAATCATTTTTGAAACAAGAAGAGCCCAAGGTGATGGAACTTAAAACAGCGAGGGCTACAATAGAGCTAGTCTCACAAGAGGAGGAATTCATAGGGCAAAAAGAAAAATTGAAGCCACAAGACATCACAGAACAAGAACAAGAACAAGAGGAACCCTCTATGCAAGTCGGAGATGAAGATTGCTTGTTGATTCCTAATGATTGTATGGACCAACAGAAAATTGATGAAGTGAAGGCGAGAAAGACTCCACCTGTTGCGTATGAAGAGATCGAGATGAAGGAAGAGGTGTCACTAATTTCGAGTGATATCCAAGAAGCAACCAGCCAAGCTTCAGGTATGGGAGTAATTGCACCATGTGATGATGTTATTGTGAAGAATGGTGCGTGTAAGATTGACCCTCATGAGGAGAAATTGCAAGTTTATCATGAAAACCATAATGGCATTGGGATGATGAAGATTATAAGTGAAATAAGAGAAGAAAACTCCATAGAGGTTGATCAAGAAACATTTGAGTTCCTTTGCTCCAAGATTAATGAGTTTGTTGATTGGTTAATTTGTAATCCTAAGAAGGAAATCTCTAATGTGCATATATGGGTCTAGGAGAGTTGATTGAGTTTAAGGAAGACACTGCACTTGAGCATGAGGTGAGGACTGATTTTCTGATGTATGACAGTTGTCCTTTATCTTCACATTATCATGTAATGACAGCCAAAAAGATCAGCTTTAAGGTTTATAATTCTCATGGAAGAATCCAAATTGGACCGACACTTGTTGGAGAGCATGAAGCAATGTGGAAAGAGAAGTTTGAGGTGGTTGAAGGCACTAAGGAAAGGTATGATAGCTGCCCTGATTTTCTGATTTGGAACAACAGTCTTTGGATTTTGCTCAGTCTTGAGTTGGCAGCTCTCACTCACGACGACGATAGTAAGAAGTCTTCTTCCCTTGTTCTGCATATCTATGAGAGATCCTTCAGAGTCCGGAAGTTAGTTAGAGTTGATGGCCCTTGGAGATACATCCATCCTCTCTTGTCCATTGAATGTGATAGTGTGATGAATTGCGATCCAGGAATTGACATATTGGTACACTATTTCTTTGGGATCATGATGAGTTGGTTCACAAGTACTGGCTTGTTGATGTTAACATCAAATTGGAGTAGTGGAAGATTGGGTTTTGAGACCATATCACTCGTCACTTGTTGGTCATCTTGGCACTCATGGACACGAGCTTGCAATTGCTTGAGGGCAAGCAATTTTCGGGACATGAGGACTGTCATGTCGCCAAATTTGTGGGGGCTCCAATCTCAACATAAGGTAGGAAAAGCGTTTCTTGACGCTTTAATAATATTAAAATAATAATATTTAAGCAATAATAAATAATAATAATATAAATTTAAATTATTAAAAATAATATTTAAATTTTATGATTTACTCTAGCCGACCCCTTATGGTAGGCACTATTACTTCACATTAATACGGGATCAATTGCTCTTGGAAAGCATCACGGAGGATAAATTCATGTTAGGAGTTACCAGGGATGACACCCCCTATTAGCTGCGCTTGGTGAGATGCAAACCTCACCAGCGTTGTGACTTCATCCTTTGCAATATCAATCACTTTGAGTCTAATTTGTAATTTTCCTACTACAGGGTCGAATGGGACTGAAGACAAGTCGTGAAGGGTCTAAATCGGACATAAAGCGTTGAGGAAGGCATCGATTGAGCGATTTGGTGGCTGAGCTTCCAGCTCTGGCCACTACTATTCCATATCCTTGAGCGCATCGACATTCCACCACTCATACAAGAAATCCGCGAGAAGCTTTGATCCTGCTTCGATTGGCAACTACAGCTCGGCTCATCCAATTCCCGACACCTTCATATCACAGGTCGGGCTCCCATCACGCCGCTGCAACTCACGATTATCCATGATTATGAAGTGTTGTAATCTTGTGAAACGCCACACAATGCATTGGGTTTGAGGACTATCTTACATCTTATCACAACAATATGCAACCTACAACCTTGTTTTGTGTTTTTACGTTGCCTTGAGCTTGTATTTATAAGTGCATAGCTCATAAGAAACCACCGAGTGGTTTTATTATACGCTGGCTACAAAATTCTCAGCCATGACTCTTCATATTTCACATGTCTCCTTATGTGTTATATGTGATCCACTCTACTTAAATATCACATATTTTAATGGTCAAACAATCAATAGGAATTTTACACCTCATCCACACCAAAAAGTGGTAAATAGTCGTCCTATTTTTATTGGCCAAAATGTACCTTTGACTATTGGATTGAGTGATATTTATGAATTCTCACACCCCACACATGTCTCTTCATGTTCTAGAAGTGAATCCAAATGCCTATGTGCGACTCTTGAATTCCCCCAAGAATCTCTCCTCATTCCAAGGTATCCCTTGTGGTTCTTTGTCTCATGTGACCTTTCATCTTCCGATGCTTTGTTCTTTGGTGGTTCTTTTGTGATACTCAGTTCTGTTTACAATTCCAATGTCTCATACAACATTACATTAGAAGAAATCGACCTAACAATCAAGTGTGGTCCCATTCCATGAGGACCACAACTTACAACAACATTTAATGTTATTATACAAGGTGTACAACATACCTTCCTAACGACAACATTCCAATGTCAATATGTAAGGTATATGACACACTTTTCCAACACTCTTCCACTTGTATACATGCATGAGTTTCCAAACATAAACCAAAGACAAACTAGCTGCTTGGGGACAAAAATGCTCATAACTCTTCTCCATAAAGAAACTTTTCTAGGGCTTGACAGCATTGCTTCCAAGGCACCAATAGAATTCCTTGCAATAGGCTCACCATTTCCTTGTGCACAAAAAATCGATTCACCCATGCAAAGCTTCCACTCAAACAAAGATTATTTAGGGCCAACATGCCCTCCTCCCAAGCAACAAACAACCAAGATTTGATACCAAATGTTAGGAAACTATTGATAATTTTAAAAGAACTATTCTGAATAGATTTCAAAATCCAAAACTAGTGCAATGTAATGACAAAACAAAACATACTAGCCTAGCAAAAAACATAACACCACTTTGTAAAGAACAAGATTACAATATACTAGAGATTTCACTTGTGCTAAGAGAGATCTTCATCCTATTTCCATCCTCTATTAACTTTGATTGCATGCACCTTTAGAGAACATGTTCTCAATGCAATATTCACTTAGAGAATCTCCTCTCAATGAACTCTATGAGTTGCACCCATTAAACTCATTCCAACAACATCTAGAAACTTATTACAACACCATGCCACAATGATATGCAACCTACAACCTTGTGTGTTTTCACAATGCCATGAGCTTGTATTTACAGGCACAAAGCTCACAATAAAGCACCAAGTGGTTTCATTAAACAATGGGTACAAATCCATGGGCCATGACCTTTCATATTCAACACATATCTCCTCATGTGCTACACATGATCCCTCACGCCTAATGCTTGAATCTTCATGTTTCACAAGTGAATCTAAACACCCATGTGTGACTCTTGACATCCACCAAGAGTCTCCACATTCCAAGGCATCTCATGTGGTTCTTCTTGTCCCATGTGTCCTTTCTCCTTCCCATGCTTTGTCTCTTTGTTTATCCTTTTGTGACCCCTAATTATGTTTGCAATTCCAATGTCTCATACAACATTAGACTAGGAGAAATTAACGTAACAATCAAGTGTGTCATCTCATTTCATGAGGACTGGAACTTACAACGACATTTAATGTTATTACACAAGGTGCACAACACGCCTTCCTAATGACAACAACATTCCGATGTCATTATGCAAGGCATACATCAGCTTTTTTCCAACAATACCACTAACCAAAACAAAATCAGATATTGCTGGGAAAGCACAGACTGAGCCTGGAACATACCTCCCCTCCACACAGCTTTCCTTGTCCTGCTTGGGCCCCCATACCTGAACTAGATTCACAAATTTCCATTACCCCTGGGCAGCATGCTTCGAATTATGCTCCTCCCCACTGACATTACACATCTTATATGTATGCCTCTAATTTAAATTTAGTACTTTGGAACTCCATTGGCCCCCAATGCCTAGCTAAGAGATTGGCTAATTTTAAGGGCTTAGTTCCCTTTATGAATGGCCACTTTTTCAGGGTAAAGCTACAGCTTTGCTACTAAGTGAAATTCCTTTGTACTGAAAAATAAAAAATCTGACCCAACCAATGTAATGTTCAATAAGAAACAATTGTAAGACTTATAGGAAGGTTTATGGAGATTATTATGGCCATCTCGTAATAATATTGTATTTATGATTTTTTATTGACTGGGGAACGTAAACAGGCAAGCTCTCCATCAGTAGTCCTGGGATAATGTTCTGTTATTTATTTTGGGCGCCCATTCTTTGTTTTCTAAACTTGTTTTATCTTATTAGAGCTTTGTGGTACAGATAGATACTGGTTTGAAGGACATAATGGCAAATGATGCAAGCAAGGATCTGATTTCTGGCACCGTTGGAGGAGCAGCACAATTGATATGTGGGCATCCATTTGACACAATCAAGGTGAAGCTGCAGAGCCAGCCAATACCTCCTCCAGGTCAACCCCCACGCTATGCTGGTGCAATGGATGCTGTCAGGCAGACAGTCACAGCAGAGGGCCCTCGAGGCCTGTACAAAGGTATGGGAGCCCCGTTAGCCACAGTGGCAGCGCTTAATGCAGTTCTCTTTACTGCAAGAGGGCAGATGGAAACCTTAGTCAGAACGGGTCCTGGGATTCCCCTTTCTGTGAGGCAGCAGGTAATTTGTGGAGCAGGGGCTGGTGTTGCTGTGTCAATGCTAGCTTGTCCAACTGAACTAGTTAAGTGTAGATTGCAAGCTCAAAGTGCTCTTGCCACTGGAGAAGCTGTTGCAGTTGCCACTGCCGGGACAACAACAGGTCAGGAACTTTTGTCAATTGGCTAATTTCTTCGTACATTTTTATGTTTGCCAACTTGAAGTTAGCTGGAGCTCGATTGACTATATTTGCCTAAATTTGTAGAATCAACATTTATACATCATATGGAATGGAGTAAACTTTGCCATTCCTGATAATAAATTATGGAGTACATCAGCAGGGCTTAATCATTGTACTGAGCTGTTGAGTTTTACTCTATACAATGGGAAATAAATATACACCTTTCAGCATTCAGCACCGTGCATGGCAAGGTTGAAATTTGCTTCATACACATTGGAATAAACCTCCCATTGCATAGGGCAAACCTCAAAAGTTCAGTGCAATGCATCTTTACATCTTTTGAGCCTTGCTGGTGTACTCCATAAGTTATTATTAGTAAATCTATTGTTTTTCCTGAAATATTTACATATAACATTTATCAAGTTCCTCAAAATTCCCCCTTAACAGGTGCATCAACAGTAGTAGCAGCCTCCATCAAATACAATGGACCAATAAATGTAGCTAAACATGTTTTAAAGTCTGAGGGAGGGATTACAGGACTATATAAGGGTCTCATCCCTACTTTAGCACGGGAAGTGCCTGGAAATGCAGTCATGTTTGGTGTCTATGAGGGTCTAAAGCAGTATTTGGCAGGAGGACCTGATACTTCGGGATTGAGCCAAAGTGCTCTTCTTATTTCAGGTGGGCTTGGTGGTGCTGCTTGCTGGTTGACTGTATATCCAACTGATGTTGTGAAGAGTGTTATCCAGGTTGATGATTTCCAGCAGCCAAAGTACTCTGGTTCAATTGATGCATTCAGAAAAATTGCTGCTTCTGAAGGGATTAAAGGTTTATACAAAGGCTTAGGACCTGCCATGGCTAGAAGTGTTCCTGCCAATGCTGCATGTTTCCTTGCTTATGAGCTTACCAGGTCAAGTTTGGGATGATAGAATATTTAGCTGGAATTCTGCACTATTACATAACTCTGACACCAACAAAGTGATCTAGGAAATGAGTGTCTTCTCCATTTGAAAGCAGCTTTCAATTTGACGATTTCACAATTCACTTTTCATCCCGTTTGATGAAATTAGCCTATTTTCATGGTCTTTTATAAGTTTTTAATAGGATCTCATCTCTGTCTTCTAGATCTAAAAGCTGTTGTTTTATTTCAGCATTAGAGACTACATGTAGACTTACATTGTTGTTGTTTTGCATTAGTTACCTTATCATCCATACAAGCAAGTTCGTATCTCATTGATCCTGTCATTTGTAATGAGCAATTGAAAGGAAAACACAACAGGTATGAGATCATTCTATCACATATGGTACTCCACCAATATAATTGTATACTATAGCTATGCTGTTTGATTGAATGGTATTAATTGTTAACTTTAAAGAAGGTTGCCCTATAGTATTTTAGTGTTTGTGCATATTACATGTGTGAATTGAGTACATACTAATCAAAGCAACTCTGCATTTGTACTAAAACTGATTTGTGACTATAGTTCTAGCTAAGTAGTAGGAAAATCTGACTTGACTGATACTCTAGTGCATTATGCAAATGAGATTTTATGGTAAGGAAAATTTCAGGTAAAATAACTGAGTTTAGATCCAGTCTAAGTTACTGGTTTGCTTAGGGGAACCCTTGGGTCCTGGTCCCGTCCAACCTGGGTTCGGGGTCCCGGTGTGGTTCCGTGTGGGTTCAGACAGGGTGGGTCCGGCCTTGCCGAACACGGGTGGACCTAAGCCATCTTTGGGCGACTCATGCGTCTAGGTGACGTTTTCAACATTTTTTTTAATTTTTTTTTTTAAAATGACTTTTTTTTAACTTAAAAGAGCCCAATTCACCCCCCCTAACCCTTAAATGATGTCCGCCATGAAGGTTTGTGTGGCTTTGAAGGTCTTAATGTGGGTCTTATTGTGAATGCAAAATGATGTACGACATGAAGGTTTGTGTGGTTTTGGAGGTCTTAATTTGGGAGCGCACTAGGGGCGCTGCCCTCGAACCTTGCGAGGGGCACTACCCTTCAACTTCGTTGGTGGTGTTGCCCCCCTGCAAGGGGCAATGTCCCTTGACCCCGTTGGGGGTATTGCCCCCAAACTCCCATTGAATTCATTTGATTTGCTATGTACTCTCCAAGTCCAAGTTTCCAAGTTTGCCTACTAGTCTTCATTTATAATATTGTCATCCAATTGGACAATCTTCCCTGATGCTTATCTGCAAGGAGAAATGCAGCGATGTAGTTAATTTTAATATATAATATATATCATGACATTCGAGTTTGACTAATTGACATTCTAATGTTTTTTATTTTTATGGTGGTTTTGTTTATTAAACAATATATGATGCTATGTGTGGTATTTTGAACTTAATTACTGTTGTAAATATGTATATATTTCTGATTTTTATATGTTTTTGTATGGACGAACCCAAAATGAACCCAACCCCAAAATTCATTTTGACTGAACCTGCGAACCAAACCCCTCAACCCGAACCTGAACCGGTAATTTAGAATCCAGTTTCCTGTGTTAAAGTTTTTTTGGGTAGAGCGCAAATAAGAATGAAGAATAAGGACAAGTTTAAGTTGAAGCACTTATGCTGAGACCCAGTTTCATATGCTCAAAATTTGCTTTGTAGCTTAAATCCATGTTTCCTTAGAAAGGTTAACTTGGTATTCTTTAATGCAATGAATTATATATACTAATATGTCCACTGACTTTTCAGTTTGCATTGATTTTAATAGTTGCAGACCAAATTGATTAATTGTGAGACTTTTTTAATGCAACAATCACATTGCACTCATAGAGCTTCGCAAGTATATTTGAATAAATTCTTGGTAAGTTTATAATTGATTTCATGTCTGACAGATTGAGTTATTTGTTGAGCACAGTGTTGAACACAGATGTTGAGCAGATTGAGTATACTTGATTAAATCCACATCTTTGTTGATCCTTGACCACAAGGAGCCTAGTAAAGTTATATTGACTAAAATTTTGTATTTTATTGTCCTTAAAATTTTAAGGTAGTATGGATCCCTGTACTCTTATTTAAAGGTAATTTTTTTGCATGTATCCTTGTTGATTTTCTTTTCGAGATTGTCTGCTACCTCAAGTGATGAGAAATATTGAATTGATAGCTAATTTTTGGCAGAATACAATGGTATGCCTGGAACAAATTCACATAATATGTCCGTGGCCTTATCTGTCTTTCAGTTGGAAGAACTTTTATTAATCAGTAAGTTATTTTATTTTTTTATTAAAAATTACGATGGATTTTTGAAAGGGTTCCAACTCTTTTACACTGACTATCACAGATATAACAACAAAAAAACTACAATCAGAAACTAACAAAAGAGTCCATCCACACAAAAACTGTTAACCAATCTAATAGCCAAAACACGAAGAGAACCACAATCAAGAAGCCAAGATAAGGTCGTCTTTAACAGGTGGCTTGGAACCCGTAAGATCCAATGTGCATTTGACAGCACTGAACCACATCTTTCATTGTTTCCTTGGAGCGAATTTCCTTCTTATTCAGCCTCCCCCCCTTATAAACCACCCATAAGTCAATATTTCTCATAGAGCTTCGAGTAGAGCGTAAAGATGGCTTCAAAAAGTCTAGAGGGGAGGGCGCAAGAGCCATCAACGAAAATAGTTCAGAATGTAGGGAGACTTCCTTCTCATCCAACACTAAATTATTAGACACTTCCCTTTCTGAATTACCAACTACAGATTTAGATTCCAATCTTTTTCTTGGAGTGGAGTGCTATTGGCTGAAAGAGGGCAGGCAGTTAGTAGGACTTTACCTTGAGGGCTGCTAACGTCTTCATCTAGGGTTGGACATGCCGAGCCTTTACTCGTTGCAACCCCTTGCTAGCAATCCCTCTACTTTTATCAGCGACCTCCTCACCATGGAATTCTAAATCTTGACTATAATTCCTTCTTACAACCTCTCTCAACCAATTCTTAATTTCTCGTTCTTCAAGTCTTGTTACCAATGCTAATTCATTATGATCTAGACAGATTGGAACCTCCTTCAACACAACCTTCTCAATCTTTTCTTTCTAAACTTTTTTCCTTCATATCATTTTATCACTTTTTTGGTTTAAGAAACTAAACTGTTTTCCTCCATATCATTTTATCACTTTTTTGGTTTAAGAAACTAAACTGTTTTCCTCCATATCATTTTATAACTTTTTTGGCCAAGAAAAAATAGCAACATGGCCATTTTTATGACAAATTTGATAAACAAAGGAGTTGCCATATATAGTCTTTTCAACCCAGTTGTTATATTTAGAATACAGGATGATAAATGATGATAGTTCCTTATCAACATTAATATTAATACAAAATCTTGCGTAAACTAGATACCATCCAGATTTAGTAATTACATCAAAATCTATGAATGACCTATTGATTTCACTATTACTATCATGCCTTCATCCTCCCAATATTCCAATAGTATGCTTGAAATGTAATGCCCATGTATGTGTTAACGCTTGCCTTGTCTTGATGTTTCTTATGATTGGATTAAAGGTTATATCACATAATTGTAGGATGGTTATGTGCCTTGCTAGATTACATGGCCTCATTGGTAATTATATGTTGCTTTGGCTATCATCTTTGTTGTTAGATGTGATGCTTTGCCTTGAGTGTGCAGGATATATACATGCATTTGACTAATTGAAGGACGTGGAGGAGAATGACATGGATTCACTTGACCTTCTCAACATACCTAGTCCTTGTGGTTGATTTAGTGACCTTGCAACTTTTGTAGTAAGTTTGGTTGTTAACCCATCCTATTTGGTTGCAAATAAAAGGATGTTCCTTGTGGTTACCCAGTTGGCCACTAATACGAATCAATGTGATTTAGGATCCTTACTATGTGAAACCTATAAATTGCATGCTTTCCTTGTGTGTTATTTTATTCCTAAAATGCAAGTAGCTTGCCTTGAATGTTCAAAATAATTTAATGGTTAATTAAGAATGTTAATATGAAATTTGGTTTATGAGGGGTTAAAGGGATTTAATTAATTGTGTGAACTCATGTTAAATGTAGTATATTGCATTTAGGTTAAATGTTTAGTATAAACAAATAAAATGCATTTTAATGAGGAAGGAATTATCTAAGTGAATATTATTAGAAAGACAAATAAGAATTTCATTAAAGTTTAAAATAAGTTTAAAAAGGTTTTATGCATTTTGATATTGTATACATTTGGAAAATGCATTAAGTTAAAATAAATTGTTTGAAATTGATGCATTAGTCAATTTTAGTGAAATTGCTACACCATCTTTTAAAAGACATTTAAAAAAAAATCATTTGAAAAATATAAAAATCTTAAGTGAGATATTTTTTAAAAATCATTTGAAAAATATAAATGTTAAGTATATTTTTAGAAAATATCTAATTTCAAACAACCTTTTTAAAATAATTTGTTGGGTTGTGAAAAGAAAAGAATTGACTTTAAGGTCTAGAATTTTTTTTGGGAGTAAAAGGAATTTAAAACACGTTTTTTTTTGGCTCCATTAGTACAAATCCTAAAATAGATGTATGCATTTATTTTAGATAGATGCATTTCGGTTTTGGAAAATTCAATTTAGTGTTGTTAATGTTGGTGAAATTTCTTGAAGATTTTATGTGATTAAATCTATCTTACCTATCTTAGATAAATCTATGTAGAAGACATTGAGAGACATCGTTCTTCGGGCATTTATTTTTCAATCAATTTGTCATATACAAGTGGAATAGGTGCCTCAAGAAGGATATTTCTCAATGTCTTTTACATAAATTTATATGCTAGTATAGATATCTTAAATGCATCTATCTAAAAAAATATCGAGAGATCAATTTGGAGCTATTTTATTTAGTTAGAAGTTATTTTATATTACTTTCGAACTATTTTATTTACTATACATAGAGACGTAAATTTACTTTGTCGTTTGTTTTGAAAATATTATGTATATTATTAAATATTAATATCTGGACATGTAAAAGATTGTCAAATTTAAAGTTAAAAATAAGATTTTTTGTTAACACACTTATGCCTTTACACTACAAGAGTTTTTGTTAACACACTCATGCCTTTACACTCCACTCCTTGGTGTCATTGTAGAATACCGTTTGACATTAAAAATAGGTATGCTAGTAGTAGTATATATGTGTTATGCATATAACACTATTATTTTTTATATAACATAAATTTATTTTCTTATTTCACTTTTTACCTTCATCTATTTTTTTTCTAATTTATTTAGTTTTAATATAATTTATCTAATAATAAAATAAGAAAACCTATTCACTAATATTTTTTTTTTTTTGGTTATAGATAAACTTATTAATATAAAGGCTTCATATGGATTAATATACCATAATTTTGTATAACACATTTATTATTATAATGGTTTCATATAGTTTAATACCCTAATTCTATATAACATGCATTTATTAATTTAAAGACCAAATATATCTATATAGTATTATATTTATGTTTTTGTGTATGTAGCCATTTATATTTTATTTTATTGGTTTTTAAAATATGTTGATCATTCAATTTAAAAAAAATAAAAAAAATAACATGCTCATGATATGAGGCGCTTTTATGTCATTATAAAATGTCTATTATCATAATGATTAAGCCCAAATGTATTCCAAGATTTTAGAAATATTGAGTTTTCAAGATTAGAGAAAAAATTCAAGGTTTCATTAATGCTAGATGTGAATAGAACTTGGTGATTGAAAAACAAATTTATGAAATTAGAGATTACAACATATGAATTATTTATATTTTATGGGATGAAATGTTTGATGTTGGAAATGTGTTTTCCCATTGCTTGCATACGAGTGTCATGTTTTTTGACTTTATTTTCCATACCTTGACTTTTTGTCTTAGGATTGGATACTAGGGCTAGGAGAAGAGTGGACCCATACCCATCATTTGGAATTGTGCTAGGCCCATGTGAAGTGTTGTATGGGAACAACTTTTATAAATGTAAAAATTGATTGGAGAATTGTCTTGAGGGGTCTCAATTGTGTTGGTGTTGTGCTTCTCACCTCCATGTAGATTTGGAAATCGACATGATGACACTCTATGTCTATGTCTAGTACCCATTCCTATTGTTCATTAGATTGTTATACCTATTATTTTTATGTGATTATTATGCACAAATGTTGCTAGATCATCACACTCATTGCTTGGTGTTGTTGGTTGTCATTCCCTTCTGTTATTTGTCATTGATTGTCGTAACCCTTATGTATTATTGCATTGTATATGATTATCCGTGTGACGATGTGATGCCTTGGTTTTTGTTCAATGATCATTTGGAGAAATGATGATTTAGCATGTGTTAATGAATGAATTATAATGTAGATTTGGAGTGGTTTCCTTCTTTACTCAATTTATTTAGAATGAAATAATCAATGTTGATAAATAGTAAAGGATAAAGTTATGTGAATTATAGGTGTGTTACTTCATGTAATATCCCATTTCATTCTCTTTCTTTTGGTTAAGTTGTGAGTACCCAAGTAGTGAATTTTATAATTAACCTTTGATGTGTGTCTATTCAAGTATGATTATGCATTGAATCACTATTGAATTGCTATCCCTTGGTGTTATACATTGGATGGGGTGTTGTTATGCCTTGCATAACCACCCCATATTTTGCCTTGGTCAAAATGGGTCCCCCTTGGGTGTTTTTGTCCTTGGTTGTTTTTTTTAAACAAAGTTTGGAGTCTTTCTTTTCCAACACTTTGTTTTTATTTGGTTTGTTCTGTCGGAGCCGGAATCAGAACCGAATCGGGTTTTGAATCTTGTTTCAAGCACTGATTTCGATTCTCGTCCCGATTGTCTTTTATTTGCCTTGTAGTTTTGTCTTTGTTGGAGCCGGAGCCGGAGTAGAAATTAAGTCTGAATTTATTCGAAGTTTCAAAATCAAATCCCGTTTCGCTTCCGTCTCTGCTTTTTGGTCTTTCCTTTTAACTTAGGTTTTTATGTTCCGTTTGTTCATTTTGGTCTTTTTGTTTTATTTTGTCGTTTTGTTTCGCTTTCTTCTTTGTTGGCGGAACCGGAATCAGAACTGGAACCGAGTTGGAAATTTAGACAAGTTTCTAAATCATTTCTCATCCTGATTCCCCTCCCGTCGTTTTGGGTCGTTGACTTTACTGAAGTTGCACAACAGTAATGTGCCAGTTTCCTCTGCAGTTCCGACTCTGCTCTACCACATTTATGGCATTAATTATAGGTGCCATACATGCGCGTAACTGCTAGTTTTTACCTTAATTAGGGATTAGCTCGAAGTTATCATCATTATTGAAAAAAATCAAGAGCGAAGTAGAGTTGCAGTGGAGCATTTGTGCGTGTGAATCGATCGAAAGAGAGATAGTTGCGCGTGGAATTGCTTCAGGGGACTAACCTATTTATTTGGCGTTTGAGGTAGGGTTTATGTTCTTCTCTTTTGTTTTGTTTCGCGTTTTCTATTTTTGTTCCTTTTTTTGGGTTTGCACGGATTCGTGTTTCTCGATTCTTTTGTGAGTTGATGTGATTCGTTTTAGATTTGTTTTTATTCTTTGTTTGTTTGTTTTTGTTTTCCCCTTTTCCGGTGTTTGTTTGTTTCATCACGGTCGTTTTCACGTTTTAATCATGACCGTATCGTGATGCCCTAGTTTTAAAATAGCATAGATTAATTGCAGTTTTTACTTTGGTAGGGTTTGGTAAATCGGTTTTTGCTTAGAAATCTTGTTTCGCATTTGATCTGGTCGGTTTAAATGAGGTTAAATTTGTGCCCTAGTTATTTGAAATCGACTGTTTTTGATTTAGGGTTTGATGCATTCCTGTTTTAAATATGATGCCCTAATTCGTACGGTTGCCTCTCAGTCATATGGGGATGGTCTTGCATAGGCTATTTTAAAGCCCTTTTAGTTTGATATGAACTAGTCCTTAGAATCATGACATTATTTATCAGTCTGTTGAAATCTTTATGACGTCATGGTTATTTTAGGCGGAATCGGGATCAGAATCGATTTAGACTTCGAAACATGTTTTGTAATTAGTATCGATTCCATTTTTCATCCTATCTCCGACTCCGCTTACAATAAGAAGCACGCTCTCGAAATATTGGTAACTCAGGCGGAAGCGGAAGCAAAACTGAATGTGAAATTTGAAAATCTTCATGGAACCAAATCAGTTTTCGTTCCGATTTCGATTCTGGTTACCATTCCAACTCTGACTCCGGTCCCACTTGTTATTACTATAGGTTCAATGCCTATTTTGACTTCGATCCCGACAATGTTTTAAAAAAGAGACTGTTAGAATGTTTTCTGCCTGATTCCGCCTTTGGTATATGAAAGGTAAGATTTTAAAGCATGTTTTGTGATATTTATTCAAGGATCTAATTTGAGGTTTTGTTGCAGGAAGTTGAAGAATGTTAGGAGTATCAAGAGAAGCTTCCCAAAGGAATCAGCCTGCAGAAACTTCAAAGGCTACAACTAAACCTAAGAAGATTAAGCCGGAGCAGTTACCCTATACCTTGAGGTATAAACATAGGAGTCTTGTTGTCACTGCAAGCAAGGTGGAATCAGATTGGGCGGATATAACTGATACTAATTTAGGCCCATTCAATTTTGAGGAGCTATACTCAAAAACATTCACTAAGGATGTATCAGGGAGGACTGAAAGAATAGTTGAGTCTGGCTTGGCTCACATTACTGTATTTCCTTTGTCCATCCAATGCCTAGAATTAATCATGACAGCAGCAGGAGCCTACAATCCGGCCACTAGACAATGCATGGATTCACAGGATAATGTAATTATAGATCTAACTCCTTAGATGTTTCAACACATGTTTAGTGTCCCTGATCCAAAGAGCCTGGTACAGTTGAATGAGGCAGATGCTTTAGAGGTATATAACAAACACAAGGAAGCCAACAAGGCTCATTTGAACAATAAGTGGTTGAAAGCACATAAGAAGTCCTTGACCAAGCTCTCAGATCAACCAAAGAGGGCAGATTTTTACAAAGAGGTATCGGACTTGATAATGATGTTGTCTAGAATCTTTGGGAAGAGGGAAGCATTTCATTTCAAGGAATGGATGTTTCCCTTCATTCAGACAATCTTCAATGGCAAGCAACAGTTTGATTGGCCCATGATTGTGTCAGACACCATTCATGATCAACTAACCAGAATAAGGGAAACCAAAAGCTTTTTCATGACTTCTTATGTTTTTTATGCAGCAGTAAGAGGAGGTATCTTTCCAGGTTTGAACAGAGTGGGGATATTGGGAGAAGCTGATCGACAAAAGAAAGTATGGAATCACTATGACCAGTTGTCCCTATAAGTGTCTGAAACACAATTTAGAAGGGTTAATGATGCATTCCTATATGTAGTCATTAACCAACTTAATGGAGATGCTGAATATAGATTGAGTCAAGAAGCCATGGCCTTTATCACAGAATGAGGATGTTGGCACATCCAATACCCCAAGTTCACATATTTCAGGCTGGCTAGATTTGAGGGTCATCCCCACTTACTGCCAAGGTGTTGCAGCAACAAGATTGTATTGATGAAATTTGTTTATCAAGCTCTGGGGGTTAATGCCCGATTTGGGATGAAGCACAAAACAGGTTGTCATAAGTTTCCCATGCAATTGGGTGAATACAACTGCCCACACCTTGTGGGAGCTAAGGTGGTTTGCAGTGAATTAATACATTTGAAGTTGGGCTTATATACTGCATGAAAGCATTTTGACCCAAAGAAGAAAATGAATGCTTTGTTGGCTTCGGTCTTTGACAAGCATTTCAACCTGTTAGAGGACTTCTGGAGTGATCTGCATGATGAATATGACCTCAGGAAAAGGAATTATGAGAGGTTTCCTGTTTCACTTATGGTGGAGTTCGGGATCAAGGATGATATTCTAGATACATTGGTAGATGATGGAGTTGTGTTGGATCCATCATATGAAGCATTGAACATTGGGACCAAAAGTTTGGATCCAGTAGATTGGGATAGTGAGGGAACCATAGACATCAAGCAAATAGGGCAACCGGTCTTGGATAGGAGTATCCATTGGGTTGTTCTAAGAACTAGAGCTCCTGGGGGTCCAACTCCTAAGAAGGGGAAAGGATATAAAATAATCAAGAGAAAGTTGCCTCCCAAGGAGCCTTTGGAGTTGTTCCCGCCTGATATTGAAGAGATTGAGCTCAAAGCATCGGCTCAAGATGAATCAGAGGCATAGGAGGAGGATGCCCAAACATGACTTGTTGCTTCAACACCAGCAATAGGTGAGTCATCTACTCAAGTCCCACTTACAAAGCAGCAAGGTGAAGAGATGCATAAGGGCACTCTTTATGATACAACCGAGACCTTGAAGGGAAAACGAGTAGAGGTGGAGATACATGATGTTGGAAAAAACTCTGATGAAACTTTGTTAGAGAAGGATGCATAAGAAAATATGCCTCTAGAGAAGGAAACTGACCATATGCTAACAGAGGAGGATCAGTGGGCACTATTTGAGGAAGTAAAGAAAGCTTCAGATGATCAAGCACACGCTGCAACAATGGAGAAACAAAAGGAAATTGATGCTAAGGCACAAGTAGATGCCTTACTTCAACAACAACAAGCAGAAGCCAAGCAAAGAGCTGATGAGGTGTTGAAACGACAAATGCAAAAGGAGCAGGAGCTCAAGATCAAGGAAGAAAATGATAAGCTTGAGTTGGTGCAGAAGATTCGTGAGCTTGAGGAAGAAAAGGCTAAGCAACGGAGGGAAAGAGAAGCCCTTGCGGCTAAAATTAAATTAATTGAAGAAGCTCATAAGAAGAACGAAGAGGCAGAACCTATACAAAAGGAAAAAGATGCTGAGGAGCTTGCCAAACAACTACAGAAGGAAAAGGAAGCCTCAGATAGACTCAAAGTGCTAGAAGAAGAGAGGAACAAGCTGATTGAGGAGAAGAGATTAGAAGAGGAAAGATTGAAGAAGGAACAAGAGGACAAGAGGGTGCAGGAGCATAAAGACAAAGAAGAAGCTAAAAATCTTGCACGAAAAGATGTAGAGGGAGAGCAACAAAATGTGCAAAAGGTTGATTCTCAACCTAAAGTTAGTATGTTGCAACCTTTATCATCTACAACTGCTGCTTCTTCTTCAACTATGATGGCCACTACTCCAAGTGCTCCTACTTGGTTGAAATTGGATCTTCAAAAGAGGCTGGTAACATCATCACAACCTCTTGATTGGGAGGATATGATGAAGGAAATTGAAAAGGAAAGGCCCAAGAAGAAGGCCAAGATTCTACATTCAACTAGACTTACGGAAAGAGGAGAAATCATTGCTGAATGTGCAATACCAGTAGTGAACAAGGATGTAGGAGAGATGCAGCTGACTGATTACCAGTTGGGCATAGTTAATTTGGGGAGACCTACTAGAGATCAAAAAATGAACTTGATTGATGTGGTAGCATCGTCCACCAAACCAAGAATGATGAAGGATAAACAAAGAAAAAATGAGTTTAAGGCTCAACTGGATCAATTGCATAATTTTTTGAAGAATGTGTCTGCTCCGAGGTCACAACAAATTGCCACCATTGAGACACCAATTTTGCTTAGTAAGAAAGAGGTGGATGATTTGGTACAGGTAAGGAGTAAGGCGAAGATGATGGATAGGTGGATTGACAGGTTAAATCAGGAAATAGGTGAAGTGTTGGGAGACAGTTTTGAGGTCCACAGGATGGCAATGGAGTTGATAGAAGAAATGAAGCAACATGCTAAAGAGTTGGGAGAACAAGAAGAGGAGTACAGAGGATATGTTCAGAAGCTGAAAGAGATTAGTAAATTGCCAAAATCTACTCTTCTAGAGTAGTCAATCCGTGAAGAGGATAATGTAGATTTCTTGGAAAAGACCTCCAGTATAATCTGGTTTAGATCAGACTTTCTGTATAAACACAAGAATGAAGTTCAAGATTCTAGCAAGGTTCTAAATGAACAGATTGATGAGTTAGAAGCAGTCATTTCTATTATAGTAAATGTTGATATACCGGTAAAGGATGGCCTACCTTTAAGTCAATTAAAAGAGAAATGTAATGATAGACTTAAGGAGGATGTGCAAAAGGGGGATGTTGGAGAGGATCTGCTGTTGGACCGGTTAATGGATATTAAAGAAGAAGTGAGAGCTACTAGGCGGGAGTTGACAAAGTTAAAAGACATGAGGGAGTTTGTTGCTGCTGAACTGAAAAGAATCAAGTTTGAGGATAGTTGGATTGATGGGCCAGACTTGGATATGCTTCAACAAGTCTTCTCTAGTTATGATGAGTACACTTCAGAACAGACTCTGCATGGATAACTGACAGTCCTATCTCCGCATGCATAACTGATAGTTCTATGAGCGCATGGCTTGTTTTCTCCTCTATCTTCTTCTCTCCAGTTTACTAAATGTTTAATGTAGGAACTCGAGATCAATTGATCTAAGTTTCCAAGGAAAATTCAAGTTCCTGAAAAGGTGGATCTCAACTTAAGATAGGGAAGACTTCACATTTTTTGTACATCTATAAATACCCATGGGGTATCATATTGTAAGGGTCGGCTGATAGAGAATAGAATTGGCCACCTGATAGTAGGAGATAGAATTTTTATAGCTTTACAAAGATACTTTGTTATGATTTAGTTACAGATGAATACAATTACAGGTTTTTTTATGCAAATATGGTGTTAGAATTGAGTTTTATTTGATAAGGTTGACGAATTATAATCTATCTGTATGCCAGTGATTGTGTTGAAGCATGAGTGTTTCTTATGTGATGAAAATCATTAGAAGAAGTCGGATTTAAGGATTATTTCGTTAGATTATCTGTGGATTGAATTATTGAAAGTCTGTTGATCTATGATCTTGGCAACGAATGAGAAGTTTTGTTATTTTGAAATCTTTTGGGTATTATGATATGTGGTTGTGATAGTTAAATTAAGCACTATAGATACATGCAATAGTATGGATCATTCTGTAGATTGCATTATATTATGGTTTTCTTGATATGTTGGAAGAACATTCGTTGTTGAAGATATATGTCTGGATTTTAGATAAGTTTCATTGATGTTTCACTGATGTACGCCCTGATCTATCTTTTTATTTTATTTAAAACCCCCTTTTGTTATAAGAATAGTTTGATGAATCAATCATTGCTTGTATTCTTTGTTACCAGCACATGCCCCTTGAATATTATAGTTGCATGGACCAATTGAGTGACACCAGACAGTTGAGAACCAACTACTAGGACCTTGGGAGTTAGGCTACTATATGTTGTCTTTCTTTTTCAGGAGAAATAGAGTAGAAATATTTTGTTTAAACGTTGTTTGTGTCATTTTCGCCATCAATAGTTGTGAAACCCATGTACAACCCTTATGTGGATTATTGGTGTCTTGCTTGAGACCCTAGAATTGTGTGTGAGATTGGTCATGCTAGACGTGTATCAATGATCTTCTCTTCATAGCTTAGGGCATATGTATCTATTGTGTTGAATAATGGTAATATGGTTGAGAGATGGGTAACATCTGAAAGGAAGCAAGGTATGCAGAAACACTTCCTAATACTAATCTAATAGGAGAGATGTTACACCCCGAATTGTAAGCTACCACGTAATAGTATGCATAGGGTCGAAAGATTGTAATGTGAACTCAATACTTGAATAAAATGTGTACCTTGTTGTCAATCTAAGTATTGTTACATTTAATGATTGTCTCATTTTAGTGTATTTCAATTGATGCCATTGTTGGTGTAATTATGCATATTAAGTTATAGAATTGTTAATATTCTAACTTGTGAAATGTTGTATCTATATTGTTATGTTTGTGAGCATTTGACTTCCGTGGACGTATGTCAGTGGATGCAGGTATAGGTACCATTCCTCTAGGCGGAGGGGAAATATCACTTGGGAGAGGGGCTTGGTCGGTTGATCGGTAATGTGAACTAACTGAGCATACACACACTTCACTATAGAGTGAGTAACTGAATCAGTTGAGTAAGATAAGTCATCCTTAGTCATAGACTAGCAGTAGAAGTCGTGTCTTCCTCTGTACTTTTTGTAAGTGATGTTTATCTGTTAACTATCTCATGGTATTAAGTTCATTACAATGGATTGTATTTGAATGCAAGTAATTAGGCGGGGAATATATATATACATATATATTATATACACGCATCCATATGTATATACATATCGATACAAGTGTGTGATTGGAAAATGGATATGCTCACACAGTTGCATTGATATGGTATACATACACATACGTGTATATCAAAATATATATGGACGTATGTATATGTATGTATATGTATATACACCACCTATTACATATTGTATATTAATAAATTATATTATTATTGCCTGTTGATTTACATCTACACGTATATGTATATATGTATAGATACATATATAGACATATCGGAAATAACAAACTGGCTTACGATATGTTGCAGGAACTATATATGCATATATATACGTATAGTGTACATGTAAATCTATATATATATATATATATATATATATATATATATATATATAAATATTATATAATAAATTTATATACGTATTGAAGTAATAAATAATTCTATAAATGTATATATATATTACTTAAGGTAATAAAGTATATATATACATTTATAGAATTATTTATTACTTCAATACGTATATAAATATATATATATATAATATTAATAAATCTATATGTATATTATTCATTGTTTATTCATTTCTCATCACATATTTGGAAATCAAATGTTGCCAAGTATAATGGAAATCGACTTCACCTATTTTCATCATGGAATAATTTGAAAATGAGTAAGGACTTCTCTAATGTTTAAAAAGAAATATTTGATTCATAACTATTGACTTAATAAAGTCAATTTTGAAATATTTAATTTTTTTTCCCGTGAAATGGAAATGGCGGAAGAAGCTGAAACACACGACTGTGTAGAGCGCTTCACCTGGGTGAATGAATCAACCATGCTTAAGAACAGGGGCGACACAACTCATGAGGTTATAGCTGTTGTTAAATAAACCAAGACTTTTTCCCAGCAAAATGAATCACCTTCTTGCTGGCGCCATATTTTGGGAATTACTTGTAAGTGGCGAATTCTGATGAATAGTTGAACTATTCTGGTTTTGCTGGCTAAAATGTAAGTCAAATCACTACCAAAATTGCTGAGTGAGGGCTTGGAAGCCCGCCAAGTGCCTTTGAATAAGTCTGGCTGAGTGTGTTGTTAGTTTACATGCATTCCCGTAAAGGAAATGCGTTGCATTTCTTGACTCTTTATAAAGGCTTTCAATTGTTGTGAATAATTACCAATTCATTACAATTCACACGAATTCACACTCTTTCACCTGTTGCGAATTATCACGCATTCACATACTCATTATTCATTCTGATTCTTGAACAATCTCTTTGTCATTCTTTACGTCCTTATTCATACTCTCTAGTTGTGAGAAGTGTATTGCTGTAGAAAGCCATTATTGTGAAGAAGTGCATTCCTGTAGAAAGCCATTACTGTGAAGAAGTGTATTGCTATAGAATGCCATTATTGTGAAGAAGTGTATTGTTGTAGAAAGCCATTATTGAGAAGAAGTGCATTCCTGTAGAAAGCCATTGCTATGGGGAAGTGAATTGTTGTAGAAAGCCATTGTTGTAAGAAGCCATAATCTGTGAGAGACCATTGTGGTGTGGGAACAATTTATGGAAAGAGTGTTTTACTGTAAGAAAGAACAAAGGAACTTTGCAATCTGAGTTACTATAGGAAAAGACCATCATCACCTGTGGAAGCTTAATCCAGGCATGATTACCTTATTCTCATTTCATCTTGAATTTTATAAAGTTATGCTAGATTAATGAAATATTATTTTGCTCTTTATAACTTTGAACCTGTGAAGACATGTTAGGCAAATATAATATGATGTTGTTGTATGAAGCTTGCATTTTGAATGTCTAAAAGTTACATAAAGTAAATAAGGTATAAGTAATGCATGTTTGTATTAGAAAGCAGTATTCCTTTTCAAAGATAGACAATGCATCTAGTTACTGTTGCTTTACTTGTATGATCTTTGTGTAAAGGAGAGTATTCATTACCTTAGGTATTACTTCTAGGACTGTGATGAGAGCATGAATCAAGTACATTATAGCTCAACTATGTTACTAGATTAACTCAGTAAGCTAGCTACACTCTTAGGAAATGTTCATTATCGTGTAGGAGAAAGTATTGGTAGTACTTGCGATGCAGATTCATCTGAGTAGGTTAAATTGATGCAGGATGTCTTGGTACGAATTACCATGATACGACAAAAGACCTACGCGTAGTGTAAGATAGCCCTAAGTCAAATCAACCCTGAATAGTGTATGTGGCAGTTGAACCTCAGTAGAGATACTGATTAAACACTTTGGCCAAAGTATTGTAGATGAACAACATCCTCTTGATTGAGTGATGAATACACTGTCATGTCCACCGTGATCCCGTATTGCATACTAGATCGAGAGTTTACCGGATGTACAGGTTCTAGCTATGTAGGACACACCACTGTGCTCAGTCGGTTTATAGTATCGGTTACCCAACCAATCTCTTCGTAGAAGAGAGAGCCATCTATCGAATGATAGATGTGTGGGGGACCGCATTATAAGTCTGTGGTTGGTAGAAAAGCGCCCGAGTGATGTTTCTCCTCCTTCCCAAGCTACTGAGGCACTGAGATTTGAAAGGCGGATTCCTGGACCTTCTTACCACTATTAGTTCAAAAGCTCAATGAGCTATGTATGTGCACGTATGTATATTTTCTCTGATGTTCATTTGAAAAGGAAAAGTTTCGTTATTTGAAATATGTTGTCTTGTTCATCTGAAAGAAAAAGGATTTCATTTTATTAGCTAGCATGTATCTTATTTATTGTTAATGAAAAAGAAAGAAATGTTTCAATACCTTCTTATATGCTTGTTATTTAAGTTAAAAGTTGTAGTTTAAGATTTTTTTTTTTATGTAAGAACTGGGTCGTTACAAGAGATTTATTCTTTTAATTCTTTTATAGTTACAATAAAAGATGCACAATAGGAATATTATTAAAATAACATCACATGCAAGTATAAGAAGCTCATAACACAAGATATATGTGGGGAAAACCCTTTTGGGAGAAAAACCCACACTCCATAACTTGCACAATGTATTATTGAACCAATGCTAATTACAACACACTTGCAATGCAAGTTTGTCCAAGAGTATACAAATGTTTATTTTTGGAGTTATTTCGACATCATAACAATACTTGCAAAATACAACTTACATAACCCACTCCAAAACATCCAATATATAGAGAATACAAGTATGAAGATAGCTTCTAGAGTAAGCTACAAGAGATGGGCATCCAAATCTACTTGGTACATTTTTCCACCACCTCCAAGCATGCAAATGACACTTGTATAATATTATTTGACTCCTCATTCATACCTTCAAACTTGGGTGCCCCATTTGTACTCAAAATAGGTATGACAAATGCTCTTACACACCTTACAATCATCATAGAATCTATCATATATGAAAACTCTTACAACTATAAGAGAATCCGTCATAACCGATTAATAATAAATGATTCTCTTACAATTTGTCATAGTCAAGCTTGGGTACCTAGATTCCCCATGCAAAGATGTCTTCCAACACTTGTCCAACCTATCATAGAATCTAGCTGTTACGCGTTATAAGATTGCCATAGGAATCCGTCATAAAATCATCATAGAATCCCTCAAAGGTATCGATACATGTCAAAGGAATCTCTTCCCAAAGTGGGACACCTACATTGCCTTGTGGGGACCGCAACATCCTTGTCACCTTCCAACATGTCAACAACTCACCATGCCAAGTCATATTACATGACAAATTAATATGAACAAGAAATTACAACATAAGCATAATTAAATTAATGATTCAATGCTAGGAAATTGGAAAGGTTGAGACACCTTAATTCCCAACATTCTCCCACTTTTCGAACACTTTTCAAGATCTAACCAGGTAATCAACTACTAGGGGTCGATAGGCCCAAAGACTCCAAACACCATCTAAACTTCTCCATGCTCTCTGGCTTTGTCAAGGAATCTACAACATTCATCAAAGTATCAAATTTTTCAATCAACACCTTACCATCTTCCACCATGTCACAGACAAAATGGAATTGAACATCAATATGTTTCATTCTAGCATGGAAGGTAGGATTCATTGCTAGGAAAATAACACTTTAATTATCAATGCAAATAGTAATCATCCCTACATCAAGCCCAACATTTGAACACAATCTTCAAAGCCAAATGGCTTCCTTACAAGCATGAGTAGTTTCCATATACTCTGCTTCTGTAGTGAACAAAGCGACTACAACTTGCCGCTTACTCATCCAACTGATAGCACCACCGAACATAGTAAACACAGGCATTGGTGGATCTTTTACTGTCAATATCACTTGCTTAATTTGAGTCCACAAATCCATGAATACAAACTGAATGCAAAGATCATGTAGGATGTCCATGATAACATAAGGAATACTTAGAAGTATCCTATAAACACCTAAATACTCTCTTTATCACATCGCAATGTACTCATCTAGGATTAGCCATGAATCAGCTGAGGACTCCCACTTCTTGGGAAATGTTTGGTCCTATACAAACCGTGGCACACATCAAACTACCGACAACACTAGCATAATTTACTCTCACCATATTGTCCACCTCACTAGGAGATTTCAGACAATATGAAATTGATAACTTTGTCCCCATCGTAATAGGAACACACAATGGTCTACAAGCTTCCATGATGAATCTCTCCAACATAGAATTCACATACTTACTTTGGCCTAACTAAAGTTTTTTGTTTGCCTTGTCTCTTTTGATTTCCATACCCAAAATGTACCTAGCTGCACCTAAATCGTTTATTTCAAACCGTGCCGAAAGTTGAGACTTCAAATTGGAAATCAAAGATTTACCATTCCCAATGAACAACATATTATCAACATACAATACAATAATGAGAAGCAACCATCAAAAATATTAAAATAGACACAGTGATATGATTTCGATCTCAGAAGTCCCAAACCTAACAAAAAGGATTCAACATTCTGGTACAACATCCTAGGTGAATGTTTCAAACCATATTAAGGCTTCTTCAATTTATAAACCAAAATTTTCGTATCTTTTACAATGTAAAGCTTTGGCTATGACATATAGATTTCTTCCTCCAAATCATCGTGAAGGAAAGTTGTCTTCATATCCATCTATTCAATCTCTAAATTGTATGCAAAAAGTGATAACAAAAATCTAATGGATGTCAGCTTTGCAACAGAAGAAAAAATCTCACCATAATCAATTCCCTCAACTTGGGAATAACCCTTTGTGACAAACCTTGCCTTATATCTCTCAACTCTGCCATTTGAACCAAATTTTTTCTTGAACACTCATTTGCAACCTGTAGGTTTACATCCATTAGGAAAGGGATCCAAATCCCAAGTGTTATTTCTTTTTAATGTAGCCATCTCTTCATCCATGACCTTTATCTAGGAATTTGCATCACTCATGCCCATAGCCTTCCTTATGGTCCTAAGTTCATTAGTGTTAGAAATCAAAGAAAAAATAAAAATTGGAATCATGCAATGAATCTCCAAACCTATCAATCTGTTTCCTTATTTGTGTAGACCTCAAAGATTGAGGTTGAGGTTCTTCATCTTCTTTTGAAATTTCAAAGCTACTTGAGCTCTCCTCATTATCAAGTCCATTAGATGTTTTCGGTTCTTCTTTCTCAAGGGTAGGAAGAAGATGAACCACATCCTCTTTCTTTGGTTGTAAAACAACTGTAGGAGTAACAAGTTCCCTAAAAATCACATTTTTTCTATGCAAAACCTTTTCGGCCATAGGATCCCAGAGCTTGTACCCTTTCACACTAATGCCATAATCGATGAAAATACTTTTTACAACGTTGTTCTCCAACTTAGAGCTCTTCTCCTTAGCACGTGAGCATATGCCTCACAACCAAATACTCAAGTATGTCTCAATGAGGTATTTTTACTAGACCATACCTCCATGGGTTTCTTATCCACAAGTGTTGAAGTAAGAGACTTGTTAATCAAGTAGCAAGCAGTGGCAACAATTTCAACCCAAAACCTTTGTTTGAGGCTAGCTCCACTAAGCATACTCCTAGCCCTCTCCATCAACATCCTATTCATTCTTTCTACAACTCCATTCTACTAAGGGGTCTAGGGAGTTGTATTATGTCTTTCAATCCCACTTTATTTACATAATCTATCGAAATCCACCAAATAAAACTCACTTCCATTTTCAGTCCTCAAACATTTAATCTTTCTATCCTTCTAATTCTCTATAAGAGCTTTACGCTCTTTGAATCTATTAAAGACTTCATATTTGCTTCTAAGGAAATAAATGCATGTCCTTCTACTATAATCATCAATGAATGAAATTAAATAAACATATTTTAGAATCAAAGGAACATTAACAAGACCAAATACATCACAATGAATCAAGTCCAACACCCAAGAAGATTTTTGAGAACTAGAGTAAAATTGAACACAGTTTTTCTTTCCATAATGCAATGTTTTCAAAAATAAAACTCAAGATTACAATCATTCATCCCCTCAACAAGATTTTTATTTTTCAAGGTTCTAAGACCCTTCTCACCAATGTGGCCAAGCCTTTGGTGCCATAACATAGTTTTCTTTGCTGGAAGTTTCATCTCCATAAAATGAGCACCATTGAGAACCCAGAAAGAAAGACCATCAAAAGTAATTGCAATAGTCCTCTTGGCTACCAGTTTCGATGGTGAGGATAGTGACTCAAAAGTTCTTTTCTTCGTTTCCACAAAGAACTATTGCACTAAATTGTGCATGCATCCAACTGAAATAGAGTGCCTATTCGAACACCCTTAGCAAGCACCATAAATCCTCTAGTAATCTTGCATCCTCCATTTGAGAAAACTACCTGCACACCCACATCATTCAATTTACTTACAGATAATAGTTTCCATGCCAAACCAAGGATATGCAACACACCATTGATCCCCTTCACTCCACCATTAAGGAATCAAATCAAAACTTTTCCACAAACGAATATCTTTAGATGAGAGTCATCACCCAAGTACACCTTACCACCATCAAACTCTTCATATTTCAAAAACCAACCTCTATGCGAGGTAATGTGGAATGATGCACCAGAGTCAATCAACCACACATCTTCAGATACACGTGTTTCCAAGGCAGTGACAAATACTTCACCATCATATTGAGAAGACTTGTCTGAATCAAAATCATTATTTCTCTTTTTCTTCCTTTTCTCCTCTTTGCACTCCTTGCAGAAGTGACCAAGTTTGCCGCAATTCCAACACAGAGCCTTGAAATTTCTAGGAGACTTAGATCTCCCACGGGATTTGGATCTTCTTTTATTCTCTTTCTTCTTATCCTTTTTTCTTTTCTCCTTTGGTCTACCATGAACCGCAAGAGCCTCCTTAGCCAATTCAAATAATTTTCTTTGCTTCTCCTCAAACAACAGAGATACAACAACATCATCCATCTTGAAAGTGGTAGTGGTACTTCCAATGGACATAACAAGGTTGTGCCATGAATTTGGTAACAAACACATTAATGTCATACAATGATCCTCCTCCATATTTACATCAATAGAGGACAATTAGGAAATGAGCATATTAAACTAATTTAGGCGATCCACAACAGATCCTCCATCCTCCATCCTCAAAGAGTACAACTTATTTCCTAGGAATAGCTTATTTAGCAAGGATCTAGCCTGATAAATTTCTCCAAGTTTCTTTGACAAAGTTACAACCATTTTCTCCTCACAAATATTTAATAGGACAGAGTCAACCAAACAAATTCTTATGAGACCCTTAGCCTTTCAATCTATTTGATCCCAGTCTTCTTGTTTCATGCCCGTTGGTATGAAATCTGATACCGCGAGCCATAAATCTCTATCTACCAATAGGTCCTCTATCTTGAGTTTCTACAACTCAAAGTTTCCTCCATTGAACTTCTCTAACTCAAATATCCCAAATGCACTAGTCATCTCTCTTGCAACAAAGATTAGAAACCCATTACACAAGCTCCCACTCAAACGAAGATCATTACAAAAAATTCTCTACCCAACAACTAGAATATAAGGTGATCAAACTTTGATACCAATTGAAAGGAAGCAAGGTACGCAAAAACGCTTCCTAACACTGATCTAAGAGGAGAGATGTATAGTTTTACTTCTTTTATGGTTACAATGTGAGATGCACAATATGAAGATTATTAAAATAACATCACATGCAAGTTTTGGAAAATTTGTGCTTGTGGGATTTCAAGCATGGACTTTGATGCTTAGGGATGTAGTATCCCATTGACCTATGTATTGTTTTCTCTTAGCAATGCAAGTGGGCAATTTTTATCCTAGTTGGTGTCTTTGTCATTTGGCTTGCCTTGCTTGGTGTATGTGGGGCTTGGACCCCCTTGCTTTAGTAAGTGAATTGAAGGCTTTAACATTATTTTTGAGGCATCTTAAGGTCTAGAAACCTTAGATCCCCCTTTGGTGTTGGGATCCATACCTTGTGTTCAAACAAATAATATAGAGTGAGCTGGGTGTTCCATTAGGTTCCCATATTTATCTATCCCTCTTAGTGCATAATCCTTAGATTTGGATGTTGATCCACATCCTAGTTGATGTGTGCTCTTCTTTAGTATGATTTTTTAGATATTGAACAAGTACAAAATTATGTGGGTAAACTCCTAGAACTTGTCTGTTATCTATGTATTCATACTTTTTTAGAGAATTGCATTCAATCTAGAAAACCCTTAAAAATGATAATGTTTTTGGTAAAAAAAATTAGTTTTGGAAAATTCTTGACTTGGATAGGAACACATAACACGAGTAGAATTGGAGTAATATAATATAGGTGCATTGAAGTGTTGAAATCATGTTGGTTTCATGAAGTGTACTATGTTTTGGACCCTTAGATAATGAGTTTTTCTTGAAAATTTCAAAAAAAAAATCTTAAAGGAGAATTGTTCCTAGAAGTTTGCTCTATGTTCCTAGAATCCTAGTTTGTTAGGTCCTTTGAGCACTTTGTAAGATACTGATATCCTCAAATCCAACCTTTGGTGTATGTGTACCAAAGGCTTATTGTCATGTCTACAACCTTATGGACGTATATTCTTGGTGTTGGACATTATGTGATATGTTGTTATACTAGCTTCATCATCTCCTATCCGTTTGTAAGAATGGGTGGTTGTTGAAGTAAGACAATCCCTAACTCATTGAGTCATCATGGTGACTTTGTCCCATGACATTATTGAGTCTCCTTCTCGTACCACCATGCTTAGTGCATTGGTGATTGGTGTTTCATCTATTGTGCTTCATCATAAACCTTGTGCACATGTGTGTGCAAATGTGATAGTTGTTTGGTTTTTATCATTTAATGTCAGGAAAATTCTTGGGGTATTACATGGAAGCCTAACCTGGATAGGCACTTGATTAATATTCCCCTTCTCAAGGTCAAACCCTTATTTCCATTTTAATAAGAATAACCTCATGCCATTGAAAAAATAGGGGTCATAAAAAATGGTGTGAATAGATTCCTCATTATTACATAAGGAAAATAAGCAAAAACCTTTATAATAATAATAGAGATTTTGACTTGGCATTTAGGTTACCATTTCATTAGGGACCAAATTCTAACTATATCAATATTAGGTCTAAATCCAAGAAAATTCCCAATTAGAGTGTTAGAAATTCCAGATGAAGATTTATCAACCATACCTTGAGAAGAAGATCCTCATTTCCCAAAATTAAATCCAATGAACAAGACAAAACTTAAGTACCAGAGTCCTTACCTATAAGTAATTTTCCTAATATTTCGGCCCAAACTTGTGCTCGAGAGTCTAATTTTTTTTTTCCTTGGTTTCAAGTTGGGAGAAATTAACTCTAGAAGCTGCATAAAAAACCTTGAATTGAACCATTTTCTCCTCAATGACATTATTTTCAACTTACAAAGCTAAAGACTACTACACCAAGGTACCATTTCTCTCTTCTTACTCTTTGGTTCTTTACCAAAGTGCAAATTGGCTTACTAGAAGAGAGAATGAAGCTTCACTTTAGTCCCTTCCTAGACTTATTAATAAAATCCTCATCATTAGAATCATTCCCTTTCTTAATCTCAACTTCCTTTCCAATGTCAAAATCTACTCTTGAAGTAGTGAAAAACTCCTTAAAAAAGGTGCTACAAGAATGGAACAAATTGGCATTTCTACAACCCTTTAGAATGTGACACTGAACTAGAAGAGCTTGTTCCCACTTATTACTAGTAGAGGAAGGTTCATCTTCAAAATCACACTATAAAACATCATTGACTTTAGAAACCACAAACACAACCTTTGGACCACCCAAGCTGCAAAATCTTATCTCTATCCTTGCCTACCATTTTGCCTTCATCCTCTTATGTTTTCTCTACTTGATTAAATCTCTTTTAACCCATTATATCACTCCTCCCACTTGACTTCATTTTAAAATTTTAAACAATATCGTTGCATTCCATATTCAAATATTTTGGGATCAATATGGTTCAATGTGTTTTATTAATCAATAAACTTTACTATAAAATTAAAAAAATATTTTATTTTAAAGTGGATTAGAGTCTTATATGAGATTGGATACTTACATTATCTAATAATTTTTCCTAACCCCTATCTATTAGTATTTTTAAAATTTAAATTGAGTGTTAACTAACTATATAAGAGTTGTGATATTGTGAAAAAAAGTAACAAGACAATTTTTGGGGATTGAAGCTATTTTTTGCTATGCATGTTACCTATAAACCTTGCATGTAAGTTTTTTAGAGTTTGTTGGTTAATTTTTTTTTCTTTTTTGGGTTGATTCATGGTTGATCCACACAAACCTTTGGGTCCTAAGATCTATTTCAAACAATTCGTGCTTGGTTACCATGTTAATCATTCCATGCATTAAGCTAATGCAATGGGTATTCTTGTGGATCTAGTTTAACAAGAACATTCTTATAGAGAAAGAAAAAAGATAATAGTTTTAAAAGTAATGGGTGTCTTCCTTGAATCAAGGAAATGATATTCCAATAGTTATTTTTAATCCTAATTCTATGGTGAGGATTTAGTTTTTTATTAGAGACATGTGCTCATTTGTAAGTTCATGGGGTTTAAATTAAATTTGAAGATGCTAGAGGATTGGGCTCATAGAGATTGGCTGATTGAAGGAGACATGGAGATTACTTCGTTTCTAATGGGTATTTTTTGTTTCCTTCATAATTTTTTGACTGTGTTTGAATTTTTGAAGGAGGTAATTATTTTTTCAAGCATGTTGGTCTTTTCATGAAACCTTAGCATCTTTATTTTATCCTAATTGTGGAACTCCCTTCCAAGGTTCTAATTTAGATCCATTTATTTTCTACGCTATTGATTTTATAGAAAGATGAATGCCTAAATTATTTGGGTGATTCATTGGGTTCATATTTGGGTACTTCTAATATCACCAAGGATAATTTTTCCTAGATATGCCTAAATTTAAGTTAAAATAGATTTAAATAATCCTTTGCGAGGAGCTCATAATATTTAGGTGGGAGATTTTGTTTGGCATCAAACCCTAGATTTTGAAGCCATTTCTTTTAGATGTAGGGAATGCCATCGTTATGGATATCTTTTTTAGGACTTTCTCTAGCTTAAATCATATGATTCTTATGAGAAATTACCAAAAGAGGAAAAAATGGGTAAACAATAAATTAAAAAAGATAATCAAGTGTCTATTATTGGTCCTTTTAAAGCTAATATATCTACAATGGCTCATAGGAAAGATAAAGCTTAACCTCCTCCAAATCCTAGAGGAGCTAAAGTTGGTAACTAATTTAAGAACAAGTTTTCTATTCTGAAAGAAATATCCACCAAAATATAAAATGATCAAGATGGAAACAAAGAATGGATGATAACAAATCATGGGAATGGTAAAATAATGCAAGATCAAGAAATTCATGGTAAAATACAAGGTGCTAATTTTTTCAATGAGAAACAAGATCTACAACACAAGATCTTTCACTTTCCAAGGAGTTTTTGAATGTGTCTAATGTTATTGTTAATACCCACCAAGCTCCTTTGTTGTCAAGTAAGTCTATTTTTTTTTTCTTAGAACCCTCTTTTAACTTCTAATTTAACTCTCAAACTATTGAAGTTTAAGAGAATATTCCCACCTTTGATAATCTTGGACATGTGGTTGAAACCCCTATCACAGACTTTGATTAAAAAATCCTTTTTATTTATCATCCAAAAGCAACTTGAAATCAAAGTCTTTCAAATAAAATAAGAAAAAACAAGTTTCAAATTGGGCTTTGGGTATTAAAAAATTAGAATAAAAAATAGGGCAGACGAGAGGCACTCAAAGTTTGGTGTAAGATTGACCATGATAAATCCAAACTTTTGGGAAAATACCTGCTAGCTTCAAGTCTTCTCAATCTAATAGTTTCATCCCTCCCTCACACATTTCAATCAGGATTAATTCCTAGAATGTAAGAGGGATTGAAAACACACCCAAGCAATACTATTAGAAGATTGATTAAAGACCTTACCCCTTTTATAATCTTATTTAGGAAACTAAGCTTTTGAAAGAATATACATAGGTTTTTTTTCTATAACCTTGGTAGATATTAGGAAAATATTGTTATTTATACTCTTGGCCTGTCTCATGGTCTTTTGTGTGCTTGGAATTCTAGATATTTTTCTCTGATTTTTTTCTTAACTTACCACAGTGGTCTCTCTTTCAAATGGGTTGCCACATCTAGCAATCTTAGTGTTATGATCACTAATTATTATGTTGCATAAGATATTCTAAGGTTAAACTTTGGGATAATTTTCATGTTCATATAGAAAATTCTCCTTAATGCTATCCATAGATTATTAGATGTGAATTATGTTGAATGAGCAATACAACTGAGATGGGGGGAGGGGCAAATCAGTTGTACCAAATTAAAACATCAAAACCCTCAATAGTAACTAGATCCACAAGCATTCATTAAACCCTTAATTTGTTATAATGTTTAAACATGAAAAGTAGATAATAAAAACTAAAACAACCGATACCATACATAAGAGGGTTGTAGGACATAATAACTCGACCAAAATAACCTTGGACAGAATAACCCGGTCACAATAAGCCAAGGACAAAATAACCCAAGGTTATAATAACCCATGGATAGAATAACCCGTGGTCAAAATAACCCATGGACAAAATAACATGTGGTCATTTTAGATCAAGCTAATATTTTTTTTTTTCCTTTCTCTATATTCTTACGAGGATATTTTGTCCATGGGTTATTTTGACCACAAGTTATTTTGGCTTGGGTTATTATGACCCTTATTTATTTTGTCCTTGGATTATTATGTCTGGGTTATTCTATCCAGGGTTATTTTGGCTGGGTTATTATGTCCGGATACCACATAGGAGAACACCGGATTTATGTGGAAAACCCTAGAAGGGAAAAACCACGGTGAGGATTAGCTCACAATATAAGTAATTGTAAAACCAACACAAGGAGGCTCACTGCTAGATTAGGATACACTATCCAAAAGGCTCAGAGCCCAGGCTCACTGCTGAAATAGAAAGAAGAAAGAAGATAGAATGTTAATTGAAGAACATGATCTTAATGCAACAATTAATCCACCACAATAGCTTCAACAACACTTGCAGTCTTCAAGAGATCAAGATACCTCAACTCACTGCATTCAACAATCTTGTATTATATCTCACTCTGTATTTCAGACTTTTTATCTTAATTTCGCATCACAACACTCAATTTTATTCTACACCCTATCTCACATCAACTCACCTTGCATTTATACCGTCCACAACTTGAAAAACATCTTCTAGTCAGCTACACTCACCTTACACTTTAAAATTCAAAATAGGTCAACACTAAGCATTCCCATGGTGGATAGGAACAAAAGTGGACTAATAAAAAACTTATTTGGGACCGAAATCAGCTCTTACATGCCACGCTACACCTTCATTAATACTTTAATATCTTCTAATGTAGTGTAAACACCAGGTTGACGGTTCCCATGCAAACACCATTAAACTTTGAATTACACACTTCCTCAATTAAGCCAAGGATGACTTGCTATAAAGCTCAAAAATTTAACTCATTTCAAATTAATCATTACCAAGTTCATTTGACATTACAAGCGAGATTTAGAGATAACAAGAATAAAATTAACATTCACAAATGTACCAAAACAACATTAATTTAATTAAGTGGAAAATTAGAATTTACATACACCCCATTGGAGTGTTACAAATCATCTATTTCAATGATACAATGCCAATGACACATTGATAAATACATTCATGATGTAGAGTTTTCAATTTACAATGGGCTATCAAGCCATACAAGTATAATATATGAAGCATATCCAAACAATAGAATCTTTGAACCTCATCTGCCTTGACACCATCGGTCTTCTCGTGCTGAGGCCAAGAGTGTGCTTCAGGTGGCCTTTCCACCCAACCACTAACCACATGACTTCCTCAGGTTTCTTCCTAACTTGAAGAAATCCTAGACCCTAAATAAGAAGCCAACAACCCGAAACAATAAAGTAGCAGGGTACTCTCGATGCATGCTTGTTTGCCTATATGCATTCCTAACTAGAAAACACATTTCTTGCAATTAGGATGTGGCAGAGACATAAAAACATAAAACTCTAGGATTTTTAATCCATCTACTTCAATGGTACATTGCTTGGCCAAGCGTAAAGAAATGAAAAAGGTAGTTTATGAAAAGGATAAACTACTGTCTCTGTGTACCCACATTCGACATCCTGCCCCAAAAGTTTCCCATAACACAATATAAATAAATGAAGCATAATTCTCTATGTGTCACATACAGTGGAAATAATTCAGTTTCATTCATTTTATAGAAAAACTCTTGATTAAGTCCAAGTTCATAATAAGTTCTTACAAGAAGAGTTCTCCAAATTTCACTTCATAGTTTGCATTGTCTAATTCTACCCCATCAAATCTCATTATATAGCAAGACAATATCTTAATTCATTCTGACATTCCAAAAGATAACATGATTTCAATACCAAAGAGGTTTTCAACCAAATAGAAGATATATACAATAAAGGAGTATAATGGTGGCATGTCCATTTAAGCAACAAAAGAAATGAACTATTGAATAGATGGTTTTGTCATTTAAAAGGAATTAGAAAGTTTGATCTTTCAATTTAGATTCTTAAACATCCATATTCTTCCTCTCACTTATGAAAAAAAATATTTGCAAGCATTTACTAATGAAGGGATATCTTTGCATGTAAGAAAATGAAGAGAAATCTATAACATCCAACTTATATTACTCATTCAGCTGAAATTATACAATTAAAAAAAATAGCATAAACGTAGACTATCTATATTTTATTTTTCGAGAGCACGAATGTATATACATGTATATGTAAATAAATGTATATGTACTCATTTAATTACATATGAAAGTATATTTATTTAGGAATAAGACGAATGCATTCTACAACAAAAAGAAAAGTGGAATAGAGATTTTCATATTCATATTTTCTGGTATTTCAAAGAACCTGGATTTAATATTTATTTATATTCATGCATATATATACACGTTATATATATATATATTTGTAAATATATTCTGATAAAATCTATATTACTGCAGAAATAATTATACATAAAATTATTTGTTATTCACATACATATATATATACATAAATATACATATATATATATATATATATATATATATTAAATAAAAAGATTTAGATTCAAATTAAACTGCTGAGCAAGTTTCTTACGCATGCATTTAAAGTGAAGTTATAACTAAGTGTTGATAATGGTGTTTATGTGGAGGGAGGGGGCTGGTTTGCCCAGCCGTGACCCTCCCAAGGGGATGCTGCCTGTGGGGCAGCGCCTCCCCACAGGCTACGACCTGTGGGGAGCCACTGTCCCCACAACGCAACCTCCCTAGTTGGTGCGGGGGGGGTGATTCAATCAAACAAATAAAAAATAACCTCTGCTTCAGGATAAGATTTCGATTTTCTCCCAACATAAATTTATAATATAAATACAATTATATATATATATATATAAAGCTTACACAACAGATTGGGAGAAAAAGAATTGATTACACAATTGGAAGAAAAATAAACGAGTTCCAAACAACAAACACCCAATTTCCTAGGAAATAAGAGCAGACAAATTCCAAAGATTTCTTTTTGATCTTTCACATTGAGAAGTTTAAATACATTGGAAAAGTTTAAAAACCTGGAAAAACGCTTGTCCCTCGAACTGATTGTTGAAACCCCAGCTGTAGAATCTCCCTTGCTCCTTGCTTCTTCCCAAATCCAAAAGCCTATCTTGCAATGCTATAGACAAAGAAAACCCCCATTTTTCCCAATTTTGACAGAGCAACCAGAAAGAATGTAAAGAAAAATGGTTGTTTTCTAGTGACCACAATTCTCATTTTTAAAATATTTTCTCCTATTTCCTGAGACCTAATCTTGAAATTGGGGAATTAAAATGATTTCCTTTTCAACTTTTTATTTCTGAAATAGTAATTATTCCTATTTAATTATTTTCCAACAATTTTCTAAATACAAAATTCTAAATGAGCTATTTATTTGCATTCAAATATTAAAACATGTGCATGGAATTCACATTATTTGCAATCAAACAATTATTTAAACAACACCTCTCGATGTTCAAATGCATGAGTAAATATTTAATTAATCTACAATTAATTTTCTATTTTTTTAATTACATGCATTTACAGATTTAAAAGATAATTACCATTTAAAGTTTACTGAAACTACAACACTCATCCAAAACACATGCTATATGCATTTATATGACTCTAAGTGTTTGTGTGTGATCGAGAGCATCATTCCTGCTTTATCCTGCCAAGCGGCTAATCTCCCCTACCTTAGCCACACCCTTGGTCTTCGACGTCCTGCCACTCAAATACATTCAAGCAACCAACATGAGATTAGTATCCAGATAAAATCAAATCAACTTTTCTCATACTATCATAATATTTTAATTCTGAATATCATTTTCCATTTTGTATTATTTCCAAAATAAGATAATATTTCATTCTTTGCAAATTTCCACAAAATTTAACACCACATTTACCATCATTTAATCTACCATACACATACATGTAATCATGAAGTAAAACCACAAAAAGAAAAAGTAGGCATCACCAAAATTAGAGACGTGACATCCTTCCCCACTAGGAAGAGACATTGTCTCGATGTCTAAGTGCAAACATACACACTATATAGTCTATATCATCCATATATTAAGAGTCATAAAAGTGCATGAAAGGAAATATCAAGCTAGAATCGAAGGTGTGGAAAAGATCTATCAATCTCATCAACATCCTCCCATGTTGCACTGTCCTCATAAGACTGATCCCACTGGATCTTGTATTGCAGTATCTCCTCTATTTCACAACTTAATGTTGCGCTTTTCCAGAATCTTGATGGGCTCCACTAGCATCGCCCTTGTATCCAGAACTTGCAAAGCATGCCAATCGAGCACATGAGTAACATTTGGGTGATATGGATTGAGTACAGAGACATGGAAAACATTATGAATGTGGGACAAAGCTGGTGACAAAGCAATCCTATAAGCAACTGGATTAAAAAATTCCAAAACTTCAAAGGGCCCAACAAAGCGGGGAGCAAGCTTTGAATTCTTGTCAAAAGAAATCAAACTCTTATGTGGATGAACTCGCAGGAACACCTTATCGCTCACTGAGAACTGCCTAAAAGTCCTTTTTCGATTGAAAAACTCTCTTGACAATCAGAAGCCTATTTTAGCTTTTCCTTAATTAGTCTCATATGATCTTCCATTTCCTTAAGCATCTCAAGTCCTATCACAATTATGTCCTCCACCCTATCCCAATTGATAGGGGTGCAACATTTATGACCATACAATGCCTCAAAAGGTGTCATGCCTAGTGAGGCATGATAGGAGTTGTTGTAGGCAAACTCCACTAGAGGAAAGTACTCTTCCCATTCATGCTGCTGCTCCATGCAATACATTCTGAGGAGATCTTCCACCACCTGATTAACTCTCTCAGTCCGACCGTCGATCTGAGGGTGATATGCAGAGCTAAAATTCAGTTTAGTTCCCAAGGAAGAATTTAATGTGGTCCAAATCCTGGAAGTCATACGAGTGTCACAATCAAAAATGATCATCTCGGGCACTCCATGTAACCTAAAGATATCTTGAACAAATTTCTTTGCTAACACCAAAGAACCATCTCTCAAGTTTCTAGGAATGAAATGTGCTACTTTTGTTAATTTATCAACTACAACTAAAATAACATCATGTCTGGCCTTAGTCATTGGCAATCCTTGAATAAAGTCCATCGTGATCACCTGTCATTTATATTCTAGCACCCTGTGAGGGTACAAAAGTCTTGCCGGATGTACATGCTCAGCCTTAACTCACTGGCATTTCAAACATCGGGCTACATATGATATTACATCTTTCTTAAGTCCTGGCGAGAAGTATAAGGGTCTGAGTCCCTCAACCATTTTCGTCACACCAGGGTTCCCTGAATATGGTGCAGTATGGAATTCCTCCAACACCAGCTCTCTTAAACCAGCAGAGTTCGGTACATACATCCACCTCCGGTACCTCAAGAGTCCACCTGTCTCCAACACATAGCCTTCATATCTTCGATTTGAAGAATTCCGTTCTAGGGCTTGTTTCACCCTTTCGTAATGCTCATCTCCTATCAATGCTGGGATTACCTATTGCCCGAAGGTAGATTTTATTGTAACCATTGTAGCTAGATGCCTTCTCCTGCTTAAGGCATCAACTACCCTATTTTCCTTTCCCTTAATATATTCAATTCTGAAATCATACTCGCTTAAGAAATCCAACCATCGCCTCTGTCAAGAGTTCATGTTGGGTTGAGTGAAGATATATTGCAATCCTGCATGATCAGTTTTCAACTCAAAAGGCTTCCCAAGGAGATAATGCCTCCACATTTGAAGAGCATGTACTATGGTAGCCAATTCCAAGTCATGTGGTGCATAATTTAGTTCATGTTTCAACTTTCAGGATTCATATGCCACCACTTGACCTTCCTGCATGTGAACTGCTCTGACACCCTCACCTGATGCATTGGTTATCACTATGAAGTGTCCATTTGGGTCTGGCACAATCAAGATGGGTGCAAAAGTGAGTTTTTCCTTCAACAACTAAAAATGCTTCTCACACCTGTCACTCCATTCAAATTTCTTTCCTTTCTTTTGGAGTGCAGTGATGGGTGCTGCGATGGTTGAGAACCCCTATACAAACTTCCTGTAATAACCCGCAAGCCCCATAAAGCTTCGGACTTCAGAAACATTTTGCGGAGCGGGCCACTCCATGATTGCCTTAATCTTTTCTGGGTCCACAACTATCCCATCACCAGATATCACATGTCCCAGATAGTGCACCTTGGTTTAATAGAAAGTGCATTTGGACATTTTTCCATAGAGCTTATGGTCTCTCAGATGTTGCAAAACTATCCTCAAATGCCTGTCATGCTCCTCCTCCGACTTGGAGTAGATTAAGATATCATCTAAGAAAACCAACACAAAACATCCAAGCAATCTTGGAAAATTCTATTCATCAGATTCATGAAGGCTATTGGGGCATTAGTTAATCCAAATGGTAACACTATGAATTCGTAATGCCCGTATCTTGTTTGAAATGCAGATTTGGAGATATCCTCATCTTTAATTCTCAATTGGTGATAACCCAATCTCAAGTCTATCTTTGAGAATACCTTTGCCCCCTTCATTTAATCAAACAAATCATCTATTCTAGGGAGTGAGTACTTGTTCTTTATGGTTACCTTATTTAACATTCTGTAATCAATACATAGTCTCAAGGTCCCATCCTTCTTTTTCAATATGACTGGTGCTCCCCATGGAGACACACTTGGCCTTATAAATCCCTGATTAAGTAATTCCTGTAACTGAGCCTTCAATTCATACAATTCAGTGATATTCATTCTGTATGGAGCTTTAGACTGTGGCTCAGTCCCTGGTAACAAATCAATGGAAAAGTCAAACACCCACTTAGGAGGCAATTCAGTCAACTCGTCAGGGAATACATCCTGAAATTCCTTTAGTATGGCATGATCATTAGCTATTGCCTCAGGGTTATCAATATCTGTGGCCTTAATTTCATAGATTACACACCCTCTTCTACGCTCCTTCAATTGCATGGCAAAAATTTTCCTGAGTTCTAAAGGCCTTTTAACACCATAGGTATCCACCCGATTGCCTAGATCATCTAAAAAATTTACGGTTTTCTCCACACAGTCAACAAGGGCCTTATGTTTCGTAAGCCAATTTATCCCTAGAATCACATCATATGACCCCAAAGGTGCTACATATAAATTGACTTGTGTCATGAAACTAGGAAGTTCGAGCTCACTGTAGGTTAGGCACTGCTCTGCCTTTTTCTCTACCCGGTTACCATACTGAACTTTCCATGTATTAGCCATATAACCCGGTTTAACAGATAATTTAGAAATGAAACGAGGATCAAAAAACTATTAGTAGCTCCTGTATCAATAAAAATAGAAACCAGACATCCGGAAATCTTACCCGACAATTGGATAGGCGTAGCCTGATAGTCTGCTTGGCGATTATCAACCGCCGCATGAATATGATGCTGGTTCTTGTTCTTTTGAGTATTTCTCTGAGGGCATACACTGGCATAATGCTCTCCACTGCATGTATAACAACCTCCGCGGGGTGCTCTAGGCCTGTCAAAACCATCTCTCCTGTTGTTAATGTTATTATGGTAATTAGCCCTCTTGTTATTATTATTTTGGTTCCCATCATGGCGATCCTAAGAATTGTTACCCCTTTTCAGATTTTTGATCTACTTGTTGATGTTGCCCTGGTTATGCTGATTCTGATTATTGTTATTTTGATGGTTCCCCTGTGACTTTCTCTTAGCATCCCCATTTTTTTGGTAGTTTGCAACCTATTGGAGCTTTTGTTCCTATTTAGTGGCTTTCTCAAAAGCCTCATCCATGGTGGGAGGGTTATGCATATCCACCTTAGCTCCAATTTGAGGCCTAAGCCCTAGAATAAACTTGCGAAGCTGGAACCCCTCATCTAGTTGGTACTGGGATACATAATTGAGAAAATGAGAAAATCTTTCCCACAACTGTGTCACTGTCATTCCCCCCTGTGTGAGAGTTTGGACTTCCGTCATCTTCTTTTCAAAATAGGACTACGGTAGCCACCTTTTTTTGAACAATTGCAAGAATTTCTCCCAAGTCACCTTACCATGCAAGGATTGTTTTTCTGCTTTTTCGTTCTCCCACCAGGTGGCAGCTTCATCGTTGAGCTGGTATGAACCCAATTCAACCTTTGTTTCATTAGATAAATCCCACAGAGAAAAATACTTCTCCATTTCAATTATCCAAGCTTCTGCTCCGTCTCTAATTGTTTTACCATCAAATTTTGGTGGGGTGACCTTTTTGAGGTCCTTACCCAAATCCTGAGCCACCTTGCTTAACTTATTGGGGTTTCCTTCAGTCTCTAGCTGTTCAACGTTTGTATTCTCCTCATTCCCACCAGAGTTTGATCCATGCGGGACCCTGCGCCTATCTTGCTCCAGGCTATCAATCCTGGCCTCTTGTCGATTCAACAGGGCTAGAATATGATCCAACCTATCATTTGTATCACCTCGGGACCCACCCACACGGTTCTCACGTTGATAGGTTCTAAAATCCATGGATTTATTCTGGAACACACAACACCGAGCGTAATTAGGAATAGGTCGTAGAGTTTAACCTAAGCGCTTTGATACCAAAATGTAAAGCTAAAAAAATTAACTCATTTCAAATTAATCATTACCAAGTTCATTTGACATTACACGCGAGATTTAGAGATAACAAGAATAAAATTAACATTCACAAATATTCCAAAACGACATTAATTTAGTTAAGTGGAAAATTATAATTTACATACACCCCATTGGGGTGTTACAAATCATCTATTTCAATGATACAATGTCAAATACACATTGATAAATACATTCATGATGTAGAATTTTCAATTTACAATGGGCTATCAAGCCATACAAGTACAATATATGAAGCATATCCAAACAATAAAATCTTTGAACCTCATCTGTCTTGACACCATAAGTCTTCTCGTGCTGAGGCCAAGAGTGTGGTTAAGGTGCCTTTTCCACCCAACCATGAAGTACACGACTTCCTCGGGTTTTTTCCTAACTCGAAGAAATCCCCGACCCTGCATAAGGAGTCTAGCAACCTGGAACAATAAAGCAGGAGGGTACTCTCGATGCATGCCTATTTTCCTATATGCATTCCTAACTAGAAAACATATTTCTTGCAATCAGGATGTGGCAGAGACATAAAAACATAAAACTCTAAGCTTTTTAATCCATCTATTTCAATGGTACATTGCTTGGCCAAGCATAAAGAAATGAAAAAGGTAGTTTATGAAAAGGATGAACTACTGTCTCTGTGTACCCACATTCAACATCCTGCCCCAAAAGTTTCCCATAACACAATATAAATAAATGAAGCATAATTCTCTATGTGTCACATACAGTGGAAATAATTCAGTTTCATTCATTTTATAGAAAAACTCTTGATTAAGTCCAAGTTCATAATAAGTTCTTACAAGAAGAGTCTTCCAAATTTCACTTCATAGTTTGCATTGTCTAACTCTACCCCATCAAATCTCATTATATAGCAAGACAATATCTTAATTCATTCTGACATTCCAAAAGATAACATGATTTCAATACCAAAGAGGTTTTCAGCCAAATAGAAGAGATAGACAATAAAGGAGTATAATGGTGGCATGCCCATTTAAGCAACAAAAGAAATGAACTATTGAATAGATGGTTTTGTCATTTAAAAGGAATTAGAAAGTTTGATCTTTCAATTTAGATTCTTAAACATCCATATTCTTCCTCTCACTTATGAAAAAAAATATTTGCAAGCATTTACTAATGAAGGGATATCTTTGCATGTAAGAAAATGAAGAGAAATCTATAACATCCAACTTATATTACTCATTCAGCTGAAATTATACAATTAAAAAAAATAGCATAAACGTAGACTATCTATATTTTATTTTTCGAGAGAACGAATGTATATACATGTATATGTAAATAAATGTATATTTACTCATTTAATTACATATGAAAGTATATTTATTTAGGAATAAGACAAACACATTCTACAACATAAAGAAAAGTGGAATAAAGATTTTCATATTCATATTTTTTGGTATTTCCAAGAACCTGGATTTAATATTTATTTATATTCATGCATATATATACATATATATATACACGTTATATATATATCTATACATATATATATTTGTAAATATATTATGATAAAATCTCTATTACTACAGAAATAATTATACATAAAATTATTTGTTATTCACATACATACATATACATATATATATATATATACACATACATATATATATATATATACACACACATACATACATATATATACACACACATACATACATATATACACACACACACACACACACATACATATATATATATATGATTTAGATTCAAATTAAATTGTCGAGAAAGTTTCGTATGCATGCATTTGAAGTGAAGTTAAAACTAAGTGTTGATAATGGAGTTTATGTGGAGGAAGGGGGCTGGTTTGCCCAACCGCGACCCTCCCAATGAGACGCTGCTTGTGGGGCAACACCTCCCCACAGGCTATGGCCTGTGGGGAGCCAATGTCCCCACAACGCAACCTCCCCAGTGGGGGGGGGGGTGCGGCTAGGGACAACCTTCCCCCTTCACACTGTGATTCAATCAAACAAATAAAAAATAACTTGCACTTCAGGATAAGATTTCGATTTTCTCCCAACATAAATTTATAATATAAATATAATTATATATATATATATTTATATATATGTTTACATATATATATATATATATGTATATATATCTTCATCAAATATATATATATATGTGGATATATATATGTATATATATCTTCATCAAATGTATATATATATGTGGATATATATATATATATATATATATATTTATTTCAGTCACATAACATGATTTTTGTTTTCAGTTCTAGGCATTGCAGAAGAAGAATTTTCAAGAAAATACGGATAATATATTTATATATATATAAAAGAAATACATATATATATATATATATATATATATATATATATATATATAAAACTTACACAATAGATTGGGAGAAAAATAATTGATTACACAGCTGGAAGAAAAATAAACGAGTTCCAAACAACAAACACCCAATTTCCCAGGAAATAAGAGCAGACAAATTCCAAAGATTTATTTTTGATCTTTCACATTGAGAAGCTTAAATACATTGGAAAAGATTAAAAACCTGGAAAAATGCTTTTCCCTCGAATTGATTGTTGAAACCCCAACTATAGAATCTCCCTTGCTCCTCGCTTCTTCCTGTATCTTCTTCCCAAATCCAAAAGCCTATCTTGCAATGCTAAGACAAAGAAAACCCCCATTTTTCCCAATTTTGGCAGAGCAACCAGAAAGAACGTAAAAGAAAAACGGTTGTTTTCCCGTGACCACAATTCTCATTTAAAAAAAAATTTCCCCTATTTACTGAGACCTAATCTTGAAATTGGGGAGTTAAAATAAATTTAATTTCCTTTTCAAATTTTTATTTCCGAATTAGTAATTATTCCTATTTAATTATTTTACAACAATTTTCTAAATACAAAATTCTAAATGAGCTATTTATTTGCATTCAAATATTAAAACATGTGCATGGAATTCACATTATTTGCAATCAAACCATTATTTAAACAACACCTCTCGATGTTCAAATGCATGAGTAAATATTTAATTAATCTAGAATTAATTTTCCATTTTTTTAATTACATGCATATACGGATTTAAAAGAGAATTACTATTTAAAGTTTACTGAAACTACAACACTCATCCAAAACACATGCTAAATGCATTTATATGACTCTATGTGTTTGTGTGTGATCGAGAGCATCATTCCTGCTTTACCCTACCAAGTGGCTAATCTCCCCTACCTTAGCCACACCCTTGGTCTTTGATGTCTTGCCACTCAAATACACTCAAGGAACCAGCATGAGATTAGTATCTAGATAAAATCAAATCAACTTAACTCATACTATCATAATATTTTAATTCTGAATATCATTTTCCATTTTGTATTATTTCCAAAATAAGACAATATTTCATTCTTTGCAAATTTCCACAAAATTTAACACCACATTTACCATCATTTAATCTACCATACACATACATGTAATCATGAAGTAAAACCACATAAAGCAAAAATAGGCATCACCAAATTTAGAGATGTGACACTTGCAAACCATATACCACACTTCATCACTATCTAGAATATTCCTCTATCACCCTAAAATCCATGAAACTCCTTCGTAACAATTTGCACCTTCAGAATGTACACAAATTGTACACTCAAACTACACTACCAAACACTACAACTCTAAACTTCATCTTTCAGAGTACCAAATCAAAAATCCTTTTGACACAGGAAAGAGATCAACACTATCAACATACCTTTAGAATTGCAAGACTTGAAGAGCAATTGCGAAGAAACACAAAGCAAATACATTACTCCCAAACACCTCTATAAGCAATACTGCGAATCTAGTTCACATACTAGTGAACATAGATTCTTCTACACGATGATCTGGAAGCCCAAATTTTGGATATAGAAACTTTAAACACCTATAACAAACATATCCAAACCACACAAGCAAATCTTCAACCCAGGAGAAATGCAAAGCAAAAACAAAACACCTCTGCAACACTCTATTTCCTCTTTTTATCAATTTTCTCAATATCCTTGACATCAAAAAAATAAATAGAAGCTTATCAAAGAAACAATAGAGGTTAACATCAATGATTTAAATGATGACAACATAATGCAACTAATAAAATAAATAATCTCTCTCAACCACTGCACAACTATCACCAATAACAACACAAGCTTGTTGACATTAATGACAACACCTTCATACTTGCAATAATCTCTCCCTTTGTCATTGATGGAAACACAAGATGTGAAAAACCATCAAAGACAACATACACAACATTCCTGCACTCTCTATCTTCCCCCCCTTTCAAATTTTCCTTTTCACATGGCTTCTTTCTCCCTTCTGTATAACCAAACTTTTTCACATGAATTATCTTTCTCCCCCTTTGACATCAATGGAAAAGGATAAGATATTTTTCATTATTCTCCCCCTTTGACATAGAACCAAGATACTTGCAATTTCTTTGAATACTCTCCTTAGAAGAATACACTATCCAAACTAGCAACCTTTTTAAAATGAAAAAATATATTCCATATTGCAACAATGTCACTATCTATTCCCCTTGAGAGGTAGCCACCAACATCAGTCCAAACAAGGAATGAATCCATAGATCCACTGGACTGATGCATCTCCATATGCATCTAGTTCAAAGAAGGAGAGGCAATAACCCCCAACTTCTCCCGAAGATATTCAAATGTATCCTTAGGAGGAGCCTTAATAAATATGTCAGTAATCTGATCCTTTATAGGTACATATTCAAGCTTCACTTCATTCTCCATAACCTTCTCTCTTAGAAAGTGATACCTAATTGAAATATGCTTTTTTCTTGAATGCATCACAGGGTTCTTTAAAATATTGATTGCACTTGTATTATCAAAAAAGATAGAAATAGTTTCATCATACACCACTCTGATATCCTTCAATATTTGTCTCATCCACAAAAATTGTGTGCAACAAGATGTTGCTGCGATATAATCAACCTCTACAGTGGATAAAGAAACAAAATCTTGTTTCTTACTTAGCCATGATATGAATCTACATCTGAGAAAGAATGCACCACCACTTGTAATTTTCATGTCATCCACACATCCAACCCAAACTGCATCTGTGTAGCACTCAATGTGAAATCAGTATCCTTAGGATACCACAATTCTATAATCTACAGTGCCCTTCAAATATATCCTCTTCACTACTACAACATGTGTGACTCTCTAAGATGAAATATATCCACAAGATAAATTACATTCATGATAGCTGATCTAGTAGCAGTTAGGTATAACAGTCCACCAATCATAGATCTATACTTTCTCTAATCAGCCTTAGGGGATTCATCATCCTTACTCAGTTTGGAACCAATAATCATAGGAGTACATACTACTTTGGATTCATCCATTCCAAACTTCTTCAACATTTATTTAACATACTTTGACTGTGAAATGAACATGCCTTTATTTATTTGATTGATTTGTAGCCCAAGGAAAAAAATCATCTCCCTAAACATAGACATCTCAAAATCTTTTGACATCTCTTTTGCAAACTTCCCGCACATAGCTTCATTACCTCCAAAAATTATGTCATCAACATACACAACCACTATCAAGATTTGTTTTTTTTCAAATTTAAAGTAGAGATTACTATCTATGGCACCCTTATTGAATCCTTGTTGTATCAAATACCTGTCCAACCTTGAATACCAAGCTCTAGGAGCTTGCTTCAACCCATACAATGCCTTCTTCAATCTGCAAACCATATTAGGTTTATCTGACAAATGAGATCTTTCTGGTTGTTTCATGTAAACTTTTTCTTTTAACTCCCCATTCAAGAAAACAAACTTCACATCCATCTGATAAATTTTAAAGTCCTTATGTGTTACAAAATCCAAAAACACCTTGATTGCTTCCATCCTAGCCACCGGAGCAAATGTCTCCTCAAATTCTATTCCTTCAATTTATGCATAGCCCTTACACACAAGCCTTGCCTTGTTTCTTACCACTTCTCCATTCTCATTCAACTTGTTTCGGAATACCCACTTAATACCAATAATGTTTTTGTTTTCAGGTCTAGGAACAAGTTCCCAAGTTTGATTCTTCTCAATCTGCATAATTTCTTCTTCCATTGCCTTCATCCAATGTTCATCTTTACATGCCTCACTCACCATTTTAGGTTCAACTTTAGAAATTAGACATAGATTTACCTCTGCTTCAACAACTCTTCTTATTGTCAACACACCTTTGCTTTTTTCTCCAATGATATGTTCTTTGGAATGATTTCTTTGCACATACTTAGTGGTCTTTTCTAGAGCTTCTTCCTCTTCATTCTGCACTTCTTTTTCCTTAGTTGTTTATTCTTCTTCTCCTTCGCAAGTAGGTTTATCTGACTCATATCCATCTATTACCACTAAATTTCTCAAATCTTCATCAACCTTGACACTTGCACTTTCAAAAATACTTAATATTTTATTGTAACATCTGTAAGCTTTGCTTTTAGTAGAATATCCAAGGAAGACACCTTCATCATACCTTGCCTCAAACTTTCCTAAGTTTTCATCATCTCTTCTGATATAACATTTGCTTTCAAACACTCTAAAGTACTTGACAATAGGAATCATTTTGTACCACAACTCATAGGGAGTCTTTGTGTTGTTATCTCTTGCTTGAAATTTGTTAATTATGTAGATATTATTATGAATTTGTTCTCTCTAGTAGACTTCTGGTTAGCTTCTTTCATCATAGTCCTTGCAACTTCTTGAATAGTCTTGTTTTTTCTTTCAACTACTCCATTTTGCTGAGGATTCCTAGGGGTAGACAAGTGAATTTTTATGCCATGATTCTCAAAAAACATGTTAAATTCATTGGAGGTGAACTCTCTACCTTTGTTAGACCTCAAACATTTGATCTTCAAATCCATCTAATTTTCAACCATAACTTTGAATGCTTTAAATCTATCTAGGGCTTCAGATTTTTCTTTAAGAAAAGTAACCCATGTCATTCTAGAGTAATCATCAATGAAAAGCATGAAATACCTATCACCTTGAAGAATTCTCACTCTTGTAGGACCACAAAGGTCTGTGTGTACCAATTCTAACAATCCAGTAGAAGATTGTTCTTTTCCCTTGAAACTACTTCTAGTTTATTTTACAAATTGACAATCTTTGTAAACATCATTGATAGGATTTGTAATCCTTGATAGATCTCTCACTACTTGAACTAAAATAATTCTAACTAGGTTATAAAAATTGATGTCACATTCTCTTGTGCCATAATCAACTATCATTAATCCATACTTCATAAATAGTGACCATCAACACCCTTGAGATGATAGATATTTCCATATGTCCTCTTTCTAGTAGCAATCATAGTTCCAGACCCTTTTTTGATCTCACATACATCATCTTGAAACATATGATTGTATCCTTTGCTACACATTTGTCCAACACTCAAGAGGTTATGTCTTAAACCTTTAACATAAACATGTTCAGTATTATGCTTGCCATCAAAACTAATTGAACCTATTCCACAAATATTAGCATCCGAATCATCTTAAAATTAAACAAGTCCTCCATCATATTTTTCAAGTTTAACAAACTAACTCTTGTCTCTGGTCATATGATTTGAGCAACCAATGTCAATAACCCAATAGTTCTTATCCTATCTAACGTGAAAAGTAGATACCAAAGTACCTCCAATCTTATCCTTTTTCTCCATAACACTTTCCTTCACATAAATTTTAGAGTTAGCAGAACTAAATTCATCTTTTAGAGCCAAGAAAAAACATTCACTATCATCAACATCTCCATAATCAGATTCATCATAAAAAATACCAGCATCTTCTCTAACATAATAGCTTTTCTTGATCATTTTTTCTTTGTTTTCCTTATTCTTATTGTTCACAACTTTGTTTGGACATCTCGAATCATAGTGACCTATATTTACACAATTGCAACATTTGAAAGGTAATTTACCTTTGTACTTACCAGTGCCCTTTTTCATTCTTATTACAAAGTTAGCTTCCACATCATCAAGATCATCTCCATCTGAATCTTCAAATTTTTCTGATTTTTCAGTCTTGAAAGTAGTATCCACTTTTAGACCATTTTTTAGACCATTTTTTCTCATTTCTAATGAAGTTAGTGTGCCAAACAACTGATCTCTAGTGTAGGTATTAAAATTTGGAACTCCCTCAATAGCATAAACCTTTTCACTATAAGAATCAAATTTTTTTTTGAGAATTTTCTTTACCACTTTAGGTTTTTTGACTTGTGCACCAAGACCTCTCATAACACTTACTAGTTGATCAACCCTCTGCATGTAACTTGTAATTGTTTCATCTTCAGATATTCATAAAGTCTCAAATTCTGTCTTTAAATTTTATAAATTATCTTGTTTAACCTTGTCATCTCCTTCATAAATACTTTCTAGCTTATCCCAAACTTCTTTATCAAATTTTTAGACCCATGACTTTGAGTAATTCAGTATTTGCAAGACTACTCAAAAAGAACAAACCTAGCCTTACCGTCTGTTTAATAGGCCTTGATTTCATCACTTGTGCTCGACCCACTTTTAGGAATGTTATATATAGTCTTCACTACCTTAGCAACATCAAATCAAATTTGAATCAAATAGCCTTCCATCTTCACTTTTCAAAATGCATAGTTTGTGCCATCAAACATAGGGATCTCCTTCTTGCTCGCCACCCTAGATCTACCTCAAGTGGTTAAGCTTTTCTCCAAGGAACCTTTCTTTGGTACCAATTGTTGAATGAGAAATACAAATGAGAGGGGCGGGGTGAATTAGTTGTACCAAATTAAAACATCAAAACCATCAACAGTAACCAGATCCATAAGCATTCATTAAATTCTTAATCTGTTATAATATTTAAATATGAAAAGTAGATAACAGAAGCTGAAACAACTAGCACCATACGCAAGAGAACACCGGATTTACGTGGAAAACCCTAGAAGGGAAAAACCATGGTGAGGATTAGCTCATAATATAAGTAATTGCAAAACCAATATGAGGAGGCTCATTGCTAGAATATGATGCACTGTCCAAAAGGCTCACAACTACAATTCACTGCTAGAATAGAAAGAAGAAAGAAGATAGAATGTTACACAAAGAACATGATATCAATGCAATAGAGAATCCACCACAATAGCTTCAACAACACTTGCAGTCTTCAAGAGATCAATATACCTTAGCTCACTGCATTCAACAATCTTGTATTATAGCTCGTACTGTATTTCACACTTCTACTCTTAATTTTGCATCACAACACTCAATTCTATTCCACACCCCATCTCACATCAACTCAAACTGCATTTATACCATCCACAAATTGAAAAACATCTTCAAGTTATCTATACTCACCTTACACTTTAAAATTCAAAATAGGTCAACACTAAGCATTCTTACGGTGGATAGGAACGAAAGTGGACCAATACAAAACTTAATTGGGACCCAAATCAACTCTTACATGCCACACTAGGCCTTCATTAATACTTGAATATCTTTGAATGTAGTGTAAACACCAAGTCAGTTGTTACCCGTGTAAACACTATTAAACTTTCAATTACACACTTCCTCAAATCCAAGGATGAATTGCAAACCATATACAACGCTTCATCAATATCTAGAATATTCCTCTATCACCCTAAAATCCATCAAACTCCTTCACAACAATTCACACCTTCAGAATGTACACAACTTGTACACTCAGACTACACTGCTAAACATTGCAACTCTAAAATCCATCTTTCGGAGTACCAAATCATGAATCCTCTTGACACAAGAAAGAGATCAACACTATCAACATACCTTCAGAATCACAAGACCTGAAGAGAAATTCTGAAGAAATGTAAAGAAAATACATTTCTCCCAGACACCTTTGTAAGCAATACTATGAATCCTATTCACATACTAGTGAACATAACTTCTTCTGCATAATGATCCAAAAGCCAAAATACTGGAGATAGAAACTCTAAGCACCTCTAACAAATTTCCAAACCACACAAGTAGATCTTCAACCTAGAAGAAATGCGAAGCAAAACTAGAGCACCTCTGCAAACCAAAATACCTCTGCAACACCTTGTTTCCTCTTTTTATCAATTTTCTCAATATCCTCGACATCAAAACCATAAAAAAATCTTATCAAAGTAACACCAAAGGTTAACATCAATTACTTAACTAATGACAACATAATGCAACTAATCAAAGAAACAATCTCTCTCAACCACTGCACAATTGTCACCAATGACAACACAAGCTTGTTGACATCAATAACAACACCTTCATACTTGGAACAAATTTAATGTTGTATTATTCCTTAATGAAAAAGGTAGACTTCTTATTCTCCTTCAAGATAGTCTCCTTCTTTAGAATATTAATCAATTTCAGCTAATGGATACCCCTCATAGCAAAGGTTCTTTTACTTGGAATAATCAAAGAACTAGGGATTAGTTTAATACAAAACATTTATATTACAATTTTTTCAATGATTACTGGCCTTCTTAGTGTGTTTGGATTGGTTATTCCATTATTGACAATTCAAAGATAATTGAAACATAGATTTATACTAGAAAGGATATTTTTAGCCTCAAAACGCCCCTTTAAGATTCCAACCCTTTTGATTAAAAGAAGAGGACTTGGAAGAAAATACTATACTTTGGTGGAAGGAAGATAAACCTCACTATGGTATAAATTTGTATGTCTTGTTGTATAGATTCAGTTTAGTCAAAAAAACTAAAAGAAGAGTAAAAGTTCAAAATCGTCACACTTTTGGCCAACAAAATAGTTTTGTGAAAAAATGTTTTACCTAAACATAATTGACAACTAAATTTCACAAAAAGGTTCAGGCGAGATTCTTTCACTTGAAATTATTAAATAACTATATTTTAATTTTAAAACTCGAGAAAGCTTGAATTTAAATGCATTGTTTTGATTGAAATTTTTTTGGGCAAAATAATTTCAGTTGAAACTTTGTTACTAGAAACTGTTTATGTTGTAGCCTATATGGCAACATAACCTCTCTTTTTTGGGAAAATCGAAAAACAATTTTAACTTCAACCCTTGACTTCTCCAACTAAGAGGTACTTTTGTTTTAAAGATTTTAAAAAAAAATTTAAAATAACAAATTAATTGCATACACATCAAATAGATTTCCAGATAGCCATAACTATCAAAATAAACCAAATAAGAAAAACCCACCGGGGATTCTTGCAATACCATTGAATCTTACAACCAATGACACTAAAACCACCATCTATCCTAACTTTCCCCTTGACAAACACATGAAAATTTTCTTAGCTAATCATTTTGGATAAGTTGTAGAATTTGATTGGTTTTCTCCTAGGCTAATCCTTTCCAATCTGTAACATTCCAATTAACCATCTCTTCTAAAGCCCATTTAGCTAGATAGTCTACCACCTTATTGCAATCTCTTCAAATATGGGCAAAATATATTGTTTCAAAATTTATGGTTGTATGAAGAATTTTCCTAGCTATTTGAGCCAATCTCCATGAGGATTCTTGAAAATTTATTTTATTCAACAATGAAACCAAAATCATTGAATCCACTTCACAAATGACCTTCTTCCACCCAAGTTCACTGGATTTCTCTAAAGCTTTGAAAATTTCCAAAGCTTTCATTTGATTATTTATATGTAAAACCATCAAAATAGAAAAAAGGAAGTGGATAAAACCTTCATTATCTCAACCAATTCCACCAATCCCAATTGCACCTAGATTTCCCTAAATATAAACATCTATATTAATCTCAAAAAAGGCACTAGGAGGAGAAGACTACTTGCCAGATCTATCAACCCTCTAAATAGTTGCATTCCATGACCAAGCTTACTCTAAGAAACACTAGATGGGTCAAAATATAGGAGTTAAGCAACATGACCATTTGAGGAAGATAGAAATTCATCCACACTGAACTTGGCCTTAATGCTTTCCTTGAGCACACCTTTAACCTTATGCAAAATTTACATAGTTACATTCTGACATCCTTGAAAGATGCATATATTTCACTCTAGAATTTTTTTCCAAATAATAAAGGAAGGATCAACTACCCAAGCCACTTTGAGAAAGGAAGTTGAAGTTGGGGGTTGGCCCATATTATTCCAAAATTTTGACAAATATGTAGCTAAATACCCAAATCTATCCTATTTACTCCACCAGAAGCTATAGATCATTGTAGAGTAGGTGATTAATAAATTCTTCACTATTATTGTAACTGACACAAATGGAAGGTCCTTGAAAGTATCTTTTCCTTATGTTATCCCAAGTTAGGCATTTATTTTGAATTAGCAGCCACAACGATAGGTTACAATTTGGCTATATAATTTTATCTCAAATATTGTTTCACCATTGGAAAAAACCATTCCCTCTTTGTTGTTGTAAAGCCTAATACCCAAGAGTAACAAAATAAACTCCCTTATTACCATGGACCCAAGATAGGATATTTGAATCCTCTAGAGAACAATAAATACAATTTGGCAAGGGTATTTCTATCCTCTATAGAGCCTCCCTTGGGTCAATACTTAGGATCTTTACAAAGATAGATCAAAGTCCTCACTAAAGGAGTAGAGTACTTAAAATAAATTACTCTTGACCGTCATGTCTCATTAAATTTTTTACTTTAGGATGAAAGCTAATGGAAAGAGAAAAGGATCAAAGGGTTATTATCCCATGAATTTTTCCAAAACAAGGCGCTATAACCTTTATTAATGATCCAAAAAATCCCTTCCTTAATAAGATAGACCCCTCTCTTAATTGTATTGAAAATTTAATGGATACTTTTTTGGTTAAGTCCATATATAGAATATCCTTATCCTCCACCCCTCCTAAATACTTGTGATTAAGAATTCTTGTCCAAGGTTAATTTGGATTTTTGTACCATCACCAATATAATGTAGCAACTAAAGTTTTATTATTAAATTTAACAAGTCTAATCCCAAGTCTTCCATTTTATTTTGGTTTGAAAACTTGATCCCATACCCCAAGGATAAATTTCTAGTGATCCAATCTTCCTTCCCATAAGAGTCATCTAGAAAGAGTGTTAAACTCCTTACTTAAGATTTTTTTTGCAATAGACAATTAAGAACTTGTAAATAGGAAGAGATTTCATAACAAGTTTTAGAAGAGTCAATCTTCCAATAAAGGATAACCATTGAAAGGTCAAATGGTTGACCCTTAAACATAATTTATCCAAAACCTTCCTTTAATGAAGCTTATTAAGCATAATTGAAGAAAGAGCTATACCCAATTAATCTACCAAAATTTTCCCAATTTGAAAGTGAAGGATATTGGTTATCCTATGTTGAATAGGATTAGGTGTGTTGAAGAAGAAATTATTGGATTTATCTTTTTTTTTTCTATCCATAAGTTGATAGGAATATATCCAAGGATTTATTGGAATTGGTAGCCTCTCTAACTTTGGTCAATACCATTAGAGTCACATCATTCACAAACTGAAGGTGGGTTGGGGATCCATTATCTAATTACACTACCAACCTTGAATAAAACATATTTATTTATGATGAACCAACAATCTACTAAGTCCTCCTACCAAAAGAATAAATAGATAGGGAGATAAGTGATCACCTTGTTTGAGTCTTCAGGATGTAGGGAAAAGGCTAGTAGGAGCACAATTAATCAACATAAAAAAATATGTTGAGGTAAGGCTCAAAGGTTCTTTATTGCCATTAGGACAAGTGAAAAGTGGTATAGAGAAGAATAAAGGTTCCAAGGAAGGGAAGACGAGGGCAAAGGCATTGCATGCATAGATGAGCAATAAGGGTTTCGAGACTTAGACAGGGAGCCCCTATAAGGGGGATCCTAGGATTTTTTCTAATCCACTGGTACTCTCCTTTTACCCTAGTTGTGATCCTTGATTAGGGATTGGTTTCTCAAGTAAAGTGCATTTAATGTTGTCTGTAATTATATTTATTTTGTTTACGGTTGTTTAATTTGTCTGGCTCTCAAAAGTCACATCGTAAGTCAAAATTTAGAGTTAGGTGGGGTCTTGTACTCCTAGAGTTATGGCCAGGGTTGAGCCTGAGGGTGAGCCCCCCGATGGCCCTGAAAGGGTAGATAAATTTTAAAATGATACTATCCAGAGAAATCATTTCGTGATATTCTTCCTCAGACCATATGTAAGCATTTTAGATGGCGCAAAGTTTTTCTTGACTCAAGATGGAGACCATGAAGGCCCCGATGATGAATGACCAACAAAAGGATGATTTGGTAAGTGCTCCTCTCTCAGCCCTAGATAAATGGTTTTATCTCCTAACTTTGAAATGTTATCTTCAATCAACAAGGAAAAAAATAGGTTTAAAAACATCACAATTTTCTTGGCTGCAGTAGATAAAGAGAAAACTCCCACAAGGAGATTTCTCTATGAATAGTTTAAAGATATTTGACATATAAATTAGGGGTTTTCTTCTCATTTTTACATGGTGTATAAAGTTATTTTTTTAATCATCTTTAAAGATCATGACACCCAAAAAAAATCTTGAAGAGGCAATACTAGACAATGTTGGGAAAATGTGTCTCAACCTTGCAATTATTTAAGGTTTATTGACGATAGGATGTATATGTATTTTTATATATATATTTCCTAGTTACAGTGATAGGTGTATACATGGGTAGCATAGAGAAAAATTTGAGTGTGTTAACAAAAGCTCCTAAATGGCCGACATACACTAAATAATGATATATTGTAAATCTGGACCATTGTTATTAGGTTTTAGATCTAATGAAAAATATTTTGTTGGCCTGTCTTGCCCTAGAATGTAACCCTATTTTATGAGGGAATTGTATTACGATTGTGGTAGTGTGATGTTTTTTGAGAGTCTGATAGTGGTCATGTTGTCTCTTGATCTCTGGTGGTGATACTCGTGTGAGAAGCTTTCTCTACAAGTATATTGCAATCTTTGTGATTTTTGAATAATATATTGGGTGGCTTTTGGAGTGTGGGGTTTTCTCCCGAAAGGGTTTCCCCATGTAAATCGCTATGTCATGGTATACATGATATTTATGTTTATTCTTTTTATGTTTATGTAATTGTTAAATGTTTGTAAAGTTTTACATTATTCTCCTCTCAAGATTAGTGTAGGAAGTTGTTCCACTACCTTAACTTCCTTACAAGTGGTATCAAAGCTTGATCACCTTTGGTTTCAGTTGCGGGTTGTTTGCTTTTTTGAAATAATCCATATTTGAGTGGGAGCTTGTGCAAAAGACACTTTGTGATCTTGTTGCAGGAATTTTTAGATGGAAAGTTCAATAGGGAGAATAAAGGTGGATAAATTTTCTATAAATAATTTTGATATGTGGAAGCTAAAGATGGAGGATCCGTTGATAGATCAAGATCTGTGGGATGTTGTTGATGAGAATGTTTCAAGACCTATAGATCCTACTCAGGATGCTCAATATGATGTTATGGACCATAAAGCCAAGAGTCTAATAAGACTTTGCTTGGCATTCTCTGCTTTAATCAATGTCCATGAGGAGTCCTCTACATAAAAACTATGGAAGAAATTTGGTGAGATGTATCAATCCAAATCTTTAGTGAACAAGATTTTCTTGAGGAAGAAATTGTATTCCTTGAAAATGGAAGAGGGTGGGTGAATCATAGACCACCTGAAAGTATTCAATATATTGGTGGATCAATTGGCATCAACTGGTGTCAAAATGGACGAGGAGGAGAAATGTCAGATCTTGCTTTATTCTTTTCCTAATTTGTGGGATTCTCTTGTTATGGCTATTAGGAGTACTTCGGTTATTTTGAAGACTGAAGATGTGGTGGGTTCTTTGATTTCTAAAGAGATGAGAAGGAAGGTATCCATCACTACCAAGGAGGCCCTAAATTTTTGTGGAAGATCTAAGGAAAAAGGAAAAAAGAATGATAAGCGTGACAAATCCAAGTCCAAGGGAGATCTAAATCTCCTAGAAAGTCCAAAGTTATTTGCTAGAACTGCCTTAAGCTTGGACATGTTTGTAAGGAATGCAAAGAAGAAAAGAAGAAGAAAAATAAGAGATTTGATTCTGATTCTGAGTCTAATAAGGAAGATGGTGACACATTTATTGTAGCTTTGGAAACTCGTGCAGGTAATGATGCATGGTTAATTGACTTAGGTGCATCTTTTCATATGACCTTTAATAGAGATTCTTTTTTGAATATGAAGAATTTGATGAAGGTAAGGTGTACTTGGGTGATGATTCTTATTTAAATATTGTTGGTCATGGTAAAGTTAAAATTAGGTTTCCTGATGGTAGAATAAAAAGGATTAATGGTGTGAAGCATATCCTTGGATTAGCACAAAATTTGTTATCTATGAGAAAACTAATAGATGCAGGTGTGCAGGTAGTATTTTCTAATGCATGATGCAAGATAGTTAGAGGTGTCAGATATGGTACATTGTATAAGCTTGATGCATGCACTATCGAGTGCAATAGTCTTCTATGAAAAATAAAGTCTGTGGAAGAAATGAGGGTTTCTTCTTCAGTAGATGGTCATGGATTTTGGGTACCCAAGGGTTCTCTTTCTTCTGAGTCAAAGTTACCTGCAGAGAAAAATATGTTATGGCACCAAACACTTGGCCACATTAGAGAAAATGGTCTAAGGAACTTGAAAAATAAAAACCTTGTTGAAGGTTTGTTTGATTATAATATTGAGCTCGATTTCTATGAGCATTGCATTTATGGAAAATAAAATCGCGTTTAGTTTTACACGAGTTCTCATAAATCTTTTGGTGTATTGGATCTTATTCATTATGATGTGTTTGGTCACGTAGATTTTCCTTCGATTGGTAAATCCACACATTATGTTTTATTTATTGATGACTATAGTAGAAGGACATGGGTATATTTTCTAAAGAGTAGATCTAAAGTTTTCAGTTGATTTAAAGAATTTAAAGCAATGGTTGAGTTACAAATTGGAAAGAAAATAAAATGTTTGAGGACTGATAATGGCGATGAATTTTTCTTTAATGATTTTGATAGATTCTGAAAATATTGTGGTATTCATAGATAGAAGACAACTGCATATTATCCACAACAGAATGGAGTTATAGAAAGAATGAAAAGAACACTGATGGATAAGGATAGGAGTATGTTGAGTGGTGTTGGTGTAGAACAAAGGTTTTGGGTTGAAGTTGTTGCCACTTCCTATCACTCGATTAATAGGTCTTCTACATCATCTCTTGTTGATAAGATGCCTATAGAAGCATAGTCGGGTTGCAAGCCTTCATTAATAAATCTTAGAGTTTTTGGTTGCAAGGCATATGCACATGTGCCAAAGGAGAAGAGAACATAGTTTGAGAACAAGGCTATGAAATGTATCTTCATCGGATATAGTTATGGCATGGAAGGATACAAGCTTTGGGATCCTATTGCACAAAAGGTAATATATAGTAGAAGTGTGATTTTTAGAGAAACTAAGCCTTCTTCTATTACATTAAAACCCAAAAAAAGTAAACATGAAGATGCGATTTGTAACGCCCCGCCATGGAACCCAAAGAACAACACACAAGGTAACAAAATAACCGAACAATTTTTTTTTTAAGTCATTCGATTACAACATGCAAACAAAGTAAACATCTACACACATTCTCAGGGTTCCATGATAATGCTACTTAAACATACAAAATAAAAACATCACATTATAAAACCATAGACATAACATAAAGATAGCTCATATCAATGACAAACAATCCAATTACATACTCATAACAAAGTTAAGCTACATGATCAAGTTACATCAAGCGAGATTGTGACAAATCTCGTTACATCATAGTAATATTACAATAAGGTCTCTCATAACCATCAAGAATGTACACAATATAGATGATGGTCATGACACATCTATCAATCTTGTTCATGAGCACACTCAACGTGCAACTCCATGAACAATGTAAAACCAAGAACTTGTCATAAGAACAATATCGTCACGTACTGCATCACTTGCAAGGGGACCCAATGGAGGATAGAGCACATTCCTCCCAACCATGTGGTACTTGAAAGTCCACCCACATTCTAAGAGATAATATTAGGTCCACAAGATAACAAACATACAAGAAGAGAGAACATAACATCACTTGGCTAGACGTACACATAATGACGTAACGAAATCTAAACCACATGATTACAAACAAGGCTCGCAGATGCAACATCATAACAAATGATAACTCTACACAAGAGAGCACATAATATGTATTAGGATACGAGTATCATCACACAGTTTACTTTAGGTTACCCTGGTGAATCTTCCTAGATTATTGACCCTCATATCGAGTTACCCTGGAAATCTCTAGCGATTCCCGACCCCTAAACAAACTCATGTGGAATCAAACTAATTTTTAAGAAGACAAAGTAGACGATCATGCCATTCCAAGCCATCTCAACCTACCCTTAATCTATACAAGCACTAAGGTATTAGGCGAGGCAATCAAATTATCTGAATTAATAATGAACACTACCCAACCCCTAGTACATTAAATTAAGGTTTTCACTAGATTATCAACTTCTGATAGGTTACCCTGGTAACCTCTTAGGGTTCCGACCCCTATCGCAAGCCACTCTTCCTACATACAATAACATAACTTACATACAAATACATAGGATAGCCATCATGCACATAAATAAAGACCATGAATATACCCATCACAATCATGACAAGACCATATAACTTTCAAAATACCTCCAATATAAAATCATAACATGCATGGCTAAGTCCCAAATTAAATCATAGAAAAAGAACAACCACACACATGCATTATACGCTTTACAATACAAGTGAATTTTCCAACCTCTGGAAGATATAAAAACCCAATAACTTAGAAGTACATTCTTAATTATTTACAATATAATCTTGCCCAACATAACATCCATCAAATCTTATTGATCTAAAAGATCATAAAAGATAGCACATAAATATAATTTAAATGTCTTATAGATTTTGTTCTATTTCAACAAATGAATCTATATTCATAGTTCATTAGGAATAAAATAAATTCTTTACAATCAATTTCCAATTATAAATTAAAAGTCAATCAATTCTATTACATATATATATGATAACAAGTAACATTAAGAATCAAATGAATTACATTAACTAAAATTACAATCTTAACTATTCAATAAAGATGATTATTAAAATCAAAGATACTTAATACATTTAACATATGAATCATTTTCCTCTATTTAATATTCAGACCTTATCTACATAACACAATCAATAAATCCTTCACACAAATAAAATATTTTCAAAATTTATAATATATATATATCTATACGATAAATACATTTGCATACATATATGTTTTAAAGTAATATACCTCTTTCGACTAACAATATAAATACAACGAAAAAATTCAAACAATGCTGATAGACATTGACTATAGGTTCACCAATTAACATGCATATTGTATATGCAGAGGAGACTGATTTCCATTAACTAATAGTTTGCTTAGGTTGGTTTGCATGGACCGAATAAAAGAGGTAATTGGAGATAAAACTAAAGTCAAAAAATCATTTAGAACAGCTGATCAATAAAAGCTATCAAGAATAATTTAAAGCAACCATGCATGTGTGAATGAAGAGAAACGACGTTCCAGAAGATACATGATTTGGTAAATAAATGAAGACATAGTAAAATAGGGATGGCAACGATATCAAGCCTGCATGCACTAGACAAAGGGGAAACAACATGGTAAATTTCATATGCATATGTTAGAGGATGCAACACTGACATCATCAAGAAGAACTTGAGAGAAAATAAATGATCAGGAAGATTACATCCAATAAATTTTTTTAGATACCCATCAAATGGCTGAATGTAGACAAAGAAACTTGACCCAACCCACAAAGAAGAGTGGCGACCATACAACAAGGAAAAACGAAAGTGTGAATGCACAATCATTAAAGTATGGGAAGAGAAGTTCACCACAAACAGGGTGGCGGTAGCTATGTTAAAGAAATTTCCTTTAGAATTCAAAAATTCAAACATATCAACCATTAAGTACAAATGATTAAATCCTTCAGATAATCTATAGCAATGAAAGAGTCTGAAAAGGTTGAAAGAACTACACTGGTGATGCAGGAAAAACTTCATTTGCAAGGTGCCATTGAAGGACAGTCAAAAACAAGATAACCTTATACAATTATATCAATGAATTTTATCTGAGGCCAATGAAGGCATAGTACAAACACATAAAGGAAAATACAGATCTGAAAAGATGAAAAAAGAAACTCGAACGAATCCTTTCAAATACGCATAAAGAATATCGGCCACAAGTTCATCATTTCAAATGGTGTATACAAAGAAATTGTAAGCAGTCGGCCCCAAACAAAATACAAAGAATGAAGCTATTTTATAATCAATAAGGGAAAATAATTTTCAAATTCCAAGATGAGTACCACAATTTGATAAAGAGAGGTTACAGGCAATTCTTCAAGAAGAAGAAGCAATTATTGTAAAAAAAAAATTTCGTTATAGTTGGGTTTCAATATTGCTTTCATTTTCCTTCACCAAGACTGACATGCAATAATACATCATAAACAACATCAGATACATCATCATAAACATACTAAATCTCAAAAAAAACATGAAACCATAACACACATAATGTCTATCATATGTCACCACATGAACATAATCAGATGATCACAATGTATCTAATGTATCATCAACCAAGTATAAAAAATAACATAGTATCTGTGTCATAACTGAAATAAAGTAGTATAATATCTAAAACAGCTAAAACGACTAGCAAACAAACATAAGAAAATTTAAACAAACAGTAGCAACTGGAGGGACACTACATGATTCAATTTCCTTCTACACCTGAGAAAGTTGAATCGAGGCCCATGGATAGAACATAAGTCGAGGAGAGCTCATCTAGCTCTGAATCTTCAAAAGAGGAGGAAGAACCTCCAACTCAACTTGTTTGTAGGTCTACAAGGCATAAACAACCACATGAAAGGTATTCACCTGATGATGGTTTACAGGTGGAGGAGAATGGTTAGTTGGCCATGTATTTTTTCTTTGAATACTAACATGGATGAACCTAAATCTATAGAAGAGGCACTAGGTATGAATGATGTAGAATCCTAAAAGATTGCTATGGATGAAGAAATGGCATCTTTGAAAAAGAATGATACATGGGATCTTGTACCATTACTTGAAGGATGAAAACATGTTGGTTGCAAATGGGTGTTCAAGAAAAAGATTGGTTTAGATGGAGGTATTGAGAAGTACAAAGAAAGGTTGGTTGCGAAGGGTTATTATCAAGTTGAGGGTGTTTATTATGGTGAGATATTTTCTCATGTTGCAAAAATGACATCCATTAGATTTTTGATTTCTATTGTCGTTGCTTATGATTTAGAGGTTGAGAAAATGGATGTGAAACCTGCTTTCCTTCATGGTGATTTGGAGGAGGATATTTATATGACACAACCAGAGCATTACGTGGTGAAAGGTAAAAGTAATTTGATTTAAAAATTGAAGAAATATTTGTATGGCTTAAAATAGAGTCCTAGGATGTGGTACTCAAAATTTTATACATATGTGTTGAGTTTGGGAACTGAGCATTCTAAATCAGATCATTGTGTTTATTATAAAACTAATGGTGATCGTTTCCTATTTATTGCATTATATGTTGATGATATGTTATTTATTGGCAAAGGGAAAGGTATGATTTTATAATTGAAATCTCAACTTGCTGCTAAATTTGAAATGAAAGATCTTCCTGCAGCTAGACACATTCTTGGGATTAAAATTAAAAGAGATAGAGTAAACAAAAAGCTATGGCTTGGCCAAAGTAAGCATGTTAATTAAATTTTACAAAGATTTAACTTGCAGGACTGTAGACCATTGTGTGCTACCTTTTCAGTTGGAACAAAGTTATCTATTTCAAATTGTCCAACATCTCCATTAGAGATGGAAGACATGAGCAAAGTGCCTTACTAGAGTGTAGATGGAAGTTTAATGTATGATATGGTTTGTACAAGACCAGATATTTCCCAAGCAGTGGGAATTATTTCTAGATATATGTCTAATCTTAGAGAGTTCATTGGGATGTAGTTAAAAGAGTCTTCAGATATTTGTGTGGTACCTTAGATTATTCCTTGTGTTATCATAGTAATATGATTGAAGATGAGATTTCCCTAGTTATTCATGATTATGTTGATTCAAATTGGGTAGGTGATTTTGATAGCAGACAATCCACCAGTGCTTATGTGTTTACATTATTTGGTGGTGCAATTAGTTGGATGAGTAAGCAACAAGCTATGGTTTCTTTGTTTACTACTGAAGTAGAGTATATGACATTTACTCATGCTTGTAAAGAATCCATTTGGCTTAAAAGACCGTGTTCAAATATTAGGATAAAAAAGGTGCAGTGATAATTTATTGTGATAGTCAAAGTGCAATATGTCTAGCTAAGAACCTGACATTTCATGCTAGGACCAAGCACATTGATGTACAATATCATTTTGTTAGAGATATGGTCGAAGATGACAGGGCGAAACTGGTTAAGGTAGAGAATTTGATGAATGTTGTTGATTATTTAACTAACCCTGTGAGCACAAAGAATTTTAGATGGTGTTTAGAGACTATGGGCCTTTCGGCCCCTAGAAATGAAAGAGATGATGTTTACACCCTCACGTTGCTCTTGTAAGGTGTTCGACAAGTGGGATATTTTTTGAGAAAACGTGTCTCAACCTTGCAATTATATAAGGTTTATTGTCAATAATATGTATATATTTCCTAGTTACATTGATAGGTGTATAAATTGGTAGCACAGAGCGAAATGTGAGTGTGTTAACAAAAACTCCTAAATGGCCGACATACATTAAATAATGATATATTATAAATTTGGACTATTTTTTATTAGGTTTTATATCTAATGGAAAATATTTTGTTGGTCTATCTTGCCTTAGAATGTAACCCTATTTTATGAGGGTATTGTATTATGAATATGGTAGTGTGATGTTTTTTGAGAGTTTGATAGCGGTCATGTTGTCTCTTTATCTCTGGTGCTGATACTCCTATGAGAAGATTTCTTTGCAAGTATATTGTAATCTTTGTGATTTCTGACTAATATATTGGGTGGATTTTGGAGTGTGGGGTTTTTATCCCAAAAGGGTTTTGCCCATGTAAATCAATCTGTCGTGGTATGCATGATATTTATGTTTATTCTTTTTAAGTTTATGTAACTGTTAAAGATCTATAAAGTTTTATATTATTCTCCTCTCAAGATTAGTGTAGGAAGTTGTTCTGCTACCTTAGCTTCCTTATAGACAATACAAAACTTAGTCTTCTAGGCCATTGCATGGTCTCCTGATCTAATTCATGAGGAAGTCTTAGCCCTCTCATATCCAAGATGGGTCACAATTAAGAATGTTCCCTCACAACTATGAAATTTATTACCTCAATTTCTCACTTAGATAAGAAAGTTCATGAGGGTGGATCAAACCAATGCCTCCATAATGCATATGGATGCTAGGGTGCTAATTTCTCTAGAACTAAGAATTGATATTCTGGAAGGATTGGATTTGGATGTAGGAGAAAAAATATTGTATTGTGAGATTAAAATTATTGGGAGCTTAAATGCCTACTTCCTTTGTAAAAAGGAAGGGTACCACAAAAGAAACTACCCCATATTAAGAATAAACTTGGAAACCCTAAAGCTTCTCAGACAAATTTTAATAGAAATGGTCATAAATCGCTCTCTGGGAGAAATCTTGTAATTAACAAGGTTATCCCAAATAAGGAAAACTAGATGGATAACAACCCTAATAAACTTAGGGCAAGAAAATATAATTTAGAGGAAAATTGCAAGAGTATGAATTCTCAGACAAAGAGCGAGAAAAATTAGAGGAATTCTCAGATGTAGTCGAAGGTAAATGTGAATGTTTCTATCCCCAAATCTTCCTAGTAAAACCCTAATCTTAACTTTGGAAGTAAAAATATTTTTAATAATGTTACCTTGAATAAAAAAATCCTCGATTGGATTAAACCCTAATGAAATTAGGGAAAATATTGAAGTGTAAGAATTAGGTTGTTAAAAATGGACTCACAGGTGGAGTTCATGGAAGGGTACAGGAAAATTTGCAGAAAACAAGTAACATAGACCCCAATAGTGGTGGGGATATTGTCTGCTCAACGACAAAAATAGTAAAAAATAATTATCATTTGAGCAATGGAACTTGCTCAAAGTTAGGAACTTTTTAAAAGGATATTGAGTATCCATATCCCTCAAAATATATCCCTCCCTCTAAACTGAAATTGGAAAAAAGAAAGAATGCATAGGAAATTGTTTTAGAAGAGACTAGACAAAGGATTTCCAAGGCCAAGTTGGAAAACAAGAAGAAGTAAAAAAAGGTTGAGGAAATCAATTTCTCCCTAAAAGATAATGTAAAATCCACTATTATGGCTATAGAAATTAACCAATTTGAAAATAAGAACTTTGATGCAACTAAGTTTTGTCTCAATACCAAAGCTGATACTTGGGTTAAAATAAACTATGTAGGGAAAGAAATAGTAAACTCTAAACTACAATAGTGGATCCAAGTGTAAGTAACAACAATGAAAATTAGAAATCAGGGAGAATTTTTCAACTTGCATTAGCAAGGCCTTGATAGATGCAAAAAATGATAACCCAAGACAACTGAGAAGTACCCTTAGATTATCAAAGGGATGCATTAATCAAAGCATTAAAGAGGAAGTAATCATAAATAAAAACCTGCTTGAGAACTCTGTTGGTGGGCTTTCTTGTATTAGAAGTGCTTGTAATTATTCTAGGATTCCTAATGATGATAGAGTTGAGGTAGAAAATAATAGTAATGAATTAGTAGAGATGCCTTAAGATAAGAGTAAGCAAGTTAGCCTCTCCCAGGAGGAAAATTTAGATTTATCCAATCAAAACCCAGTTCATCTAATAATTTCCCATGGATATGCACAAAGCTACACAACTCAAAGCAATAAGAATGAGGTATGCACAAATAAAAGATTGATTAAAAAGTTTGGTAATGTGGTCTCCTATTACACAAATGAACTTAATAATATTGGAGAATGTAAAGAAGATAGGATTAAGGTAGATAAATATAGTACTGTTAGGATTGAGATGTCTAGAGATGAGACTAGGCAAGTTTCTCCCCCAAGAATTAACATTAGACATTCCCAATTAGATGCATACTAGATTTAGTAGCCAAAATCTAGAAAAGATAAAAATCTTGAGTGTTCCATCTCCTATTTTAAACCTTCGGTGTCACCTTTTTGCAGACCTAAATATGAAGGTATGAAGATTGGATTGGCTAAAGAGTGGCAAGGAAGGGGTAAAACCAAGGATAAAGGGAAGCCTGCGATAATGAGATCTATATTAAAATAAGCAACTTTGTTTTGGATTCAATAGGATAGGTGCTAAATTAAAAAACCTTAAAACCTTAAAACTCATTCAAGTAGGGTGGATGAAGGCATAGATGTGATGGAATCTAAGGATTCCATTGGAGACTATACAAATAATGAATATCAAATAATTGAAATTGGTAGCTCATGCAGCTTGGAATATGGAGATATGTATGCAATTCCTTGCCCTGAGGGAGTTGGTACTAACTATGAAAGGGATGTTCAAAAGACTGAAAGCTTAGATCCCTCTTTTGAGGGTTGTATTAAAATAAAATAGAAGAAAATATCTCTAAGAAACAAATATAAAAATGAACCAACATTAAAAATAAAAAAGAGGGTAGATACCCCAAATTCTTTGAGAGTTTTAGAAACTCTAAAAATGAATACCCAACCCTAAAGAAAATGTAAATTAATTATACAAGATGGAATGTTAGGGGGTTGGAATTCCCTGATAGAAAATATGTGATTATAAGATATTTAAACTCAATGCACATTAAAGATGTGATATTTTGTAAGAGGTTAAATCTTTCAAATTCTCATTAGAAACTAACCGGATATTTATTTGGAAGGAAGCTAAAATTTTCCATGAGCATGACAAAGGTAGAGGGGGAGTTGTCATCTTGATTTCAAACAAATGGGCTAACTAGGTGATTGACCATGGAACCTCTCCATGCAATAAGGTAGTCTAGATTGTGATAGAAAAAAAGATAAAAGAAAATCTAGACTATGCACAATCTATGACCTAAATGATCACTGGAATAGAATAGAGATTTGGAAGTGGTTATATAGACTTCTAGACATCCCTTGGATAGTGGGAGGTGACTTTTATATGATTGAGAAGAGAGAGGATAAAACAGGGGAAGTGATATGGAGTGGAAAGGTAATGAAAAGTACTAGTACAAGATGAAGAACAAAATTAATCTTGTAGACCCTTTAGAAGGTGGTAAAATGGGAAATAAACATATCTGGTTTACTTGGTGTAACTACCAAAAGGGGAGCAAGAAGATTTACTCTAGATTATATATATATATATATATATATATATATATATAATACCAACAAGGACTCTTTTCTTTTTATCAAATTGGTGGTGGATGTAGAGTGAAGATTACCCCTCTTCAATTTCTGACCACCATCCCATCTGTATCAAAATCCAATTGTCTAAGGAGTGAATTCCGAAAGATAAAAATAAAAACAAATTCATTCTAAACACCAATTTGTTAAAAAATGATGATTGTAATGAAGAAATTTTCACACAGGGAAATAAACAAGTGGATGCTAAAAGATAAATCTTCCATTGAAAGATGGGATATCAATGTTAAAAGCTAGGAAATATTTTTTCAAATAATTTGAAAAAGGGCCTTAGATAGTAGGAAATTGGAAAATAGACTGCAAGAGAGTTTTTTCAATCTAGAAAGAGAAATTCAAGTGGACCCCAAGAACATAAGGCTAAATGAGGAATTAATCTTAGTTAAAAATAATATGAGGAACCTGCAAATAAAAAAAATAAAGGCATGAAAATAAGAGCCAAAATGAATTGGCTAAATAATGAGGATAAGGGATCTAAATTCTTCTTTAGGTATATCAAAGATAAATGAATTAGAGAGAATGTGGACCATATTTGGGATGAGGATAGAATTATAAGTTTCCCTGAGGAAATAGAAAAGATTTTCTTCAACTTCTACAAGTCACTTTTCTCAACAAAAGGCAATAACAACCACTACCTTAGAGCTAGGAACCTTTGCAAAAATTTAATCCCTAGGAAAATATCATAAGACCTAGTGGAATTTATAAATAGGATAATCTCTAAGGAAAATATATTTAAGTCTATTCAGGAATTGAATAATGAAAAGACTCATGGAGCAAACAAACTCCTAATTGAATTTTATACAAATAATAGACTGGGTTGCAAAAGACTCGATGCAAGTTTACTCTAAGGCCATAGAAGAAGGATCTCTTGGCAGCAACATTAATAAGGGAATCATTAAATTGCTACCAAAATATGGATATAAGGCACTAATAAGGAATTAGAGACCCATATCACTTCCCCAAATGATTTGAGAGTTTAGGAACTCTAAAAATTAATACCCAAACCTAAAGCAAATTAAAAATAATTGTACAAGATGGAATGTCAGGGGGTTGGAATCCCCTAACAAAAAATATGTGGTTGTAAGATATTTAAACTCAATGCACAATAAAAATGTGATATTTTTTGCAAGAGGTTAAATATGTCAAATTCTCATTAGAAACTAACTTGAGATTTATTTGGAAGGAAGCTAAAATTTTCCACATTGAGCATGATAAAGGTAGAGGGGGAGTTTTCATCCCGATTTCAAACAAATGGGTTGACTACATGATTGACCATGGAACCTCTCCATGCAATAGGGTAGTTTGGATTGTGATAGAAAAAGATAATTTTTTTTTTGGACTGTGTGCAATGTATGCCCCAAATGATCACCATAATATAATAGAGCTTTGGAAGTGGTTGTATAGATTTTTAGACATCCCTTGGATAGTGGGAGGTTGTTGGAAGTGGATTCACTTTGAGAGGGGGGGGGGGGGTGAATCAAAGTGGAATAATTTTAACTTTTAACTTTGAAAGCATAATGAAACTTTTACTCATTTAACCCAAAGTGATAGATTTGTTTAAGCAAGTGAACATTAACACTTTATATCAGATTGACATGAGACTTGACTAACATTTACAACCCATATTAAAAGCATCATATGATATTGTTCAATTAAAGCTTTATGAACAATCTTGTTGTGCTTTATCAAAAAAACTATGAAACTTCATAATATACAAATTTGACTTGCTTTTGACAAACTTGAGAGCATTCATATAATGAGCACATAATGCAGAAGTTAATTCACTTTATGAAAGACATTTTGCATCATATTTCCACCATCTAAATTTGCATGACAAACTTGAGCAAATTGACTTTAAACTTTTAAACAACCTTAAAGTATCAGAGCATTGACCAACTGAATGAGCACAATAACATAAATGACTGAAAGAAAGATTATGCAAGATAAACATAAATCACACAAAAGAGAGACACATAAATTGCCGAGTGGAAAACCCTCCTAGGGTAGAAAAACCACTCCTAAACTGCCTTACTGGCTTAATTTCAAAACCACTGCTTAGAATGCCTTATAGGCTAATTTCTGAGCACCAACTCAAGGAGCACCAACCCCTCATTTAGAGACACCAATCTCAAGGAGCACCAACCCCTTTTATGTTTTCAGTAAATCACACAATGATACTGATGATTTCTCTATTTCTCTCTTATCTATCAAGTGCCTCTTGACAGACAATATCTAAAATCCTCAAAGTTCCAAAAATGAACTTCCAGAATTTCAGCCATTGTCAAGCCTTAAGTCAGCTTGATTATCAACTCATATTTCAGATTTTCAATCTCAAAGCTCAAGATTTTTCAATACAATTACTGTGATGTACTCACACTAGTTTTTCCCTTTTTGTTTCATACTTTTCTCATTGTTCTTCTTCAAAAAATTAACTCTATCTTTTTGTTTTTATACTCTTTTTCATGATACTGTTCAAAACAGTTAACACACCATGTTTTCCAATTTTACTAGCAAAAAGGATAATTCCCTATATTTCATACAAAATTATTATCTGCACACTTGTTTCATTTTCTTTTCAGGTTTTTCAGTCATGATAAAGCCCTAATCTCTCTGTTTTCATCTATTTACATATTACATCATTAGATTCAAAGAAAATTACAACTTTCGGTTACAACTGAAACTTGTTTTATACCCATCAAAACAGAAGTGATCTTTTAGATATTTATCCACTTTCCTATGAGGCTGCTTTTTAGGTAAGACAAAGTTCTTTAGAGTAGAATCGTTTCTCCAAATAGGAAGAGAAGAGCAGTATGCCAAAAATAGAGAGGAGACTGAACAAAATCTTCACAAGCAACCTGCACACATTTTCTTCAATGACCCAAAATAAAAAATAATATATATACCATGAGCTATACCCCATTAAAATAGCTACAAATCTTAAGTAACTAAAAGAACTAAGTTCTGTAACCAAAATCATTCTTTTAAGAGCTGTTACCAAAAGATTCTAGGTAAGTATCTGAAGAGTTTCGAAGATTTTATCATTACCCACAAACTGAAATCACTATCCCTTTAAAACTGTCATGATAACCTTCAATAAAAATGCAGTCAAGTTTTGAAGCTATCATTTCAGATCTAATCATGAAAGGAATAAGACATTTTCCACTTTTCTTTTTGCATAGAAAACTTAACTCGCAATAAACCTTGCCTGGGAAGTAACGGATCTGCTAAGCAGCCAGAAGGATGAGTACCTGGGAGTAATGATGGAGTTGCTATCCCAACAGAGTTTACCATATTTTCAGCCAAGCCGAGCAACCCATGCCTCTTTTCTATTTCGAGCTTTTTACTCGATGACAAGAAATTGACAAGAGAATCAACCATGGTGATGGTCTTTCCAGCTTCCCCATATGTTGTCCAAGATCAGAAAGCCAGTGAGTGCAAAGAAACGGCTGAGGACAAGATTCCGTGGTGGCGGCCAGTGTAGGGTTTGAGACCCATAAACAATGAAGCACAAAGATTTCCCTACTTTCCAAACAAAATCCTTTGCAAGAATGAGATGTAGTTTGAAGTCCGAAAGGACTAAATCAATAAGTTAAAAACACTCATAATGATATTCGAAATCCGTGGCCAAAGCAATCCAAAGTCATGCTGACAAACTCATTACTCGAATCAAAGACTAAGCATGTGTAATGTCGACTCAATAATGCCAAGCATTATTTCATGTAAAGTGTCAAATTCATAAGACTTAATGTCCCCAAGTAATCACAGGGTAAGTCACTTCCAATGTGACAAAATAAACACTAATCAAAACCAAATACATGCTGTCAGCCATGAGGTCTAGAAAATTTATCCACCTTAAGGCTCGAAACATATGCAAATAATTATCAATTTGTTTACCTTTGACCAAAGTCGATTTGCCACCTCATTAATATCCAATTCCATATGATGTCTAATGTCAAATACTTTCCAGAGCCTTGTGAAGTGAAATGAAGGCTAAAAACATGTTAAGTTCACAATGCCATTCTCCCATGCCAATTACCATAAACCAAATGCCCATGACACAATATTTTATGACATATGCCCAAACCATTATCAGTTGGTTAAGGAAACCCGATAGGGTTTTCTTAAAATTGAAAAGTAAACTGTATCTCATAAACCCAAGCATCAAGAACCAAAGATCATTACCAGAATATGATCAACAACCATTAACAATTTCATGAAGCTAGAAACTGATCAAGCCACAATATATCAACAATGAAGTAAGTATGCCAATGTCAAATGAATACCAAATATCAACTATGCCAATCAAATGCCATAATAAGACCAGAATGAGAAATGCTTCCAAGGCACCAACCCAAGGTAGTTTTGACATCAAGGACAAATGCCATAGATGAAGTCAACAAACTCCCCCTTTGTCCTTGATGGCAAAAATCTGATCCATCTAAACCACCATTTTCTCCCCATTTTCTCCATGAAATACAACAACCAATCAATACCCAACTGCAGATATAACAAGAATGCAGCAAAAAATGCATACCCAATGCCATAAACCAAGTGAATCAAAAAAAAATTATGGTGTTTGGTGAAGGTAAGAATATGTGCCATTATGATCACCAAAACAATGAATAAAAAACAATGAACCAATACTTTCAAACACCTTTTTTTTGATGCAGATGTAGATAAATCCACTTTTTAAGAACCAATACCATGGTCACTTGTTATACCTATTCATACTTGAAACAAATACATGCCCATGCAGAACTGTGACCTATAACATAAACTGAATTCATGATCCTGAACAACCTGTAGCATAATTCTCACTATCAGTCCAAAAAAAAAACATAAGCATCTACGAAGGAGAAATATGAATAGGAAGCATGAATATCCTGAGAGATAAGTTCTGTAAGTTGCCACACCATGAAAGCCAATGGATATCATCTTAATGTCATGAATTTAAAAAAATGTATCAATCTCAGGTTTGAAATCAAGAGCAAACCAAAATGACTAAAAAACCAACAATATCATAAGGTTGAAAAACTAAACATCACTGTACAACCACAATCCAAGCAACCTGTCAAAGATTCATAACCAAAACTGCACACCAAGGCCAACTGTTTCACCTTTTGGTCATATTAAACTTCTTTCTCCATTGTCAACTGTAAACACACTGTTACCAGTATGAATAACCATGCAAAAATGCATATCTTGCTGTAATGAATCATATGGAAAACATTAGTACCAACATATCAAAGTTAAGTGCATGCCATGAAACATTTGAACCAAGAACCAATTTTTCACAATATGTATCACCTAGATTATGTAAATGCGTCATCAAAGCTAGTATAGTTACCAGAGACAAGCAACCACGATAAACATCTGAAAGCCAAACAACCAATGAAACCAACTGCAAATACAATTAGAACAAAAAATAATGATAAGAAAGCTGTAAGAGAGCAACCATAGAACCAAGCTCCCCCTGCAAAGAAGCTTCACAAAAAATCTTTTCTGATCCGTAAGACATCATTTCTTTTCTCAAGCTTATTGAAAATGTGCAAATTCTTCAATTAGTGACTCTTTATCGTTGATACAATAACTTATTGCACATTTCTCCATGATCATAATGAAACACAGTATGATGATCAAATTCATTGGCAAATGAAACACTGAAGTATACTACTACCAAACCAGATTTATATACATCAACAAGCAAGTAGATACCACTGCATATTCAATACTTACTTAAGGAACTAGTAGTAAGATAATTAGGCCAACACATTTTCATTGCAACTAACCTTGTTCTTCAGAATAACATCTTTTACTAGAATAACACAAAGCAGCCAAATCTGTAGCATACAGTCCACTACATAAGTCTCAAGTGACCAAACCATCAATATCATGTAAAATTCAACTGTCATGAGAAAATAGTGATCATTAGATGCATATTGAAATCTTTATCATCCAAGAATACCCAAACTTCCATCAATGTTGTTCGTCTGTTCTCAAGTACACATATACTATACCAACATAATCAATGTCAAAAATGCCACACCAACAACCACAACTTTAGAAAGCTGATTTTATAGCAACTACTTAGTATGCTGTTCATGTTTTCCAAGCACAACACAACATAATTGAACATTTACCGTTAATGTTTTTCTACTAACTTCCTCTATCATTCTTTCAATTAAGACCTCAAACACTTCACTGTCTTAACATGCTCCGTTGCTGAAACATCATTCATATAAATCAAGGCACTAAATTTGATCAAGTTGCTATTAGATATGGTTTCAATGTATCGAACAATGATGAGACAATATAATAGGATTTGATGACAAAGACAAAATGAGCACTGCTTCACTGTTCAAGCATCTTAACCTCATGAATCTCTTGAGTAACACAAACCATCACCTTTTCTGATAAGTATAAAGAAAATATTGTTCCTTCTGGCACAAGCAATACATTACAACAAAACAAGATTAATAATAATTTGTCCACAAATGGTGGACAACGTAATTGTGTCACAAGTATCTTTTACTATGGACACACCCAAAGAAACAAAAAATATCAACTGCTGCAACACCAATAGGCATATCAGAAATCATCCTCTAACTTAATGATGATATAGATGGATCATTGCATTAAGACAGTTATCATCAACTCATTGTTACTATTATTCCCAACATAGACAATAAAACAAATCCGTGTCTTGTATTTTGATGATAAATAGGTTATGAAACAACAAGATTCTACTACCTTTTATTTGATATCAAAGGGGTTTATTCAAAAAGAATTAATCATCTCCCCCTATCTTCATAATGTCTTTCAAATGCTTAGTGATGATTCTTGTGCAGCATGCACAAGATTTAGTTCTTCATTTTTCTTTTCTTGATTTCTTCTCAATACTTGTATAGGCTTTGAATTTTCCTTACTCACAGTATTCTTTTCCTTTTGTTTGAACATGTAGTCCCTAGATGGCTTTATCAAAAATTTCTTACACCACTGTGATTTGTGTCCAAACCCATTACACCTATAACATATAATAGAGTTGTCTAGACCAAAGAGAGAAGAATTTATTTTAGGCACATTGTATGAACCTCTCTTGACATTTCTCTCATGATTATGAGTTTTATTCATCCAAAAATTTCTTTCTCTATGTCCATAAGCATTACAACAATAACAATAGCCATGAAATTGAGAGTGGTTATACCTGATAAATGAATATTTTGATGGTCTTTTGGTCCTAACCCATTTTTCTTCTGTCTGAGCAGCAACAATATGGTGACCGAGATCAACCTTCAATCTTGGTGTTTTCTTGGCTGTAAATGACTTTCCATCTGCAATAAAACTGTTTCATGTTTAGATTCTTCTGTAGAGCCTTGTCCAACCTCATATCCCACTCCTGCAGGATCTTTAAATCGCTTTTGTCTACCAATCATCTCATTCAATAAATTAGTACTGCAATCAAATTTATGATTTTTATCCAATTGAACCTTAACAGTTTCAAGCTCTTTTCTTAATGCAACTACTTCTCCTTAAAGTTTTAGACATTCAGTCTTTTTAACTTCCAAATCAGAGCTTACAACATCTGCTATCCTTTTACATTCTTCAATTTCAATTTTCTGATTGATAATCAAATCATCTTTAAGAGTTAGTTCTTTTAACCTGGAATCATTATCTGAACATCTCTTAAATGAGGCAACCTCATTTTCCAGCTTATTGCATAATTCATTCTTGTCTTTTAGCTTGGCTTCTAATCCCTCTTCAGTCTTTTTCTTATCAACCATTTGGGCTTTCAGAAATTCAATAGTCTTTTTATCATCATTATGATCTTGTATTATAACTTTATTGGCACTGACATTTTCCTGTAAGCCTACCTTAAGTTCCTGATTTTATTTTCTAATCCTCTTAAGCTCATCTAAGGCAACAAGCAATTTTGCCTCCAAATCAACTTCAAACTCATCACCTTCACAATCCGTTTCGCCAAATTCTTGTTCAAAGTCACTTACTAAGTGATCTTCTTCACCAACTACAGGATCACTTTTAGTATTAACTGGCAGGGGTAATTCGTGAGACAAAACTTCACTGGACTTGGCAAGGGTTGATTTATCAATTGTTTGCTTGTCACAAGTAGCTTTCATTTGACCTTTGTTCCTTTTGCACTTAGCCATGCCGAATACTCCACGACACACAAAAAATAGACTTCCAAGACTAGAATCAATCCTAGGTATGAAACCTAATGCAGGACCCTATGCTCTGATACCACTTGTTGGTAGTGGATTCACTCTGAGAGAGGGGGGTGAATCAGAGTGGAATAATTTTAACTTTTAACTTTGAAAGCATAATGAAACTTTTACTCATTTAACCCAAAGTGAAAGATTTGTTTAAGCAAGTGAACATTAACACTTTAGATCAGATTGACATGAGACTTGACTAACATTTACAACTCATATTAAAAGCATCATATGATATTGATCAATTAAATATTTATGAACAATCTTGCTATGCTTTATCAACAAAACTATAAAACTTCATAATATGCAACTTTGACTTGCTTTTGACAAACTTGAGAGCATTCATATAATGAGCACAAAATGCAGAAGTTAATTCACTTTATGAAAGAAATTTTGTATTATATTTGCACCATCTAAATTTGAATGACAGACTTGAGAAAATTGACTTAAAAATTTTAAACAACCTTAAAGTATCAAAGCATTGACCAACTGAATGAGCACAATAACATAAATGACTGAAAGAAAGATTATGCAAGATAAACATAAATCACACAAATGAGAGACACAAAAATTGCCGAGTGGAAAACCCTCATGGGGTAGAAAAACCACTCCTAAACTGCCTTATTGACTTAATTTCAAAACCATTGCTTACAATGCCTTATAGGCTAATTTATGAGCACCAACTCAAGGAGCACCAACCCCTCATTTAGAGACACCAATCTCAAGGAGCACCAACCCCTTTTCTATTTTCAGTAAATCACACAATGATACAGAGGATCTCTCTATTTCTCTCTTATCTATCAAGTGCCTCTTGACAAACAATATCTAAAATCCTCAAAGTTCCAAAAATGAACTTCAAAAATTTCAGCCATTGTCAAGCCTTAAGTCAGCTTGATTATCAACTCATATTTCAGATTTTCAATCTCAAAGCTCAAGATTTTTCAATACAATTACTGTGATGTACTCACACTAGTTTTTCCCTTTTTGTTTCATACTTTTCTCATTGTTCTTCTTCAAACAATTAACTCTATCTTTTTGTTTTTATACTCTTTTTCATGATACTGTTCAAAACAGTTAACACACCGTGTTTTCCAATTTTACCAGCAAAAAGGATAATTCCCTATATCTCATACAAAATTATTATCTGCACACCTGTTTCATTTTCTTTTCAGGTTTTTCAGTCATGATAAAGCCCTAATCTCTCTGTTTTCATCTTTTTATAGATTACATCATTAAATTCAAAGAAAATTACAACTTTCGGTTACAGCTAAAACTTGTTTTAAACCCATCAAAACAGAAGTGATCTTTTAGATATTTATCCACTTTCCTGTCAGGCTGCTTTTCAAGTAAGACAAAGTTCTTTAGAGTAGAATCGTTTCTCCAGACAGGAAGAGAAGAACAATATTCCAAAAATAGAGAGGAGACTGAACAAAATCTTCACAAGCAACCTGCACACATTTTCTTCAATGACCTAGAATAAAAAATAATATATATACCATGAGCTATACCCCATTAAAATAGCTGCAAATCTTAAGTAACTAAAAGAACTAAGTTCTGTAACCGAAATCATTCTTTTAAGAGCTGTTACCAAAAGATTCTAGGTAAGTATCTGAAGAGTTTCGAAGATTTTATCATTACCCACAAATTGAAATCACTATCCCTTTAAAATTGTCATGATAACCTTCAATAAAAATGCAATCAAGTTTTGGAGCTATCATTTCAGATCTAATCATGAAAGGAATAGACATTTTCCACTTTTCTTTTTGCATAGAAAACTTAACTCATAATAAACCTTGCATGGGAAGTAACGGATCTGCTAAGCAGCCAGAAGGATGAGTACCTAGGAGTAATGATGGAGTTGCTGTCCCAACAAAGTTTACCAGATTTGCAGCCAAGCTGAGCAACCCGTGCCTCTTTTCTATTTTGAGATTTTTACTCGATGCCAACAAACTGACAAGAGAATCGACCATGGTGATGGTCTTTCCAGCTTCCCCATACGTTGTCCAAGATCAGAAAGCCAGTGAGTGCAAAGAAATGGCTGGGGACAAGATTACATGTGGCGGCTAGTGTAGGGTTTGAGACCCTCAAACAATGAAGCACAAAGATTTCCCTACTTTCCAAACGAAATCCTTTGCAAGAATGAGATGCAGTTTGAAGTCCGAAAGGACTAACTCAATATGTTAAAAACACTCATAATGATATTTGAAATCCATGGCCAAAGCAATCCAAAGTCATGCCGACAAACTCATTACCCAAATCAAAGACTAAGCATGTATAATTCCGACTCAATAATGCCAAGTATTATTTCATGTAAAGTGTCGAATTCATAAGACTTAATGTCCCCAAGTAATCATAGGGTAAGTAACTTCCAATGTGACAAAATAAACACTAATCAAAACCAAATTCATTCTAAACACCAATTTGTTAAAAATGATGAATGTAATGAAGAAATTTTCACACTTAGGGAAATAAATAAGTGGATGCTAAAAGATAAATCTACCATTGAAAGATGGGATATCAATGTTAAAAGTTGGGAAATAATTTTCAAATGATTGGAAAAAGGGCCTTAGATAGTAGGAAATTGGGAAATAGACTGCAAGAGAGTTTTGTCTATATGGAAAGAGAAATTCAAGTGGACCCCAAGAACATGAGGCTAAATGAGGAATTAATCTCAATTAAAAATCATCCAAGGTACCTGCAAACCAAGAAAAATCAAGGCATGAAAATAAGAGCCAAAATGAATTGGTTGACTAATGGGGATAAGGGATCTAAATTCTTCTTTATATATATCAAAGATAAAGGCATTAGAGAGCATTTAGATCATATTTGGGATGAGTAAAAAATTATGTTCCCTTGAGGAAATAAAAAATCTTTTCCTCAACTTCTACAAGTCATTTTTCTCAATAGAAGGAAATAAAAGTCACTGTCTTAGAGCTAGGAACCTTTGCAAAAATTTAATCCCTAGGAAAATCACAAAAGAGCTAGTGGAATTTATAAATAGGAAAATCTCAAAAGACATGGATTGGGCTAGAACTTCCAATCAAAACACATGCATTCTCCTACAATACTTTGAGAAAGTGTATGATAGAATTAAGTGGTCATTTCTCATGATGTCACTTGAGACATTTGGATTCCCTAGTGGATTTTTCCAAATAGTAAGGACCTTTTTAAATGATGTTTCAGCCCAAGTTGACATCAGTGGGGCATTATTTGAGTAGTTTACCTTACACAGATCAATTAGGCAAGGATTTCCTCTTCCCACTGCCTTATTTTTGATAGATTCTGAAGCCATCTTCTATATTCTAAGGACACTAGCCTATCACCTAAAGTAAAAGGTTTACATCTACCCAATAGAGATGAACTCCTTAAAATTTAGTTTGGAGATGATACTATAATATTTGTGAATATTGAGGAAAAAAACGTTGAGCACCTAATGCACAAAATACATATTTTGTGAATCCTCGGGAGCCAGGGTTCCAAAAGCAAAATCAATAATGCTAAATTGGGAAAATTCCCCCCAATTTGGCTCAAAAAATTTGAGTTTCAATGGGGAGGGCCAAACATGCAAATGAGATACCTTGGTATTCCCTTTTCTATTAACCCTTGCCTAAAAGATATGTGGGATTGGGTTAAAAATATAATAGATAGAAAACTCAACCAATGGAACAAACATTACCAATACTTGGTTGGAAGGTTTTAGGTTTGTCGAAAAATCCTTTCTTCTAACTTATATTATTCCTTGGTTTGGTTGTCTAGTATCTACCAGATAAATAAAATCCAAAAAAAATATTAGGCAGTTCCTTTGGTTAGATGGAAGGATAATAAAAAAAGCATGTGGTTAAATGTGAATGGTGTTGTGTAAGTAAACTAGAAGGAGGATCAGGTTTGAAAGACCTTAGGTTACATGACATCTTACTGGCTGATAAATGGATTCTTAAAGCATTAAAAGGAAATGAGCCATGAAAGACTCTAGTCATGAATAATATTAGCTCAACTGTTCCAAAACAAGCTAAAAGTTATAAAAAGCTCCCCATAAATGATATTCTATTTGGTAACTTTCTAGTATTGTTAGCTAGATCAAATGTAATTAAAAGCCTTTGGAAAGCTTGAAAAATCATTAGAAGCCATATTAAGGACTATGAGTTTTTGAACTAGAAGAATGGTAAAGTATACTTGGATAGGTCAATCTAGTGGAATCTATCAAAAAAAGATAAACCTCTTTCCCTTTTATAAGGTTTCTTAGCTAAAGAATGACACTAAAACGAAATTAGATTCTTTAAAGATATATGGGAAAAGAGCTAGATTAAGGAATGGTTACTACTGAGTATTGATTACAACCTTCCTCCAACACAATGGAGAACCTACTCAATTGTAAGGGAGGCATGCATAATTATTCAACTCCCAAGTGGCAATATAAGAGAAAATGAGATCTTAGGAAATGCTTCTTGGATAGATGGCACCAAGATATTAAAAATTGTTTAACCTAAAATAACTTATAAAAACCTAGCTTCCTCCCAAGAACTCCCCAACTACCTAAATAGATGTTGGGGTCTTAACCTCTTGGATGGACAATGGTCAATTTTTTTCAAAATTTTATGGTCTAATATTCTTGAGCCAAAAATTTCTTGTTTTAAATGGTTTTTTATTTTACAAATTTTTTCTCTTAAATTACCCAATGCAAGAATGATTATATGCTCAGTTTGTAGGCAACCTAAAAACATTAGGAATGTCTTCTTTGATTGTTTGTTTGCTAAAGAGATTTGGAACTTGTTCTTGAGAAATATTATTAGTTTGGGGGATAATGGTAAGATCAATTGATAGGAAATTCTATTTGGTTATGTGGAAAATTTAAGCAATTCATTTAATTTATTCGAGCTTGTGTTAACTTCTAACATATTATGGGTAATTTGGAGGGCTAGAAACGAGTATGTGTTTCAGGGTACTAGGAGAGTACTTACCGAGTTTTTTAGAAGAATCACATTTCATAATGTTGCTATGTAGGTAACTCTCATTGTGGAAATCCCAAAAAAACAAATTTGTGAGACTGATAAAGGAAGTAAAAATGGACATAAACAAGACAAAGGTGAGATACAAAAGGAATTGGCCTTTCAATGAAGATGATAATATTCCATTCATGAAACACTACCTATAATTTAAAAATAAATACAACAAGAGATAGCCAGTGAAGACCTTGGATAGAGAGCTCAATGTCCAAAAAAGACCTAGAAGACTAATATGTTACATGATAGAGAAGCATTGGAAACACCAAGTGATGATGAAGGAATCAACAATAACAAGAATTGCTGAATGCAAATTGACAGATTACTTAAATTTAAAAGTTTTGTATTTTTTTCTATATGCTAATGTAAACAAAACAATACAAGTGTAAAAGGAAGTAACTGTATGGGTATGCATATTATCTCGAACTCTATTTTGTCTTGATTTTGTAGTGTCTTGTAAAGGAAATAGAGGAAAAAGTCATATATTTATAGTGAAATATAAAAGTGGTTAAGACAATGCATGGTCTAGATAAAACAACATATATATTTTTTGTATATATATATTTGGTTAACAATAATTAATACAAAGCTGAGGTAAGACAACTCATTACCCAATCAATTCACTTAGAGAAAAACCAAAAATCCAATAAGATGTGTTGAAGGAATGACTATATAACTTTGTCATAGGCTGTGGACATTTCAATATTAATGAGAATAGATTTATCCTTAGAATTAAACATAGAGTGGATGGTTTCAATAACCACAACAATACCATCTAAATTTTTTTACCCTTTTACAAATCCCCTTGCTCAAGAGAAATCAGATGAGCAAAAAATTCTTTAAGATGATCAATAATAATTTTGGTAATAGTCTTGTAAGTAGCATTACATAGGGCAATAGAGCATAAGAGATCTACAAAATTAGATCTCTCTTTTTTGGGGATGAGAAAGAAAAGTGGCATTAATGACTATGAGATTTTTTTTTTGTGATTTTGTAACAACCTCAAGAAGATCATTTTTAAGAGTTTCCTAAAACAACTAAAACAATTATATTATAAATCCATTAGGTCCAAGAGCCTCTCAATTTGAAAATCACCTTCCTTAGCTCCTTAATGGAGATGGGTTCTAAGAGATATTTTTTCATATATTTTGACACCAAGGAGGAGATGCACTCAAGCACAAGACTCTCTTCCTTAGGATTTTAAACATTTTGTTCAAATAATAAAGAAGAAAAGTGTCAAACTGCTTCCACAAAAGCATTTTGATAGGAGTTAAATTGATTTCTTTGGGTAAATATAATATAAGTAAATTTATTGCCCCTTCTATGCTCTTTCACTGAGTTATGGAAAAGAGAGGTATTTTTATCCCCTTCTTGAAGTTAGTTAATACATGATTTATATTTCTAGAATATATCTTCTCTATCTCCCACTCAAATAAATCCTTAAACCACTTTTTCTCTTCCTACAAGAGCTCTTTTTAAATCCCTTCTTTGATAAGAAAAGTGACTTTGTCCAGTTTACTCTGAGTTTGATTTTTAATTTTTAAGACATTACCAAAAGAAATCTCATTCCATCTTTGGAGTTTAAATTCAACAAATTGGAGCCTCTTAAAAAAAGAGTACATAGCCAATCCATAAGCTAACTTCACTTCTAGCCACCATCTTTCCATGAGATTGAACAAGTTAGCATACTAGAGCCATGTAATACCCCTCCATTTTGATTCTTGTTCAAATTGTTTTATGCTATGTTTGGTTGCAATTACTTTGCTTCTGGATACATTTTGTTATGATGTTTTGATCGCTACCATTGAACGCAACTATTATTGTGGGATGTAGTTATCTGATTATTGTTTCACATGCATTATAGATTAATGTTGTTGTAAAGTTAACATGAGATATTATTATGAGATCACTGGATTATGATGGAAGTGTTAGTTTCGATGAGTGTATTGGTGAAGAGGACGAGTTCGCATCACTCGCTTGCAAGCGCCCTATGAATCCGTAATTCCTTCTTCACGGTGTGTATTATATGCTGGATATATTGTATGATGTTGTTACTTGGTTGCAGGATTGCAGGTACATGACATCGACTCCACCTGGTTTCACAGGTTTGAGCGTGTCGATCCAACGGTTAAGTTGAATGGGAGATAGTAGCTAGGTAACATGTGTCAAGTCTATACCCTAGCCTTAGTGAGTCATCAGTTGTGTGTGTCGAGTCATTGTCTGTCTTGCTTTGATGTTATTTAATTCTGAAGCATTCTTGAGTTGAAAATAGATATTTAAAATAATTGCATTTAAATCATGTTGATGGTTATTTAATTTAAATAATGCAATGTGGATAAAAGTTTATACTTAAATTAATTAATTATATTTAGTTTATTTAATTAATTAAATTTGATCCAAGGGGTTGAATTTAGTTATTAAATAATTAAATTATTTAATTAAACGTGATGCAAGAGAATGAAAGAAAATAAAAGAATTAGAATTAATTTTGGAATTTAATTCCAACGTGTGAGAATTAAATTAGAAATTGTAATTAAATGTTTATTTGAGAAATTGGTTGCAACTTTGGAAATTAATTTATTATTTGAAATTGCATTTTAAATTGAAAGTGGGTTTTTGAAAAGTGAAATTGAAATTAAAATTGAAATTTGAAATTGAAAGTGAAATTGAAATTGAAAATTGAAATTGAAATTGAAATTGAAATTGAAATATCTAATTTGCATGCAATGTGAATTAGGGTTGTAAATATTGAAATTGAAATTGAAATTGAAATTGAAATATCTAATTTGCATGTAATGTGAATTAGGGTTGAATTAGGTATTTTTGATTTATAAGGATATATGTTTTAATTTTAGGGGAAGAAAGTTTTTTTAGAAAAATACATTTTTACAGCAGGGAAGAAATTTTAGAAAATTTGCCCAAGGGTTTGAAGAAAGTTTGATTGTAGAATTGATTGAAGGAAAGAGTGTTTGCATTTGTTGGATTTTGGATTGGATTCATTGGAGGATTGAAGAAAATTCAGGAAATCTTTGGAGGACGCTTGCAATAAAAATTCATCTCTTCCTGTAGCTTCTTGTACCAGGTTTTCCTCCTTGTATTTTATTGTTTTTGATTGTTTTCTTTAAAATAGTAGTGATTAAAGATTTGTTTGTTAAATCTATTTTAGAAAACAAATTTGATACTAGAAGAAAATAATTAAATAAAGTTACAGCCTTTGCTTGTGAAAATTCTTGAGTGAAAATTGTGAAAACCTTAGTTGAATTTAAATTATTTGGAGAAATTGATTTTATTGTTATTGAAATCAAACATAGAGATTGAATAATGCATTTAGAATATTTTTAGAAAATGAAATCCTTTGTTATTATTAAAAATCGGATTTTAAAATCTGCAGTATAGTTATATTTTCATGGTAAAATGGTCTGGTTGCGCCACCTATAATTTCACTTTCACAAACTGAGTTTTCAAAAAATTTAAAGGGTTTTTGCATTTTGAAGTTTTCTTACCCCTGTCCAAAAATATCAAATACCCAGATCGTAGTTTTTGAGTTATGCTTAAAACATGAGACTGCTATTAAATTATTTTCCCATGGCTGTTCTGAAAATAAAATAATAATAAATTGATATTTATGAATATTAATATTTTATGTATTGTTATTATAATATTAAAATATTATTTAATAATATTTTATATTATAATTTATAATACTAAAGTATTATATTTATTTATATTATTTTAAATAAAATTTGTAGATTAGATTAGTGGAATTAAAATTATAAACATATGGGGAAATTATTGTTTATTTTAAAATGGCATGTTAAAGTTTAATTGAAGGAGTTAAATATTTGATTTAAAGAATGCATAATTTAAAATTGAATTGTGGAATTTAAATTCATATGTAAAAGGTCCAATTATTAATTTGATTTAATTAGAAAAAAATATATTTATATTTTGAAATATTGATGATAAAGGATATTTTATTTTGAATTAATCAATTTGATATTCTGCAAAGGATAGAAGATATGTTAATGATTAAATATATTTAAATATATTAATTTATATTTAGTATATATATAGTGAAGGTATTTATCCATTTGAGAGAATAAATAATATTTTATATTATTTTATTCTTTTGTTTGCAAATTGGATATTATTAGTGTTCTAAAAGAAATAATTAGTATGTGTAGAAAATGTATAGAGAAAGATTTTAAATATATTGAAGAATTATTGAAATATTTATATTTAAATGTTTGTTTTATTTAATGAGATTTAATTAGAAACAATATGAATGCGTGGCCAAATAGACAAGCCAAAGATATTTTTATACATTGATGAAATTGCATGTTTTTAAATGGATGGTTGATGAGACATAGACTCCGGATAGAAAATTGGAAAAGATTGTTTGCAATAGTGTTAGGTTGCATCAGAAGTAAATTTAGGAACTATCTCTATTGAAAAAGGCAAATAGTTATTATGTTTTATTTCCATAGAACAAATTAATCGTTGTGATTAGAATATTAAAAAATCTATATAATTGAGTTTATTAATATATATGTTTGGTGTATATATACTATGGAGCATGTAAAATGTGTTAAGGGTAAATTCATTATCGTATTTCGTTTTTATAAGATGTATGCAATGTATTATTGAATAGAGATTTAAAAATGGATTGATTAGTGTATATGGAAAATGGATAAAGAAACAATATGTTATTATATTAAAGTGATTGAATGTGTTAAATAAAAAATTGAATGAGATGTAAGATTTGGTTAGGAAATGAAAATAATTTACTTGCATGGATTTGTGTCGATTTAAAAGTAAATTAAGAAGTTGTTTTATTGATGAGGCAATCAATTATATTATTTATTAATTTCTATTTAGATTAATTGAATAATTGTGATTGGATTATGAAAGAGATATGGATTTAGTATATCCAAAAGTAGTATCTTCCTTATGATTATTTTAAAAGAATTAATTCTCTATATTCGGTAAAAGGAAGTAAGTTGAATCGTTTTAGATTTCCAATAATGAAAAGGGAAATAGAGGTTATGGTTATTTTAGATGATCTAGTTATCGTGTCTTTGATTTGTCAACACTACCTATTGAATGAGTATGGATTTAGGAAATCCAAATATTAGATTTGATTGATGACTTGAATGCTTTTGTTGCTATGTCGTCAAGTTGCATTGTTGGTTTTGGGATTTAGTGTTAGTCCTAAATTATAAATCTTCCAGAAGAACTTAGAGGATAAGGGTTGTTGAATCTTTATGCCATCCAGTTGTTTTCCCTCGGGTAGTGCATATTCACTTTTACCCGGTTTTTACGAATGGGGATGTTTGCACCTCCTTGGTTTAGGAGTGGATTATGGGATCCGTGTCTCCTTGTATGGAGTGACCTTGTTATGTGGTTTCATCTTGTTACCTCCTGTGAAAGGAGTGGACTATGTGTTATTGCCTCCAAGATGTTTGGAGTGAGATCTTTTGTACCTCCTGTGAAAGGAGTGGATTATGTGTTGTTTCCTCCAAGATGTTGGAGTGAGTTTCTATTATTTGTATCCTCTTTGTGTTGGAGTGGATTATGATGCCTAGTTGGTATGCACTTGTGGTTCCCTTGGTGGATTGTTTGGATGTGTGTTGTCGAATAGAAGAGTGGCTTCTGTTAGGCGCCAGAGCTCAAAGAGGTAAACTGGATAACCATCAGGAGTGATTTAATCAAGTGATAATTAAAATAATGTACTTAGAAGATTATGACTAACTTCACATTAATCAAGATAATTCAATCTTCACTCATAGACACAAGGGCTTGTTTAGACTTGGGATGAGTGAGAAGGCCTGGAATGGCAAGATCAACTATCTAGTTCTTGCGAAAGGTAGTTGATTCCGCATGAGTGAGTATGAGTGCCGGGATTCGGTTGAGGCCACCAGGATTACTTGTGCCGGAGCCTATGAAAAATGCCCAGAGGAGATCTCATGACAAACCTTGCGATGACACTCTATCTATGACAACTGTTGTTAATTATTTTATGTGTATGGTTCTGTGAGCATACTTGATTATTATTATGTCTGGAAGCAATGTGACCTATGTCAGTGATGTTGGAGTTGTACTTGTATTGTACTTATGTTGTACTTGATTTGTACTTGATTCGTACTTTTATGGTGAATGAGTTGTACTTGTTAATTCATTTGGATGGTTATGTCAGTTTGAGTCAGTATGAGTTTGCCTTTGGTTAGAGGTAGTAGAATCGTTGTCCATGTTACTTTGTTTCTATCTCCTAGCATGGGGGGTGGGCCTTCGGGTACCACATTGGTTGGGTGAAACATGCACCAAAACCATTGGGTCCCCATCGATCTTCAATATTTGGTGGCGAGACATCTTGATGGACAGCTCGCGGTTCTTGTTGTAATTTCTTGCATTGTAATATTTCAGTTGTATATGATACTTTATCCCTCTTTTGTAAGAGGTGGAGTTATGTAATTGTAATACTTTTGTACTACTGCCTCATTCTGGGAATGAGTGATGTATCTATTGGATTAAGATAATGTTTATGAGATTGTATCTTGGTTGATTATCTTATTATGTTATGTGGTATTCTTATGATGTATGATGTTTATATCATAAAGTTCATAAGGCTATGGTTATATGTAATATGTATGCGTGGGTTTAAGTAATCCTAACCTTTTAGCCTTAGAGGTTGTTGTTAATTAGTAAGTGAATATATATGTTAAATGCACTTTATAAAAAAAAAATTGGTTCGCTTATGATGTTAATTACAACTTCCTTTAAGGTTACTTGGCGGGGCATTACAAGCCACATGAGTTGAAACTTGAAAGGAACCTTCTTGGGAGTAGAAAAAAAGTGAGGAAGAGAATTTTATGGGCCATTGATCTGACCCCTTCCAACTCAAAATTTTAGAGGATGTAGTCCAACTATTTCCAACCCAAATATTAGAAGACAAAAGAAACTTGTCTAATCTTTCAGAAATACCATCACTTCCACACCTTCTGTAATACCCCTCCGTTTTGTTTCTTTTTCAAGTTGCTTTATGCTATGTTTGGTTGCAGTTACTTTGATACTAGATCCATTCTGTTATGATGTTTTGATCGCTACTATTGAGCGACAACTATTATTGGGGGATGTAGTTATCTGATTATTGTTTCACATGCATTATGGATTAATGATGTAGAGTTAACATGAGATGTTATTATGATATTAATAGATTATGATAGAAGTGTCAGTTTCGATGAGTGTATTGGTGAAGAGGATGGTTTCACATCACTCACTTGCGAGCGCCCTACAAATCCGTAATTTCTTCTTCACGGTGTGTATTATATGCTGGATATATTGTATGATGTTGTTTACTTGGTTGCAGGATTGCAGGTACATGACATCGACTCCACCTGGTTTCACAGGTTTGAGCTTGTTGATCCAACGGTTAAGTTGAACGAGAGATAGTAGCTAGCTAACATGTGTCAAGTTTATACCCTAGCCTTAGTGTGTCGTCAGTCGTGTGTGTCGAGTCATTGTTTGTCTTGCTTTAATGTTATTTAATTTTGAAAGATTTTTGATTTGGAAATAGATATTTAGAATAATTGCATTTAAATCATGTTAATGGTTATTTAATTTAAATAATGCAATGTGGATAAAAGTTTATATTTAAATTAATTAATTATATTTAATTAATTAAATTTAATCCATGGGGGTTGAATTTAGTTATTAAATAATTAAATTAATTAATTAAACATGATGTAAGAGAATAAAATGAAATAAAAGAATTAAAATTAATTTTGGAATTTAATTTCAACGTGTGAGAATTAAATTAGAAATTGTAATTAAATGTTTATTTGAGAAATTAGTTGCAACTTTGGAAATTAATTTATTATTTGAAATTGCATTTTAAATCGAAAGTGGGTTTTCGAAAATTGAAATTGAAATTGAAATATCTAATTTGCATGTAATGTGAATTAGGGTTGTATTAGGTATTTTTGATTTATAAAGAATACATGTTTTAATTTTAGGGCAGCAGAAAGAGATTTAGAAAAAAATACATTTTTACAGCAGGGAAGAAATTTTGGAAAATTTGCACAAGAGGTTTGAAGAAAGTTTTGATTGTAGAATTGATTGAAGGAAAGATTGTTTGCATTTGTTGGGTTTTGGATTGGATTCATTGGAGGATTGAAGAAAATTCAGGAAATCTTTGGAGGAGGCTTGCATCAGAAATTCATCTCTTCCTGTAGCTTCTTGTACCAGGTTTTCCTCTTTGTGTTTTATTGTTCTTGATTGTTTTTTTTTTAAATAGTAATGATTAAAGATTTGTTTGTTAAATTTGTTTTAGAAAATAAATTTGATATTAGAAGAAAAGAATTAAATAAATTTATAGCCTTTGCTTGTGAAAATTCTTGAGTGAAAATTGTGAAAACCTCAGTTGAATTTAAATTATTTGGGAAAATCGATTATGTTGTTATTGAAATCAAACATAGAGATTGAACAATGCATTTATAATGTTTTTAGAAAATGAACCCCTCTGTTTATTATTAAAAATCGGATTTTAAAATCCGTAGGGTAGTTATATTTTTCATGGTAAAATGGTTTGCTTGTGTCGCATATAACTCTACTTACACAAACTGGGTTGTCAGGAAATTTAAAAGGTTTCTACGCCTTGAAATTTTTTTATCCCTATCAAAAAATTGCAAATACCCAGATCATAGTTTTTGAGTTATGCTTGAAACACGAGACTGTTGTTAAATTATTTTCCCATAGCTGCTTTGATAATAAAATAATAATAAATTGATATTTATAAATATTAATATTTTATGTATTGTTATTATAATATTAAAATATTATTTAATAATATTTTATATTAAAATTTATAATATTAAAGTATTATTTAATAATATTTTATATTAAAATTTATAATATTAAAGTATTATATTTATTTATATTATTTTAAATAAAATTTGTATATTAGATTAGTGGAATTAAAATTATAAATGTATGGGGAAATTATTGTTTATTTTAAAATGTCATGTTAAAGTTTAATTGAAGGAGTTAAACATTTGATTTAAATAATGCATAATTTAAAATTTAATTGTGGAATTTAAATTCATGTGAAAAAGGTTCAATTATTAATTTGATTTAATTGGAAAAATATATATATATTTTGGAAAATTGATGATAAGGGATATTTTATTTTGAATTAAACAATTTGATATTTTGTAAAGAATAGAAGATATGTTAATGATTAAATATATTTAAATATATTAATTTATATTTAGTATATATATATTGAAGGTATATATCCATTTGAGAGAATAAATAATATTTTATCTTATTTTATTCTATTGTTTGCAAATTGGGTATTATTAGTGTTCTAAAAGAAATGATTAGTTTGTGTGGAAAATGTATAGAGAAAGATATTTTTTAATAGAAGTAATTACTTGATTTAAAAGGAAATATTTATTTTGTTAATATGATTGAAGAAAATATATTGAGATGTATATATATATCCATGAGTATTTTCAATCAGTATTTACCTTGTTTTATTTAAGTGCGTGTAATTTAGCTTTGCATGAAGAATTTAAAAGATAAGTTTTGAATGTATGGTCAAAATTGATAAGGAAAAAGATATTTAAATATATTGAAGAATTATAGAAATATTTATATTTAAATGTTTGTTTTAATTAATGAGATTTAATTAGAAACAATATGAATGCGTGGTCAAATAGATAAGCCAAAAGATATTTTTATACATTGATGAAATTGCATGTTTTTAAATGGATAGTTGAAGAGACATAGACTCCGGATAAAAAATTGAAAAGATTGTTTGCAATAGTGTTAGGTTGCATTAAAAGTAAATTTAGGAACTAACTATATTGAAAAAGACAAATAGTTATTATGTTTTATTTAGTTCCATAGAGTAATCTAGTCATTGTGAATGGAATATTAAAGAAAATATATGTAATTAAATTTATTTATATATATATTTGGTGTCTATATAATATGGACCATATATATATATATTAAATGTAAAATTCATTATCGTATTTCATTTTAATAAGATGTATGCAATATGTTATTGAATAGAGATTTAAAATGGATTAATTAGTGTATATGGGTAAATGGGTATAGAAACGATATTTTATTATATTAAAGTGGTTGAATGTTTTAAATAGAAAATTTAATGAGATGTAAGATTTGGTTAGGAAATGGAAATAGTTTACTTGCATGGATTTGTGTCGATTTAAAAGTAAATTAAGAAGTTGTTTTATTGATGAGGCAATCAATTATGTTATTTATTAATTTCTATTTAGATTAATTGAATCATTGTGATTAGATTATGAAAGAGATATGAATTTAGTATATCCAAAAGTAGTATCTTTCTCATGATTATCTTAAAGGATTTAATTTTCTGTATTCAGTAAAGGGAAGTAAGTTTAATTGTTTTAGATTTCCAATAATGAAAGGGGAAATAGGGGTTATGATTATTTTAGATGATCTAGTTATCATGTCTTTGACTTTGTCAACACTATCTATTGAATGAGTATGGATTTAGGAAATCCAAATATTAGATTTGATTATTGACTTGAATGCTTTTGTTGCTATGTCGTCAAGTTGTATTGTGGGTGTTGGGATTTGGTGTTAGTCCTAAATTATAAGTCTTCCAGAAGAACTTAGAGGATAAGGGTTGTTGAATCTTTATGCCATCCAGTTGTTTCCCTTGGGTAGTGCATGGCGTCTTTTTAGTTTTACTCGATTTCCTTGAATGAGGATCTTTTGTAGCTCCTGTGAAAAGAGTGGACTATGTGATTGTTGCCTCCAAGATGTTTGGAGTGAGTTCTATCTTTTGTTTCCTCATTGTTTTGGAGTGGATTATGATGTCTAGTTGATATGCACTTGTGTTTCCCTTGGTGGATTGTTTGGGTGTGTGTTGTCGAATAGAAGAGTGGCTTTTGTTAGGGGCCGGAGCCCAAAGTGGTAAATCGGGTAACCTTCAGAAGTGAGTTAATCAAGTGATAATTAAATTAATGTACTTAGATGATTAGGATGTAGTTCACACTAATCAAGATAATTTAATCCTCACTCATAGACACAAAGGCTCATTTAGACTTGGGATGAGTGAAAAGGCCTGGAATGGCATAGTCATTTATCTTGTCAGTACGAGAGGTATTTGATGCCGTATGAGTGAGTATGAGTGTCGAGATTTGGTTGAGGCCACCAGGATTACCGGAGCCTATGAAGGATGCCTAGAGGAGATCTCATGACTACTATGCGATGAAACTCTATCTAGGACAACTGCTGTTAATTGTTTTATGTGTATGGTTCTGTGAACATACTTGATTAATATCATGTCTAGAAGCAATGTGACCTATGTCAGTGATGTTGGAGTTGTACTTGATTTGTACTTGTATTGTACTTGTTTGGTGATTGAGTTGAACTTGTTAGTTTATTTGTTTGGTTATATCAGTATGAGTCTACCTTTGGTTAGTGGTTGTAGATCTTTGTCCATGTTACTTTGTTACTATCTCCTAGCATGGGGGGTGGGCCTTCGGATACCACTTGGTTGGGTGGAACATGCACCAAAACCGTTGGGTCCCCATCTATCTTCAGTACTTGGTGGCGAGACATCCAGATGGATAGCTCGTGGTTCTTGTTGTAATTACTTGCATTGTAATATTTTAACTTGTATAAGTTATTTTATCCCTCTTATGTTTATGAGGTGGAATTCTGTAATTGTAATCTTGAGTACTATTGCCTCATTCTGGGAATGAGTAATGTAACTATTGGATTAAGATAACGATTATGAGATTATACCTTGGTTGATTATCTTATTATGTTATGTGGTATTCTTATGATGTATGAAGTTTATTTCATAAATTTCATAAGGCTATGGTTTTATGTAATGTGTATGTGTGGGTTTAGGTAATCCTAACCTTGTAGCCTTAGAGGTTGTTGTTAATTAGTAAGTGAATGTGTATGTTAAATGCACTTCATAAAAAAAAAAATTGGTTCGCTTAAGACGTTAATTACAACTTCCTTTAGGGTTACTTGGTGGGGCATTACACCTTCTATCACTCAAGGTGAACAAAACGTTGCTTGGTTTAGCATATACCAAATTGATAAAGGATATATTATCTCTCAACAAGGTAGAAGAAATACCAAGATGATCAATTCCTCCTAAATTTTCATCTAGACTATCAATAGCATTGAAGTTTCTTGTAAGAAACCAAGGGAGAGAAGGGACTAAAAATTGAATATATCCAATGTGAGATGAAAATATCACCTTATATGGATAGTTAGTGGGCGCATAAGCATTTTTAAACAAGTGGGTCACTCCTAAATAAAATCAAGAAGCTACCATAGAGATTAAATATCTAGTTTTCCACCATACTGATATGAGTTTACATGGACCCCAGGAATAAGTAATTCCACCAGTAGTGCATTGGGCACCCATACATTGTCATTGGCCCCTAGTCCAAATCTTGGAAGAAAGAATCATCATATCTCCCATTGTAAGTTTTATTTCTCGATGAAAAATAATGTCTACTCTATGTTCATTAATCAAATATCGAGTAGCGTTTTGTTAAGGGATGCTACCTAGAACCCTAGCATTCCGTGATATCACAATCATTTTTGAGAGATAACAAACCAAGAATCTAGTGCTTTAATAACACCATATTCAACTAATGACTCCCCTATCAATTTAACCTTTTCATGATCCTTTTTCTCTCGTAATATTTGAAATTTTATCATTTCCTCATTTCGTAATGTTCTTCTATTGAACAACCAATAAAATAGGAGCCTTCTTTTTCCATATTTTCATCCCAAAATCATTCAAAGGATTTGTAATAGCTTACAATTCATTTGAATCCATTTGAATTCCTTCTATTTGAATAAAATCAATTTCAACTAGGAATACTCCTTCACCTTCTAGTATGTTATTTGTTTGCACCAATTCATGACAAGAGGATCTCCCTACTTTAGTATCCTATTATTTTCTAAGACTAAATATATGTCACTAGGAATAGAAAGAGTGCTCAATCCAAAAAAAATACTTCTTAATTGGATGAAGTCTTTCCATGATCCATTGCTTCCACCTCCTAAAAAAATTATAGAATATCAAATTTGTTGCTCAGAATCCCTCCAGATATGTCATATTATCTATTCACAAATTTCCCCTTAGCGCGAGAGCTTACATGGATAAACCCATTTGAATATAGTCCTTTAGCATTAATTAGGTTCTTTCCTTGTCTTTGGATCGATTGTCTATAATTTAGGAGATAATTGAGGGGGTTTAGATCCCAACTTAGGAAAATTTCTTTGAAGGTGACCATATTTATGAAATACTTGGCAATGGAAAGGAAATTATTCATATTTAATATATTGAATCCAATTTTTACTACCCAATCTAATTCTAGAGAATCTATGAGAGGATTACTCAAATTAATTTCAACATACAAATGAGAAAAATAAGCTACCTTTTGATCCAAAGTTTATTGGTTTGGACCCAAGGGTTTTCCAATAATAGCTATGATAGATTGAAGAATGTCCTATCTCCAAAAATCCATTGGAATCCTAGGAAGACAAATCCAAATAGGTATCTTAGTTGGAAGCTCTTCCATTGGGTGAAAACCAACATGCCAAGGTTTAATAAATAAACCCATGTGGTTATGAAATATGGTCCTACCTCCAAAATCATGTTCTAATCTACCGTTTTGATAAAAACCATAAAAATATCTATTCACAGCTAAAGATATTCCATATCGCACATTGGGTTCATATTCATTCAATCCTAGGTATCCAAAAATGGAAAAAAAATACCCATAAAATTGTAGATTAAGGAATGCCTCAACAAGTAGAGGACATAATATGCAATAGAATTTGGATTGATCACCAACATTGGTTGATTTTTTCTCTTCTCAAGGAAACCATTAAAACTTGAAAAATTGTTCATTAGTTGCTTAGATTTGGTCTCTTTTATTGCATGTGGAAGAAAGTGAACAAATTTATCATGCCTAGAAACTGAGGGATCACCTATATTAAGAACATATTTGAACCTGAAAGGTTAGGGGGTCCCTCAAACCCCCATCCATTTACATGCAAGATGTAATGAAGGATTTTTGCAAAATAGATTGTTAGTCTAATAATGCACGCATATATTAATTAAATCCAAGTCAATAGAATGCATAGGAAAATAAAATAAAAGAACGAATAAGAAAGCTCTCACCCAATCCTTTCTTCTCCATGGCTCACTTCTATTGTACCTCCTAACTTTGCTGTGATAATGAATGCCCTCAGATTAGGTGTGAGCAAATTCTATAATGTCTAGCTCTAAACAAAGCTTTGAAGGATTTCCTATAAACTAAATGCAAATAGAAGTTAATTATAGTATGCAAGTAATCAAGAAGCGTAAAGATGATAATGAAATATTGCAATCTTAAAAGATAATAATCAGAGATGTCAAAAATGAGAACAAGATTGTCATTTTATAGAAAATGCAATCTTGAATGGACGGATTAGATGAGAGATTGAGAAATGCCCTAAAATCAATGGTTAAGATTCAAAGTGAAAACTCTCAATTAGGGTTAGGGTAAAATTCCCAAATGTGTGGACAAGATTTAATTTAAGAAATTAAATCAATGATGGAGAATAAACGTGACATTGAGATGAAATTAGTAAAAATCAAGAGATAAGAAGATGAGATTTTAGAAAATCAGTAATTTTAGCAATTACTTGATTTGTAGAAGAATATTTCCATTTTGAATTAAATTAATTCAAAATATGGATTTGTGAGATAATGAGTAATTGATTTTTGAAATTAATTACTAAAAGAAGAATCAGTTAACCATGTGACATTTTTAAATAAATTATTTTATTTAAAAAGATGTAAGTGTCACATAAAGCAATTAAATAATTAAGAATAATTATTTAATTTAGAAGAGGTAGTTAATTAATTAAATAAATTAATGAATCTATTTAATTAAGAGAAGATTTAGGAATTAGTGACATATTAAATCAATATATATTAAAATATACTTATTTAATAATCATGAGGACATTAATGATAAAGATTAATTAAATAAATGAGACTTTATTTAATTATGAGGCAACTTTGATAATTAGTGACATATTAATTTATTTATTTAATAATCATGAAGAATGGAAAATCATGAATTAATTAAATAATTATGAATTATTTAATTAGTAGTTGAAGGTGGGTTAGAAACATAATTAAAATGTCATAATTATGCTAGGACAAAAGGTGATAAAATATTGCTTGCAGGCCTTGGTCATTTTTATGTGTCTACACAAGATACCTTTCTTACTAGGGTTAGAAAGATAGAATCTCAACCCAAAAATAAAATAAAAAGAGGAGAAAAGTAATGTAGGATAAAACTAAAATTTATTCAACACTCAAATAAGATACATGCAAAACTTTGATTGAGTTGAATGTAAAGTTTTGCTTATTTGCATTCTGGGTGCCCAATTGGCCAACATAAAATTGGTACTCTTTGGATATCGAATTGATAGGGTCTGGATACAATATGAATGCTTGTTAGATGAAGAGAGATGTGTGTAATTTATATATTTTAAAGATAATTTGATGGATGAATAGATTCAATCTAGAACCTAATATCTAATCCTTGATTTGGAGGTCTAATGAGGAAATGTGGTATGTGTTGGCCTCCTATAATGATTATAACAACTAAGCCCTTGTAGCTGTGATTCAGAGATTGGAAATCTAACCTAAATATCCATTTCAATCATCATGAAGGTGCATTTAAATTTTTAACCTAGGGACATAAACTTGAAATGGGTCAACACTGTATGTGCACTAGGAATCTAAAGTAGCCATATCTATCCTACAGCTAAGAAAAACACAATGCTGAAAGTAAATCACTTGGAAGGAAATAACATAAATGTTGAACATCACCCAACAACTAGATTAAATTGAAATGCATGACATGAATGAAGATCTGAATGAACAAACATGAAACTACTCTATCTGCTTTGGCTATAGGAACAATAACAAAATGGAATTCTAGTGGCCGTAGGAACAGTCGGTACCAGATTTCTTAACTAATTACTGAACAAAAAATAACAACTAAACTAAAATAAGGTACAGGATGGAATACTCACCAAGTGGGCCCCCTTGGATAAGTATTCCCTAAAACTAAGATAGACTCAAATGCATGAACTTATAACTTCATTTTATTCAGAAGAGAAACATGAGTACAATCATCATAATTGTATTGCTGAAAAACTCAAGAGTGTGATTACATCGATTAAGCAATCTTCTAATAGAGCTCAAAAATAACATCGGAGCCCATATTTATTCAACCACCTAGCAAGGCAGTCAACTCCAGCAAATGCGGAGGAAGCCACACTAGGGAAAATGTAAAAAAGAGTAGGGGCAGCTACGCATGCACAAAACCTGCCAGGCATGATTGCCTTAACTCGAATCTGGCACAACAGTAATGCCAACGCATGATAAACAACATTTAAGATCACAACGAGGCAGTTACAATTCAACGCATGAGGAATCTCCAACCACCAAGATTCTTTAATGACCACCTTGTTGACTGATATAGCACACGTCCAACTGGCGGGGTCTTCCTGAATCATAGGTCTCAAATCATCTACATGAAAAAATTAGCATGCACAACAACTGCATATCCATAATCATCCTAAAGCAACATTCATTAATCAGATGCAAAGTTAACACAAACAATCCACATAGCATATCGATATCATTTGAAAGCTTATGAAAATAAATCCATGTCCAAGGTCTATGGTTTCAAAGAAATATTACGAAAGATCATCTTTCAAGCATCAAAGTCTTATGTAACTACAGGAAATAGTCAACAATCCTATCAATATTTAAGCCATAAACTAGACTCATCATTTCCTCCCCCCAACCTAATGTCTTGTTGGTCCTCCAACAGAGGAAGAATTGAGCTTCTATTTGGTCAAGGCCCTGAAGTTGGCAACCACAAGCTGTCCCACATCTATTTTTGTTGTATCTGAGTTAGGGTCCCAATAGAATCGTTGTTGCTTTCTAGCCTGCTCCACCTCTGTATTTCATTAACAATATCATACTTGTAAAACCTATAGTTTGGCACTGGCCACAATAGAATAGGAGGTTGGAAAATTAGTGGAAGCCAAAATTGCCCTTTTGTTCTTCCAAGCTGAATATACTTATCAATTCTTTTGAGTGCTGCAACATAGTTGTGGGTGGAATGAGGCTCTGCTTGCTTCAAATCATTAGATAGGGTATTCCATCTCTGAGATAGGTATTCCATCATAGAGTCTCCTGTGGTCCTTGCCATTTCTTCATACTCTTTGTAAATCGCCTCTCTTTCAGGCAAGATCCTACAACTATAGCTTGGCCGGTATAAGATTCAGTGCCAATCATTAAAAATATCTCTTGGACGTCTAGACTCAGCCCTAATAGGTAGGAGAATAATGGATTCAACTTGCCTGTAAGTCCTGTATTGCTTTCCTCAGCTTACTTCATTTTATATCTAGGACATGAATGCTCATAATTGGAAATCCCCAACATATAGCAATGGATTTCACTCTTGATCTTTGGTTACAAAAAAATTATGTAAATATAATTCGCACAACAAATTTTTCATTTCAGGGGAGGCAATTCGAAAAGCATTGAAAAATTCAATAAGGGTTTCAATTGAGGGGTTCAAACCCAAAACAATCTTTGCAAACTTGAAAGAAAGATGCTTTTCTTTTAAATACAGGGCATATAACCTTAGAGGAGCTCTGCATTCCAATATCTATGGCGCTAAATTTTCCATGTAATCCATCTTCTTCTTCAAAACAACAATTTCTACATTCTTATCTTTAATTTCCTTTTTCATCCTATGTTTTTCTGCTTTCCATTCTTCTTCTCTTCTCTATATTTCTTTCCATAAATTCAAAATTACCATGTTCATTGAAAAATTGAAGGGCCTGTGTACTCCTATTATTTTACTTGGTATTTGTTCTTGTTCTTGGTAGAGTACCATCTGCAGGGCTTCTTCTTGCTCAACCAATTCTGGCTACAGGGGCTCCAGGCCTTCTTTTCTCGTTTCAATCTATAGGGCCTCATATTCCTGTTCTTGCTCATGCTGCAGGAAATCTTGCTGCAAGAGTTCCTGATTTCCCTCACGCACTTGGCTTTCAGCTTTCTTTGCAATATCCGCAAGATCAACTAGTGTTAAATTTGTTGTTTCTTCAAACACATCCTTTTCTTTAACATTTACATGCTCCATTGGAGCGGCTGTTTCCTCCCATGATGTTTTCCCACACCTAGGGCTTTTCTCGAGAGGTACCCCAATGACTGGCCCATCTAACTGATTTTCTGGGAGGGTTTCTTCATTTTTCCATTGCTGTAGGAGGAATAGTGTCAACTTTCCGTTTCTTGGAGCTTGGCATTTATTTTTCTTTCATTTTCTTCTCAACTTTTCCTTCCTTCAGCTCTGCCTTCCTCTTCTGTGCCCTGGTTTTCATCAGGGTTCCAATAGGGACATCATCCTCAGAATTAGGAGAGGAGCTCTCTTTATCAGAATGCTTTGCTTCAGCAGAACTAATCTCAATAGCTTGTGTGGCTGTAGGAGGGTTCCCACTAGGCCCTACGTTAGAAGTCGAGGTATCAACAGTGGTCCCAACATTGCTCCTTCTTCTCCCAACCCTATGAGGTTGAGGAAAAACCCTAGCTCACAAATTTTCTGGTCTGATTTGATCAATTCTTAAAAATTCTTCCCAAGAAATATTGGACACATCATGCAAAGATTTTTCAGCTAATAATTTAATTAGGCAATGGTGGGAAACAAAATTGTCCCTACCTTTTTGAGTTTTTTCTGCCATGATTGAAATAAGGTGATACAACATGTTGGGCACATTCATTCTCCTTCTGTGCCTCATGTGGTTCAGAAGCTTAAAGTGTACGGAATGCAAATTCAACTGGCGGCCTTCGCAAGTGATATACTTGACAACGTAGACAACTACATGCCTCCATAGGTCAGGCAAAGAGGTCCTCTTCACTCCTTGTTTGTCTATGCTCAATGAAGGATCATTAGGTTCTGTAAACTTAGCCCTAGCCGACTTGGCATCTCTGGCTGTAGGGTACTGTTCACCATTAGCAGGCAACCCTGTGACTTCTGCAATTCTTTCCTCTATAGCTATAACTTCTAATCCTTTTGCTATGGCCTTTTCCTCACACAATGTTTGAGCGAATTCTAATGCAATACTTTCATCAAAACCATTGAGATTTAAGAAATAGTCTATCCAACCAAAGTTTGTAAATTCAGATAGGCAAGGTGCATCCTCCAATAAAACATCATGAACTGTGGGTTAGTTTTGAATGAACCCACCTCCCATTGTTGGCAATGAAAAATTTATTCTGCAAAGATCTTCTTCTTGCAATTCTTGTTTGGAAACCAAAATTTTCCTTCCTGCAACTCCATTGAATTTCCAATGCTAGTGTCACTTGAATTTTGCCTTTTGGTTTAGCATTGTGACAAGAACAATTAAGGAAAAAAAGGAGTAATAAATGTAGGCTATGATTAAGGAAAATGGCAGTGAAGGATTTGCATTTCGCACATACGAGCCATCATTTCATAATTCAAATTGGCTTAATCACTTAAATCTTGCTGACATGAATCAGTACGGATAGACATGCATACATGGCATTGACATGTTCCCCCCCCAACCTAAATTTGCATATGTGTCCTCACATGTGAGGTGAAAGCATGATTTGACATGCGCAAGAAATGATGACATGCTATGGAAAATGTTCACATTAATTTACAACAATTAAATAAATGCACTAGAAGAAAATTAAGATATAACAATTAATGCACACATACTTGAATTCGTGGAAGATCATGGAGAAAGTACCGGTCATTTTCAAGAAATTTTATGAGCAATGAATGAAAGCGAAGTGGAATGAGGTGGAAGAGAGAGAAAGGTGGAACGAATGGGCGGATGGGTGAAGAAGTGGACCCCCACAAAGTGGGAATCTTTATTATGAGAAGTGACATACCTTAATTATCTGGAAGAAGGGACACTAGGTCCATTGCCTTTGGCTGCAGGAACTTCGGGTGCTGCATGCTGAGTGATTTTTTCTACAAGAACTCTTCTTTAGAAGTTGGCTTGTGATACAATATTAGGCGATGACCATTCACTAGCAACTTAAACCTGATAGGATCAATGGTAGTAAGTTGAAAAACTCCATTTGAAAATACTTCAGCCACCTCATAAGGTCTGAGCCATCTTGTCTGTAATTTTCTTGCATTATCTTGACATCTTGAGTCATAGAGTAGTGCCCAATCTCTAGGCTGAAACCTCTTGTCCTTGATGAAATTATCATGCCATCTTATTCTATGATTCTGTACTATATCTGTGTGATGCAAGGTTTCCTTCCTCATCTCATCCAAATAATTCAACTACATGATTCTATCTCTTTGTGCTTTAGAAATATCTATTCCCAATTCTACTGTAGTTTTGAGAGTCTTATGTTCAAATTCAATGGGCATCATGGCTAACTTTCCATACAACAACTCAAATGGAGTGAATCTTGTAGTTGTTTTCCAATTGGTTCTATAAGATCAAATAGCTTCTAGTAGCCTACTTGCCCAATCCTTTTTATGGATAGCCTCTATTTTGGTTAGAATGACTTCAATTTTTCTATTAGTCACGTCAACTTGGCCATTGGCCTAGGGGTGATAAGAAGTAGACTTCCTATGCCTAATGTTGTACTCATTGACTAGTGATGTAACAAGGGTAGAAGTGAATTGAGTCCCTTGATTAGTCACTATTTCTCTTGGAACCCCATACCGTGTGAAAATTTCCTCATACAATTTTTTGCAACCTTAGTATCTCTTGCATGCTTCATTTGTTTAACTTCTACCCATTTAGTTACATAATCAGTGCATACTAAAATATAGGATTTAACTTTTGATGGAGGATCAATGGGTCCTACGAAATCCAATCCCCACTTATCAAATGGACTTATTACTACTTGGGGGAAAAGTGGCATTATATCAGATTTTGTTGGTCGACCCATTCTTTGGCATTTGTCACACTTCCTTGTATCTCTCCTTGCATCTTTGTGAAGTGTGGGCCAGTAATATCATGTGTTCAAAATATTCATTGTTGTTCTCTTGGCTGCAAAATTTCCTCCACAAGGTTCATTGTGACATGCATGAAAAATATCAAATGTCTCATCTTCCCTCACACATCTTCTCATATCCTGGTTAGGTCCAGTGTATACCAAACATCCAACAATCCTTGAAAAAGGGAAATATTTCTCAATGAGTACTCTCCTCTGCTCTAGAGAGAAGTGAGGAGGGACTCTCCTTGTGACCAGAAAATTAGCTATATCAGCATACCAGTGTGTCTGCACACTGATGGAAAATAAGTGCTCATCAGGGAAATAATCATCTATGACTTGGTTGTCTTCTGATGTGGTCAGCCTTGAAATAAAATCTGCAACAACATTGGCTTTCCCTGGTTTATCCATAATGGTTATGTCAAACTCCTACATCAACAGTAACCATCTTGCTAACCTTCCTGAAATGGGAGGTTTATTCATAAGGTATCTAATGGTTGCATGATCGGTGTGCACAAAGATTTGGTAGCTGGTTATGTAATGTCTGAATTTGTTTAAAGCATAGATCACTGCTAACATTTATTTTTTTGTCACTGTATAGTTGAATTCAACTTCTTACAATTTTTTGTTGACAAAGTAAATGGTGTTTTCAATAGCTTCTTCTTTCTGTCCTAGGACTGCTCCTATAGAATAGTCTGATGCATCTGTATGGATGTGAAAATGAATCTCCCAATTGGGTCCCTTGAGTATAGGAGCATGAGTTAAAGGTACTTTCAAGTCAAAAAATGTGTTGTCACAACCTTTTGTCCATTGAAACTCAACATATTTAGTGAGGAGGGTATACAATGGTGCTGCCATTTTGATGAAGTCCTTGATGAACCTCATGTAAGAACCTGCATGTCTTAAGAAACTCTTGACATATTTTTGTTTTGTAAGAATAGGTAGATTGGTAATTATCTCAATTTTTGCAGGATCTACTTGAATTCCTTTGTGAGAGATGTAGTGGCCAAGAACTACACCTTCCTGCATAATCATGAAGCACTTCTCACTATTTAAAGATACATTGTAGTCTTCAAATATTTGTAGGAATCTCTTAATATTCTCCATTGCTTCATTGAAATCATCACCATAAGTAGTGAAATCATCCATATAAATCTCCATGCAATCATGAGAAATGCCTAAAATTATGCTAATGACTGCCCTTTGAAAAGTTGTTGATGCATTGCATAAGCCAAATGGAAGTACAAAGTAGGCATAGGTTCCCCATGGACAGGTAAAGGTGGTCTTCTCTTGGTCCTCTGGTGCAATTTGGATATGGTTATAGCCACTAAATCCATCTAGAAAAGAAAATTACTGCTTTCTTGCAAGTGAGTCCAGAACTTGATCTATGAACAACAAGGGAAAATGTTATTTTTTGGTGGCAGAGTTAAGTTCCCTGTAATCAATACAAACTCACCACTTCCCTCCTTTTTTGGGAACAATCACCAATGGGGGCACCCACTGGCTATCTGAAATGGGGTAGACAAATCCAACATAAAGCAATTTTTGTAGTTCTCCTTTTACAATTTCTCTCAATGTAGGGTTAATTCTTCTTTGGGGTTGTCTTACTAGTGTACAATCATCTCTGATATATATACTGTGAGTGCAAAGTTTAGGATCCAATCCTTTCATATCATGATAATCCCATGAAAATGCATTTTGGTGGGCCTTCAAAAAGTTTTCCAATGACAACTGTTGTTCTTCACTCAGTTTATTGTTGATATTCAGATATTTCCCTTCGGACACTTGCACTTGTGTAGTTAACTCAATCATATCTACTCCACTAATGCTTGGTGCTTTAAGTTCATGTTGCAGTAATGCGTGGAACATACCTATTGCTGTAGGAAGGTTAGCTATAGGAAAGGCATCTACAGGACAAGCGGTTGCAGGATGAGTGGCTGCAGGAAGAGCGAGCATGAGTGTTTTCACTATATCAAAAAAATGAGAGGATGATGCTTCCTCTACCATGTAATGGTTCTGAAGTATGTTAGAAAATAATTCATCTTCATCTTGAATCTACAGAAAAGGATTTCTGCTGGACATCAAAAGTTGTGCTATAGAATTAACTTCCTCGACTTCTTCACCAACATGGGGCCATATTGAATCATCCTTAGCATGGGATGGCTGAGCAGGAGGGTAGAGAACAAGATTTTTGGTGCTCTTCCTGTCTAAAATGGTCATGTCTCCTGTTCGAAATCTAATATAAGAATTTTCTATTGCTAACCACAGTCTTCCAAGAATGATGGGGTACCCACCTAATGTGGCTTTGGGAGAAAGAATCACAAAATCTGTTGGGTACTCCCAAGAGTCTAGAGTTACTACTAGATCTTCCACTATACCATCAGGCGTAACATTAGAACTGTCAGCAAGCTGTAGGATAGTAGGGGTAGGTCTCATGCTTACAATATTTAGTTGTTGCAGGATGTCCTTGGTCATAACATTTATTTCTACTCCTAAATCAATTAGAGCATTCTTTATTTGCATCCCATTTATAAAAACTCCTACCACAAGACTCCCCGGGTCATTCTACTTGGGAACAGTTACTTTCCCAAGCATGATGTCAACAAGTTGTCCCACCACATGAACTATAGTGGGGCCTTTCTTTTTCCTACCTGGATTCTTAAGGCATGCTTCTTTGATGGATTTTCTGTATATGGGAACATCTTTGATGTCCTAAAATAGAGGTATTTGGACACATATATGCTTTAGCTGATCTAAAATGTCAAAATTTGTGTCCTCCTTTTCTTCTTTTTGCTTCACAGTTTCCAATCTCTGGGGAAATGGTGGTTTAGGATCAGTCTGCTTGGTTGGGACTAGTTCAAGATTTGTAGGTGCACTTGGTTGAACAGGGACATTCAGAGGATCCTCCTCTTCCACAGGAAGCTCAGTGATAATAGGTGTGGAAGGAGCTGGAAAAGTGGTTCCTGAATGCAAACAAATGTCACTTACACTCACAACATATGCAGGGAATTGATTTGGATCAACAAAGTATACTGGCTGCTGCTGTGGTTTATTATTTGGGTTAGGTGTGGGCTGGGCTGGTAGTTGAGTAGGTTTAGGCACATTTGAACTTGGATTAGTAGGAGGAGGCATTATAGCAGGTTGTTGGGGCTAAGAAGGTGGCTACATGTAATTGGTTGTCTGGCTTGGCCATTGCTGTCCTCCCCCCCATTGAGATGTTTGCTGCTATTTTCTTGGAGGTGGTTGCTGCCAATTCCCTTGAGGTTGCTGCCATTGGGGTGGAGAGTTTTGGTGATTGGGCCAGAAATTTGGAGGGTTATTCCAAGGTTGTGGTGGATATGGGGGTTTCCAGTGATTACTAGATGAATAAGAATTGAAATATGGCCTAGCTAAAGATAGTGGATCTAGTGGCATACCCTATCTTGGAGCCCATGGCCTCCTCTATGCAACATAGTAGACTTGATCTTCTTATCCCTGGATTGGCATGAAATCGGGTGCCATCTTCTTGCATCTACAATCCTTCTTCTTTTATCTGCAATGAGAGCAATATTCTGCCAACATTGCCTCTGCCTCCTCTTGTTTCTTCCTGGCTTGGAGTGAATCCAACTGAGTAGCCAGATTGTTTATGATGTCTTGCTTGAAATCTACCACTAAGTGAGTGATCTCCATCCTTGAAAATCCATTGGTGGATGACTTACCCATAGAATATTGGCAAGCTCTCCCCTTCTTTGAGGCTACCCTAGAATAATTATGACATATTTTCTTGATATCCTCCCAACGAGCTTGAGTGATATATCCTCCTATCAGGTCCAAGGCATCTGTACAACCATCATTAATTCCTCTCAAGAAAAGTAACTTCTATGATTCTTCATTGAGTGTATGGTGTGGAGATTTTTGTAGGCAAAACATAAACCTTGAAATGGAATCTTCCAGGCTCTCATCTTCCTTTTCCTACATCTTGAAAATATCATCTCCTCTCATGTCACTGCCCCTGCAATACTCTTTGTATTTCTCTAGGAATTTTGTCTTCATGTCCTCCCAAGTCTCCATAGTATCTCTGCCTAGGCTCATGAACCATATTAATGCAGCTTCCTTCAAGGTGACAGGGAATAGATTAAGCCTATGGGCATCAATGGTATAGTCATAACTTATGTAGATGGTATCAAACTCAAACAAGAATGTATCAAGATCTTCTATGACAAGTCCATAGAACTTAGGAAGAACTGAAGCAGGGATATTTTTGAGGTTGTCTACTTCATTTTGATGAGCAATGGGGAAAGGAAAAGCTGGTTGGTTAGCTCTGTTAAGTCTATTTCCATTTGCATCACCCATGCCTGCTTGATGAAATTCCAAAGCAAAGGGTTCTTCAACCAGATTTTGATCTTCAAGAGAAACTTCAGAACTAGTCAGACCAGGAAATGTATCAGAAAAGGGTTATGGCTCTTCTTCTTCTTTGTTTTTGGGTAGGTTCTGATACTCAACTATCTGGAATAGATCAAGATTGTTAGGAAGGAATCTCCCATGAGCATCTCTTCTTCTTTCTCTATGCATACAGTATCAACTCACTATCAACCAACTCACACAAAGAATTGGTAAAAGAATAGGGGGTTCATAACTCTTCTAATAAGGGGTACACTAAGAACAACTCCAGAAATACTACAACGAAAAAAACTATCAATGAATCCAAAGAACTACCTAGTTTGACACCATCCCCGACAACGGCGCCAAAAATGTTGGCCTCCTATAATGATTTTAACAACTAAGCCCTTGCAGCTGTGATTCAGAGATTGGACATCTAACCTAAATAGCCATTTCAATCATCATGAAGGTGCATTTAAATTGTCAACCCACGGACGTAAACTTGAAATGGGTCAGCACTGTATGTGCACTAGGAATCCAAAGTAGCCATATCTATCCTATAGCTAAGAAAAACACAATGCTGAAAGTAAATTGCTTGGAAGGAAATAACATAAATGTTGAACATCATCCAACAACTAGATTAAACTGAAATGCATGAAAAAAATGAACATCTGAATGAACAAACATGAAACTACTTTGTCTGCTTTGGTTGCAGGAACAGTCACAAAATGGAATTCTAGTGGCTACAGGAACAGTCGGTGCCAGATTTCTTAACTAATTACTGAACACAAACAACAACTAAACTAAAATCAGGTACGGGATAAAATACTCACCAAGTGGCCCCCCTTGGATAAGTATTCCCTAAAACTAAGATAGACTCAATGCATGAACTTATAACTTCATTTTATTCAGAAGAGAAACATGAGTACAATCATCATAACTATATTGCTGAAAAACTCAAGAGTGTGATTACATCGATTAAGCAATCTTCTAACCGAGCTCAGAAAGAACATTAGAGCCCATATTTATTTAGACACCTAGCAAGGTGATCAACTCCAACAAACACGAAGGACGCTACATTAGGGAAAACACAAAAAAGAGCAGGGGCAACTACGCATGCACAAAACCTGTCAAGCACGATTTGCTTAACTCAAATTTGGGACAACAGTAATGCCAGTGCATGCTCAACAATATTTAAGATCACAATGAGGCGGTTACAATCTGATGCATGAGGAATCTCTAGCCGCCAAGAGTCTTTAATGACCACCTTGTTGACCGATATAACACACGTCCAGCTGGCGGGGTCTTCTTGAATCACAGGTCTCAAATCATCTGCATGACAATGTTAACATGCACAACAACTGCATATCCATAATCATCCTAAAACAACATTCATTAATCGCATGCAAATTTAACACAAACAGTCCACATAGCATATCGATATCATTTGAAAGCTTATGAAAATAAATCCATGTTCAAGGTCTATGGTTTCAAAGAAATATTATGAAAGATTATCTTTCAAGCATCAAAGTATTATGTAACTGTAGGAAATAGTCAACAATCCTATCAATATTTAAGCCATAAACTAGACTCATCAACATGCATAGAAGAGTTATACATTATTTTGATTTTATTAAAAACAATTCTAATTTCTCAACCCAATGTGATAAGGGAGTTAACAAATCTAATTGATTAGTCAATTGCCTATATGGAGGAATTAACTAATAGCATGAGAGAATCTAGGAGAGTGGACTATTTCATGAAATAATTAACTAATTGCATGGATTAGTGAAGTGGATTTGATTGATGAGTGGGATTGGGAGTAAATTTGAGTGGGCTGATTAGACTAAGTGGTCAACTAGATGAGGTGGAATCGATCAACTTAATAATTAATTAATTGAATTATTGTTGTGCATGAGGTGGAAATTAATATTAAATTAATTTATTAATAGATAATTTTTCGATAAATAATTAATTAAATGGATAAATATGTGGATAATTATGAATAATTAATTAATTGAATAGATGGATAATATAGCCAGATTTAATTAATTAACTTAAGAATTATTTAACGAAATTATAAAACATTAGGATTCCTGGGTGACAAGGTGATGATGTGAGTGTACTAAGTGATGAACATGTAAATTCAATGATGATTGGATAAAACCAAGACCTACGTGAAAAGACAATTAGATGATAAAGCTTAGGAAATGAATAAATCAACCAGGTGATGATTGGAAAAAATGGATGAATTAGGTGATGTGATAGGATGAAATAGATAATTAGGTGAAGACAACATTTCTTAGGTTCCTACAATAAACTAAATTAGTAGTTATACATTTCATTATTTTATATCATTTTAAAATTTCAAACATAAACATCAATTTTAGGTGGTCTAATTTGAAAAAAGTATTTGTTTTGGTCATTTCTTCTATAAAATGTGATAGTTCTGAAACAAATAGAAATATTTTGTAAAGACAAAATATTTTTCAAAGTTAGTGGAGATCTAAGATTGTATTCAAGAATATGGCTTAATTAAGGATGTGTTGACTCTTCATTATAAAATCTAGAATATTATAAAAGATTGAACTTTGGGAGAAAATTATGTGGCAATAAATATTTTGTGATAAATAGTTAGAAGTAGGGGATATGAATTTTTCTTTTTTTCATCACTTTTTTTTGGCACATAAATTATTATATTTTTTTAAAAGATTCAATAAGAGGATGTGTTTAGGATTGAATCCATTCAATATGAAATTATAATTGTTTCTCATTTTTGTGAGTTGTTCAAAGCCCCCTTTACACTTTTTATTAATAATAGACACATCATTTTGAACTGTATTCCTAGATTTATATCTGGGCTCATAATAATTCCTTCCCCAATGGTCCTATTTCCATGGATAAACTAGAGAAGGTTGTTTTTATGATGAAAAGAATAAAAATACATCCATATGGTTTTCGTCTTGAGTTATTTCAAGATTTTTGGGATATTATCAAAGATGAAACTTTGGAGGATTATGAGGAATTTCTCACTACATCAAAATAAATGTTAAAAACCCTTAACAACTATTATCTAGCTCTAGTTCCTAAAAAGATCATGCTTTGAATTTTTGGACATTTGACCCATAAATCTTTATAATAATATTTATATTTTTTCTAAAACTATTGTTGAGAGGTTGAAACACTTTCCTTCTATCATTTTTGTAGAATAGGGGGATTTATTCATGGTTTCCAAATCATTGATGGTATTGCTATTATTTGGGAAGTCATTCACTCTATGCATGTTAATAAGAAATTTTTTATGTTCATGAAACTTGATCTTTTAAAGGCTTATGATAGGGTCTACTAGAAAATTTTGGAAGATATCTTAGGTGCCTTTGGTTTTGATGATAATTAGATTCAATGGGTCATGACATGTTGTACCTCTTTTTTTATGATTATAGATGGATCTCTTGTTATTTTTTACTCTGAAAGAGGTCTACACTAGACCGATCCTCTCTTCATATCTCCTTTTCAATTTGGCAGGACTTGGTAGGTTTTTAAAACACCTTAAATTTTGGTTTCATATTGTGTTGGGTATGGATCCGCTTTCCTATCTTCAACTTGTGGATGTTACTTCTTTGATGGGTAATGCCACTCTTGAGAAAGTTATTTATTTTAGGTGATCTCTTGAATTTTATATCTAGTCAACTCTTGAATGAATATAAGTCTCATGTTTTTTTTTTCCATATTGACCTTCATCTTCACAAACAAATTATTAATATTCTTTATTTTCAAGTTCCTTCTCCTTCTTTCAAATATTTGGGTATCCCTATATTTACTACTTGTTTTTGGAAAAATACTGGAATGTTATGTTGGATATTTCTTAGTGATTTAATTAATTTACCATTTTCCCTCAAGGATGGTGTTGTGTGGTTTGGAAGCTACGCAGGCTAGGGCTCATGTGCCCTAGCTGCATGAGTTTCTTCTGAGTGCTCAACCTTTTGGCTTGTCACATTGTCATTGGAGTTAAGCTTTGTGGTGCAGGTGGAAGGGGGGAAGATTGTTGGTGTGGGGGCATGGACTTTCTTAGGGGAGGGTTCTCCTTTTTTGTAGTGTAGGCTAGCTTCTGTTTCTTTGTTTTAGCTGTACGGTTGGTGCTTGGTTAAGATGAGGGGGGGAGGTATAAGGGTTTAGCATAGCTTTGCTTTGTGTTTATTTTTTTGTTTCGGCTATGGATGTTGGTGAAGCTTTAAACTTCAAACCCTACATGGATTTCCATGTGTCTCTTGGTGTGAATTCACCATCTACCTCAATGAGGGTTGCTGAAAATAACCTATTGTTCAATGATTTGGGGGTAGGAGGGTTTGCTCTGTCTAGTGGCCCTCGAATCCTAAAATTATTAGTTGTTTGGAGAGAAGCAAAGATAGGTCAGTGTTGGTGATTCAACCCGAATCAATAGTTGAGGATGTTGAATATTTTATAAATCATTCCTTGATATGAAAATTCATGGGAATGTGTGTCTCACTACCATTCTAGAGTCGTGGGATCAAGAGATTTGGTGTTCAAAGGGAAAATTTGAAGTAATATTGCTAGCTAATAGTTATTTTATGGTCATTTTCAACTACATGGTCGATCACAATAGAGTTTTTGAAGGGGGGCCTTATTTCCACAACCAGATTGGCTTATTCATTAAGCCTTGGCACATAGGCTTTAACCCATCTGGGGAGCTTCTGAATTGGGTTCCTATGTGGGTGCACATCCCTTGGTTCCCTATGAAATATTGGTGGAATGACATCTTGTAAATGGTCGATTTGCTTCCAGGGAACTTGTGGGCCCCTCCCAGCAAACTCAAGATAGAAAGGTATGTGACTTTTTCTCACATTTGTGTTGAGATTGGTTTGAGTAATTCTCTTCTAGATTCATTGGAAATTCATGTGGGTACATCTTCTTGGATACAAAAACTTGGCTATGAGACTCTTCCTTTCCGGTGTCGGTTGTGCCATGATTATGGTCATTTTCAGCGAAGGTTCCCTAAGTCCAAATCTTCTGAGTCTCAACCTAATCATCCTCCTCGCAACCCCCCCAAGATTGATAAGGGCAAGGATCCTATTTCGAGTGTAATTGCTGATAATGAGGGTTTCATTCCTAGTAAGCCTCATAACAGGAACCACAGACATAAGAGAACTTTTAAGGAGAGGCAAGAAGGGGATAAATTTAATTGCTTTGAGGTTTTGGATGACCTTAGCCAACAAGAGGTGAATCTAGGGATGATGGCTCTAGATCAAGGTGTTTTATAGGTGGTGCAAGAGGGTAATGTTTTTGTTAATCCTTTGAATATTCTAGATGTTGGCTTATCCAAAATGGATACAGATCATGTTCTGGTAGGCTCTTTTATCCCTGAGGCACCTGTTGATATGGAAAAGATAGAGGTGGAAAACTCTCAGCTGTTGAAGAAGATGGTCCCTAACTTGAATAAAGGTAACAAGGCCTCTCCTTCTTTGGGGCTTCATCAAAAAAATATCAAGAAAGGGGCTCCAAAGAAGGCCTCTAAGCCCGAAAGGAAGAAGGATTTGGAGAAAATTAAGATGATGGGAGAGACGTTGGTGGAGTCAGGATCTGTTAAGGCTCTTGACTCACATTTTCCAAACCCTTAGAAATTATTGTTCTCTCATGGAATGTAAGGGGTTTGAATAGTGGCCCTCAAAAAAAGTTGTTCATGACTTGGTGAGAAATCATTCTCTTGATGTGATTTTCTAATAGGAAACTAAGTTGTCTATTGAGAATATGTGTGGTGTTGTGCCTAAGATTTGAGGGTTGGGGCAATTTGAGTGCATTGGTGCCCAAGGAAATTCTTTGGAATTGGATTGTTTATGGAATCCATTAAAGATTTACCCTCTTTGGTGGATGTCCTATAAGTTTTCTATTTTTGTGGTTGCTTCAAGCTTATTGTTCTTCTCTCCAATATCTATGTTACTATGGATTTTCTTGGTTAGCAGCGCCTGTGGTCTCACATTCAGTTTATTTGGAGTTCTGCTCTGCTTTATCATTGGATTATTACATGTGATTTCAAGGCTATTATGGAAGGGGAGAAATTTTGAGGTTGGAGCCTTCGACTATTCTTCTTTGGGATAATATTTCTACCTTGAAACTTGTTGATATTAAGCCTAGTAATGGTCAGTTTAATTGGAACAATAAGAGATTAGGGGAGGTTGGTGTTGCTAAGAGGCTCGATAGGTTCCTCATTTCATGTTTCTAGATTGGTGGATCTTGGTCTATTTTTTTTAGAGATTATGGATTGGAGGGGTTCAGATCATTGGCTTATTAAGCTAACTACTTCTTTTGCTCACATTGCTCATTCTCCCTCTTTCAAGTTTCAACTTATATGGCTACATGATACGTCTCTACAATATTTTGTTTCTAATTGGTGGCTTTTGGGTAGACCTACTTTTGGTACTGCTATGTATTCTTTTTCCAAACAACTGTAGTATGTGAAGTACCAACTCAAAAGGTTGAATAGGCAGTGTTTTGGCAACATATTCTAGGATAAGGTTGCTAATCAATTTGGTTTGGATGCTATCAGGTCTAGGATATTGGGGAGTGTGACCTTTCTGAGGAGTCTCTCAAGGAGGAGGTGAGGGATTTGAAAGTGTTGGAGGAATGTGAGTTGCATGAGGATATTTACTAGAAATAAAAGGCTCGGGTTGAATGGCTTTAGGAGGGGGATAAAAACATTGCCTTTTTCTTCAACTCTGTGAAGGCCAAGAGAAATGGTAATTCGATCCCTTTTATGTTGAATGGCAAGGGTGAGTATTTGTCCTCTTTGGGAGACATCTCTAGAGAAGCTATGGAGTACTTTGCTTCCTTGTTTAGGGAAGACTCTCCAGATGTGTTGGATGAAGAAAGTCATGTTATTTCTTGTATCGCCTCTTTAGTTTCAGAGGAAATGAATGAGAATATTTTGAGTTACATTTCCCTAGAGGAATTGGAAGCTACCATCTTTCAAATGAAGAAAGGGAAAACCCCTAGGCCTAATGGCTTTTCAATTGATTTTTCCTAGTAATTTTGGGACATTATAGACCTATACTTATTAGAAGTGGTTCATGAATCCCAAAGGAACAAGCAGATGTTGAGGGCTATGAATTCCAATTTCCTTGCTCTCATCCCAAAATGTGAATGGGTGGATAGGCTGAGTTTGTTTAGGCCCATTGCTCTCTGTAATGTGGTCTATAAAATTATTTCTAAGTTGATTGCTAAGAGCTTGAAGCAGTGGATTAGCATGCTCATTTCTAAGGAACATGGAGGCTTTATGGTGGATAGGAAAATCTTGGATGGTTTGGTCATTTCAACTGAAGTGATTTAGTCCATGAAATCCTCTAAAGAAAAAGCTATGTTCATTAAGTTGGATATGGCAAAGGAATATGACAAAGTTAAGTGGTCCTTTTCACACAAAGTGCTTACTACTTTTGGTTTCACTGAGTGGATTTTGTGGGTTATGAGTTATGTCATGACCACTTATTTTTTGGTTTTGATCAATGGGGAACCTACTTCCTTATTTGGGGCTTCTAGAGGTCTTTGAAAAGGGGATCCTCTTTCTCCATAATTATTCATTCTTTTGGCTGAGGGTTTGGGGAGATTTATTAAGAGCAATATGGTGTAGGGTCTTATCCAAGGTTGGGTCTAGGGAAACAATTTACCTCCTCAACCACATATACAATTTGTTGATGATACCACTTTGATGGGCATGGCCAAGGTCAGAGAGGCCACTAATTAGCACAAGGTTTTGGACATCTATCTTGCTGCTTCTGGAAAGATGATTAATGAGGGTAAATCCTAATTTTTTTTTTAATACTCTGAGGCTCATTCAACAATGGATGGCTTGTATTTTGAGATTTCAGATTGGTTCTTTTCCTTTGAATTATTTAGAATTCCTATCTCTACTGGTACCCTTCTTAGGGGCTCTTGGTAGAATATTATTGATAAGTTTCATGCGAAGGTGAATCATTGGACTCACAGATGGCTCTCTTTCGTTGGTTGGGTTCAACTTCTTAAGTCGGTGATTCAAGCTCTTCCCAATTATAGGTGTATTCTCTAGGTGGCTCCCATTAGATTTATTAAGGATTTGGACTCTTTGGATAGGAAATTTCTATAGGCTAGCTACTTGTCGTCTTCTAAGTGGAGTCTTATGAAGCGAGATATTGTTTGTAGGCCAAAACAGTTTGGTGGTCACAGGTTGCAGAATCCCACTATGGCTTGTTTGGAATTGTTTGCCAAGATTTTTTGGAGATGGTGTTTGGAACATGATCATGTCTAGGCCAGGATTATTTCTCACAAATATTTAAGTGGGGTACCGAAGGAGGAGGTCCCTTGATACCCACTTGTGGGGAAAGACTATGATTTGGGAAACACTTAAAAAAGGTGCTAAGTTGATCAAGGAGGGATTATTTTGGATTTGTAATAGGGGGTCCGATGCTCTCTTCTAGTTTGACTCCTGGGATGGGTTTTCCCCTATCATGAGTATGCATCCTAATTTGTAGTCTCTTTTTCATTGTTTCTTGGAGGCTGGTTGGTCTCAAGTAGAAGATTTCAAGACTTCTTATCTCTGTGGATAGGTGGAGGTGTCTATATGGTAGGTTCCTAGTGAGTGGCCTATGGCTGGCTTGGAGGATTATGTTCAGCTTCATAATATTCTAGCAAGTAGATAATGCATCTCTCTTAGGGATAGGGATATTTTGGTTTGGAGTCCGGATCCTACGGGGGATTTTACAGTGGCTAGTGGGTATTAGGAGTTAATTGCTCAAAAATATATATGGTGGGTTGCAAGTTCCTTGGTGGAAAAATGTTTGGAATAAGTTCTCCTAGCCCAAGTGTAATTGTTTCCTCTGGACCTTAGCTTGGAACAAATGTTTGAATTTGGAAAATTGACAGGTTGTCGTAAGGTCCTAACACTTTAATTAAAAATATGTCAATTATATCGATCGGGTAGTGTCCAAAGGCTGTATACAATAGGGGATATTTTGGCCATCTCTCTTAGTAAGATTTTCTAAATTTTTGAAATGATTAAAAAAAAAATTAAACTAGAAAACACGAAATTGTTTAAGCTAGAAAGCATTCAAATTCCTATTCTAGGAAGCATGTAAATTATCTAAGAATCAACACTTGCAGTTAAATTATGAAATTTAAGCAAAGTTGACTAACTACGAACTAAAAGTACACCTAACAAAACAACCTGTAATTAACAATGGTTTTTATGAATAGAGTGGGTGCTCTGAATTTTTCAAGTAAATAGAACTTAAATATCATAAACTTAAAACCATGACCTGTAAGAACAAATGATAGAGCTCAACAAAAAGTAACGTTCATTTAAACATAACATGCATAGAATGGAAATAAAAATATTAACAATAAAAATACTTATCTACTCTATGAGATCCCTCGAGTGGCCAGCTCTTGGGCATTCCTACGATTAGCTCAAATCACAGGTGACACTTTCGTAATTTCAAAGTAAATCCATTCATAGAACTTCCATTACTCAGAACAAATTACTCAGAATAATACTAGCAATATTCATTCATTCGTATCATAAAATTGTAACAACACAAAGAACATAGCTAAATAGTATTCAGAATATATCATAACAACATACCCTTGTTTTTGGTAGTTACACATATATATACTATACTACTACAAAATCCTAATTTTTAGATGGCGAGATAATACCATTGAAAAAGTCTTAAAAAATAGATTACAAATAATTGATGTTCATGACATAGAAAATAATAAAGGCTCTGAGTGGATCCATAAATTCTTTAATAGAAAATTAATAAAATGATTTAAAAGAAGTCTTTCCACTATGCATGCCTAAATTTTTGGCACCCAAACTTCCGGTGCTCTAACTTGAACCGCTTGAAGTCTACTCCTTTCATAGGCCTTGGATAAGTCTTTCACAATTACTCAAAGTCTATATCATTATATCAATATTAGTTAGCTAATTCCAATCAATTTGAGAAATAAAGATTTATACACCATTTTATAAAAAGTAGACAATTATTACTTCTAAAAATAAACAAATTGGCATGGCTGAGGTGGTTGGCAAGAACAAAGAAGGTTATTTAGCTCATCACAAGAATGAGGTTGTTTATACCTCATCAAAAATCTTTGGAATTGGGGATTCCGAGGCCCATCTGTTTGTGTTCTTTGTGGATGCAGTGAGGTGGACTCAAATCACTTGTTCTTTCAGTGTCCTCTTTCTATGCTTATTTGTAATTTTTGGTGGGGGAATTTGGAGACATCCTTGTGTACATGCTTCTTCTCTTGTTGAATTTTTGAATAGCCTTGGGAGACCTCCAACGCAAGCCTCTTTCCTCCATATTGTATGGTGCATTGTCCCTACTTTCATCCTTTGACAAATTTGGCTAGAAAGGAATCACATGATTTTTTGTGGGGACAAGCTAATGGTTTAACAGGTTTGACAAAAAAATGTTTGTATGATTTGGGAGACTATGAATGCCAAATGTGAAGTGGTTTTTCCTTTGGTAAGGAATGATAATGAGATTGGTAGTAGATTGGGCTTGCATGGTTTGGCCTACAAATCTTTTTGTGTCCGAAGAGGTAGGCATGCTAAAAAGGTTTAGAGAGTTGGGAGTTGGTCTCCTCCTCCGGTGGGTGTTTTGAAGATCAACACTAATGAATCTTCTAGGGGTAACCCTAGACCTACTGGGATTGGTGGGGCTGAGAGGGATAGCTCCAATTTTGTTATTTTCTTATTTTTCATACATAAAGGTCAGCAAACCAACAATATTATGGAGGGGATAGTGATTCTTTGGGCTATTGAACATGCCTATGCTCTTGGCTAGTACAAAATTATCTATGAATCTGACTCTCAGATCATTATTAAATTTTTCACTAGCAGAATTCAGAGGGGATCAATTGGAAACTTTCTTTGGTTGTTTGACATATTTGGTGATTGTGCTCTATGCTAGAGATGGTGTCTTTTAATCACATCCCTAAAATAGAATAGGGTTGTTGACTGTTTGGCTAAATGGGCTTCTGAGCATGCTAGTGACTGGAAGATTGCGGGATGGGAGCAATTATCCCCTAACTACTGCCAAGTTTTAGAGATGATCATTTTGGAGGACATGGCTGGATGAAGTTGGTTGGTTGATGGCTGGGTTGTGATTTTGTGTCTTGGTTGGGTTTTGCTAGGATGGTGGTCCTTCTTTTCTCTAGGTGCCTTTGTGGACCCTAATTTCCTTGTATTGGTGACTTCGTGATATTAATAAATTTTTACACTCTTTATTCAAAAAAATAAATTTAGCATCAAATTAGTCACTAGACACATAGATACTTCTCTTTCAATAGCTATATAATCATTCTTAAACCTATAGTTCAAGATCTCATGGTTCATAGATTTATGGCTCTTGTGGCTCCAAAAGGAATCTTCCATGATTTGGATTATAAGATGAGAAAGTCTCTTTGGGAAGAAAATTCACATAAAAATAAATGACATTTGGTTAATTGGGATAAGATTTTTCAACCTAAAGAGAGGTGGATTATATATGAGATCTTCCCTCCTTAATAATATAGATCTTGTTGACAAATTATATTGGAGATGCACTACAACAAATCCCTGTGATTTGCTCCATATTTTGCTCCATTTTTTACATCCACCCACTGTTTTAATGTATTTTTTTCCAATTTTTTGAAAACATCGATGCTATTTATCAGGATGACACTATTTTTGGCATTTATTTGTGTTGATCGGACAAGTTGGCACTAATTTAGGTACTAATTTGCGCCAAAATTAGAGCCAGCTTTAGTGCCAATATTGGCTTCGAGTGTGGCACCACCGTTAGTGCCGCATTTGGCTCCAAGTTTAGCACCATTTTCAGCTCCAACTTTAGCTTCAAGTTTAGCTTTGGGTTTAGCACCGGTTTAGACACCCCTATGTCGAAGAGACTTATTTATATGTCTCATCGACGATGTAACACAATGAAATTTCAACAAGATACAAGTATATCGAGGAGATAATCACTTACATCACATCGACAAGGTATATCTACAAGTGCTCAATTAAACACGACTCTTGGATATAACAAAGTAATGTCGATGAGACATTGAGATATCAGTAAGACAAATAAGATTGTCTCATTGAGACTCTTCATGTAATGATAAAAAGAATACACTGCTATACTATCGGGAAGGTGAGAAAAATATGCGATAGAGAGGTATACACCACAACCTCACAACAAGAAGCCTTGAGCAAGGCGGTAGTACGGTAAACATCAGAAGGGAAGGGAAAAACACTACCATACTGCAGTAGGTATAATAAGAGATGATGGTATTACGGTAATCGTGGCATCATTACAATTTACAACACTAAATGCAAAAAATCACGTCAGTCACAATCCATTTGAATAAATCATTTAAGGAATCAAGAATATAGCCCACCAAAATACTCTAAAAATCTAATAAACATACTCTAAATTTTTTGTCGAAATCTTATTTTTAGGCATAGCCTACCAAAATGGAGTTTTCATTTTAATAAAAATACAATAAAACCTTTGTTGAAACCTTATTTTCAGGCATAGCCCACCAAAATGGAGAAGTGTTTCAATAAAGAATGACAAAGAATGGTAAGGAGATGTGCGTGATAGGAGGCATAGGATTCATTGTTGTTTATCTCATTCCTGCTCTGATCAACAAGGGTTACAATGTTCATGCTACTATTTATAATCCAGGTATTTAATTGACATATGTTTGCATAATCTCAAATTCCTTCAGATGCTTTTGAAGTATCAATGTGTCCTATATAGGGTTTAGAATAATTTCTTTTAATTTTAAAAAATAAATTAGATGCTTTTGAAGTATCAATGTGTCCTATATAGGGTTTAGAATAATTTCTTTTAATTTAAAAAATAAATAAATGATGTATTTTATTGTGATTAGAGAATGTGGAGATCTCCTAATTTTTCCCTAGCACACTGTCCTCTTACGCACTGTGTTCATTACTCGAGCTGCTAGGGTTTTATATTTGACATCTTTAATATCTTCATGATAGTGGATTTTAAATAGATCTCAATCTTTGCTTTAATATTTATCATGGTAACCCTTGAGTTCCATAATCCACCTTCAATCTCTTCTAAGAATGTTGTCTTAAGCTAGATTACATAGTATGCATATAAAGCAAGTCCTTCATACCCGCCATTGTTCCAAACCACCACTCACCGCCTTTCTTAAAACGCTGCCTCCATAAGCACAATAACATGTTTTAAAATCATGGTTGCCAGTGATTGACCATCAAGGTCACTACTTTCATCTAGATACAATGAGATTTTTGTCTTCAAACTTAAGGCATTATACAGGATAACATTGTGAATTGTTTGTTGTGTACAATTTGATTTTCTTGCACATTTACTGCTTTGCTAATTGCCTTTAAGACTAGATATTGCACCATCATCTACAATCTCAAAAAACTCACTCACTGTCACTTGAAGATTCCTTTCATGAGCATCCTTGTATAAAATCAAACTATGCCCTATAGACTGCCTACTTACTTACTTACTAATATAGGGGACTCATTGTTTCATGGTATTTTGAGTTTTATTTAGAAGGGGTTAATATGTGGCATTTTTATGTGCAGGAAGAATAGATTGTGATGCAACGTTCGAGTATGGACGATTCAGGAAAAATTGGATTGCTATCAGTGTCATAACTAGGTTGGATTGTACCTTGAGCCGGTGTGAAACACTTCCGAGTGTTTTCGCTTTGAAGCGGAACTTGTGTGTAGGAATTTCTAAATATCCGATAGAGGAAGCTCCTACATTCTAAACATAAAATCATAAATCTGCTTATCCAATTTCTGATCCAACCTTACATCTTTAATATCCGATAGAGAAAGTTTATACATTCTAAAGATAAAATCATAAATTTGCTTATCCAACTTCTGATCTAATTTGAGGTCGTGAATATTGAACATAGAAAGTTCCAATATTCTAAAGATAAAATCATAAATTTTATTGGTCCAATTTGATATCCAATTTCAGGTTGTGAAGCTCCGACAAAGAAAGTTCCTACATTCTAAAGATAAAACCATAAATCTGTTTGGTCCAATTTGAGGTCCAATTGTAAGGATTTATCTTTTTAATTATACTTTCTAACATTTCTCTTGATAGAAATTGTTACTTTAGAATTATGGTATTTCTTTTCTTCTAATTTTTTCAACCCTCATTTTAGGGAAGAGCTCTGAAGATGGTTCCTTCAGATGGAGACTACACTTTTTTGCTATAGGTTCCATCTAGAAACACTAGAAGCTCAGGTACTGTCATACTTAGGTACAATAGAGTTTGAGGTTACCTTGTTCTCCTTGATACAAAATGTTGTCCTTGAATCCCTCTTAAGTAACATTAACTATTATGGACTTCATCATTGTACCTTTCATGCATTCAATTTAATTTGTTATGTGGAAACATGTTGTCTCTGTCTTTGAAAGTGATGACTATTGTGTAAGATTTTAATCTACATGACTGCCCCTCATGTTCAATTCTTGTGACTCTTATGATGCTTGGGGCTGCTTACTTTTAACAATTGTTAATGGAAACTATCTTGGAATCCTTGATGATCATTTTTTTCAGAATCATGGCTATGCTGATAGTGGAATTTTCTTATTAATAAGGATAAATATTTATCAATAAGGAGATTACCCCTTACCAAAATACTCCACTATCCTTGCAAAGATTGATCTTTAATGCTTCATGGATGGTTTACTTGTGATTATCCTTCTGAAATAAAAAAAATAGGGCAGCAGGCTGGGCTCAACCCTTGTGGGAGCCACATTTCACCCCACATGTTGTAACCAGATAAACAAAACAACAACCTAATTTTTTCTATACCTGTTGTTACCAGATTTTCACCCATGGCTCAAATCAAGAAGAGCACTTTTGCTAAGCGGTGTTCATTACAAATTTTGATCATGCATTTTATGCCATAGTATGAAAATATTTACTTTGATCCCATTCACGAATAAATATTTCATTTTTTATGAAAAAAAGAGAAGAAAACTGATACACCATCAAATATCTTTTCTGAAAATGTAAATTTTTATTCATCAAAGTATTCAAACTACTTCACACAAGCCGTGGAACTAGCTAAGAAAAGTAAATTCAATGCTTAAATTTAGAACGTGAATACATGTGTGAACATAAAGAAAAAATGAGACATAAGAGTCATAGAGGCCAGTCATTTCCTGAATGACTGGCGGTGCTGCTGTTGCTTACGTGTTTTTGCTACCTTGTTGCTCTCGCTTTTGGTTCTCCAAGTGCAAGATCCTAAAATCACAAGAATGAAGTTAGATCCAAAGGATCTAAGCAATATCTGGCCTATCATCATTATACCCCATACTCGCATTCACATTAAAAATCTAAACACTGCTTTATTTTTATTAACTGGTTTGTGTCATGTGCAGAAACAGGGTATATAATGTCATTGTTTATTCATCAGTTTCAGAATGAGTGGGGAAAATGTGGCTCCCTCAAGGGTCGAGCTTAGCTCATAATAGTGATACAAGCATGGTATGAAAGAAAATTAATCAAAGCCATCTCTGCAGCTTTCAATGATAGTGAACACACATATATGATAACGCTCATATCTGAAGGTCAGCTCATGATATATTGTTGTTTATAGGGTGTCATTGTTAGCATAATATTTCATAAGCAATGTTTACTTACAAATGGATTATAAAGTTCATATCTTTTAGAATGTTCTGTGAAAATACTTTAGTCTCTGATAAATATACATCTGCAAAATATAATTTTTCTTTGCTATTTTTTTGATAATATTAGGATGCATGAGAAAATAGCTATATGAAGGGAACTATCAGGCCATGTGGGAAGATGGGGATTCCAAGTAGATGAAAACATCTAGGATGACGAATATGGATCACAAAGATGTTCATTAAGACAACATTTATGATTAATGGTTAGTCACAGGGTGATAGTCACCAAATTGTCATAACATGAAGGTCCAGTATGGGGCTTGTCAGTAGTCAAGCAGATTTGAATATGGGTGCAGCAGCCTTGTTGAATACATAACTACAGGACAACACTAAGATTCTTGATAAATAACAGAAGATTGTGTCAATATCAATCAAGGAGAAATATTTTGAAATGTGGCAAAGTTTGATCTTAAAATTTGAACAGCGTCTATATTAAGAGTGCAAAAGCTACATAAAATCTCTATATACTTAGTCTATTTTTCTATGGTTGCAAATGACTGGAGGATAAAAGTTGAATAATCTATTCTTTTTTCTGAAGTGAAAATCCAAGCTAAGTACAAATGTTAATCAACATTTCCAATGAAATATTGCTACGGTAGTGAAGATTTTCAAATATTTTGCTTGAGAACAAAGTATAACCCTCAGCCATGTGTAAACTTGAGAAGTTGCAGAAAGATGTGAACCACGGATTCTATCATAGCGTATTATTGAGAAGCAAATACATAGCCATGGCCGTATCCTTAAGAATGTGCAAAAAAGAAAGAAATAGTGCATTCAAAGCTCAGCCTTGGAGGGAAATGGTGTAAACACAGAAGAACTGAAACTCATTCTAAACAATGGAGTCAAAATGTTCAAGGTCACAGCCTTAACTTTGAAAGGGCTTTCAAAAATCATATAAATTTCTCCAGGATTCAAGAAGAATCAGACTCACCTTCAATGCCTTTCTCGAGTCTTTAAGAGAACTTCACAATGGTGAATAATGATGCATTTGAAGCTCGAGTTGAAATTTCTCATGGCGGCCAAGGTGTTTCATCAACATAAAGACAAATTTCATAGGAAAACCATCAAATTTTTGCTCAAGGTCGTTGCTGAATCAGCTCCCAGAGAGCTTCAAACTGGAAATAAAAAGCCAAATTCATGACAAAATCTCACTTACCATCTTCAGATTTACAAAGACCTTCATGATCTGCAAGTAATGGCGTCAAGATGCAAAAAAATTCATCTTCAAAACTCAACCTAGGGTTTCCTCCATGGTGGTAGCGCAACAGTGAATGAGCATCGACAACAATGGAATGAAAATGAATATCTTTCATTTCATATTAGGGTTAATACCCTAAATGGCTCGCTGGAGGAAGGCATTCTTTTTGCCTAGGTTTATTAAAATTTATTCACTCTTTAAGGAAGTCGTGGTTTTCCTAACCCACAAGTTCCCTTTTGGGTTTCTTTACAAAATCATGTAGACTTAGGTCTTCTTTTTGTAACTTTGTCCAATAAATTTATTCTTGCATATATTTTTGAAATTCAAAACATGTAAATATTTTATTTAAAGTGATATTCATAAGTCATTTTAAATAAAGATTTATTTATTTTTAGGAAAATGCAAATAAAGTTTTCATATTCAAATGTAAGGCAAGTCCATATTTTTGCATTTTATACTCAAAACATGTAAATCTTTATTTAAGTGATGAGTTATAGATCACTTTAAATAAAATATATTTTGAAATGCAAAAATTTAAAAAGGCCTTTGATATATTCTTCAAATAATGGTCTAGAGGGTTTTAATTGCTCTTGAGAGCATTTTGGAGATGTTGTATTCAGTTGCCAACATGAGGAGGGTATCTAGGAGGGTTGGAGAAGATTCAGGGGTCGGATTTCACTTATCCCAAGCAGTTGGGATGTCTTTATGGTCAGTTGGAGTGTTTTTAGAGGTTGTTTTGCCGAGTCATAGGGTGGTTAATGACTTGGAGAGATTTTTTCCATGTGTATGGTTTCTTTTGGAAGAGTGGAGTGTTCTATTTTGGAGGCTATTTTCTTGGATCCGACCCTAGGTGGTTGAGAGTTGTACTTATGAGTTTTTGAAGCTAATTTTTTAGTTAGTTCTTCTACATTGTATGACAGAGACTTTTGGAGACTTCCAATACCAGAGTTTTTTTTCTTTTGGCAGTTGTAACTCATGATATTTTGAGGATATCCTTACAGTTATTTTGATAATTTAAGAGCTTTTGGGACCTACTTTGGAGTTCACTTTGGTATGCTTCTATTTTCAATTTGATGTTTCATGCTGAGATTTCCGGTAATCCTACATGTTATATCTTGGAATCGTGTCTTAAGTGAATAACTTGCAGCTGAATAGGTTGTAGATTGTGAAATTTTATCTAGTTCAAGCCTAGTTAGTTGTGAAGATTTTATCTTTTCCTGATAATTCAAAGTTCTGAAACTGGTTTATTACCTATCTATGAAACATTTGTTATGTAGCTGCTCACATGCCAAAGTTGTGTTTTATGCACTTAGTATTGTCAGTTTTCACTGTTATGTGTTGTTGAGTCAAGATATCATCATAATTTTGGTGTATCACCTTAGAAATTTTAAATATCCAGTTGTTTATTGTTTAGTTTTCTTCCTATCCTTTTTCCCTTCAAATTTTCAAGTTTTTAAGTGCTTTCAGGTGATTATCCAAATAGGAGCCGGCCTAGAACCCGGAGGTTTCACTTCATTCCAAGTGTACCACATAGAAGTGAATCCCATGTTCTACCAAAATTGTTGAGCTTGTCAAGTTCAGAATCGGGTGCAAATTTTGGTAACTAACACCTGCACAATGAGAAAACATGTTAGATAAAATTGAGCATATGATAGATATGTTTGATAACTTTATTGTTTTCCTGGACATCTATGGTATGCAAGTTATTTGAATGCACATGATGATCAAATTATATGTTTATAGATGTATGCACATATTTTGACTTGTGAACCTTCATTACTCTAACAACACTCTTCTCACTCAAATGCAAGGAACCTAGGAGCAGCAAGGAAGACATCAACCTGGAGGCTTAAACAAGTAGGAAGACTGAAGATGATGCATAATAAAGCAACCGGGATTCATCATTAAGGCAATGATGGGTCCCCTTTCTCTTTATGTGCATTTTTCTCTTTTGTATCTATAAATGTATAGTTTTTCAATTATATGCATTCAAATAGTCAGTTCCACGGCTTGTGTGGAACACCATACATTTACATTATCAATAAAGACTACATTTTTGAAAGGATTGTGCAAGCTTTCCTATATTATATGCATCTACATAAGTGCAATCTAGTAATGCAATCTTTTGATTTTGTTTATGCACATGAATGCAATGTGGTAGAAATAAAAATTCACCTTACTCTTCATTTGAAAATCACAAAAGTTTTACCTGATTGAGCTATTAACTTTTGTGTCTTCACGAACATATGTTGATACAAAATGAATGGAAGAAGCATCCAAGAAATCCTAATTTTTTCTAACAACAATTCATACCAAAGATTGAACAATTTAAGGATATTGCAATAGGTAATTTGTATCGACACAAATAATATTAATGAAGCATTTCAAAGTTTAGGCGATAAGAATCATCCTTTTTTAAACATGGATTGTGTTGTAGCCAAAATTCCATCCTAATTATTTTTGCATACTTCCATTTTTACTCATCTCTTACATCCACCATATGCATAGAATTCCTGTCATAATAACTTAAATTTAATAAAATCCCTCACGTGAGCTTCCAAATAAAACCCTTGATGACAACATCAAAGTGTATTCCTCCTTTGAAATACTCCTATGATTGCTCATAGCATATCGCCAAGACAACACCATGTCAATGAGAGTCCTTCCAAAGTCTCCCCAACATTAGCACAAAGCACAAATTAGAAATGTAGATGAGACACCCCTATGTCAAAGAGACTTATTTATATGTCTCATCGACGATGTAAAACAGTGAAATGTCAACAAGATACGGGCATATCGAGGAGAGAATCACTTATGTCACATCAACAAGGTATATCTACAAGTGCTCGGCAAAACACAACTCTTGGATATAATGAAGTAATTGTCGATGAGATGGTGGCATATCGGCAAGAGGCATTAACTTGTCTCATTGACACCGATAACCAACATCGGAGGAACATAAGATCTAATGTCGAAGAGACATTGAGATATTGGTAAGAAAAATAATATTGTCTCATCAACACTCTTCAAGTAATGATCAAAAGAATACATCGCTATACCATCGGGAAAGTGAGCAACATATGTGGTAGACCGGTATACACCGCAACCCTGTAGCAAGAAGCCTTGAGCAAACTGGTAGTGTGGTAAATGACAGAAGGGAAGGGAAAAACACCGCCATACTAGCATATCGAAGAAACAACGTGCATTTTAATTAAAATTCTCTTCGACGGTTATGAAACGATGATTAGTTCGATTGATGTGACTAACAAAAATATCGATGAGACTACCAATATTAATGAAGAACTTGATCATAAAGGTGGTGTGATGAAGTGTCCTAAAATTTGATAAATATAACCTCAAAGAAGTTGAAATCACTGTGAATTGTAATTGAAGGATTTGGAGAACCAACTTGGACAGAGGTAGGCAACTAGAAATTTGCAGCATTTATCCAAGTAAGTGGTCTAGACTCAAATAAAAGTATTTTCTCAGTAAGTAGATGAAAGCATTGCATGAGTAGGGTTGAGATGGAAAAAACCCCAGGCAAACAAAAAGCAAAAAGACAGAAAACTGAAGCTAGGCAATTGAATCAAGGATTAATTGATCAGTGTCCTGGGTTTGGGCCAAAATCCAAAAGAATAGCACAACTTAACCCATCATGTGTGATATTAGAAGATAAACAGAAAAATCTGGGAGATATATGGACTCCGTGTAGGGGTTACAACCTCTTTATTTATCATTATAGGAAGAAATTCCAACATAGCCCAATGTCAAACCCATGGAATTTAAATTTGGGTAAACTTGTAGTACCCAATGTCTTTGTGAACGAGAGCTAATCAAGGTGTTGGCAAAGAATTACAATCCGAAGATGAGAGAAATTGATTTGCCTCATGGGTCACAGTTCATGGTCATAAAGCCAAATTATATTTCCATGATTTTTTAGCTAGAAACTTTCCTGAAAACAAAATTATGAATCAGAAACTTGTTGGAGGAATACCGCACCATGGATACAAGTTACAAGAGGTGTAAATTGCCTCTACATAGGGTTAAAGGTGTGGGTAACCAAATTATGAGGTTCTCTAGTGAATATAATACCCCATTCTATGTGGCTTTATTTGAAGAATACTTTCAATACACTTATTACTCAACTGGTCAAGTACTGGGAATTGATGTTCCTGAGAACATGAAAATTGCTCCCATGGTTTTAGCCACAGACAGCCAGAGCCATAATGCCCGACCCTATGATTATGCAGAGTATTTATCAGAGGCCATCAATAATGCCCTCAATATCATCAAGAATGACAGTGAAGCCATTAATTTCAAGCACTATTTTCTTTTCATGCACATTATATTATACAAAGGGAAAGTGATGCGGATATGGGGTGAGGAATTAAGAATAAAAGACTTAGATAATGATGGAAATTCAAGGCTTGTACAAATGTGGAAATCCGTGTGGGCCAACAGGTGTGGGAGGTCCCACTACCTATATTTTGAGGAATATTTTGTCAAACCACTATACAAGATGCTAGGCCACAAATGTGACTACATCCTCTCCCGAGAGATCTTAAGATTTCTCCAACCAAAAGATATGGGTCATGAAGCAAGGATAAATCAAAATTGGGGGGATTGGTACATGTTTGGGGATTGTATTGTTATCAGGGTTTATGGATTTGAAGTTGCACCTTATTTTCTGCCTAAGACTATGCCAGACAGAGTTGCTTATTTAGAGATCATAAGGCAATTGTCATTTTCAGCTCTAGTGCATTTAAAGAGCTATGGGAGGCAAACTTTCATGCCTTACACTTTATGCTTTGGTGATTTCACTATTATCTTTGATTCAGGCTATGACTTGGTTAGTGGTAAACTGGATTATTATGGCTTGTTGGTTGGCAACAAAAGGGAAAATTTTGATCCTGAACACTTCATTTGTGATGCCAAGAATTTTCAGAAATTGAAAGGGTATGAGCATAGTTTCCTTTCAGAAGATGTCATCAGAAATTGTGAAGAAAAAAAAAACATGATGAGAATGAATGCCTACAGTAGGGTTATGATGGTTGATGCTTGGAAGGTGAATAATAACCCAAGCTACGTAGGGGCTTTCCCTGAGGTACATGATCCCACATAAATAATTGAACAGTTAATCCTCCATGAAGAAGAATTGATAAGAGATGTGCCACTTGTGGCATTTGAAAGAGGAAGTGGCATCGGTCCTAGGAGGCAAGTAGAAAAAATCACACCATTGGATCACTTATCACATCAGCCTACTCCTGAAGTGAGATTTTCGGTTGGTTCCCCATCCATGGAAGAAGATAACACTGAGGAGGAAGAAAAAGTCTTACAGTTTAATGCTCTTGTTATACCCCAATATGAGATTCCATTGGAAAGAAGTGTGATTAACTTTGAAGCCTCTGATGAGCTATTAGATGATGTGAGGCATCGTGAAAGTCAGGAATTTGTTGCAGATGATACTTTTGTGCAGACCCCTGAATTTAAGTCCTTTATATATGAGTATAAAGGAAGACTAATACGAGAAAGGTTAAAGGAAATTGACCCTGAGAAAGAGGCTTATGCCTTGAAAGAGTTGCAGCATGAAGTTGATAGGGAAATTAGAAACATGACTATTGAGAGAGGAAGAGCATTATTGCAAGAGGCTGGATTTATGCTCCTTCCTGGGTGGGATATTAGTTCAGCCATTGTGTTTGAAATATTTTTGAAGAGAAAGAATAAAAAATTACAAATAACGGATGAAGTAGGTGACAGGGTCTATACAGGGTCAGGGTACAATCCTAATAATACCACTTTGCAAATTTGGGCTCTTTAGCCCCCAAGCAAGAAGCCTTCTCTCATTGACCATGATCAGATTTTTGGACATCTCCTGGTGCAAAGATTAGGGGAGATAGATCCATTGGAGACTACTGACTTGAATGTGAATGTAGCCAAATTCACCAAAGCCCAGATCCAAAAGCTAGTAAGAGATAACCAGTGGCTAATAGAGGAAAATGATAGGTTGAAACAAGAATTAACCAACTACAAAGATAGGTTGCCTGCTTCTGCAAGGATTTACTCTCCTTTAATTGGACATGAAAGAAAAGTGTTAGAGGCCATGTCTAAGACTGCTCAATGGAAGCATAAATTTGAAAAGGCTCAAAAGGAACAGGAAGAACTAAAAATAAAATTGAAGGCTACTACTTTTGAAGTAGCATCAAGGATAATTTGTATGAAATTCAAAGATATGTGCCAACATGCAGATGGTGCCTGGCATGCTCATAGTGGAACATACAAGGCCCTCATGGAGCATGGAAGACTGCTTGATAGGATGAAGGAAATGGAATCCCATATCAAGGAAAAAGATGGAGATAATAATGCTTTGCTTCAAGAATGTCAGAGCCTCATGAATACACATGAAAACTTCTAGAATATCTTGACACATGAATTGAGTGACTTCAGCTAGCCACTATATATGGCCATGCCAAATTTATTTGAAGAAATAGATTTGAAGGATCAGGAAACTTGGGAAAATGAGATATCAAAAATATTTGCCAGGCATCCTTGATGACATCAATGATGAGGATGAGGTACTTAGGAAAATGCATAAGTAGCCTGGAAGGATTGTTGGATTGGAGAATGTAATGACAGACACTCTACAAAATGCAAACACTTATGTTTGGGAGAAATACATTGATCACATGTCAAAGGTTAAATTTTTCCTTGCACGAGCTGTATGAGGAGGTAGTCAAAGTTTTGTTGTTGTGGATGCATTAACATAGTGCTTGATCCTTGAATAGATCTTAGGTGGTCACGGGCGCTTGCTAATGATTAATGGACTGTGGTGTATCCAACAATAAACTCTTTTTAAGTTTCTATGTTATGTTAATTATGCTTTAGTTAAGAAACGATGTAACTTTTGTGAACGAACCTAAAGCTTGTTGCTTCCTGTACAAATAGGGAAACCAAGTTCCTATTTTGATTATCATATCATCATCATTTCAATCCATTAGAATAGATACTAGACCATCTCATCCACTTATTCATATCAAAAGAACTCATGTTATGTATGTTAATATTTTGAGCAATATAATGGAGTAGATACATTATAAATCGTAATCCATTTTTAGTGTTCAATTGTTGTGTCGATTTTCATGCTTATTTATTGCTTTGTTGTCTCCAAAGTGGTCTTTTCAAGTTGTTTAAATCTGCAAGATTTATCAAGGCACATTTGTTGTTATTGTGTGGATGCTTTGATTGGTTTCTAGTTAGGTGTGAATTAAAGTCCTTTCAAATAATTTACTTTAATTGGTTCGTATTAAGGATTAAATTCCTCTTAGAGATTGGCAACCTCTTATGGTCTAAAAACCTGCGTTTTTGAGACCCAACAGATTGCAAATAACTCTGATAATTTAGAAGTCTATGAAATAGTGTATATATTCTATGAAATAATGTATATATTCTTGTACTTGTATATATTCTTGTACTTGTATATTCTATAAAACATTCCTTATTTTCTATGAAACAGTGTATATATTCTTGTACTTGTAAATATTCTTTTACTGTTATGTCTGTTAAAGAAAACAAAGTTTGAATAAAAAATGCTTCACCCATTTTTGTAAGTGAGTATGTGAATTATTGTTTAAGAAAAAATCTTATAGTGTTTACATTTTCAGTTTAGTAGTTTCAAATCTTCATTTGCTATATATATAAAATTGTATGTGCTCTTTATCTCTAATGACATAAAACAGTAATGTCATTAGAATCAGGGTTTTCAATTTCAAGACCGTCATTGTCCACACTTTTCATATCCTTTTCAATTTTAAGTAAAATCATCAGAATTTTATTTTTATTTCTTGTCCCAGTTAATCTTGATTCCTTTCAGCACAACACAGTAGGTTGTATGTTAAATTTCAAACATTTTCTTTGCATTTTTTTGTATATATAATTTTCTCAGTGCATCATTATGTAACAAAAATTTCACTACTGAGATATACAGTAAAAATAAATGAAAGCACATGTTTTCTTTGTTAAGGGAAATATATGGTGAATACCCTATGTCTTTCAGATAAGTGTGGAAGCGAAATAAGACATAACTGATTGAATATGATTTTCTACTTTACAATTGTTTTTTTATGTGCTTTTTACATTTTGCATGTGGATTACCCTTAGAAAGAGACTACTTATATTTTCTTAAATGAAGCCTTTACATTTCTTGTCTACGAAAGGAATTTACTACTTGACAACAAGTTCGTGAACTTCATACAAAATAAGATTGGTGTAAAAGACCATCCCCGCAAATTTTGTTTGGTCTAGAATTATAATGGAAAATAAAAAAGCTTGCTAGGAGAATAAAATAGGTTTTCAAATGTCCAAGTACAACATAATATTATTGAAGCATTTCAAAGATTAGGCCATAAGAATCATCCTTTTTTAAATGTGGATTGCAAATAATTCTGAAAATTTAGAATTCTTGGTCATTAACATTATTGTCTACTACAATGTCATCCAGTGTATCATTATCAATGTTCATATGTTCTTTCAAGTATTTAATATTATCATCATCCTCATCTTGAACTGCATCATCTTCATCATCATTGAAATTTGACTGTAGACCATCTATACTGTTACCAGATGTATTTGGATCATCATTTTCTATACCATCCATATTGTTGTCTTCCATAACATCATCTAACTCTGGATTGTTGTCTTCTTGTGCCTGAACATAACCATCTTCAACATCATCATGGATGTCAATTTCTTCGATGTTCTCTAATCCATCTCTCTCATTTTGTTGTCCAACATTGTTTTGCTCAGTATCCACTAATGCATCTTCAAATACATGCCTTAATCTTGGATCATAATGTATGACAAATATCCATTTCGGGTCCAAAATATCTTCATATAAAAATACCTGCACATGAACGACATACATATATTAGACGTATGTTATAAAATTTTTATTGATTAATAAACACATGTATATATTCACAATAAGCTATGAATTAATAGATTAATGATCACTACTGCTTCTTGTTTGAGTTAAAGAAATATCTTCTCACAATGAATTGGTAGAACATAAGGCTCCTTATCCTTCGGTACGAACGATGAGGAATCTATAGAAAACAATCCACTATGGGTATCATGTCTTTGTGTCCTCTTAAATGCTTCATACCATCTACACTTAAAAATACAACATTTAAAAGAGCAGTAATCCAACTCAATAATTTCTTGTATTTTCCCAACATATTGTAGATTCCCTTCAATTATATTCTTATCTTTTGGCTTGATCGTCTCTTTACGTCTACACTTTCTACATGATAATGTCGACCATATGCCCACATTGTTGGATATTTCCTCACCTGTGAAAGACCATTTATTTAAGTGAAAACAAATATAATGATGAATATTAAAATAGTTAATACTGTCAAAACTGTAAGGAAACAACATTTTGTAAAATTCCAACTGTACCTATCTTTCACATCCTCTAGACATGTTGATTTCATCTTCTGTTATGTTTGAATATGTACCCGCATCTTCTATTTGATTTTGAATTTGTTCAGTAACCCATTCTAGTGTGCAATCTTTGCCCCATTCCCCAAGAAGATGAGTGGGAAGTGGAGTATTCCTTGGGTTCGATCTCTTAAACTGTCTCCTTGCTTCTAACACTTCTCTCTTTTTATCATACAGATCAATCCATTTGTTCATAAAGTCCATGTGGTACATAATGAACTTGTCAAGTATAGAACTTTAGTCTACACCTATTACATGTCAACATGTTAATTTCAAACTATTAAATGTCATGCTGTTAATTTGAAAAATAAATTATAGAGTAAATTAATGATTGCAAGAAAAACAATGACATTGATCGTGAATTTACTTACTAATTTATATTTCAACAACATTAGATTGTGGTTTTCCTCCATCAATAATATATGATGCTCATTCTTCATCCCAGACACATGGGCCATTTTAAAAATCCTTACCAAGTAATTCACACAGGAAGAAAAATGCTTCATTCAATATATACCCTTCAGCCATGCAACCCTCTGGATGTGCCTTTTGTCGGTCATATCTTTTAAGATTTTTCATATACCTCTCAAAGAAAAAATCCACCTCATTGATACGACACCCGCCAATTTAATGTCATCGACTACGTGTATAAGTAAATGGACTTGTAGGTCCATGAAACTTGTAGGGAGCTCCTTCTCAAATACACATACAATTTCTGCAATTTCCTTCTTCCACTTTGGCACTTTAGATTCATGGATCTCCTTGGAGGTCACCCACCTAATATAAGAATAGTAAATTAGTATGAACCTTTAGTCATAAATTAAAATGCAATATAATATCTCTATGTCTCTCACACATGAACATTTCATATAACCACATACCTTGTAAATGTTGACAATCGACTTATGGCATTCCTTAAGTCAACTGTAAGACAAGAATCCCCCCTAATTGCCAATGGAATGATATGCTATCAAACACATTTATGAAAAGGTCATTAGTAATTTTTTCTGACACAATAAAATATCAAAATAAATTTAGTGCTTAATCAATGTTACTAGTAAATGTTAAATGCTGATATATAATACCTTCATTAAATTATGAAAATCATGTGTTTTAAATCTTGTGATATGTCCATCAACTATAAAAGCTTTAGCCAATGATGACCCATAGCCAGTAGGTGTCCTTATTGAACGAATGACATTTTTTAGTTGGTCTAGCTCTTTTTTTTTCAAAATCCATGGAGCTTATGCATATGTTTCATTTTCCATGTTTGGCCACAAATGTTTTCTATAAAATTTGGTACGCGAAAGAGTAATATCTCTCCTTGAAGACAAGGTGTCCTCTTTGCCTGATATATGTGAAAATATAGAATCTAGGACATTTTTGAAGATGTGCATAGGATCTAATAGGTGATATATTAATAGATCCTTCCAGTAAGGGAGCTCATAAAATATGGATTTCCTTTTCATTCCTTCTAGCATATTAACTACATCTTGTTCTGGTTCTTCAATTGAATCAACCTGATCAAAAAATCCTCCCAAGCTTTCAATTCAGCATCTTCATACTTCTTAAGCCAATCACCTGGACCCATAATCATGGGAGGGCCTCTATTTTCAACTTTTCCATCAAATTGATTCTTCAGGCAATTTCTAAACCTATGATCTAGTGGTAGAAAAAACCTATTGTTTGCATAAATAAATTTATGTAGATATTTAGAATACCACCCTTGAAATTGTTCTGCACATATTGGACATAAAAATATCCCCTTTTTTTGAAGCCCTGCAATTCAATAAGTAATGTTAATAACATCAAAAAAAATAGTATAAAAGTAAGTATGAAAGTTCGGATGAAAATAAATTATGAGTGTAAATACATAAATATTTTATCTTACCAGAACAAACACCAAGTCCTGGGAAATCATGAATAGTCCAACATAGCACACCATACAACATGAAGGACCTATGTGATGGAGGACGTGATATGTCATACATTCTTATGCCTTTCCATAGCAGATGCATCTTATCAATAAAAGGCGCAAGATAAACATCCATGTTTTTAACTTGATGTTTTCCTAAAACAATGAGAGTCAGCATAAGGTGCTCCTTTCTAACACTCATCCATGGGGGAATATTGTATACTATCAATCCGACTGGCCAAACACTATAATTTGAGCTCATGAAAGAGAATGGGCACACTCCATCAATTCCAAGACCAAACCTAATACTATGGGGTTCATCTTTGAATTTTCTTGGCCATTTTTACTCTATGTGTTTCATTGCTTTGGAGTTTCCCGTAATTCACATGAATCCATCTTTACTCTTGTTCTTTGCATGCCATTCCATCAATTGTGCTAGTGAATTACAACAAAATATTCGTTGAAGTCTAGATATAATTGTCATGTGACGTAAAACCTTCTTTGGAACTGTAGGACCTTGTACATCTGTACAATATCTCTTCTCTTTGTATATAGGGCATTCTACGTTGTTTTGATATTCATCTCTGTATAAAATGCAATCATTTTTATATGAATGAATTTGCTTATATTCAATCCCCAACTCAACCAACAACAGACACGCCTCTCTGCGAATTGATGGAAACACATTCTCTTCAGGGAATATTTTAGTTTTTAGTGTCCTGTAAGATTGCTAGAGATTAAATCAATTGAATGTTTGACTTATGATGAACATGTTTGATATGTCAATCTATACTAGGACTGTTTATATACAATATATGGTTTTAAAATCTCCTTAAAGAAATATAAACAAGGTTGATGAATGTTTATGAATTATGTACACTTATTGACAATGCAAAGTAAGAAATAGATTTCAACTCTCTTCATCAGGGTAGTGAATCCTTTGTCTGACCTACCAAATAGTGACTTAATTTCTAATAATATTAATGTGCATGCCAGTTTTGAGGTTCCACTTGCACCCGATTTGAACACGAGTGTCTTCGTTGCTTGCTTGATGGAGTCTCTATTGTTGTTATCATCAACATTACATTGGTGGTAATTACCCCTGCTATCATCGTTACTGTCAACCATCATCATTATTGTCATCATTGTTTCCATCCCCAAAGAAACCTATAAGCATTTCATTCAATCCTTCTTCATGCACTGCATTTTCACTATCATGATCATCATCATTAAGGCTAGGTGGCATGTCATCAGTGTATGCGACTCTCATAAGCTCTTCAAATTTCTCAAGTGGTAGTGTTCTCTTCAATATTTCTCTTTTCGCCCTAGTGTCGTTTAAAGGATGGTTTGGATCATCTCGTCCAAATCTTAATAACCCAATTGGATCTTGGGTATTAGTATGTGTTTCATCAACATCTTCTACCTATCAACAAACACAAGCATTATTTAATGTTTGGCAACAATTGGATAAATCATAAATGTATCAATTTCAAAGAAATATAATCAAATATGGCTTAAAAAATAAAAATATAAATTGTATGAACATATGTACATAAATTGAATAATGGAACATTATTTTATAGATTACCTTTCTTATACAATAATTTAAATAAAACACAATTTTTACAACATAGTTTGTAAAACATCAGTCCACACTCATTTATTATTCTTTGGTTTTAATAGATTGTATGAGGCATACTACCAACTAGAAGCTCATCATATATGTAATTTCTTTGCAAAATCGCTCATTTGAATTGTTTCTTTCCATGACATATAGAACATCCACAAACAACAATTTTCTCAAAGTATTCATCCCATGTACTATAGTCCTGACCTACCTCTTCTTCAGTGCAATCATTTATTGTGTCTGCAGTATCCATTGTCATATCCTCTTCCACCCACTGCCGTCTATGTGATTTAACAATTTTAGGTCCATGTCCACGTACATATCTTCTTCTTTTGCTAGTTGAACGCCTAGGTTCTGCATTTGCTCCAATCTCCATCTAAAATAATCAACAACATGCATTAATTTATGTCAAGATTGGATAATACATTATAAATTTCAATAATACTGTGAAAAAAGATGGACGTATCACAAAATGCCATCAGATCATTTTTTCCTAAGTTAAGTCAAAATTTGAGTACCTGATATCTCTCTTCATCTGTTGTGTCCTCATTTGTTGCAATGGCCTCGTCTTGACCCTATAATACACAACATAGTAAATAATGTTTAGTACACCAATTATATCATTTCAACAAGTATGCTATCCAACACAAATCCTCACTTTAGTCATATATTTGACATATTGATATCTCCTCTATGTTGTAGCATTTGTGAATTCATAAACACCTTCCTCCTTTGGTTGAGGCTTTTTTCTCTTCTTACCTCTATTGTATCTACAAATTTCATTGTCTCATCTATTTCCACCCACTTTCCTCTCAACGATTTAGTATTTCTATGCCATCCATGTACTCTCTCTATGGCCTCCTCTGTGAATAAAAATATTGCCACAAAAGATTTCACCGCACACCACCGAGAAGGAAGAAGCAACTTGCGGGATTGCGGTAAAAACCTCTCTACTGCACCGAGCTGATGAAGGACCTATGGGACAGTGGTGGTCACCACACTACCGCACGCCTTTGGTAGAAGACTTGTGGGAGTCACTGCAATATTTCCAGGAACAAAAGGAAGACTCACATGCCACCACATAAGCTTTCACCACACTAGCGCTGAGAAGGATGAAGCACCTTGCAAGACAATGGTAAAAACCACTCTACCACACCGAGTTGATGAAGGAGCCACATGTCAGTGGTGGTCACAAAAAAAAGGCAGGAGTTGGAATTATTTCCAACACCCTGGATCTTGTGATACACAACAATGAAAATAGTCACTATACAACAATGATAGGTGCTCAATTAGGCACACTTGGCACCGCCTTAGGTGCCCCAAATAGATTACATTAACAGCCAAAAGTCGGTGCTAAAGTTGGTGCTAACTAACGCCAACTAAAGCACTGACTACTGAATAAAAATTTAAAAATTAAAAATTTCCTGCGTGAAGGAAGAAATTAGATGACAAAAAAGGGAAAAACGTCGTGCGAAGGAAGAGAGCAGGGCGCTACCAGCAACTGATGAGAAATTAAATTTAGATTGCGACACCATAGGTAAGGTTGCAAAAAAAATTTCTTGGTTGAATTTGTGATTGTTTACTACTCTTTGTATTGAATTTGAATTCATGATTGTTTACTGGTTCGTGGCCTAACCTGTCCAGGCAACCTCTAAATTGTCCCATCATTATAAATTGTAAAACCTTTGAGAAACCAATAAAAAAATTTACCCTACCCATTTGAGCTTTGGCTCAAAATATTATAGCACAAAGCTAGGATGCCTCTGTATTCTTTCCCTAACATGGGTATCAAGGAAATAGTGAACTGCTTGGCAAATCTGGGAATTGGGTTAGTCACTGCTAAGCAACTACTAAAAATAAACGCAGAAATCACTTGGTTTTGCCCAGTCGTGCCATAGTCATCGATGCCATGAAAAATTCATGCAAGATTGCATTATGAAAGAGGTTTCATGATAAGGTTATCAACACTAAGCAAACCCAACGAACACATTTTCCCACAAAATAAAACTTTCATACCTGACAGTGTTTACTTTATTTGCCTCCACAGACTGGACGAAAATAATTTTCCCTAGGTCGCTTCAAAATGTCAAGCAATAGAAGGAAGCAAGCATTGTCAGCAGACTCTAGCCACAATGAGGTAATTCATTGTCAATTTATAGATTTGTAAATGTTTCCATTGTTTCTTTGAATTTTACTTTTTACTTTTTTATTTCTAAATTTAAAAGAAGAAATATAATTTAAATATGTATATCTATAGGGACATGAGACTGACAAAGATAAAGAGGAATTATATTTTTTAGTTTTTTATTTCTAAATTTAAAAGAAGAAATATAATTTAAATATATATATATATATATAGGGATATGAGACTGACAAAGATAAAGAGGAATTGGCTTCGATATTGGGGGTAGAGGCAATGAACAAATTGGTTAATGTGGACTAGACAACGCTTTCCAAATACATAGAAAAACAATTTGGTAACGCCCCTCAAACATTGCAAACAAATCAATTGTGTGAAAGGGAATCAATTGATTTCCCAACCAGTCTTGGATCGAGCAAAAGATCCAGGAGGAAATCAGTGACAGTAAACTCTAAGAAAGTGGAACAGGGAAGAGAGACTTCCAATGTCCCAGCCACTCCTGGGACATAGACTTCTTCCACCACGCCATGCTATCAATCTTGCATTGGTAGATACAATACAAAGATAGAATACAAGGTGGTTTCAGGGGAAGTCCGAATGACGGATGTTGGGAAAAAATTTATGAATAGAGTGAAGGAATCATGCCTTCAACGGTTCAAACACCATCTACATTTTCCATTCTCATAGATACCCATGCAACTGAAAAAAGCAGTTATCCATGAGATGGAGATTGAATTTGGCATAGGTTGTTCTGTAAAGAAGATAAAGCTACAAATGTCTTAAAACTGCAAGAGATTTCGGTGCAACCAAACAAAGAATTTTAAAAATATCCCTCCCAAGCTAAGGCAGAAAAGAAGGCCAATTGATGTAAGTGTGAAAGTATGGAAAGAGCTTGTAAAAGCATATGAGAAGTATGATGCACGGAGGAAGTCCGATGAGGAGAGTATGCAAGTATTTGAATTTTCTCATAAGGTTATATCAAATTTATTAAATGATATTTAAATTTTATTTGTGCATAGTTAAATTGAATTAGTATATGTTTTAGGACAAGGCCTCCAAGGCTAGGCTTGAGAAACTTTGTGCCACGCATCGCAGTGGCCAGAAAGGTTTACAGGCCTTGATCTGTACATTTGTAAGTATATTTAATATGTTAAATGATATATTTTTTTATTTCCTTGGTAAAAGTAAATGATTGGATATTAATTAGTTTAACTAGTCCACGTGCCATGTTTTGATAGGAGGAGAAATATGGCCGCCATCCAAAGCAATTGAAAAGAATATGTTACAAAAAAAAAAAATGGAACAATTTTATAATTTGGATGGAGAACGAGGTATCAATAGTTGAGTTTCAATAACTTAGTTGGATATTGTTGTGTTAATATGTGAATTTGCATCTCTTGTGTTGAGTTGTTTATTAATGCGTAGGATCAGTAAATAGAGCTCAAATCTTATGATTACAAGATGAACATTTATGTGCATGAATAAATAGTAGAAGGATGTAGATGAACTCAATTCACCTGAATTTATGCCTCTTGGCAGACATTCCTCTTGAATCTCTAATATCAGGTGCCCGAGACTTTCTTGTAGCTTTTACCTTTCGTTGCCACCTTTTTTGATCTTCACTATCAGACTCGTCTCCTTTTTCCTTATCTGCATTTATGGATTCGACTTAAAATTCATCCCATGTTTTACCTTCCTCCTCTTCACAATCTTCTTCTTCTTTTTCCTCCTCTGACTCCACAAGAGATTCATCTTATGAACCTTCCTCATCTGATTCTGATTCCTCTTCTACATCAGAGGCTTCATATCCTTGATCTGGATCTTCTGAATTATCAGACTCAGAATCACTAGCTTCGATATTCAAATATTCTCAACCACCATCTTCAATAAATTTATCTGGATCATCAATAATAGTCTTCAAAATTGTCCACTAGTTGAAGCTCATTCTGCTTTCATAATACTTTATATCCATGGAGTTCAACCATTCCTTGATGCCATCAAGTGAAGATTGAGGAATGACATACATGCAGAGTACATCCCACTTGAAGTCTTTGAAAACAATAGCCATATCAAATGCTTTTTTTGTTGGGGTTATCGTACGAGAATGTTTCAGATCTAAAATCTAAAACCAGTAGTGCCTCAGTGACTTTCATTTCTAAATCACACCAGAAGCACTAACAACTATGCCATAAAGTGGAAACAGGCACAGTAGTTCTCCCCCATTGATCCTTTTGAGAAAAGCACATGCAAACTTAAACCAGATTCAACACCATGAACAAACAAACAAATGAACACACAGATTTACGTGGGAAAAACCCTTTCGGGTAAAAAACCCCACACTCCAAAAGATAGAGCCATTGTATTATTCGGCAACTAAATGGCTACAATACAATATCAAGCTCATAGCCATTACAAGAGTTACATCTTGTTCATCTAGAGAAATACAGGCAGCAACATAGATTTTCAACCTTGCCCTATTGCAATGTCTTCACAAGACATATAGTGAAGATTCCCTTTAGCTCCTTAGCCCACTCGCACAACCAACCTTTCAGCTGGCATAGACTAGCGGCCACCTCAGGTTCACATCTACCCAAGTTCCGAGTGTCTCAGTATTCTCGGTTACAATGCTCTGTGCATACCGCTTGAATACACACTCTCTAATCTTTGACCAAGCTTACCAATCATGAATCTGTCGATCCGTCGATCATTTGATCTTATCTCTATCATCTTGCTCTGCTTTCAACTTCAACTTCTCAACTTTGGATTACTATCGATGAACATCTGACCTCGCCTTCCGACTTAGCATCAATCAGCATTCCATCAGCCTCAGGCCGATCTCTCAGCCTCCAATCAAAATCACATACACACCAAATGACCATCAGGGTCTCATAATACCCCACTAACAAGCTTCACCATCTCGGGTTGCATGCACTGCCCTAGCAGCTGACATCGAGTTGCCTTGCAATCAATTTGTACTCATATCAAACCCTCGAGATGCACACACAAGCTTTTGTTCACTAGCCGTTGATTTGCAACAACAATGCAAAATCAACCAATGAGATTTTGCCATGTGTCGCACTTCCATTCATCCATCGCTTGCAGATCAGTCAACCTGAGCTCCATTGCTAACCATCAGTCAAACCTCTGAGGCCAGGCGGTCAACAGATCTACCGCTATCCAAGAGAAAAGCCCTTACGGTATGGCAGTTTTCCAAACAACCGTCAACAGCCAGCAAACCCTCACGGAACCGCTCATGGACTTTCGGGGCATTTAGGAGGGAATCTCCAATATTCCTTCGAGTCCACTCGAAACCAGATTTTTGCTTGGCTTATGTGGAAGTCGGTGGAGCTCCTTCGGGGAATCTGTATCGGCATCCACTAGATTCCCCAGGGAACTCTCGAGGTGCAGACAAGTGTCCACAGTCGGACAACCCTTCACATAAAGCAACTCGGGGCCCACCATCCTTCTGCTATGCACATCGCTTAACTCACCGCCATGCGTCAATTCCGCTCGGCCAAAAAGTTCTCAGTCGTACTTGCATCAGGATGGCACGAAATGCAACAAACACCGTCAGATCAAAGCCTTCACATTTGTCGATCAGGTTCTTCGCCGCCTGGTCCAACGTCAATCGCTCAACACATATCGACATACCGGTGGGACATGAAATGTCACCTGCCAATATGAGATCACCTCACCGCATCGGCCCATCGGTGGAACAACACAAAGATTCCTGCCAATAGCGATCGTCGGCCGATAAGAAATGCCACCAAGATAGACTCATCAGGCCATCACTGAAACACCACCAAGAGTCCCACCGACCGTACATAGTCTCGGTGACAAGGAAAAGGTTGAACACATGAAGTCCCTCGGACCAAAGTGCTACAAGCTAGTGACATTGAGGCACATATTTCCAACAATATCCCACTTGATGAAGACTTGTTGGCTTCCTCTAGAACCCAAACACAAATAATCTCTCTACCATGCTTCTGTGCTCCAAACAAGACACCTGCATCAACATTCGAGATGTCCACCAACATAGGCAGCAGTTCCAACCATCCTTCATAGGAAAAGGGAACAAGCCAAGGCAAAATTGCACCAGTCTCTGGAACACAAGCATTAGATCCTTCAAAAGGAAAAGGGATCAGACTGCCACCACTCCACTGTGCTCGCCAGCCATATAGAAGCAACAATGCAACAAATTCAAATCTCTCAGATTGTGAACACAAACATGAAGTCATTCTCCAGAACAAGATAAACCATTAGCTAGAACAAGAACCAAAAAATTGACTGCCCACATCCAACTGATCAAAAAACCCACGTGACTAAAATTAGCACACATAGCTCGTGCTAATCCTTCCAATCACCCATACCTCCAAGGTATGCACATCAGTAAACTCATGCCATAACATATTCATCCATCAATTATAGAATACAAGCACCATGTGTCAACCAGTCAAAAAGACCAAACACATCCAGGTACTTCCACTGCAAGGGTCCTATCCAGATGAATGCAAAGAACCTGAATGAGTGCATTCAATGCATCTCTTCATTAGCATCCCAGCAAACAAGGCACCATCACAAGTGATCCAGGCATACAAGTCCACAAACACGACACATAGAAGAGCATAACCATGTAGTACCAAGGAACATCCACTATGATATGCAAACCTAGAAACCAAACATGCCCTTCTACACACACTTCTAAATGCTAGTTGTGTCCAGTATGACCTTCACATCCCAAAGGGAAGCCTCTTAAAGAAGATCAAACTAGCCCATATTCTTATCTCCTACCAAATCTCAAAAGCACCAGAAGATAAACTATGCTATCCACCTTTCACTATGGATCCTCCAGAAACTTAAACAACAAATCAAGATCCATATCATGAAAGCAAGCATAAAACAAAACACATCTGAAAGATATAATGGGAAAATACCTCTCAAAAGAACTTCACTTCTGAGAAGACCAAAAGGAAAAAGGTGCTCCTCTAGGATATAACAGCCACCATGACTTATCCAAGAACAATCTCCTTATCGGTCTCTATTGAACTCGCGTTCAACCAAGGTGCAGGCTACTCGGACTTTCAACTATAAATAGTAACAATAGCCTCACCTATTTCTCCATGTATCCTTGAGCACCAACAATCGATCATCTCATGCTAAACTCCAATCTACATTATTGTAGTGAACATGAAGTTCTCAAGCACATGACCAATCCACTCAAAACATAGAGAAACACCAGACCACTATCAAAGCTCCAAACCTAGGAAACAAGAACTTATGATGACAACATGATCTTACCATCCCCCTTAGGAGATCCCATGTTCTAGGCGAACATACCAAGGTCTCAAGAGCAATGCATCATGCCAAAACTCTAATGCACAAACAAGAGTATACCGTGACATAAAGAAAATAAACTCTAAACCAACATCACCTATCAAGCACCACCAGCACCTCAACCAAAGACTCGCAAGAATCCTCCATGGCTCCAAGATGCTGCACATCCTCAAATAGTGCCCATGCAAATAAGAAAGAGCTCTTCTCCAACACCAAAGAAGATCATTCACCACCAAGTGATGAATACACAGTCACTGCTAAAGCTCCCATTGAACATGACACCGAGATTTCCAAGCACCATGACCAACCATCTGCTGATCCGAAAATCTCTAGGTACAAATGACAACATGTCCATCTGACAACAACGCCAAGCAGTACCAAGGTCTTTGAAACACGCAGACCGCACCATCACTGTCAAAATCTTACACTATCCAGTGTATCAAGCTCTCCATGACATCGTGATACACATGCTACAGGTCCCCATAACCAACTATCCAAGTACCCAAACGCCATTCCTCCTCGCATCTCAAAATAACTACACCAATGCACAAGTGGCCACAGATAAGGCCAGCTAACATATCTGCACCACCACTGAAGCAACCTCATGGATATTGACAATCCACTTTCGAGTTGACTCACAAAAAACATGTAGGTAAAGATAACCCAAAATATTGCACAACTCGTAGATGAAACCAATGAAAAACCTTGCAAATCTATCATCGCACTCGAAACTGCACAACTGAGATCTCAAAGAGAAAACCCATGTAGACAACATGACTCAAACACCAGATCAAGCTTAGATTTGATTTGCCAATCACATCCACAACCCAAGCACCATAGTCTAGGAAACCATCAAGCAAACACCACAAGAATGTTGAGTGAAAAACACATACCAACACTCCCATGTAGAGAAGACATCACACCTCCTCAAACCATGTCAAACTGCAACGATATCATCTAGTCACACCCCAAAAGCTAGTGTCTAGAAAATATTTTAACAACAGCTCCACAAAACCACAAGTTTTACTTGACCGTGCAAAACTTGCAAAACCACATGAACATCCACATCCACTAAACATTTGGACGACTCAGGAGTCTACACACAACCATCACGGTTAACCAGAACAGTGACACACATGAATATGTATCATAGACTTTTTAGGGAAATCTACAGAAAACCCTTCAAAACCAAAGACATGAATCTGAAACATGCAAGTACAAGGTATAGTTAAACAGAAACTCTAGGCCTACTCCAGACCAATTCCAAAAACCACAACCATGCACACACATGCGAGAGAGCCAGGCTATTCAGAAGTTTTAGACCACCTAGATCAACTTCATAACCTTCATGCAATCAAGGCAATAGAGAAAATTCCTTCAGTGCTAAGTCAGAACACCCAACACAAGCACAATACTTCATGGCAAAACAAAAATTCGAGCAACTCCATACCATCAAGGAGCCTCTCACATAGACACCCAGTATGAACTACGCTTTGCTGCAACACAATCATAAGCATAAACTCACACCCCTTGCATCAAGATCATTTATTGCCAAATAGGAGCCTCAAACCACATCGCCACAATATGATCAACTCCAAAACCTCATGTGTCTTTCATGTTGCATGTTGAATCAAAAGAGCAGGAGCTCTTACTCATCGGAAAGATCAAGCATCAACCGATTCCTCCAGATTTCCTCAAGCTTGCTAGGCTCAAAATTCCTTGCAGGAGAAATACCTAGAACTTCGGCAACCAGGAGAAGGCTCTCATACCACTTGTTGGTATCATGAACAAGCCTTGACCACCTTTAACTAGCTCTGATATCAATTTTTAGGGTTACCATACAACAACGTTTTAGATCTAAACTCTAAAACCAGTAGTGCCTCGGTGACTTTCATTTCTTAATCACACTAGAAGCACTAACAACTATGTCATAAAGCGGAAATAGGCATAGTGGTTCTCCCCCATTGATCCTTTTGAGAAAAGCACATGCAATTTTAAACCAGATTCAACACCATGAAAAAACAAACAAATGAACACACAGATTTACGTAGGGAAAACCCTTTTGGGTAAAACACCCCACACTCCAAAAGATAGAGCCATTGTATTATTCAACAACTAAATGGTTACAATACAATATCAGGCTCATAGCCATTATAGGAGTTACATCTTGTTCATCTAGTGAAATACAGGCAACAACATATATCTGCAACCTTGCACTGTTGCAATGTCTTCACAAGAAATACAATGAAGATTCCCTTCAACTCATCAACCAACTCAACCAGCCAGCCTTTCAGCCGACACAGCCTAGCGGCCACCTCAGGTTCACATCTACCCAGGTTTCGAGTGTCTCAGTGTTCACGGTTATAATGCTCTGCGCATACCGCTCGAACACACACTCTTCGATCTTTGACCAAGCTTACCGATCATGGATCTACCGAACCGCCGATCATTCGATCTGATCTCTATCAGCTTGCTCTACTTTCAGCTTCAACTTCTCAGCTTTGGCTTACTATCAGTCAGCATTCGGCCTTGCCTTCTGGCTCAGCATCAATTGACATTCCATCAGCCTCAGGCCGACCTCTCAGCTTCCGATCAAAATCACATACATACCAAATGGACATCAGGGTCTCATAATACCCCACCGACAAGCTTCACCATCTCAGGTTGCATGCACCACCTTAGCAGCTGACATCGAGCTGCCCTGCAATCAATTTGTACTCAAATCAAACCCACGAGATGCGCGCACAAGATTTTGTTCACTAGTCATTGATTTGCAACAACGATGCAAAATCAACCAATGAGATTTTGCCACGTGTCGCAATGCCATTCATCCGCCGCTTGCAGATCAATCAACCTAAGCTCCATTTCTAACCATCAATCAAACCTCTGAGGCCAGGTGGTCAACAGCTCTACCGCTATCCAAGAGCAAAGCCCTTACGGTATGGCGGTTCGCCAAACAACCACCAGCCAAGCATTCTGTGGTCAGGAGGCATTCGCCTTTACAAACACAACCACCACTCTAGTCAGGTCTATCGAGACATGCGTCCACCGCTCATGGACTTCCGGGGCATGTAGGAGGGAATCTCCAATATTCCCTCAAGCCCGCCCGAAACCAGCTTCCAAGGCTGCCACGTGTCCACTGCTCGCGCTCTTTGCTTGGTTAATGTGGAAGTCGTTGGAGCTCCTTCGGGGAATCTCTAGTGACATCTGTTAGATTCCCTAGGGAACTCCTGAGGTGCAGAAAAGTGTCCATAGTCGGACAACCCTTCGCATAAAGCAACTCAGAGCTCACCATCCTTCCATTGCACACATTGCTTAACTCACTGCCACACGTCGAATACACAAGCAATTTCGCTTGGCCAAAACTTTCTCAGCGATACTTGCATCAGGATGGCGTGGAACGCAACAAACACTGTCAAATCAAAGCCTCCACAGTCGTCAATCAAGTTCTTCGCCACTTGGTCCAACTTCAATCACTCAACACATATCAGCATATCGGGGGGACATGAAATGTTACCCGCCGATATGAGATCGCCTCGCCGCATCGGCCCATTGGTGGAACAACACAAAGACTCCTGTCGATAGTGATCGCCAGCCGATAAGAAATTTTGCTAAGCCAAATCCATCGGGTCATCGCCGGAACACCACCAGGAGTCTCGCCGACTAGACAGAGTCTCAGCGAAAAGGAAAAGGTTGAACACATGAAGTCCCCTGGACCAAAGCGGTACAAGCCAGGGAGATTGAGGCACATATTTCCAACATTTTTCCCAAGTCCCACTCTCTCAAGGTTAACAATTCTCAATCTCACTAATAGCGATTACTAAGAAAGTTAATTCCACCAACTCCACCAAATAGTTTACCATGGGAACAATAAAAGCAGAGGCTTTGAAATGAACTCCATGAAAACCAAGCTCTCTAAATGGTATATCAAACTCTAGTTCAAAATATTTTAGATGAGGTTGCTCCCATAGCTCTTTTACTCGCTTTAAAAATCCTTGAAACTCTGACTTCTTAACATTCAAAAGATAAATGGAATATCCTCAACACCTAGTAGAGCTATCCAAAGAAGCTAACTAAAAACACAAATGTGCTCCTGCACACAATGGCCTAATGGCTGGTTGTCAGAGAAGTCAAACTACCGAAGTAACAACACTGATAGAGTTAACATATATGCATCATTTACATAAAAAACTGAAATGTGTAACAAATGTTAATCAATACATTGAATTTTGAGATGCGTTGAAATAATTTTAAAAAAAAAAAATTGGGGAAAATATCAGAAGCGTGGGGAAAGAAAGCATTAACCCTAATAAAAGCATTTTTTGTTGTTCTTGATGCACCATCTATAAGTTTTCCTTGGATGACAGTACTGAATTCTATATGTTGTACCCCTTAAATGTCCTACATGTTACAAATATGGAATAACAATGCACAACTTTGTATTGAGTCCAAAGACCAAGGCATTCTAAATAAGGGTAGCCAAAATTGATAAGGATGCAGTCATTATTACACGTATTGACAATCCAGAATAGTCATGTAAAGAAAACTGCCTGTGAAAACCATAATCAATCAAATTATGCACATTCAAATCTAAGTTTGAAAGCTTGCATTTCAGTCCATGCATCTAAGTCCTTGTTGAAGATTGAGGGTGTCAACAACAAAGCTAGAATAGCTCTCCTTAAAGCATAGCTAGTTTTAAAGTGCAGTATTTCCAAATTCAAATCCACTTCTCAACTAAGGAAAGGAGGTAGGATTGCCAGGTACTACCTCAAACAAAGAAGGCCATAGAAAACATTGAAATAGAAGATCCAATAAGTGAGATGACATAGGTGTAGACCATAGATAATTAGAGTTCTTTCAATGCACATATGCTTGTGATACAAACAAAATTTGCTTACACATTGGCTGAATATATCCTCATCAAAATGATTAGAAAAAAATTCAAATTTGTAAGTAAACTCTAACAGTCAAGAAAAATAGTCATAAAAATTGGAAGTAAACTTTGGCAGAAATGTAGGTGAACTTAATTCATCTGACTTTATGCCTCTTGGCAGACATCAAGATCTCCCCTCCCAAAGTTTGGACCACATCCATTACCTCCACATAAAACTGGACATCCTTGGTCTTCTTGTTTCCCACGCCATGATATGGTTATGCAAATGAAAATGAAGCAAAGTAATCATCTTCTTCTCCCTAGCTGGAAGAATGCATGCTTAATGTTTTGATACATGATATCAGCTCTCTCTTTTTCTCTCATGGTTGAATATCAAAATCCATTATGGTGGGCCTCCAGAGTTCTAATCATCTTTCATCCTCTTCCACCAAATGTTGGCCTGATCCACACGTCTGCCAGACTAATTGGCTTTGTTTTTGAAAGCTAAAGTTTCTCCTGAGTCACCAGTGTAGCTCTCTCTGCCTTTTCAGACTCTTTTATTGCTATAGATCATCTTTGGGATTTAATCATTTGTACCACATGGTTGATGTGCTTTGAATAAAATTATCCTTATATAAGAATTCACTCCATCTTGTTGGCTTGTAACACTCTTGATGGTGGCTACATGAAATCTGATTCTGATTCCTCTTCTACATCAAAGGGTTCATATCCTTGATCTGACTCTTCTGAATTATCAAAATCAGAATCACTAACTTCCATATTCAAAAATTCCCAACCACCATCTTCAATAAATTTATCTGGATCATCAGTAATACTCTTCAAAATTGGCCACCAGTTCAAGTTCATTCTGCTTTCATAATACTTTATATCCATGGAGTTCAGCCATTCCTTGATGCCATCAAGTGAAGATTGAGGAATGGCGTCAATGCGGAGTACATCCCACGTGAAGTCTTTGAAAACAATAGCCATTATTTAAATGCCTTGCCCAAGTCCTACTCTCTCAAGGGTAACAATCTCAATCTCACTAATAGTGATTACTAAGAAAGGTAATTCCACCAACTCTACCAAATAGTTTACCAGAGGAACAATAAAAGCAGAGGCTTTGAGAGGAAATCCATGAAAACCAAGCTCTCTAAATGGTATATCAAAATCTAGTTTGAAATCTTTTAGATGAGGCTACTCCCATAGCTCTCTTACTCGCTTGACAAATCCTTGAAACTCTGTATTGATTTTATTTTTCCTATCCCTCTCTTGTTGTTCTTCCTCAATTTCATCAGGATCATACAGTGACCTTCTTTCCCCTCCTAAAGTTTGGACCACATCCATTACCTCCACATAAAACTGCACATCCTTGGCCTTCTTGGTTTCGTCGTGATATGGTTATGCAAATGAAAATGAAGCAAAGTAATCATCTCCTTCTCCGTTGGCTGGAAGAATGCATGCTTAATGTTTTGATACATGATATCAACTCTCTCTTCTTCTCTCATGGTTGAATACTAAAATCCATTGCGGTGGGCCTCCAGAGTTCTAGTCATCTTTCTTCCTCTTCCACCAAATGCTGGCCTGATCCACAAATCTGCTAGCCTAATTGGCCTTCTTTTTGAAACCTGAAGTTTCTCCTGACTCACCAGTATTAGCTGTAACTTTTTTGAAATTTTATTATGGTATGTGCACTTTGATATGATGTAATATGATTACTATTTCATCTCATATGTTGTAATATTAGATACATAATAGAAAAATAAATTATTGCATGAAATAAATAATAACTTTTCATTTTAAATGTTTTTTTTGCAGAACACGGGTCTTCCAGAAGATCAAGATGATCCTCAACATGATATAGATCCACAAAATATTGGTTCTACTGGTATAGATCACATGGCAGAGGGTGATGATGACGTAGATACGAAAGACATCGAGGCCGATGACAATGATGATGACGACGACGATAACAATGACGATGATGATGATCATGATGATCATGATGGTCATGATGATCATGATGGTGATGATGATGATGAGATAGTTGGTGATAGTAACCAGTGGCATTCATGATCATATAGGCTATATCATGGATCATTGTTAATATATCGTTATGATGACTCTTTTCATGGTTACTATCATATGTATCATTTTCATGGCCTACAATACTATATTGTTGAGCTGTATCATATTGACATGTATCATTTTCACTATATTATTTGGACATGTATCATCTTGACTTGTATCAATTTGAGTTACATAATTTATTAATTTTATTATATCATTTTTACATGTATCATTTTCACTTATGTCGACTGTTGGACATGTATCATTTTGACATGTTTTTGATGTACTAGCATATTTGACTTTCACTTGCTTTAGTTATATATGATGATGATCTTATCAGTATTGACTTGTCAATTTATATATATTAAAAGTGGTCGATGATTTTTGGATGGATATTTATTAAGTATGATGATTTTAATTTACTGCTCAAGATGGATGTTGTCAAATTCAATTAAATTATAGATATTTGACTCACTTGTTTTAATTATAGATGATGATCATGTTACAATAATTATATTGTTATTTAATCATATGTGTTAAATAATTAAATTACTTACTCTATAATCATATGAGTTATTTAAGAGACACGATATATTTAACTAATTAAATTGAAATAAAACATATTAAATTAATAAATGGAAGCAAAACAAGAAGCATTTTTAGAAGCAAAAAAGGAAGCAACAATGGAAGCCAAACTAGAAGCAAACTAGAAGCGATCTTGGAAGCAAAATTTGAAGAAAAATCGGAAGCAAACCTGGAAGCAAATCTAGAAGAAAATATGGAAGCAAACCTGGAAGCAAAACTAGAAGAAAACCTGGAGGAAAAACTAGACGTCAAATTGGAAGAAAAAACTAGAAGCAAAAATGGGAGTAGACATGGAAGCAAAACCAAAAGCCAAATTGGGTTCCCATTTCAGCGCAATTTTCAACGTTACTTCTTGGTGCTAACGAAGGTGTTGTGATTTTACGGTGCTAAAGACGACGTTCAATCTGGTGGTAAATCCGGCGAACATGTCGACACAAAATTTGACGTTGAACTTACCATGCCTGTTTGCGCCAGGTTGAGCACTAGCCAAATTGTTCAATTCATGAACTAAAAATACACTAAAATCTGGTGCAAAATTCGGTGCTAATTGCCTATTATGTTGTTGTGATGACATGTGGAGGATCAAATCTTATGGTAAAAAATTCTTAAGCTCAGGTACTTGAACATGTAGAATCACATTTTCATCCCTAGGACACTAAACCTTTACATAGGCTCTCAAATATGGAAAATAATGAAATTGTTTATTAGTTTAATTAAATTTATAATTTATTGGATTGTGGGGAAGGGGGAAATTTATATTTTATGGGATGATGCATGGGATCACCATCTCTATCTTTATTTGGAATTCCTTGATCTCCTAGAATTAAAAAAATAAATGGATTGAAGTAGGATGGATTTATGCTTCTAATTTTCATTATGCAGCCATATAGGATGGTGTGAAGATTTGAAAATGGAAAACTAAAGATATCTAGATAGGTCAACAATTAACTCTCCTCATAGATCATTTAGTATTCATATTTTATCATCTTGAAAGGTTTTGGGATCTACACTATGCAAGCTAGTTGTAAAAATCTTCTAGAAGATAAATTGGAAGTTAAGAACTCTAAGCTTTGGAAAAGGGTTTGTTGATAATTCCTTTCTAGATGCTAGCTATAATACCTCTCTAGATTAATGATTCTTATTGGTGTTCTATTTTTTCTATGTTCTTTCTATTTATTCCATTACAATTATCTTTATTTTTACTAGTTTTAAATACTTTTATTTTTGGTCCAATTTTTTAATATAAGGGAAAACATTACTTTCGATACTTAGAGAATGTGTAATCATTAGGGGAACAAATGTGTATGTCCTATCTATGGGGTTTGGAGGCTTCCTTATCTCTTTTTGATTATCTATTTTTAATCCATTTGGATATTCTTGATCCTTTGGAATTGGCATGCCATGAGTCTTTTTAAGATAGGCAGACCTACTTTGTAATCAATTATTATTTTAATATATTTATTTATTTATGTTAAACAAAGGTAGCTACTATGCATATTGGTATGAATTTTCTTAAATAATCGTTGGGATATGATTTTCCATGGACTATAACCTTTTCATGAGGAATTAGAATAAATAACTACGGATACACATTGTAATGTCGTAAAATTACACCACCTTGCAATCTCACTTACATTCTTGTATTTGCTTTAGTGTCCACTCCCCTAGAATTTGTGTAGGCTCATTGTAGCCCTTGCATCACCCTTTTTCCCTCTCAAGATGCTCAGGACCCCTTTCAACAGCTACCCTTCATGTGTCAACTTTGCATCAAACCTTGTGCTTTTCTCGTTCTCATCATTTTGTAGCTTGATGTGTCTAGACACTAGTGTGTTGTGTGGACGTTCGTGCATTGCGCTAGTGTCCTATGATGTTTCAATGTTCAAACAATTTCTTCTAAGAATTTTTTCCACTTGTCAGGTAATTTTGTTGGTGGTAACGGATCGGGTCACCTTGTAACTGCTCAGGAAGATTCTTTTCCTTCCTTTAATGTTATCTTTTCAATCTATTTGGTTTTCTAGCTTCTCTCTAGATTTTGCTCCTTCCTTTTCCTCCTCTCTTTCTCTTGTTATATTTCTTGCACAACTCAATACAACTTGTTATAACAACACTCTCAAGCTCTTACAACACACTTTGCAACACCCTTGGCTCTTGCAACTATCTTTGTCTCCCTCTTTGGCTTCCTTAAGCCTTGCAGCTGATATCTCTCTTGCCTTATGTTTGCGAGCATCTTGGGATTTCACACATCCCCCATCTATTGCATCTGCATTTTTTGATACGAGTTCTCCTCCTCGAGTGAGGATTGCTTTTATCACTCCTTTGTTCATTTCTCTCTATCTATTTGGCTATCCATGGAGGTGGGAACACAAAAATGGGGGTTTGGCTGAGGCAAACCCCAATACAACCCCAACATTTTCTCCAAATCTCACACATGCAAGTATTGAAGATATTCATTTGCTAGAGGCTTCATTACTTGGGTTGTTGTGAGAAATTTCTATCTCTTATTCTCTTACTTTATCATTTACTTTATTCCATTTCAATTTTGTTACACTATTATTTTCTCACATTTTGGAAGTTCTCAATAATTAGATTGTTAGTGGTCACTTTGTTGTTTTCTAGGATATTCTCACTTTCTGGTTCATACGAGATGCTAGTGTGCCTCTAAGACGCTAGCATGTTGTGTTGTCATCTGTATTCCGTGTTGTCATCCTTTAGCCATGAGTTTGTCAGTTTGTCCAAAAAATCTTCATTGTCTGCTCTTTCCAATTCTGTAACTCTTGCTTTGTTAGTTTAGGGTAGTTTTCCCCTTGTAAATCTCTTGAAAATAAAGAGACTCACGAGTAGTGAATCCCCCTCCACTACACATGTTTATGAAAATAATTAAAATTTCAAAAGGTAAGCTAAGTGAGAAAAATACCTTTTTCTCTTCTAACTATCTTACCCAATGACAATATATTCAAGTTAAAGAAACAAGTTCAATCAAATTTTTTGAAATAGAAAATATCTTATAAATCCCAATAAATTTTACATCCTCTAAATATAGGCAAAGATATCTAAATGCCCACAATTTTCCATTGAATTATAAGCACATATGACCTATTTTTTATTGACATGTTTGTGATGTGTTTCTCCCTCACTAAGAATTTTTGGTGTCATGTGTGCCAATATAAATTCCATTGGATATATTTGACCGAATTGATGTCCCCTTAAATCACTTATTAGTAGAAACCATCTATGCTACCAAGCCTCATTGTCACAAACAAAACCCCACTTCCTTGCTCCCTAGTAATAGTATATATCATCTATTTGCAAAAATCTGGGAGTCAATCCGTCCTAGTAAAAGTGACATCTCTACAAATTCTTAAACCCTATGTTTCTTCTCATCCACCAAGAAGGATAATTTTAAAGAGATTTCCATTTCAGGATTTTCATTCTCTTTTGTGGTATAAAAATGGGGTTTGGTAATGGCTACACAAAAAAAATCTTAGTTCTATTCTATAGATTTGTGGTGATTATTGAAAAAAATGATATGAAGTTTGGGCTTGGTTTTTTTTTGGTAGAGGGGCATTTGACATCTCAACCTGCAATCAACAATTAAAATATTTTTAAGGTAAAAATTGGTGGGGATGAGAGGTTGTATTTTATGGATATCATGAAATAGGTCCAACTCTCAAAACATTAAATATCCGATTCCTATAAACCAAAATGAAGTAGTTATACACTTTAGCATAAAAATCTTGGCATTTGTAAGAGTTAATTGAAAATCACTTATACTTGTAGCAATTATGGAGATATAAGAGGGGGAAATATCTCTTCAAAATTCAATGACCAACCATTAAATAGGAATGCATGTAAATAATGAGTTCTTACCAATAAATAATTACATCCTTAACTAAAACCATGGCAAGAGAGGAACCTAATTTATATTTAATATGCATTTAAATTTTAAGCTACAGTATTTTCAATAGCACTACTACCTAAAAAGAGATGAAAATGGTGAAAGATAGTGATGCTATTTTTGTAAAGTTGTAACTATAAAATTTCCATCCCATGCCACATCCTAATTAATATTGTTTCCATGTTGATTTGATGTCTTAATACATATATATAGTGATATATGACATGGTATTATGCAAATTTGAGTTCATTTTTCTAATTTATTTATTTACACAAACATATTTCTATACATTTAGTTCTACCCTCTCTATTTGCACTCACTTTTATACATTCATCTTATCCACTTGTTTATCATACCCATAACCTAAATTTAAGGGATTAACCTAGATATTGAATGCTTTTTATTTTGTGATAGTTATCCATGTAAATTCACCTTTCAAATATCAAAACATATCTTATTTTTAAATATTATTATATAGATTTGTAAATAAATATATAAATTTTGATAGTTTATTCAAAATCTTGCTTTTCAAGTGATATAGTCTTCCTACAATTTTGATTGTATTTTACATTAAAAATGCCTAAATATAGCCATATGACCTTCAAATTTATTCGTTGATCATGCCTATCTATGCACCTGCCTCCATTTAGTAATTTATACCTAGATCTAATTGCTTTTATATTCTGGGAAAAGTTTGTGGACATGAGAGTGACCTTGCAATCATGATCTTGTCTTTTTTCAATTTCAAATTAAAAAATTCAAATTTGGCTAATTTTCCCATTTTACTCTTCTACCTTGATTCAACTAAACACACTTTTCAAAAAATTTAATGTTTTGTGCTAGTATTTATAGAAATTTAATATATTCATTCTAATCATTGAATAATCTTCCACATAAATTACAAGGAAATAATTTTGGAGATTAATCAATACAAAAAATTCAATGTGGTGCAATACAAAAAGTACACAATCTATATCTTATACACTTGCTCGTTATTTTCAGTATCGATCAATTTTTAAGGGGTTGATCAAGGGGCAATGCCCTTGCATCTTGGTCATATGATAACCTAATTGAAATGAAGAAAACAATGAACTTATCTAGTATATTAATACAATAAATAACTAAGAATATAAACAATTTTTTAAATAATAATACAATAACATGGTGTGGTATTATTAAAATGTATTTCATGTAGGATAAAACTACTATCATTCCCTAAGCATTAATGAGTAAAAGAGAAATTTTTCAATAGTAAATAGTTTGAATTTCAAATACCAATAACATTTTCAAGGACAACAAGAGGTATATTTTGATAGAAAAATGTGCAGAGGAAACCTCTACAAATAAACTGTAGTATGTCCATTTGTGATCATGTCTTGTTGTTGTAAATAATCATAAAGTTCTAGGAAAAGTGATGCCTCAAACAAAGTGTTTCTATGGAGGGAATAAAAAGAAAGTTTTATCTTGGGAACAATAGGAAAATGACTAGAAAATTTGTAGCTAAGGACAAAGGGGTAAGGTGAGACTACTTAGAATTTTAGCTTAGTTAGGCCCCTCTTTGGTATGTTTCAATATTACTAGAAATCACAAGTTTTGAGCGTGTTTACTCCTAGTGTTCTATATGTTAGAAAAACTAAACAAAAAATATACTATAAAATCTAGATGGTTTCTATAGTGTGTAATATGTGATTTTGTGTACAAAAGGGCAAAGAGTAATGAGAACATTGTATGTTAGGAATTAATGTTTACTTAGGTGAAGTTTATTTATTAATCTTTATTATTTAAATACTTGTAAGAATATTCCAAAGGAATCCCTACAAGTCTTTTGTCTTATTTTAGTATTCTCACACATGTGTGAGAATGACTCATTTTTTATAATTATTTTTTGGAGGAATATCAAGGCTTAGGTGTAGCCTCCTCCTTATGAGGATTTTGACACCTTGCACACACATAGGATGAAAGCTGGTATGCATCTAGACATGAGAGTTACTTATGCAACTCCTTTCTCACCTCTATTTATTTGAGGTACTTGTCTCATTCTTCATATGAATTAGCATTCTATGCTTAAGCACTCTCTGTTCTCTTTTTGTATTCTTCTTAGGCTTTATGTCGTGTTCATAATATTGGGGTTTTTTTTTTTTCCTTACAAAATTTTGTGTCTCCTCTTGGATATTTGGTGTGCATGATCTTGGTTTTCATCTTAGATGGTAATATTTTTTTTTAAACAATTTCTCTTGGATTAATACTTTCTTTTATTTCATTTATAATTCCTTTCATGATATCAGAGCAGATTTTACTAATCCTTTGTTGAACTATATTGTTGAGGGTTTACCATCTCTTTTGAGCTCTCACTTTGGAGACATTTTTTGAGAGAAGAAGAGAAGATCTAGTTTAGTTTGCTTTAAAAAAAATCAATTTTTAATTGAATAATTTCATATTAGAAAACTAAAAAAAAATTGAGTTTTGTAAATCTAAAAAAATAAGTTTATTCTGACAATGAAAGTTCTATATCACAATGTATTTCAATGTCTGCAATATGGCTATGCAAGAGCCCTTTTTGCAATTAAAAATCCATTATGTATACCTCTATATTTTATAATATATTATATGAGCCTCGTGCTCCTTGCCTTAAAAAAAAATCATATTTGAAAGCTAAGTTTTTTTAAGTCTTCTTTGCAATTTCAAGTTGTTTTAAATTAAATATATCTAGTGTAATTTTTTAGAAATCCCAAATGATGGGGTTATTCCTATTTTTATCTCAATTTTTTAACTAATCTCTATATTAAATCTACATGCATATTTAAATTTGTGCAAATAATTTTTTTTAAAACCCCAATAAAGGTTTTTTTTTTCAAATAACATATTTAAAAATAATTCAATTTTTTTTTTTTGCAGCTTGATATTTAAAATAAAAATTTACATGCATTTTTGCATTTTTTCAAAAAAAATATTCATTCAAATCTACATATAAAAATACATTTAGTGTTTTTTTTTAAACCACCCAATAAGAAATTATTATTTTTTAAAATCTCAATATAACCATATTTTTCCACAATTTTTTTTTTTCAAATAAAAAAGTTTTACAATATTAAATTTTAAAATACAAAACTTTAAAAAATATATGTATTTTTTAGAAATTTTATTCTTAAAAAATATGAAAAAATACATTTAAATCTGCTCTGAACAGAGATAAGTCGCCATATTCTTCCATTGAAACCCTGCACAACACCCCTCTAACCCTCTATTAGTTCTTAGCACAAAACCACCACCCTCATTTTTCTTCGGTGTCCTCTCTCATCAAGTCTGCAACCTTTGTTTTTCATTTTTTTTAAATCCTCAAATCTTAAATCTTGAACTTATTTTTCCGCCCATTTAGTTTTCAACCAACAGTTTTTTTTTTAAAAATCTAATCTCTTTCGACCCATGTTATTTTAAAAGTAATTTTTGTTTAATGAAAACCTTAATCCTTTATAAAGTCTTAATTTTAAATATTTCATTCTTTTAATTCTCTTTATAATTTTTTAAAAAATTCAGAAGTTTCATTCTTTTCCATTAAAGATTCTTTCCTTTCCTTTTTAAAAGAATGCTTTGAAAAAAAAAAATATTAAATTTATTTTATTTAAAATGTATTAATAAGTTATTTATTTATTTATTTATTGATAAAAATGGTTAAGCCATTGAAATTTTATTGATAGAAAGATTACAACAATACAAAATAAAATTCGATCTTGAGAACAGGAGAGACTAGTTGTAACAAAGTAAAAGAAAATGCATACTAGAAACCCAACTAGAGCATAACCCAAAGAAGAAAGATTATGACCAACCACCATCCCCTAGTCTAGTTCAGACTAGACAAGTATGCAAAGCCCAGAAAGAAAAAATGGACATATAAAAGCTTAATACAAATCTTCCATTCAAGAATTGGAAGAGGAACTAGCTTCACAAAGTGAAGGAGGCATGGAGTTATACACACTAGAGTCCTCCACTTTTTTTGATATGGAAGTTGTTGACTGATTTGAAGGCAAAGATCTTGTTGTAGAATCAAACAAGAAGTGCAAAGCAAGAAATACATCAACCCCAGTCGCGAGATTTTCTGGAGGAACTTTATCATGTAGGTCATTGCAATCCAACACAGTTATTTCAAAATCATCGAGGAACTTTATTTAGTTTTTGAATCAAATTAATATTAATTTTATAGGTTATTTTTTTAATTTATTAAAAAAATATTTATATAGATTTATAGTTTTTTTTTTTAAAGTGTAATATTTCAATTTTAAATATTAAATAATTGGTTAATATTTTTTTCAAGTTTAATTTACACAAGTTCTTTAAAAAAAAAATCAATATTAATTTTCATATATTAGATTGTTTTGATTAAGGGGAAAAATAGGTTTTGAATGGAACCAAAACCATTAACAAGCATGTTTTAACAGGGACCCGAAACTTGCACAAAGAGTCCAAGCTACTATAGCATAAAACAAAGACAACCAACAACAAACCAAAAGTAGATTACAAAATATTAACTTGAAAACTCAAATCTACACCAAGAAAGGTTTTAACAGGAACCTTAAGCCCAAAACAACCACGAAATATAAAGGAATTTGGACCCAAGAACAACCTGAGACGTCCAGACAACCGTCAACTTGAATCAACCAGACTACAACACAATACTTAACAACACCAACCAATAGCGAACAACCAGAGATGACCAAGTAACCATCAGCCTGAACCATCCATACAACAACACAACACTTGTTAGCACCATCCAACAAAACCAAGCTCCCCACCTCAATAGGAGAGATAGGCATCAAAGAAAAATACTAATGAGCAATAGCAAACAAACAACACTAGTCAACCCGCAACACCAACTCGACCTCCACCTCAATAGGAAGGAGCTCCCCTCTATAGGAGAAGATGAAATGAGACCCAAAATCACAGAAAATATAACTTCCCACATGATCCACAACACACCTCTCCATCTCAATAGAAGAGGGCACCCCCTCTAAAGGAGTAGTATCCACCTCCAAAGAAGACCATAGCTGAAAAAATCGAAGGGAAGCAACTACACCCATAGTAAAGACCAATATTAGATTTTTTTTCTATATTTGTAAAAGAATATTTTTCTCCAATTATGTCTACTTTAATTCCATAAATTAAATTGAATTCTTCTAATTATCATTCTTAAAAAATAGACATTTCATTTATATTTAGATTTAAACATCTCTTGGATCTTGCACACGAGTTCAAGGTTCCTGCATCCAAGGAGGTTCAAGAAAAATGGAAGCTTCAAAATGAGGAAGCTCTTGGCCTCTTAGGAATTTCAATATCTTTCGAACTATATGTTCAAATTGGGAACTATGTGAAAGCCTATGAAGCATGGGCAATCCTCCAAACTATCTATGATAGTTCAAATGAGTCCAAAAATAATACAACTTCAAGATCAACTTGAAGATTTGAGGTATATAGATTTCAAAACTATGGATGATTTTTTGTTAAAATGTGATGCATTAAATATTCCATTGCAAGGTTTAGGAGTAAATCCTGAAGATCTTATACTAATTCATCTTATTTTTAAAAATGTCTTCTTAGACAATTTCAACAATTTATTACTAATATTCACGCTTAATCAGCTATTTCTTCAGTAGCTAGTCAAATTACTTATGATATTTTTAAAAATTTATTAAGGAAAGAAAGCAAAGTTTATTCAATTTGGTGATCTTAAAAATAGTGAGCATGCTTTTATGTCTAAAAATCATAAGCAAAATTTTAAACCTCATAACAAACAATATAATAATCCTAAATCTTATCACAATAATACTAATGTTCCTCGAATTGATAAAATAATATAAATCAAATGTAATTTTGAATCTGTGGGGATGAGATCCCTCCTTTGTGATCTCACTTGGTGCAGGCCAAGCTAAATTCTTGCAACAATATAAAACTCATCTCTTACAAAGCAAAAAAATACTAATGATCATCAAAAGAATAATTCTTCTAAGAGGCCTCATTGTACTTATTGTGATAAAGATGGTCATTAGTCTAACACTTTTTTTAAGAAACAAAATTATAAAAAGCCCATGAGAAAAAATAATCAACAAAATAAATCTCATAATAATAGGTTTAATAGCAATACAAATCAATCTACAAGAGATTTTACTTGTAGTTATAATACAACACCTCTTGAATGGGTTATTAATTCAGGTGCTTCTCAAAATGTTACTTCTCATAAAGAGGTATTTAAATCCATGCACCCTTACATGTCTAATGTTCCACTTCAACTTGCTATTAATCATAGTTGTAAAGTAGAAGCAATTGGAGATGTGAATGTACCTAATGGTAAATTACATGATCTTTTGTAAGTTCTTGAATTAAAAACTAATTTTCTTCCAATAGCTAAGATTTTTCAAGGTTACAAGATAGAATTTTATAAATATATGTGCTATGTTATTGATAAAAATTAAATCATAAAGTCATTGCTAATGCAAAATCATATAATGATATTTTTTTCAAATTTTATGAGTTTGCTATATCTAAATATTCTTTACTCTCTACCATTGATTTCAATGTTTGGAATGAAAGACTTGATCATATCAATGCTAACAATATTGTCTTGATGCAAAAAATTAATATGGTAGAAGTATTTCTTAGCATTGTTCCATCTAAAATTTTATGCATATGATGCATGAGTGGTAAGATGTATAGGGAGCCTTTTCCACAAAGTCAAGCATGGAGGGCACATCATAAGTTGCACCTAGTCCATAGCGATCTTTTGGGACCCATGGAGAATACCTCCATCCAAGGATCAAGGTATGCACTTACTTTTGTTGATGATTATTTTAGAATAACTTGGATCTATTTTCTTCAACATAAGAATCAAGTTCTTGATATATTTTTTGAATTTCATAAAGTTTTTGAAAGACAATTTGGTTTTAAAATCAAAATTCTTAGAACTAATAACAGTAAAAAATATATGAATACTGATTTTAATGGTTATTTAAAGTAATTTGGTATTAAAAATGAGCTAACCATTCCCTATGCACCTCAACATAATGGTGTATCGAAAAGGAAGAATAGGACTATTGTTGAAATGGCTAGATGTATGTTACATGCAAAAAATATGACTTATAAATTTTGGGTTGAAGCAATGTTTTGTGCTACTTATATCATTAATAAGACCCCTACCAAATCTTGAAAGGATATATAGCTCTTGAAGAGGCTTGGTCCAATAGAAAACCGAATCTTAAACATTTTAGAATTTTTGGCTCAATTGCTTATGTTCATAAACTTAAAGAAAAAGGCAAAAATTAGATTCTAAGTCTTCTTATCATATTTTTGTTGGGTATGACAAAAATTATAAAGCTTATAAAGTTTATAATCCTATTACTAACAAAGTTAAAGTTGTTAGAGATGTATGTATTACTGAAAATGGAGTTCATGATTGTTCTAAAGTGCATAAAAATTAATCTTCTCAAAATAAAGTTGTTGTTGTCAAGGATAATCCTCCTTCTATAAATCCTCCTAATGCATCTCTTAGTCAAAGTGATAGTGAATATGAACATGTTGAACCTTCTCATCGGGATTCTTCTTCAAGTGATGCCACTCCTATATCTAAAAGAAAGCCTAAATGGTTTTAAAAAATTATGCAAGAAAGTAAAAATATTTTATCTAGAATGAATCAATCTAAGGCTAGGAAAGAAAACTATTGCAATTATGCTTTGATCTCTAAAGTTATGCATACATATGATCTTCAAACTTATGAACAAGCTGAAAATAAAGCTCATTGGAAAAAGGTTATGCAAGAATAATATAACACATTAATTATAAATCAAACTTGGGATTTAGTTCCTTTACCTCAAGGTAAAAATCTTATTTCATGTAAATGATTGTATAAAACTAAGTTTAATGCAAATAATGAGGTTAGCAAATTTAAAGCTAGATTAGTTGCCAGAGGCTTCTCCCAAGTGGAAGACCTAGATTATAATGAAACTTTTGTTCCAATAGCTAAAATACCAAAGTTATTAAATTAATTATTGCTTTAGCTTCTCATATGCATTGGCTCATTCATCAAATGGATGTTAAAAGTGCATTTTTAAATGGTGATTTACATGAAGAAATTTATATGTCTCAAATTTTGGGTTTTATTAAGGAAGGTAATGAACATCTTATTTGTAAATTAAAGAAATCAGTTTATGGTTTAAAACAATCTCCTAGGAAATGGTATTTGAAAATTAATGCTTTCTTTCAATCTCAAGGATTCATTAGAAGTAAAAATGATCTAAATTTATTTATTAAACATGGTGAAAATGATATTGTGATAATTATTTAATATGTTTATTATTTTATTATCACTTCTAGTTCTAACAATTTGATTAGTGGTATTAAGTCTCAACTCAATAATCCATTTCAAATGACTGATTTAGGCTTATTACATTACTTTTTGGGTATAAAAATTTGGTAAACACCTAAAGGTATTTTCTTTCTCAACATAAATATTCTCAAGATCTCTTATATAAATTAAAATGAATGATGCAAATTATGTTTCTACTGCTCATGAATATGAACTTACTTAATGGTTGATATGGAAACTCTATTTGTTGATCCTACTTTGTATAGGAAATTAGTTGGAAGTTTAAATTATTTAACACTTACTAGACCTGATATCTCTTGTAGTGTTGATTTAGTTTCTAGATACATGTCTAAACCACAACAAACTCATTTAATAGTTGAAAAAAATATTTAAGATATGTTTAAGGTACTCTTAATCTTGGTCTGTCTTATGCTGAAAATTATAAATTTTATTTAAAAGGTTATATTGATTTAGATTTAGGAGGTAATCCCAATGACGGGAGATCCACTTGTGGTTATTATTTCTTTGTTGGATCAAGTGCAATCTCATGGAATAGTGAGAAGAAACAATTTACTTCTCTTTGCTCTACAGAAGCGAAATATAAAGGTTATACAAATGCATCTAAAGAAGCCCTTTGATTAAGAAGACTAATTGAAGACCTGGGTCTACCTCAAAAGGATCCTACTCCCTTATATTATGGTAATCAAAGCGTCATAGTTTTGGCCAAGAATCAATTCTTCATGCAAGGAACAAGCACTTTTCTCTCCAACATCACTTCATTAGAGAGCAAATTGAAGACAAACAAATTTCTCTTTTGTATTGTAAAGGTGAATATCAAGTTGCAAATATTCTCACCAAACCTCTTTGTAAAGATAAATTTATCCATCTTTATAAAAATCTAGGCTTACAACCCATTAGAGGGTTTTATGTAAACTCCCCAAGTAAATCTTAAGGGGGTGTTAGGAATTAATCTTTACTTATGTGAAGTTTATTTATTAATTTGTATTATTTAAATACTTGTAAGAATATTCCAAAGGAATTCCTACAAGTATTTTATCTTATTTGATTATTCTCACACATGTGTGAGAATGATTCATTTTTATACTTCCTTTTTGGAGGAATATTAAGGCTTAGGTGTAACCTCCTTATGAGAATTTTGATTAATTGCACACACATAGGATGGAAGGTGGCATGCATGGACATGGGAGTTACTTATGCGAATCCTTTCTCACCTTTATTTATTTGAGGTACTTCTCTCATTATTCATATGAAACATTCGATGCTCTCTCTCTCTCTCTCCCCTCTCTTTGTAATATTCTTAGAATTTATTCCATCATAATATTGGGGTTTTTTCTCGCTTTTTCCCCTTCTAAAATCTTGTGTCTCCTCTTCGATATTTGGTGTGCATTCTCTTGGTGCTCTTGGTTTTCATATTAGATAGTAATATTTTCATTTAAATAATTGATCTTGGATTAGTACTTTCCTTTATTTCAATTTATTTCATTTATAATTCATTTAATGTATTTATAAGAATAAAGAGGTAAATATAATAGGAAGATCTCAAGAAATTAAATAGTAACTAAAAGATGTCACTAAATTTATATAACAAAAAGAGAAATAAAGAAACTTTATAGAGAATAATGGAAGAATCCATAGAGAAAACATGTTTCTTTTAAAGAAGGGATTGGAAATACAAATAAAATTATAACTTCAAGGCTACAAAGAGAAGCTACATAATATGAAAGGAACCCACAAGAAGCAACACACTAGAAGAAACCTACAAAGATGTGATCATATAGAATAGAAATTGTTAAAAAAAACTTCCTTCTTGAAAGGAATAAAGAGTTACCAAAGTTATGAAGATAAAATTAAAAAAAAAATACTATTAGAAAAGCTACAGGAGAGACATAGGAAATAAAACTTGTAGGATGTGTCAAATAGATGTTGGAGAAATTGTAGAAGAAATTGTGTTATTTTATAGAAAGAAAACGCAATATTTTTGAATAGTATAAAACTTCATGCATTTAATGGATAAGAAGTTTCCTTTTATGAAAGTTTAGGAAAATTTATTAGGAAAACACAAAAAGTAATTGGTTAATAGATTTTGTTTGTTTGGAAAGACAAGGGAAATTTTTTGGAGCTCATACTATCAAATAGAAATCGATGATGCCATCACAAATATAGTGATGTCACTAAAATTATGGTGAAATCAAACTAGATAAAAGTTTATAAAATTATGAGAAATTGACTAAGATAAAGGGGTAGAAGTACATAACATTCACACTTTTATAAAGGAAATGACCAACAGTTTGAGCTTCAACCACCTAAAATAACATTTATGTATTAAATTTTAAAATGATATAAACTAATAGAATGTAGAACTATTTTTTTTTTGTTGGTCAGTAATAAGTGTTTTTTTGTATTACTTTAAAAAAAATTACATCATCATTTTCAATTTGCTTGCCATCTGAAAAACCCCAACTTCTGTAAAGTATAAACCAAAAATCATTTAAACATCCATAACACTCCAAAAAACCCATGTTCCCAAATTGAAGCTACTGCAAAAAATAACCACCCAAACTACATTCATCTAATCTCGATATAAACCCAACCTTATTTAGCACATCTCATCCTACTTCTTTGTGTAGCTTTAACAGTGAAATTTAAAACTATAACAGAAGGACATAGAAGTCAATTTTCATTAACTAGCACTACCCTATTCCACCGCTGTCGTGACTTCCTTCAGCTTTCGCTTCTTCTGGCATTTTCTCTTCTGCTTTGACCAACGCTTTGCTTTTCTTGTGTTCTTCTCCTCACTTTGCATTTCCGCTTTTGCCTGCTCAATTACCTCCTCCAACTCCATTAACTCAATGAAAATTTTAAAATCCTACCACCCAAGACAGGCTTCCTCCCTACATCTCGACTTATATTTTCCTTTTGACCACTAAATAAAGTACATGTAGCCTCTTGACCCAAATATTTCTATCATTTCACCATCCACTATCCCTTCGCTGATGTCTATCCGGACCCCAAGAATTGACCACTCCAGAATAGATTCCATGCCACCCAGGAAATTCTCATGGACAATTAACTCCATCACCTTGTGGACCGTTTTAAATTTTTTGTCCAAATCCAATCCCCATGCATCAATCAAAGCATAAACATCCATATTTGTTCTATATCTATTCCGTAGGTTTCCGAAATCCTTACCCAAAATCATTTTTACACTCTTCCTTAATCTACCATCCTCCACAAGGAATAGACCCATTAGCCTCTTATTTGAGGCATCATCATAGAAGGGTCTTAGTTGTCTACAGGAACGAAAGGTAAAGTTAGCTTCCATTGAAGCTCTGCACTGTCAATGTTGAAACTACCTCTACTTTGTTGTTTTTCCTTCCTCACCACACTCACCACAAATGCGTGCCAATTACTACTCCAAAACCAAGGCCCAAGGAGTAAATACATTCTTGGAGCTCCCACTTCAAATTAAATGCTACTTGTACTATGGAGCTACCAATCTCCTTCCTTGCACTTCTCCTATCATATCTAAATTATCTCGGACTACCTTCATCCATGTTCATTAAATGTGATGTCCTCGTCGATGGCCTCAACTAATTCGCTAAATCAACTTCTCTAAAATCCTCCAACACCAAATCCCCGGTCTCATTAAAGGTTAAAGCCCATTTGGATAAAATGCCGGCTTCTATATTGCCCATTCTTCTTATGTGGCTCACACAAAAATTAACACACATTGCTAACTCTTTCCTAATCTTTTCAATAACATTCTAAAGATGCCATACACTTATGGTTCCTTTCATCACTGTCTGAATTATAATCAAAGAGTCCCCCTCTAGATGAATCTTAGACGCTCCTAGCCATTTTCCACATCTAATTGCTAGAAGAGTTGTTGCTGCTTCAGCTTCATTATTCATTCCATCCATTAGTTTCTTCACCCCTAGAGCTAAAACATTCCCCTTCCAATCCCTGATTATAAAACCTGCCCCTGATGGGATAGGGTTTCCCTTTGAGGCTCCATTAAAGTTTAACTTCCATGAGCCTTCCTAAGGTTTCTCCCATGTCACTTCAATAGGTTCCTTTGCAATTGGATTAGCCCAACCTGGCCCCTTAATGGGCCTGAAGCGAATACCCGACCATTGCTCTTGGATTCGCTTATCCTCCATGGTGAAAGGAACTCATGGATTAAAGTGTTGTGAGGCCACCACTCCCACTACTTCTTCAATGGCATGATTTATTCTCCATTTTAACCTCTCCAAATTCTCTTCTTTGCCAAGAAATTTTCTTCTATTTCTTTCTTTCAAGATCTCCCACACTAACAAAGATCGACTTACTTTCCATATACACGAGAAAATTGTCTTTTTCCCATAAGTAGGCTAGCCTTCAAACACCTTCTTTAGTGTATCTGGGGTAGGACTTTTCCAACCTAAGGACCTCCTTAGCAACTCCCAACATTCTTCTACTGAACTAAAGTGCAAGAGTAAATGATCATTGGTTTCCTCGGCCCCTGCACACATTACACACTTTTTCGTTCCACAAAAACCCAACCGCTTCCTACGTTCTCCCGTTAGGATGTAACCCCTAGTTTCTAGCCATGCAAAGGCACCCGCCTTAGGTTGACATTATTTCCCCCAAAAAAAAATCATCGGCCAATGTGCAACCCCTGCCTCTATGTCCAGAAACTGATACCCTAATTTCATCGAATACTTCCCATCCATAGCTCCACACCACACCACCTTGTCTTCCTTATTAGTTTTCAAGATTTTTCTAAATTTAAATATTTCCAGCATAAGATCCCTTTGATGATCTGGTAAACCCACATCCTGGAGGGATTTGCATTCCCAGTCACCTCCAATGACACCCCCCTTATACACCAAGTAATCGAAGACCTTTTCTCCCCAATGCTGTGTAAACCATTGCCTTAAATTCTGCAGACTTTCCCTTTCCTTCAATGTTGGAAAGCCTCCACAGGAGTCTTCCCAGAATTTTGCTTTTAACCCATTTCCAATCTTCCATGTGATGTGGTCCACAATGACCGGTCGACAAGAAATCACGAAGTTCCAGATTGTTGATCCAACTGGGGGATTCCTCATAGTAAAAATTCTACTGCTCTCCATTGAATCCAAGCACTTCGCTTTAAGAATCCAGACCCATAACTAATAGGGTTGTGAATATATATTCCATACCATTTTTTCTCCCAAGGCTTCATTCAAAATACTCCAATCTCGTAGCCCCGCTCCACCTTTCCCTTTCGCTAGACAATTTTTTTCCCACGACAACAATGGAATTTTGTCCTATTCTGAGGCTCCATTCCAAAAAAAAATCCTCATTCTCTGGCCTATAACCCTTACAATCTTCTTAGGAATTTTAAGACACATCATGGAAAAAATGGGAATAGCTGAAATAGCTGATTTTAACATCAAAATTCTGCTAGACGAGGTTAGCCATCTGCTTTTCCAGCCATCAATGCGCTTCAAGCAACAATCAACTAGATCCTTCCAAATATTTGATCTGCTTGCACCCCCAAATAGGGGAATGCCTAAATACCTTCCTGGAAGGGACCTTGTCTTGATTCCCAAAATGGAACAAATTTCCCTTTGTTTTTGACGGCAGGTATTAAAGAAGAAAAATTCAGATTTCTTCTAGTTAATGCATTGTTCTGAAGATTTGTTGTACTTATTTAGAGTGTTTTTCATCAACCGTGCTTCCCTAAAGGAGGCATCACCCATAAGTAAAGTATCATCTACGAACTGAAAATGAGACAAAGGGTTCAAACCTTCAGCAACCTTAACACCCTTACACCCCATTCCTCTCTCTTTCTACTGATTAACCTACCCAATGCCTCAACCATAATTATGAACAAGAAGGGGGAGATAGGATCTCCTTGTATAATTCCTTTTTCAGAAGCAAAAAAAACTTGAGGGATGCCATTAAGTAAAACCGAGAAATAAGGAGTATTTATGCAGCTCTCCACCCATTTGATCCAATCTTCAGTGAAACCAAACCTACGAAGGGCCTTTAAAAGGAAAATTTTGTTCACTTCATCATATGCCTTTCGGATGTCTAACTTAACCAAAAAAAAAATTGTTCTAGCTAACTGAATGGATTGAACCACCTCATGCGAAATGATAATACCTTCATAAATGGAACAACTTGGGGAGAAGCCACTTTGTTCTAGGGAAATTACCATATCTAGGATTTCCTTCAACCTGTTCACCATCACTTTTGAGATTACCTTATACATCGTATTGCATAAAGCAATAGGTCTGAAATCATTGAAGGATAAAATTTCATCTTTCTTAGGGACCAAAGCAATAAAGGTGTTATTAAAATATTTCAGCACAAAACCCCCTCTTCTAGATTCCTCAACCACTTCCCATAATTCATGTGCCAAAACATCCCATAGCTTATGAAAGAAAAGTGTCAGAAATCCATCCGAACCAGGGGCTTTGTCCCCTCCATTGCTGAATAGAGCAACTTTAGCTTCTTCCATAGTGACTTCTTTTGTGAGTGCAATATTTTGAGCATCTGACGCACATTTGGGAATTACTTCTAGCACTTCATCTTCCTGTGTGACCTCAACTTGAATTTAACGAAAGGCTTCAGAAAAATGACTTACAACTTCCTTATAAATGGCTTCCTTCTCTATGAGAGTCGAACCCTGCTTATCCTATATCGAAAAAAATTATTGCTAGATCTCCTAACCTTGACTGCATCATGGAAATTTTTTGTATTTCTATCACCCTCCTTAAGCCAAGTCTCTCTTGATTTCTACCTCCAAAATATTTCTTTGTGAGCTAGAACCTTTGCATATTGTTTATTAAGCTCCTTTTTTGTTCGAAAATCATCCTCACTCAATCCTTCTTCAATTACTTTTGTGTGCAACATCCCCAGTTCTCATTCAAGATGGAGTTTTTCTGAGAAAATATTTTTAAAAACTTCCCTATTCCACTTCTCTAATTACTCCTTTATATATTTCACTTTTTGAAAAAAAAAAAATCTTTATTCCCCTTCCTAGGTGGTGCATTAACCCACCAACCAACAACCAGCTCCAGAAAACCCTCTTCATGAAACCACATTTTCTCAAATTTGAAAGGATAGCAATCAAGAGATTCCTCCTCTTGATTACATACATGGTTCAGATATTGGTTTGAACCTGTGATTGGGAGAACCTTAGCTTGAAGGGCCCATTTGTAATTAGCCCAATTTCCTACATTAAAGAATCTATCTGGCTTTTCTAAGATTTTTAAAAAACAAGAACTTTTGTTAGTCCAGGTATAATCCCCATTTTTAAATTGGATCTCAAATAGGCCATTGTTAGTTACAAAGTCATTGAATTTTTTTTGTTTTTGATTCAACCAGCCAAGACCCCCGCGTTTGTCTGAAGATTGAAGGATTGAATTGAAAACTCCACCTAATATAAATAGTCTGTCTCTGTTAGCAGACAACACCTCTGAGACCTCCCCCCAGATTCTTCTCATTTTTGAGATATTATTTGGACCATAAATGTTCATCAAAGAGAAGTTTGTAAAAAGTTTCTTGGAAATAATGTTTACCCATTGCCAAGATTTCTTTGACCTAAGAACCTGAACCTCCATCACTGCCTCTTTATAGAGAATTCCTAAGCCACCCGAGGCCCCTGTAGCTTCCACTAAACAACACTTTCAGAAACTAAAATGTTTACCAAATGCTTCAGCATCAGACCCATTTAACTTTAACTCCTGCAAAATAACTATATCTGGTCTCACTTGATCAAGACATATCTTGATCAAATGAATCTTGTCAGGGGCATTGCAACCCCTGACATTCCATCATAGGACCTTCATTGCTCCCAGAAAAAAGGAATAGCCTTTTCTCGATCTTAATTTTTTCTAGCCTGCTGCACTCCCAACAATTTCCAGCTTGACCCTAATTGGTTTGGGGCCTCTTTTTTTCTTCTCACCAATCTTTACCTTAATCTATTTTGCAGATTTTTTCTCTAAAGTTCTTTTTTCTTTTATCCCCACCTTAGAGTTTAAACCCAAAACGTCACCACCAACCTTTTCCTCTTCTGATGGGATTTCCGAGTCCAAATTTTCAAAAGGGCTTCCATCTTCCCTTTCTTCTTCAAGGGAACTTTGCAGATTTCTTATGGGATAGATTTGTATATCCTTAAATATAGGCTCCTTTGTTTCAAGGTTTACATTGAAATCTTCTGCAACAAAATTTTCTACCCGAGGTGACTTTATGGGAGAGTTCTTACTTTCCATCACCTCTTCTCCAGGATTCTCCTTTCTCAATTCATCAATGAGGTCTCTCGTTGCACTGTTCATTTTCATTGTATAGCCAGGGGGGCTATCCACTACTGGGGCTCTTATTGCATTTGTAGGTGTTCAGTCGACCTTCCTTGACTCACCATCCAGAGCTAAAACCCTTGTTTTTTGGAGCTCAGTCCCCCTGAGCTCTTCCCCTAGAACCACCATATTGCAACCTCCTAAAATAGAATTTTCCTCCCGGTTTACTTCCCTCCCTATCTATGTTGTCATCGAAGCATTTTCAAGAATCCCTTCTATCTCATATTCCTTTGACCTTTCCATATTTATCTCCCTCTCCCCTAACTTTCCCTCTCTTCTTTCCACTACTTGAAAGTTAGTCCACAATTCTAAGACCATATCAAAATTATTCTAGCCCCAGTCTTCCTCGACCCTTTGATCTCTTCTCCTCGACATTGCTTCCAAAAAACTACTATCTTCTTCTTGAAAGTCACTTTCCTTTAGCAATAACATATTTGTTAGGGCATTTTTTTTTAGACCCTTACCTTTCTTTAAAAGACTACATTCCCCTACAGGGTGCCCTACCCCTTTACAGCTAGTACACATCTCAACTGACTCTTCCACCTCAATCATTTGCTTCCAAGTTCCCTCTCCTAATTTTAGCTCTACCATTGCTGGGAAAGGGTGAATAGCCTGCCATAAAATACAGATGCGGGCATACATGTTGTTTTCCTTGTTGGCTATGGCTTTGTATGCTCTAACGAAGGTGCCTAGCTTGTTTCCAACCAACTTAAGGGTTTCTATGTCCCAATATTCATGGGGCAGGTTATACAATCGAATCCAAATCGGAACCTCTGACATAGTTTCAGCTTTAGGGTTGAAATTTGGAGTCCAATCTTTCAAGTAGAACCCTTTTCCCACCATTAAGAAAGGCCCACTATTCAAAATCCACTCTTTGTCTACAAAAGTCAAGAAAATGACCAGGTAAAAACCATTTGGAAGTTTTTCAGGATAGTATCCCCCCCCCCCCAATGCTCATTACACCAGTTTCTCACCTGGCTAAAAGCTAGCCATGGACCACTCCATTTCATGAAAAGGATTTCTCCTTTAACTAACTCACTGACTCACTCCAAGCATGACCATCTACCATTAAGGAAGCCACCATAGTGTGTTCTAGGGTAGGGTTTACTTGGTCCAGTGACGCCTAGTCGACTTGTTGCTTTGGCCTCCAAAATTTATTTTCCACCTTCCTAAAATCAATTGGCTCGGTTAACCGCATATTAACGTAGCCCCATTTGTTCCTTGTAGAGGCATGTTTTTCCTTCCCCCCATTTTGGATGTTGAAAGAACCATTTCCGCATGTTGTCGAAGCCTTCCATGCTTGTTATGGAGCACAACATGGAGGATTCGGTGGGCGAACCCTACGCCTTTGGTTGTAGGGCCACCTGGTCTGAGGCCTTCCATTCCCTCGAAAATCCTGCATTTTGTGATCAAAACGGTCACTCCTCCGCTCCGCCATTTTATAGAATGTAGAACTATTGATGTAGTTTATGTTTATAATTTTTTTATAAAAAAAATATTTGGATATATTTTTAATAAATTTAAGAGAAGAATTTTAATTGCTTATTTTTTTGAAAAAACTGAAGTGAATAGAATGTAATAAATGTCGAAGTTGATGATTGAACCCTACAACCCCCAAAAATCACCTGCAAACAATTATCCTATCACAAAGAAGAGATCAAGCAAGATAAATTTTATCAACAACTTGAGAATTCTATTGATGCATAAACCTAAATTATATTGTGAATGAATAATCAATCCTTATGAAAATGAGATAAAAACCCTAGATATAAAACCCTAGGAAAGGATTAAATTAGCTTATCAAAAGTGTCATCATCCTATACAATGAGACAACATGTACTATATTTAACCAATCTAATAATAAATAAGCAATTCCTAAGTTTAGCTTAAGTAATTAAAGTAAAAAGGAACATACATAATTCATGATTAATTAATTAGGTAATTAACCTATTACTCTAACTCCCCTCATTAAAATTAACATAGGGAGAATCTAAAAACCTGATGAAGAATACAATGATGGATGCAAAATGGGTCCCAAATACAAGGCCTGATGAGGTATACACGAACATGCAACTAAAATCTCTCATAACCAGAGAAGAGGAGAAAAACTTATGGGGAAAACTACTCTCCAATAGAGAGAAAAAAGGTAAAAGTACACAACTATGTCACACTTTCAGCCAACTAAATAGTTTCGAGTGAAACAATTTTGGTCAAACCCATTTTGCCCGAAACTACGTGGCCTATGCATGGCACATAGAGTTTCGGGTGAAAGGGTTTCGCTTGAAACCAAAAAAAAAAAGAATTTTTCCCTTTGTCGCTTTGAAATGTGGCTCATTTTATGTGCGGGATTTTGGTAGAAAGGGTTTCAGTCAAAACCCTTTCCACTGAAACCCTTCTACCAAAATGTCTATATGGCATCCTAGTTGGCAGCCAACTCAACTTTTTTCAAAAAAAAAAAAAACTTTCAACTTCAATTAAGTATTTCTTTAGTCAAAATGATTTTTTTGTTTAAAAACCCTTTTTTAGACCTCGGAGTGGTGAATCCAAAATGTAATTTTTTTTAATATTTTGATTAGTTTTAATATATGTTTTTTTTTTAAATAATGCAAGTAGGTTGTTAAAATTAAAAAATATTTTGATTAGAAATTTAAAAAAAATAGTAAAACATATTATTTAAAAATATATATATATGATGCACTAGAGGAGAGAATCCTCTTCAAAAAGGTATAATTTATATTTTGAAAATGATTAAAAAAGTAGACAATAGTTGATGTCAAATGAAAACTATCAAATTTTGGCAAGTTTGACTTTGAAATGTTATTATGAGAAATATATACATCAAAATTTCAAAAAAAAAAAATCATGCACTAGATATTGAAGTTACCTATTTGGAGAAAACAATTTAGGGGAAAATGATTTTTTTTCTTCTTTTTTCTTGACATCAAGTGAATGCCACTTTTTCCAAAAAAAAGCAACATTCCAAAATCTGCTCTTAAATTGATAAAAATTAATCAAAACATTTTTTTTTTAAATTGAAAAATTATAGGAATAAACTGCATCAAGATTTCTACAGATCATTAGTTTACATCATTTTGAAATTCTAAACATAAAGACTACTTTTATGTGGTCGAGATTCAATTTTTTTTTGTTGTTAGCCGATTCCTTTATAAAGTGTGACACAAGTTTGTACTTTTACACAAAAAATAAATGAAAGTGTACATGTGAAAAAATAATGTAGGACTCAACAGTCCCCCTAAGTGTTTCTTTGGTCACATAAGTACAATAAATATCCTCCCCATAAAAATTAAAAGAAGAGACATTGAATCCCCCCATAAGGAAGTAGCTCCACTGCCAAAAGTGAATGCTCAAAGAATAATTGTTGAAGATGATCCAAAATTGGAAAACATTGTTCCTCCCCTTAGGAAGAGACGCATCTAATTGCGAATGTAGAAGAAAATATCTTAGGAGAAGATTTTCATGATGGGTGTCACTGAAAAATACTCAAGGCTCCACATGTCTGGATCAAAAGAAGCCCAATCAAATGATGCAAATTCAAACAGCTATAAATATACTTGTAGAACAACCTCCAAAAGAAATGGAGAAGTGATGATAGGTGGTTTATAACTATCATCAAAGAGGAAATGAATATAATCAAGTATTTTTCCAATATATGCAATGTGTGACTCAATAAATAATGCTACAATGTCTGGCAAGTAGTCATCCCACAAATTTAAAACTGAAAGACTAGAAACATCTTGTTGAAGTGAGTTGATCTTTGAAGATGTAGGAGGTTAAGGAGGAGGAATATCAACACAAGTATCATGAATCAAGGTGGATGATGGAAGTACACATAGGTTCAAGTGACAAAAATTCTCCTCGGATATTTGATCCACTCTAGATGTATGAGAGTGTAGACCATTAAAGTACAAGATCATTTAGAGAAAATTGAGAGAAGGCATACAATTGAGAGGCATGATCAATAGTCCTAATTGCAATAATCTCTCTACTATGTAAGTCTTTGATAAGCACTGAATCAAGTGCATAATATATTGTCTTAATTGCCCCACTATGAGTAATTTGGTAGATGGAAAGAATTTTGGAAGATAATGAATGGACACAAAGTAAATCATGAAATGTGCCATCATCAATATATATATATGTGATTTCCTAGTAACACTCATATAAGTGTTATTCCCCATCAAAATATGTGGTAATGTGCAAGGCTCATATGAAGAGAATATACCTAAAGATGAAGCCATATGATGAGAGGCTCTTGCATCAAGAAGTCATTGGCCAGATTGAAGATTGGTGGATGCAAAGAGAGAATGAACTCTCATTGTGTCTACTCCACATACCATGGTGGTAAACCCTAATTGTGAAGGTTCTAAATTGGAAGAAGAGAATGAACTAGAAGAAATAGATGAAGTTAATTGAATATTATTCTTTTGTAGAAGGTGTTTCAGTGCATTAATTTGCTTTTCATAACACTAATGCTCATCATGTCTTGACTTTTTGTAATATGCACATTTTGGTCAATCCTTCTTAGATGAGACCCCCTTAGAAGAGGGAGAATAATCAAAGGTGACCTTTAAATTTGATTCATTAGCTTTCTTATGTGACTTGGAATCCTTTTGTTTCTATTTCTTTCCTTTTCTATTTGAATCCTTCTGATCTTTGGTGCCTTGTGATTTAATAAGAGCTTGTGATTTGAAAGAATTCAACTTTCCAATCCATACCAACTTAGATTTCTCCCTAGTGAGAGATGAAGCAAAATCATCAAGTTATGCATAGTGTATTTGGTACCAAGTGTATCTTGTAAGAGTTGAATATTAGCTCAATATTCAAGACCACTTGCAAAAACAATAAAAACCTTCTACAAGAGGGTATGCAAGAATATGAGTACAATGGCATTTCTTATATAGGAAAGGTGAGGATAAGGATTGAACATGATTGTGACATGTGTCTTAATCCTATGACATGAGATAACTAAAAACATAACTACCTAGGAATCAAGCATTAAAGCTAGATAAGTTCTGGAAAATCCAACTAAGACTTCTAGAAAAAATCTTATATCCTAAGCAAACTTAACATTTGAATAAGTCCCCTAAGTCCCTAGCAAGATAAATTACTAGGTACAAGACATATATTCACACCAACACCCCCCTTAAGTTCAACTTAGGGAGAAGATTATTAGGCAAATGATGCAAAAAGGATGCAAAGATGGGTCCCAACTATGAGGCAATTTTAGGTATCCATGTACAAATGCAAATGCAATCTCTCACAAATGGAGAAAAGGAGAAAAGATAGTGGGAAAAAACTCCTCTCCAAAAGAAAGAAAAGAAAACAATCAAGTGATGAAGGATGGAGGACTCCATGATACCCCCAAGTACACTATCTATCACATAAATATATTACAATCAATAGCCCCTTATAAAGGGGAAATAGAGAGATTATGTAGCCTCCCATAATATATAATCACCTACAAAAATGGAAAGTTTCTGAAGACAAAACATGATCCAATATCGACAAACAACTTGTCTCCCTTTTGGAAGAAATAAAGCCAAGTACAAATGTAGGAATGCTTCCCATTCTAGATAGGAATTGAAAGAAAGAAGAATAAATATGTATGATGATGATGATTATGTCTCTAAAAACTACTCATGTGTCTCCCTGCCCACTAAAGTTGAAGATGCCACTTTAGATACTTAAAAATATCCTGAATAAAACTATACACTTGAATCTGATATATTAACATTGTTTTGTCTTAAAATCCATCCTCTTTTTGCTTGTTTGATTAAATTATCCTAGCTATTTAATTAAATGCCTCATTTTCATCTATTAATTTAATTGGCCTAATTGGGTTAATTCACCCCTCTCATACTAACATTTCACCATGTTTGATTAAATAATGCAAATTATTTAATTTAAACCCTAAAGTCCTCTTATTTAATTAAATAAACCTAATCTATTTAATTAAATATCATTTTGCACTCCCCTTTTCTTTAAATAAATCAATAGTTTAATGAATATCCTATTATTCCTCATCTTTCACATTCAAATTTAGTTTTAATTAACTAAAATTCCAATTTCCCTCCCATCAACTTGCATAGATGGATCCAAAAAGGCAATGATTCTTTTCAAACAAACTTTGTAAGTTATTACAAAGTGTGTTTTTTGAAATCATTCTCAACCCTTGATCTTTCCTTGATCCATGTGATCTTTGATTCTCATCCATTGATGAGAATCTTTGATCCATGTGCTCACCCTTCATTCATTATTGACCATTGATTGATCAAATCAAATTTGAGCCCTTTATTTTTCATTTTCTTTTGTATAAATAAGTCACTATTTGGAGAGAAATGGATCCATCTTTTAATAGAAATTTTATGCTATTAAAATTCATACTCATTTGCATCCATGTTTCATGTTTTATAGTATTTTAGATTAAAGCTTCATCTGTTTAGCTTAAGCCTCCATTAATGGCTTCCATATTAGCTTAGTTTGCATACATTTTAGGATAAATTCATAGTTATGGCTTGCATATTTGAACTTTATTTACATATAGCATAGATTGCATCCATTTTATCAAGTATTTAGCATTTCGAACTCATCTTTATCATGATTAACTATTTTCATATCATGTTTTATGCATATCTCATCAGTTTTGTCAGATTTCTTCAGTAAAATTGATTGAAACAAGCTCATTATCCAAGGGATTGGGAAAGGATCACCATTCCACATTAATGCAACACCACTCCCCCAATAGGATAAGATTCAGACTCTTAAAGTAGGTTTCCATTTTGTTTTCATGTTCTTCATGTTAGTTTAATGGGTTCTTAGTCTTTGATGAATTTTGAATATCTTATTGGGATCATGACTTAGGGGATTAAATAGGCTTTAAATTCATTTGGATCTAGCACGTTTAGTTCACACTATGATTATGGTCATATTTTGGTGTTAGAAGGAGGGCTATACTAATTGAAACTGACGAATTTCTCTTTAGATTCTTGTTTTCTTGCGTTTGCATATACAATGACACTATTGATGAATTTGGTGACGCATCTCAAATGCATCACTATACAACAACATAGTTTGGTTTAAAAACAATGATGCATAATTAATTTAGTGACGTGTGATTTAATTTCATCGCCACATATTTAAAATAGCGACGCTAAAGTGATTTTTATTCACATCATGGATTTCATTATAGCGACGCATCAATTATAGTGACACAACTGATGTCATTGTTTTACTGTAGGGTGATGTATTTGGTCTTCACCAGAGTGACACACCTAATATGCATCACTATATAATGGCGCGCTTGATAAATTTAGCAACACAATTGATTTCAACAACGCTTTTTACTGGTAAACAAAATAGAGACTTAATTTTGACATGTGCTTTGATTTTTTGATTTCATATGATCTCTAACATGTCATTGATATCTAATTTTTGTTTTTGAGGCTAACTAGTTTTGCAGATTTGAACAATAAAACTTGAAGTGAAGGATCATATTATCATTTGACCATTTATTGTAACAAGTGTTTTTACACTTATGGGGCAATTATAACCCATTATATGCTGATTTTCTATATGCTTTAGGACCAACTAATCTTCCCTTAAATTTAAAATTAACATTCAAAGTTGGTTAAAATTGGACCCACATATCCTCATTTTGCTTTATCAGTTAAAATTGAACAATCAAACCTTCCATTTAGTGCTTAAAATGAACTTATTGTGCTTTTCAAGGTTAAAATGAATGAGTGCTTGCTTTTCTTGATTGTACTTGAAGTGTTTATCCACTCCCCTTGTGCTTCGTGTGATCTTGGGTGAAGAGAAACACTCAAGTATACTTTTTCATTTTATTTCTTGTGTATACTCAAAGTACATCTTGAGCTTTACACCATGTTTTACCTTTAGGGGGCCTGCCTCCTGACTTGTGAGAGGGAACAACCTAAGCAATAATTTCATTTCAATTCGCTATATAAATAATTGGTGTGACAAAAGTCATTATCCAATTTTGTGAATGCTCTATACCGATGAAAGTCTCCCCTAGTATCCATGTGATGCATAAAAACCCTTAGATATTTCTAAGGACTGGGAGGCATCTTAATTGAGTGAATCGTCGTATGTATAGATACCCATTTATCCTGATAAACACTAATTACAAACCTTGTTTTTAGTAGGAAACTTTGTTCATCCAACGAGTTCTTTGAAGTGGTGCATTGGAACTTGGATTCCAAGAAGTTACTTTCCACGCTTGATCTTGGTTGAAAGTGTAGGGGTTAAGAGTTCATTCTTAACATACCTCTACACTCTTACCTAGATTACATGTAAAATCATCTCTTCTACTATGAAGAGCATGATGCAAGCCTATCAAAAGAACGTACTACTTGAGCTAGGGTTGTAATTGCTTGTGAGTCAAATTAATACTTTTCTCAATTCCAAAACATTTTCAAACACACATCAACAACTTTCTCAAAATTTCAAAACTTTTGCTTTAAAGCATGGATATCCTTTGAAACAGTCTTGATATCGATGCTTTTCCTAAGGATTCTATCCTTAAAGACTTCTAAATATTTTGGGCTTATATCTAAATCCATACTTTCCAAAATTAATGTAGGTAAGTATGACCCTAACTTCATGATTTTCACATAAAGGACTTTGTGCGATGAAGGAAATTTTTGACATAGACATTTCTAGTTTGAAACTTAAGCAAGACAAGTGTATGTGGTAAGAAGAAATTCATTAATCAATATAAAATCATAGTTGAACCCCACACATGTGCTTGTCTTCATGATCTCTTGCAAGACTAAAATCCTTAAATGAAGATCCGCATTCCACCTTTTCAAAAATAGGCATCATAGTTCAAGGTTTATCAAGAGGCACATCTTGAAAACTTACCACAACTAGGACATCCTGATAAGAAATTTGTATACTCGCCTTTTGAGGAATGAACCGGACTTGCATATCCAATATGATTTTATCGTTTAAATCATTGAGTTCTTAGGGTTGTATCACTTTAGAGGTATAGCATTTTTCTCACTACCTTGGTCTTGCAACACAAAAGGTTCACTTCAAGTTAACATTATTGGGTAAAAACATTCAATCCACCCTTTATCATATTTCACATTTCACTTCACCAAACTTTATAAACTTTTGGACACCCCAACGCTTTTTAGACTTAGATATCATCAAACCAATCCCCTAACTTAGCTATGTTTTGTGTGAAATGGATCCTTTTCCATGCACTTAGTTGATTTGGTTATCAAATTTCGTGGACAAATTTATCTTGAAAGTCACAAGTCTACCTTCAAGATTTACAAATTTCATTAACGCCTTTCATCAAAACATCAAATCTCTTTGTCTAAAAGTGTTGTCTCAAAAAGTTTGCAAAGATCACTCCCCATATCATTCACCCATTTCATCTCCCATTCACACCATTGGTCCAAAACGAATTAGAGTGGCCCTTTTACCAAAATTTGAGTCAACTAGAGAGTTTAAACATTACAAATCCCAACATAACTCTCCCATAGGTGACCCATAATTTATGGTAACAACAAGATCAAAACATAAGAGAATCATGGAAAAATCCAAAGTCACATCCACCACAAGTGATACCAATCCACAAGAATTTGATCCAAGGAGTCATTCTACCCCCTCACAACAACCCCAAAATCTAGTGGGACCATATGAGGTAGAAGACATTACAAACAATCCATTTGAGCTTACTAAAGAATAAATGCTTGAGTATAAAGAAGAACCTCAAGCTTTAGAAAAAATGGCTTTGATTTCCCCATCTTTTTCCATGCAAACCTTGACACAATGCTTGAATTCATCTATTCTTCAATCAACTCCATCACTATGACCAAGTCAAAAACAAACTTCAAGTCTTGCAACTAACCTTGCTAAAGACTTTGGTCACACTCTTCCTTTGGAAAGAAACACACTTGTGGGTAATCTAAACACCAATCCTCCCCAAAACACCACTTGGACACGTACATTTTTTGCTCCTACAATTCTTGAGCACCCTCTACATCCACATAAACCACTTACATTACATAACTCCACGACAACCTCGACATTTCAAGGGAAACCATTTTCATCCATCCCCACAAGTACCACAAGTGTGCCCAATTTTATGCAAGGAAATGTGAACCAAGTGTCTCGAATATACCAACAAGGAAATTTGAACACCCTTACGCAAATTCAACCCTTAATGCAACAAGGGACACCTTCATCCAACCACCCCAATAGTTCATCCATCCCATTGGTTTCACAAAAAACATCCATCCCATCCATCACCAACCCAAATCAAAGCAACATCTTGGTCACAAACGCCATCAACCAAGGTAATACCTTGGTCCCACCTCAAATACAACAAGGGAACCCTTTTAATCAATTTCAAGGTCTGAATGTACCATTACAATCGCAATACCAAATGGCACCATTATTATCTTTACCCTTGGTCCCCCACATCATGCAAAATCAAATGGGACCTAAAAATTACATTCCTCCATCCTAATCCACCATTTTGCAAGGAATGCTAAACCAAGGCAACCCCCAACCTCTCATCATCAACCCACAACCCACTCAGAGCATAAACACCCAAAACTCATCTCAGATGCCCCAACCAAAAAATGATCCTACATTGCAGGCACATACTCTAGCTTTGCAACAAGCACAATAGGCTTATCAATAGGCCTTACAACAAAAAAATTCCAACAATAAGCCCTAGCCGCTTTACAACAACGACAAACCCAACAAGAAGCCTTAGCCACACAAAAACAATAGCAAGCCCAACAAGCAGCCTTAGCCGCACAAAAAGTAGCCTTATCTACACAATAACAACATCAAGCACAACAAGCAACCTTAGTCACACAACAACAATAAAAAGTGTAACAAGTAGCCCTCATGGCCCAACAACAACAACAAGCCTTGCTAGCACAACAGTACACACAATAACAACTACAAATTTTATACTATAATCCTCAAGAAAACATCGTCAATCCCAACGTGTTAGGAACATATACATCTCTACCACCCTCTCCTTCAAAATATCCCACACCACCTTGTTGGGAATTAAGGTGTCTCAAACTTTGCAATTTCCTAGAATTAAAATATTAGTTTATTAATGCTTATGTTGTATTTTCTTGCTCATAATAATTTTTCATCTAATGTGACTTGGCACGATGAGTTGTCAACATATTGAGAGGTGACATGGATGTTGTGGTCTCCAAATGGCAATGCAGGCGTCCCACTTTGAGAAGATATTCTTTGACATGTGTTGGCATCTTTGAGGGATTATATGATAGGTTCTTATGACACGTAAGAGCCAAATTCTATGACAGGTTGGACATGTGTTAGAAGGCATCTTTGCACGAAGAATATAGGCACCCAAGTTTGAATATGACAAGTTGTAAGAGAATGTAAGAGGCATCTTCTACTCTTAGTCAGTTATGATAGATTCTCTTACAGCTATAAGAGTTGTCATATATGACAGATTCTATGACATTGTAAGGCATTTGTCATACCTATTTGGGGAAAATTTTGGAGACATGTAAGGGCGGTTAGGAATCATGTGACAAGTGCCACAGGAGTCAAATATGTGGTTGGAAAATGTGCCACATGGATTTGGACACCCATCTCTTGTAGCTTGTTCTAAAAGCTACCTTCATGCTTGTATTCTCTATATATTGGATGTCTTGGAGTGGGTTTTGGATGATGAGAATTGTAGGGTTATGTTGTTGGATTTCTTCCAGAAGAGCAAGATGTAGTCTCCATGTTAAGGTTGTGAGCCTGAAATGTATTGTAATTGTATTGTTACTGATTAATACATTGGTTTGATGCTTTGGAGGGTGGGGTTTTTTACCCGAAAGGGTTTTCCCCACGTATATGGTGTTTTATTCTCTTTTGTCTATCTTTCTTCTATTCTTCATGTTTCTCATTATTAAATGTTATTTTATATGTCGTTATGTTGCTAAAAATTTCTTAGATTTGGAACTAAATCATCTTTCCTCTAAGGGTTAATGCATGGGAATTCAACTATGTATGTTTCCGCTTTAAGGCATAATAGTATGTGCTTGTATCAAGATGATTCAAATCTGATTTATTTAAGGAAACATAAAATGTTGAAGGTGCATACTGGTTCTTAGAAGGCTTTTCGATTTCGTCATTCCCTTTCATTTGGTATCAGAGCTCAATTCCAGACTCACATGTGCTTTCATGTGTATGTTTATAAGTTGCATGTACTTCCATGTGTGTTGCATGTACTTGCATGGACTTGCATGTCACTTCATGTGCTTGCATGTGTATGTTTTTAAGTTTCATGTACTTACATGTGTGTTGCATGTACTTGCATAGACTTGCATGTCACTTGCATGTGCTCGCATGGTGTTGCATGTGGTGTTTGGGGTTCTAGGTATTTATTCTGTTGTGATTTCTTAGCCTGACAAGATTGAGGGAATATGTTTTGAAAGAATTGGTTGATTATTAATCCTTGGCTGAGTGGAAGTTTTGCAGCTGATCCCATTTTTTGGAAATATCAGGCATTGTGAAGAATGGAAAAGATGGAGCTTTTATGGAGTTGGTCATGTGGTTATATTTGATATGTTATTGATCTAGAGCTCCTGATTTGATAGTTGAATAACCCTCATGCATGGTAGTTATTTTTCATTCAACAGTTATGTTTAGTAGAGCTTTCATATTGGGTGTCTGAGATGGACTCTTTGGTCATATGAAGAGACTTGTGTTGTTATTACTTCAGTTGGTGTGCCTATGTTTGGTGTTTTTTTTTTTTTTAATTCCTGGCATTGGAAGGAATTAGTTTTAATAACCCCAAATGCATGTAGGCTATGCAGTTGATCATTGGATGATTTGGAAACTTTTGAAATAGTCTAATTTTCTCTCAGATGCATGTACATGGTGGTGGTGGAGTTGGCCTACAAATGGGCCTGGATTTCCTGGACTTCTTCTTCCTTTGGTTGGTTGTACTCCCATGTCTCAGTTTCATGTTGGTTGGATCTGAGGTTTTTATGGATTTTCCGTTAAAAATCTATGGTTATGCATATTCATGATATTCCATTATTCTAGTTTAACTATTATGGTGGTTTGCAAACTTGTGGGTCTTCCAGATGATAAGTTGATATGGATTTGCATGTGTGTTACAAACATAGTGGTTTTGCAGGTTTTACATGGTTAATCAAAACTTGTGGTTTTGTAGATCTGCAGATGGACTATTTTTCATATTATGTTTTTTTTGTGTAGATAGTTGTAGGTTTGCATGTATGCTTCATGCATGAGAAGGTTTTATAGTTTTTCCTAAAAATCTGTGAGTTCCTGTAGCTCTTGAGTATTCACTTGTTCAGATGAAATTTATGATCTATTATTTTGGATGTTTAAGTGGATTTAGATCTACATGGAGATGGTTTTTTACAGGTTTTACATGTTAATAAAAATCTATGGTTTGTAGATCCATGGAGAATATTGTGTTTAGACTCTTAGATTTTTCTGGTTTGCAAGAATGCTTGTTTAGTCCCTTGACTATGGTATTTAGTTGTGGATTTGTTTGGAAAATCAGTTCTAGTGGCGATCTGTTGTTTGGGTCTAAAATCTACATGTTATCTTCTTTGATATCCTAGTTTTTCATGATACTAATGTGATGATGAGTTTGCATGCTTCAATGTTTGGGATCTACGAGTCATGTAGTTATATGGGTTGATCACCCATTTAGTTGCAATGTGATGACTCAGATGTGGACTATCTATATCCATGAGATTATTTCAGTGATGGTGCATTTTTCATTTGTTGACCTTATATGTGGTCATTTGTGCATTGGTATGTGTTGTATTGGGATGAAAGGATGGTGTTGAGTACATGGATAGTCAGTTGTGGGGACCTGTAGCATTTAGTTTATCTTCTTGGCTTGAAGATCTTGGTTTCACTTGTATATTACTAACATTATAGTTGAGTGTGTGTAGACCTGGATGATCTTCATGGAGGAGATGGTTGTCATTGTGCCATGTGTAGCTCGGTATCACGGTTCGATGGGAGTTGTTGGCAGTGATGTGGATTTGTCACTTGGTGATGGATGATCTTCTTTAGTGTTGCAGATGTTACTAGGAGGAGCTCTTAGATCTTGTTGTTGCAGAAGGGTTCTTTCACATTTGCATGGACACTATTTTGAAGATGGTCATCTTCATGAGATTGAAGATGTGTGATACCTTAGATCCATGGAGGACTCTTGGAGTCTTTGGTTAGGGTGTTGGTAATGCTTTGACAATGATGTTGGTTTAGATTATGTTGTTGGTATGTCATGGTATACTCTTGATGGCACTTTAGAGTTTTGGATTTGTGCATTTCTCTTGAGACCTTGGTGTGTTCACTTGGAGCATGGGATATCCTAAGGTGGGTGGTAAAATCATGATGTCATGATAAATTCCTGATTCAAATGGTTGGAGCTTTGATAGTGGTTTGGTGATTCTCTATGTTTTGGGTGCAGTGGTCATATGCTTGAGAACTTCATGATAGTGCAGTGATGCATTTGGAGTTTAGCATGAGATGATTATTTGTTGGTGCTCATGGATGCATGACGAATCAGGTGTGGTTGTTTTTCTCTTGAGATGAGAGAAGTGTTGTTGAGATGGTTACTCTAGATGAGATTTCAACAAAAAGTTTGAGGAGCCTACACCTTGGTTGGACGTGAGTTCAACAAAGACCAATGAGGAGATTTCTCTTGGAGTCATGATGGCTTGCATATCTTGGAGGATAATTTTCTTTCCCCACTCGGTATACTTGGCGGCTTGTCAGTTGAGAGGTATTGCCCATTGTTTCTCTTAGGTACTTTATGCTTTCTTTCATTGACATGGATATTGAGTTGCATTTAGATGGTTTTGGAAGATTCATTGTAAGAGATGGATAGCATGGTTATCTCCTTGGGTTTAATTTTTAATTTATGATGACCATTGGGATGGTAGTGGGTTGATTTCTTGACATGGGAAATGGAGTAGTTTGATATTCTTTGTGAAGCTTACATCTATACAAATATATGTTATATATGTTATGTTTGATCTAATAAGATTGGATGTTTAGGTGTTGTTGAGGCTTCTTTGGGGTTGTGAAGGAGATATTACTTGACACAAATTTGCGCTTTGAGGTGTTGGCAGAAGGACATTACTGGGATATGATTTATAGTTCTTCCCTTTGTTTTATGGCTTCTTCCTAGAGGTTTATGTTCACATGGTTCAGTATGGTGGACTTGGGAGAGTTATGGTGACATGTTATCAGAGTCTTTGTAGCATCTTGTGTTGCATGTGTAGATCATTGTAATTTTTCTTTGTTACTACATGACTTAATTTTTAGCCACACTTTAGTTTAAGTGTTGATTGGTAGGCTTGGTATGCCATGGTCTTTTTTCAGATTTGACATTACCCATGCAGTGGGAGTTCTTGGATGTGTATTTTCTTTATTGATAGGTTTGACACATGGAGCTTTTGATTGTAGTTTATAGGTTGGATATGTTGTTGGCATAAGTTCTACTAATATTTTGGATACCTTTGAGGTATGGCAGATTGGATGGATTAGCATTTACTATGGATGTTATTTCTGATTGCGTGGGCTTATCGGTCAGATGCAGGCAACTTGGTTTGGTTTTTGGTCTAGCTAATGGTTTATCTTGTTCTCTAGAGGTTTATTCATCTTCATAATTGTGTTTTGGTTACGAGCTTGGATTTGGATGAGCTTTCGTTTAACTTGTGAGCACAGTGGAGTTACGGTAGTAGCTTGGAGCCTTTGTTATCACTTGGTTTTGATGCTTGTGTTCTTCGGATGGGTGCATATACACCTTGGCTTTTTCCTTTTCTTCTATAGGTGGCATGATTGGAGGATGACATTAGTTTTTTTGCTTGATATGGTGGACATCTTGGATGTTCTTGTAGGTATCTTGTTAGTGAACGAGAGCATGTTGGAGATTGATGTGGTTTCATGGAAGGTTGTGATATTTTTGTTTGGACCTTAGCAGTTGATTACCTAATTAGATTGGCTCTTGAAAGGTGTTTGACAAATGGGAGAATGTTTGGAATTAAGGTGTCTCAATCTTTGCAATTTCCTAGCATTAAAATATTAATTTATTAATGCTTATGTTGTATTTTCTTGCTCATATTAATTTTTCATCTAATGTGACTTGGCACGGTGAGTTGTCATCATATTGAGAGGTGACATGGATGTTGTGGTCTCCAAATGGATGTGTAGGTGTCCCACTTTTTGAGAAGATATTATTTGACATGTGTCGGCATCTTTGAGGGATTCTATGATAGATTCTTATGACACGTAAGAGCCAGATTCTATGACAGGTTGGACATGTGTTAGAAGGCATCTTTGCATGAGGAATCTAGGCACCCAATTTTGATAATGAAAAGTTGTAAGAGAATGTAAAAGGCATCTTCTATATTTAGTCAATTATGATGGATTCTCTTATAGTTGTAAGAGTTGTCATATGTGACAGATTCTATGACATTATGAGGAATATTTCATACCTATTTGGGGAAAATTTGGGGTGCCCAAGTATGCAGGCATGTAAGGGGGGTTAGGAATCATGTGACAAGTATCACAAGAGTCAAATATGTGGTTGGAAAATGTGCCACATGGATTTGGACGCCCATCTCTTACAGCTTGTTCTAGAAGCTACCTTCATGCTTGTATTCTCTATATATTGGATGTCTTGGAGTGGGTTTTGGATGATGAGAATCTAGGGTTATGTTGTCAGATTTCTTCTAGAAGAGCAAGATGTATTCTCCATGTTAAGGCTGCAAGCTTGAAATGTATTGTAACTGTATTATTGTTGATTAATATATTGGTTTGATGCTTTGGAGGGTGGGGTTTTTTTACCCAAAAGGATTTTCTCCATGTATATGGTGTTTTCTTCTCTTTTGTCTATCTTTCTTATGTTATTCATGTTTCTCATTCTTAAATGTTAATTTTTGTGTCATTATGCTACTGAAATTTTCTTAGATCTAGAACTACATCATATTTCCTCTAAGGGTTAATGCATGGGAATTCAACTATGTATGTTTCCACTTTAAGGCATAGTAGTATGTTCTTGTATCAAGATGATTAAAATCTAATTTTTTTAAAGAAACATAAAATGTTGAAGGTGCATATTGGTTCTTAGAAGGATTTTTGAGCTCATCATTTCCTTTCACACCCTACACACCATACAACACCCCATCATATCAAAATCCCATGTACAACCCATCCGCCATCCCACAATACGTAACATATGTTCCTCCACCAAACCCGTAGGATGATATGGCATCGAAAATCAAGGTGCTAACACAATAGATGCAAGATATTCAAATGGGAAAAATGAAGAAGCCCAATACACAACAAAACTTGTGTCCATAGCCATTCAAAAGAAACATCGCAATGATACCTTTCCCTCCTGATTTTGAGGTCCCTAAATCTGATAAATACAAAGGGAGAGGAAATCTTGTGGATCACGTTAAAGAATTAAATTTCATGTGTATGGAGGTTGCCTACAATAATTCCTATTTGATGTGCCTCTTTCCACAAAGCTTGGTGGGCTTAGCCATCAATTGGTTTTCACAGTTGCCTCTAGGTATCAAAACCTTCCAAGAAATCATCGATAAATTCATAGATCACTTCTTCAATATTGACATGGACGTGAGCTTAGAAGAGTTTTACACTCTCAAGAAAAACAAAGGAGAATCCTTTGCTAAATTCTTGCAAATATGGAGACAAAGAGCCAGTAAAGGTAAGTGGCCCATTCTCGATGAACAACAAGTGGGGATTATCATAGAAAATGTTGATCCAGATCTATCCTTCCACTTAAAAATGCAATGTATCACCACTTATGATCTGAGCTTTTCTCTAGGGCCCTTAACATCAAGAGAGCCCTAATCTCACAGGGAAATACCCAAGCATACAGAGACAGCCGCCCATCAACAAATTCAAATGAAAAACCCCACTTTTGGGCTAAAAAAAAAAAGAATGTGACAAACGATGGCATGGTACATGTTGAAGTGGTCATAAGTGCTCCTAGGCCAAACACCAACCAACCAACCATTGCACAAAATTTACAACAAACCACATCATCACCACAAAATAATCAAGTCAATAACATCGAAACTCAACAAAGATGGACCCCCAATAGGAATAACTACCCAAAACACAAATACATTGTATTGGGGAACCTATTTAATCTATCAAGAAGAAATTTGTAGAGTCAAATTTGATATGCTTCCCAATTTCCAAAATTACCAAGAACCATAGGATAAACCATCGTGGTACAACAAAAAGGATCTTTGTGACTTTCAAAAAATTAAAGGACACAAAACATCAAACTACATGAAGCTCAATAATGTTATCCAAGATCTTATATAGAATGGGGATATATCTGTTGATGTACCAGCTAGTAACTAGGATCTTAAGATATACAAGAACCCTATGCTAGATCGCAACAAAGGGAATGACAATGGAAAAGGGAAGACTTACAATAATGTGCCACATGTCTATTCAAATGTAGTCACCTCCTATGACAATGTCATCATATTCGTTACCATCAAAGGACCTAGTGCAGAGTGTGGTGTCACCACACAACATGGCAAGGTCACCATCCAAGGAGCTTCATCTCAACCTAGGGCACAACCCACTTTTTCAACATCTAACCCCAGTAACTACAATCTACTTGATTAGCTAAAAAATACCCCACATAAATCTCTATCTTGGAGCTATTGAGGCTATCCCCCGCCCATAAGGAAATATTGGAAAAATGCTTTATCTGCTTCCTCCATCCTTGAAAATATTCATACAGATAAATTTCAAGCTATGGTAGGGCATATCACTACCCCTCATCTTCTCACCTTCTCAGAACAAGACCTACCCACACAACCATCTTACAATCACACCTTACATCTTGAGGTCATTATTCATAAGAATAGGTTTAAAAGAGTTTTAGTAGATGGAGGTTCTAGTCTCAACATTTTTACCCTTCAATTGGTCAAGAACCTAGGATTTTCAGAGGATTTTATTAAAAAAACAAAGAGTATAACCATAAGGGAATATGACGAAGACTGTGACAAGGCATCATCATGCTACCTATCCAAGTGGGACCTGTCATCGCTAAGACTACATGCCAGGTACTAGACCTTGATCTCCCCTATAACATCCTGGTTGGTAGACCATGGATTCATACCATGCAAGTAGTAGCTTCCACATATCACCAGTGTGTTAAGTTTCCTTTTGAGAACACCGAAGTTACTATCCATGGAGATCCTGAGTTGTTCTACTATTGCATGAACCTTGAGGTCAAGTTCTACAATATCCCCCACATACCAAAGAATGATGAAGGCCCTACATTCTCATCCTCATTTTTTGACCCATCTACCCTTGCATCCACTGCAAAATCCAAAACATCCATTGTACAGACTATACCTGATATCAAAGCAGTTATCAAGGAGAATGGTTATGGAGATTATAATCTAAAGGACACTTTTGTGTTAGGTGAGTTACCTTTTCCCCCAAAATCTCATGGGAAACCCATGCCTATCAATAAAGTGAATGAAATGTTAAAGGTTGCATCTACCACCTTCACCAAATCGAGGGATTTGAACAAAGAATATGTCAACGAAGAAGATATCTCTAAACTACTCTATCAAGACAACTGGCCCATGCTTGTTCTTCTCATGGAAGATGATGATAAAGGTTTATGACTAATGAAGGGATGGGGGTACAACAAGAATGAAAATTTGGGACAAAATGATAATGGTTTGCTAGAACCCATCATTCCTGAGAGACATTCAAAGAATCTTGGACTAGGATGTACTACTAGTAAGGTGCACATTCTTGGCAAAGGTACTTCTACTAAATGGGTTGAGGCTTCCTCTTGGTTACCAACATCTCGTGATACTACCCTAGATGACTTCCCCCTTGAGATTTCTGACCTATTTGAGAATAACTCTCTTTTATGATATCAATAACATCTTTCACCCCAAATGACCAAAACACTGAATTAAACCTAGTATACCCCCAACTCATTGATTGGGACTATCGTGAAATCACAGTACTATGTCTCACTTTTTTCCCAAGATGGACATTTACATCAATATTTTTAACCAAATCTTCATCTTCTAAGACCTATAGCAGCTAAACCATTAAGAATTTGATGATGTGAACTAGTGATTTGTGTTGATTTGTGTGTAGGATTCTAAAAAAAAAATCATTTTTTCAAAACCAATCATGAATATTTCAACATTTTCTTTAATAAATATTTTTAAACAAAAAAAAAAAATTCATAAAGTAACGTTTGTGTCGTACAACATAAATTTTTTCTATACAGGATTAAATTCTAGTTTTTGAAATATAGATTCTCAACATCAATATCTAGGGAAAGGATATTTTTCCATAATTTTTTGTTACAATGGTTTACTATTTTTCCACCTCTGCACAACAAAGAGCTTGATGTTCAAAGAAAAACCTATGTTTTTAAACTGAAAATTAAATACAAATGAAAATATATCAAAACTATACTTGTTGGAAAGCTTGTTTCAAGGGCTACAATTTTACAAAATATAATTTTTAAATGACATTATTTAATCCCTCAAAATGTGAAGAAAAAGTGGTTTTTTTTCAACATTTTGATAGGTGTGAAGGAGACTCCATTGTGCGCATGATTTAATACTAGAGGGGTTCTATCCAAGGGGGTTTGACCTAAGGGGGCCTTATCTATCCCTCTTCAATTAAAACCCTTTAGATGGATCCTCTCAAGACATAAATCATTAGTTTTTTTTCTAAAAATAGTGATTTCAAGCAAAAATCAACATGTCCCAAAAGTGAGACACACTATTATGGCATCACCCACCAACGAAGATGACTGATTCTAGATATATTCAAAAATGATGAAGCAATCTCATAATTCATGGGACTCTGCGACAACTTACGATGTGGGGACCACAAAGGAAGATTTGATATAGAGCTAGACATGCATGCGTACTATGGGGAGATGATTGAATCCTTCAATCACAAAATTGATGACATGAGAATCACATGCAGATCTTTAAGTGAAAACCACATCATGGCACTTTTAGATCCTAAAATAGTAAAAAGAAAGGATGCATCCAAAGGTGAACACCTCTCTGAGGCACCTAAGGATGAGGGATTCAATCTCCCCCTTAGTGCAATCCATCCAAAAAAATCAGTAGTGCTAGCAGAGAAGGCTACCCTAGTAAATGTGGGAACAGAAGAAGCACCCAAGATAACTATATATGTCAAATCATAGTTGGATGAAGAAAAAAAAAACCTAGCAGCATTCTTGAAAGAGAGAAGAAAAAGATTTGCATGGTCATACAAAGATATGTCAAGGCTTGACCCAAAAGTGGTTGTGCATCATTTAGCAGTCTACCCCGAAGCCTAACCAGTGAAACAAAAATTGAGAAAGATGCACCCTCATATTGCAGTCTTAGTTAAACTAGAGCTAAAAAAGATTCTTGATGTCGGATTTATCCGATCAATTTTTATCCTAAGTGGGTTTCCAACTTGGTACCAATCTCCAAACCCATTGGGGGCATTTATGCACGGATTTTAGGGATTTGAACAAATCATGCCCAAAGGATGATTTCCCTCTTCCCAACATTGACATCATTATCAACCTAACAGTAGGACATGAAATTTTATTACTCATGGATGGATTTTTCAGGCTACAAACAAATATGATCGCCAAGGAGGATCAACATAAAACTACATTCACTTGTCCATGGGGAACATACTATTGGAACATGATGTCGTTTACGCTAAAGAATGCCAGAGAAACCTATCAAAGGGCGATGAACCTAATATTTCATGACATGATCCATAAAATAGTTGAAGACTATATGGAAGATATTTTGGCCAAATCAAAGAAAAGGAATGAGCACATAGAGGTATTAGGACCCATCTTTGACAGACTTGAAGACTATAAGATATGGCTGAACTCAAAAAAGTGTGTCTTCAGGGTTACATCAGGTAAGCTTATTGGTTACATTGTGTCACAAAGAGGGATAGAGATAGATATGGAAAAAGTGAAAGAAACCCTAGGGATGGAACCACCGCAAACATTGAAGCAAATGAGAGGGTTACAAGGAATGTTGCAATCCATTAGAAGGTTCATAACACAATTATCAAAAAAAATCCACCCTTTCTCGCATCTTCTCCATAAGGGAGTAACTTATAAGTGGGATGAGAAATATGATAAGCCTTCCAGCAGATCAAGGACTGCCTATTTTGACCTCTAGTTCTCATGCCACCGATACCAAACAATCCATTGATCTTATACATTTCAGCTACATCAGCAGCACTAGGTGCTCTTTTAGCCCAACACGATGAAATGGGAAAGGAAAGAGCAATATATTATATCAGCACAACCTTGGTAGGCTATGAAATGAACTAATCATCCATCGAGAAGGCATGCTTAGCAGTGGTATTTGCATCACAAAATTTCACACACTACATGTTGGCACACCAAATCAAGGTTATTTATAATATCTACCCATTAAAATATTTGTTATCCAAAGCAACTCTCACTGGGTGAATGGACAAATGAGTAGTGATTTTGATTGAATTTGACATAGAGTATGTGAAGTGCAAGGGTATCAAAGGACAAGTTATTGCAGATCAACTAGTTGAAGTGCCTATCTATGCAGAGAATCCTTTGATATTTGAGTTTCTTGATGAATCAGTGTTTCTCGTCAATGTAGTGGATCAATGAAAAATGTACTTTGATGGATTGTATACCCAACATGGATCAGGGCTGGGTATTTTCTTTATCACCTCTCAAGGTGACTGTATCCCAAATTCATACAGACTATCATTCCCATGTACCAATAATATTTTTGAGTATGATTCTCTAATAGTAGGTTGAAGAATAGTCGTTCAAAGGCAAATCCAAGAGTTAAAAGTATATGGGGACTCACAGCTAATCGTCAACCAAGTTAATGATGACTACCAAACCAAGGATGATAAAATCATTCCTTATAAGAAGATGGTAGAAAGTCTCAAAGAAATTTTCATTGATATAACTTTTGAGCAAATACCTCATGTGAACAATCTGGAAACAGATGCCATGGCGATAATTGGGTCTTTATTGGACATGCCACATAAAGTCCTTTAATGTGAATTCTTGGTAGAACAAATTCTCGTACCGTCTTTCAAAATTCTTGAATCTGAATTTATGTGCATAATCGTTGGTCTCGGTTCCCCATGGTATCATGACATATTCACCTACCTGAGAAGAGGAACCCTCCTAGTTGATATCACCTCTAACCTTTAGAAGGCATTCGTTAAAAAGGCATCTCGATTCATTATCTTAGGTGATACCTTATACCGTAGAAGCATCGAAGGGACATTACTATGATGTCTCAACCAAGAGGAATCCTTGACCACCTTAACAAAAGTACATGAAGGCATAATTTGTGGTTCCCATTCTAGTGGAATAACCTTATCCAAGAAACTGTTGAGGATGAGGTACTATTGGCCACAAGTTCATCATAGGAAAGATTACTCCCACCTCATCGAATGGCCACAAGTTCATCATAACGGCCACAGAGTACTTTACCAAGTGGGTCGAAGCCATTCCCATGAATTACATAACGGGGAAGAAAATCTCCAAGTTTATCTTGAATTACCTTATCTGTCGCTATGGTGTTTCACAAGCCCTTATCTCAAATAATGGAACACCCTTCAAGAATTAAGATGTGAGAGAGATATTCCAATGATTTAACATCCAACATCAATTCTCTACCCCTTATTACCCCTAGGACAACAGTCAAGTTGAGGCTATAAACAAGACCATTCTGAAAATCCTAAACAAAACGGTTAATGAAGCTCGTCATGATTGACATCTACAGTTAAATCTCACCCTCTAGGCTTATAGAACCAACATCCACATGCCTACAAGTGCAACCCCTTTCTCCTTGGTCTATAGATTAGAATCCATCTTGTCTATTAAGGTTGAGCTTCCCTCACTACGAGTGTCACTGTAGAATCTAATCACTAATGAAGAGTATAGAGTATCTCAGCTAAATGTGTTAGAATTATTGGATGAGCATCATCTTTATGCCTTGAATTATTTGCAAGCTTACCAAAACTAACTAAAAAGGAGTTACAACAATAAGATCAAGAGTCGTTCTTTTCAAGTAGGGGATCTTGTCCTAAAGCAGAACCAGAAGAATGTTCCAGATCAGGATAGTAAAGAAAATTTTGAGCCTAATTGGTTAGGCCCATTTGTTGTCAGAAAAAGCTATGGATCAGGAGTGTACCATCTATCAATGCCTGAAGGTGAACCCTTTCGGGAGCCAATCAACAACCTACATCTTAAAAAAATTTATGCCTAGACTTGAAGGGTGTAAACCCAAAAAAATCAAAAAATGATTAAAATGATAAAAATCTAAAAAAATAAGAAAAAGGATTGAAAATAGTAAAGAAAAAAAATTGTCCTCTAGTTCAATGGCGCTTTGGGTAGGTACCTTGGTGAAAACCTGGCAAACAAGCACCTTGTGTAAATAAAGAACCTCCATGTATCTTTGGCTCTTTATCCTATCATTCTTTGCATTGCATTCATCCATCACATCATTCATCCTATTTATTCTACCACCCACCCATGTCCATGTCATAGCTTGATATTGTAAAGTATTGTATTCCCCTATAGTACTACCTGGCACATTCCTAAGGTCAGTTTGTCCTACCTATATTGAGGTAGTCTATCACTTCGTGTTGGGGGAATTTTTTATGCTTGTATCGGATTGAATTCTTATATATTTTAAGGTCATTAAATCTTGCATCAAAAATTCCAAAACATTCATAAAAATCCAAAAACATTTGCAAAATCTAAAAATAAAAAAAGCATCAAAATCATGTATAGCTAAAATCCAAAAACATTCAAAAAATTTGTAAAGTCAAAATCCAAAACATCCAAAACACATCAAAATCCCTAAAGAGGTCAAAACATCAAAAATCCAAAAATAGTTCAATGTCAGACTACGAGTCTCTGAGCTCGAATGTAAAAAAGGCTCATCTTTGATAAGCCCCCGAGACACCCTAGGTCAGTCCTTTAGTAATCCATCATTATAAACTGGCAATCCATTAACTGTTCATTTCTCATCATCAATAAGTCAAGTTAGTCGATTTGTGTGGTCTCTATGTGTATAATGTAGGCAAGGCTCATCTTTGATAATCCCCTGAGGCTCCTAGGATAGTCTTTTAGGTTAGGTTCTTGGTCAAAACTTAGTAAACTCCAGAACATTTGAAAACTTAGAAAAAATCCAAAAATATTTGAAAATTGAAAACCCAAAACATTGGAAACTATTAGAAAACCCTAAACAACCTCAAATAATCAAAAACAAAAAAGAATTCACATAAGCTTTCAAAAAGACCAAAAACAACCTCAAAACATCAAAAACATCAAAATATTATAGAAAATCCAAAAACGCTCCATCCCATTTTTCTTTCACCCGCAATAAATCTTCATTCACAATAAGTCAATCACCATCTTCAAACTTTGGTAAAACAAATAGAAGACACGTGTTGCAAGTCATAAAGTGAGAACTTAAAATGTCAAAAAAACTACTAAAGTCTACATCAAAGGTAAATGAGTCAATGGTGTTTATATCAGCGGCTTATCACACACTTAGTCTTAGTCAAAACATCTGATAAACATGTCCTAGGATGAATCCTTCCTACAATGGGCATCAACATCAGATCTCACCTTAGCTATGTTACGTTGGCAAGAGATATAAATAACATTGACAATTTGTTTTTGGATATTTTCTTATGATTTATCTTATGCACCCATTTTGAGGACCTCTCAATGATATCTCGATGATTTAGAGAGAAAAGAATGGGGCATTGATCATTATCTTTTGTTTGTTGTGCTTGTAGGGTATTCTTGTAAAATAATCTTGGTGCATACTTGCTTAGTTGTGTGTAGGGAGGTCATTTAGAGTAAATTTTTGACTGTTGTGTATGCTTTAGTCCGAGATATTCTAAACTTCTAAAATACATTCCAATGAGGCTTTCATATGTCAAGGTGTGAACAAGAACTATCTTATCTATTTACAGAGTCAAATTCCATCACACTAGATACAACACCATCTTGGTTTTCAATATCATAATGCATCATTTTTATGTGTTATATCAAACATAAGGAATGGCAAAAAGTCCCAATCCTGAATATGAGCAGAATCATCCATCTCAACACAATAATTTAATAAAGTCTTGATGCATCACGGACTTGTTGGACTTTTGAATCAATCTCAAAAATCAATGGTCAAATCATTCATCTTATTCTTCTATCTCCTTTCCACACTAACCTGGTTTTATGAGAGTAAAAAAAATCATTCATACATAAATACTGCATCCATAAATCATCAGCATGCACACATCTTGCATCATCATAATAAAAACCATAACCCAAGGCATCATCATTATCATTTAAGTTGTTTTAGGATAATATAGATTTGTTATTCTTAGCATCTTAATCCATTACATAATCATCCATTACATTCATATCATAAGCATGAACATATGAATCATCCATATACATCACATAACCATACATACATCCCGCATGTTATAAATAATGACATCATCATATGGGAAACATGGAAAAGAAAAGCATATTCATCTCATAGCATGCCATGAAAAGATACTGAAAATAAGATGACACGTCCATTGAATTGCATCCATATAATACATACATCGCATCATTGATCATTGCATATCACATAAACATAAATAAAATAAGTGCATCCATCAAATAAACATATGCATCCATACATAATCCTAACACATGAAATAAATATAGCATCATACATCACATAGCATATCAATGCATTACATCATAATCCACATCGAGCCATCTCATATATATATATATATATATATATATATATATATATATCTCACAAAAAAATGAATGTCATGATACAATATCAGAATCAATGTGTATGAATATCATCAAAGGTACAATATACAAGAGGCTATCAAAAATGAGCCTATGAATGTGTATCTACACAAATAACTCGGGTTGTACATAAAAAATGTGTCTACAAAATGAGCAAGGGGCTATCCACTACTCTATCGGTCATTATGTTTGTGGCTCAGCTCCCTAGGTTGTCTAGCTGAGGGATGCCCATCAGAAGCACTAAGCTCGACCCTCCTCTATGAATAGTCAAGTTGCATCATCTCACGGGGAACATCTCTATGGTAGTGCATCCTATAATAGGTAGACTTTGTCACTGCCTCTTTGTACAATCGAGTACACACCACCTATTCCTATGAGGCAACTGTAACAACCTCAAGCTACTGGCATTGCCCAATCTCTTGGGCTAACTATAGGTCCAGCTCTTGTTACAACTGCACCTCTCTGTCATGCTTTTTCATCATCGTTGAAGCTACTAGCGTAGCTGGTCTCTCTTTTTTGTAAGGGCAAGAATATTCCCATCTCTCAGATCAGGCCCCTATGGTTGTGGTTGTTGTGGCTACTCAAGTTGTTGCATCCTCGGGTCTTGGTGACTCTGATCCTACCCTACCTGCCCTAGGACCTATACCCTTTGTTGTTCTAGTTGTTGTCAACATCCATCCCTACCTCCACCTTTCCCTCTATCGAGACACTAGCATTTTCCATGGGGTATCCCCCCATTGGGTTGGTTAATCGGTTAGGCAGTCTCCACCATGCATCATACACTAGAGTGGTGCCTGCATCTGGTAGACTCGATCATATGCCCATGGGTGGGAAACCAGCTATTTGAACTCATTGATCACAAATATGGGATCCATCTGCTGCCCCCACTCTACCACTCTCTCTGACCTAGAAAATACCATTGTGTAATCATGTGGGGGCACATACTGAGCCTCCCCAAACTGTCGAGTGATGCAGTCAGGTAGGTACCGCTCAATCATTATATTCTCCCGCCCCTAGATATAGCGGGTTTTCTTGGTGAACAATAGCTGCTACTGGTCATCATACCAAGCAAGAACCTATAACCATGGCCTCCATCGAAAAATGGTCATATCATCTACGACCTTGTGCTAGTACATAATATTTGTTGGCCTAGTGTGTTGTGAAGTCATGGCAACCTTGTATCGATACACAATTGGCTCATCCTCATGAACATCAACCAAAACAACAAGAGGTCTCAACACCGCTATATGCTCATAGGCCCATATGTGTAAAATTTTGATGTCAGCCATGATGCTCCTCCCTTAGTAGTATACTACCTGATGCATATTATGATATAACGAGGCCAACATGACTGGCCCCCATGCATACATGGTATTCCTTTGAATCATGTCATGCCATGCCACCCCCCAACCCAAACTGAAACCTCTACCCCATCGGTCTAAAGCAATCACACCTGAAATAAGAGCATCCACAACCAATCTAAATATGGGTACCTAACCATGGTACAAATCTAGGTTGATCTAAGAGCTCACCAAAATGATATGATCTAAACACAAAAGAGAATAGCATGTGTCTCTCTCGGCCTTAGTTTCATAAATGACACACTCCCCATGAATGGGAAGCCGAAGAATCTACCACACTTCCTCAAGTGTGACTATGGCCTCGCTGATGGGAAAATGAAATGAAGATGTCTCGCTATGTCATCTCTCGATCAATGTTGTCATTATCACTAGGTGGGTCTGAACCTCCGGCATAAAGCCAATAAAACCTAGTCCAAGAGCTCCCAGGTGCTCTATCGACACATCATCAAAATCATGAACTGTTTCCAATAGGTCCGATTGATGCTCTTGAAATATCAAATGTTGAATATCCTCTTGCACACATCACACACACAACGTCAATTTTCTTAAAAACTTGAAACAGCTTAAAAATCTAAGTATCTCATCCTAGAACATTAATTGTGTCATTGAAATCAATAGCGTCACCATTTCTAAGGTGCGTCACTATATCCTTTTTGGGGGTGCTTCACCATTTTGGCGATGTGCGTCGTAATGCTCAATTACGTATTGGTATTTAGCATGTGTTGCTTTACCAAAATTTTGGGGTGTGTCACCATAAATCCATGGCATTGCTAGACCATAGAAACCTACATGTCGCTCATTTAATTCAACGTTGTCCAAACCTCAGTGCATCACCAAACTAGAAAATCCTGGTGCATTGCTAAACACTAGGTGCATCACTAAAATATCAATAGCAACACTAACATGAGCTTGGTGCTTTGCAATACAACAACGTCCTTAAAAACCTAGTTTTAAAAGCTTAATAAATGCACTGAAACACGTAAACCGAGAAAAAATTTGTCACATACCCGGTCCTACATATGTTCAACACTAGTACTCTCAAACTCGCTCGAAAAGGTGAATCAGAAGCACACGTTGCACCATCTCACCAAGGTGTCAAAGCTCAAAATGCAACAATTCTCTCAGGTGTGAATGCACAAATGAATTGAAAGTGACCCTTCACCACATATTTATGCCTAAAAATTAGGGTTTTTGCCCTAATTTGAGAGTGTAGCTAGGGGTTTTCACCGAATCTTACCCAATGAAGCTTATTTTACACCATTTTTTGTGATTTTATCATGTTTTCGCATCCCAAATCCTTTTGAGACCCCCGAATCAATGTTTTACCTTTGTTGAGAGATCAACCCAAAATTCAAAAATTTCTCCCGATCTCTCAAGCGAGCAGGGTACTAGTTTATTTTCCTTTCATTGGGGCAATAGTGGGGCATCCAAAAAAAAAATACTTTTTTTATCTGAGCAACAATTTTAATCTAAAAAGTGTCAATCTTTGAACCAATGTAACAAGTACCTTGCTTCAAAGAGGGGAAAAATGTAGACACTTAAAAATATCCTGAATGACAGTATACACTTGAATCCCATATATTAACATCATTTCATCTTAAAATCCATCCTTTTTTCTCTTGTTTGATTAAATTAGCCTAGCTATTTAATTAAATGCCTCATTTTCATCTATTAATTTAATTGACCTAATTGGGTTAATTCACCCCCTCTCATTACTAATTTCACCCTTTTTTGATAAGGTAAGCAGCATTTCCAGGGTGTTGTACCCTTAACACAATGAGCCTCACGGGCCAAAAATATTAAGTCCAAGAAACATACAAACTAGCCAAAAAACTGTAACAGGACACCGACCACGAACAAATTATGCAAATTATTTAATTTAAACCCTGTTTGATTAAATAATGCAAATTATTTAATTTAAACCCTAAAGTCCTCTTATTTAATTAATAACCCTAATATATTAAATTAAATATCATTTTACATTACCCTTTTCATTAAATAAATCAATAATTTAATGAATATCCTATTATTCCTCATCTTAAACATTCAAATTTAGTTTTAATTAACCAAATTGCTAATTTCCCTCCCATCCACTTGCATAGGGAATATTCCAAAGGAATATTCTCCTATTTGGCTCTAGAAAGGAAATGATTCTTTTCAAACAAACTTTGTAACAAACTTTCAAAGTTCTTACAAAGTGTGTTTGTTGAAATCATTCTCAACCCTTGATCTTTCCTTGATCCATGTGATCTTTGATTCTCATCCATTGATGAGAATTTTTTATCCATGTACTCACCCTTCATTCATTATTGACCATTGATCAATCGAATCAATCTAAGCCCTTGATTTTTCATTTTCTTTCCTATAAATAGGTCACTATTTGGAGAGAAATGGATCCATCTTTTGATAGAAAGTTTATGTTGTTGAAATTCATACTCATTTTCATCCGTGTTTCATGTTTGATAGTATTTCAAATTAAAGCTTCATCCATTTAGCTTAAGCATCCATTAATGGCTTCCATATTAGCTTAGTTTGCATACATTTTAGGATAAATTCATAGTTATGGCTTTGCATCTTTGAAATTTGTTTACATCTAGCATAGATTGCATCCATTTTATCAAGTATTTAGCATTTAGAACTCATTTTTATCACAATTATCTAGTTTCATATCATATTTTATGAATATCTCATCAGTTTCATCAGTTTTCTTCAATAAAACCAATTGAAACAAGCTCATTATCCAAGGGATTGGGAAAGGGTCATCATTCCACATCATTGTGATTCCACTCCCCCAATAGGATAAGATTCAGAGTCTTAAAGTAGGTTTCCATTTTGTTTTCGTGTTCTTCATGTTAGTTTAATAGGTTCTTAGTCTTTGATGACTTTCGAATCTTATTGGGATCATGACTTAGGGGATTAAATAGGCTTTCAATTCATTTAGATCTAGCATGTTTTTTTCACACTATGATTATGGTCACAGCCACAATCAAATCAGGTACATGCCCAATCAAAGAAGGTAAAAAATTATGACTTGCGGAAATAGATGTTGTACAATATCCAAAGACAAAGATGGTTTAGCAATAGTTGTGCAATGACTATCATCAATGAGGAGAGATAACCCCTCAAATGTGTCCTTCAAATCTGAAATGTGAGACTCCACAAACAAGGATGCAATGTTTGATAAATAGGAATCCCAATTAGGAAGACAATGAGATACCTGTTGCAATGAATCACTGGAAGTTCTCAATGAATCATCAACAAAAGATGGATGGTCCTGTTGAAAAGGAATGATGGGAGCCTCAATCAATGACTTTGCACAAGGAATCACTGAAGGTGAAGGTACAACAACTATCTCTGAAGGAGAAGAAGGAGCATCTGAAGAAACCTCATCATCCTCGTATGAAGATTCAAAGTATTCTAAATCCTCAAACTCTCGCACAGTAGCATAGTCATATGGTATCCTGCCTTAAAAATAAAGAGGCACAAGAGAATCTGAAATTGAATCATCTAGGAATGGTTGAGTATCAATATCTCCATATATCTCCCAAATTTTAGCTCAAAGAGTATGGGGACACTCAAAATGAACAATAATATTCAAACTTTCATCATCAATGAGCATAGCAATAACTCCTAAGACATGATCCCTTTTTCAATTCCAAAAAAATTTCTTAATAGATGTTGTTGTAAGGGGGAAATCGAGAAGCATAAAGAAATCAAAATGAATGAATTAAACTAATAATTCAAACTAAAGATAAATTCCATACCCATTACTCATGAAATGAAGCTTTTAAACTAATGAAATCAAATAACGAAATCTTAAGATAACATAATGAATTCAAAACTAAAACCATTACCATCACATGTCGAAGTATATTCGCAATGATGTTGGATTGTTGTATCAATGCGAAGCCTCCATTATGTGTTTGTAAAATATCCAAATGTGCATTGATGATGATCAAAGATGTGTGTAAAAAAATTTAAGAAATCAAATGGCAATTCAACATTACTTCATTGCACAAAAGATGTCAATTCTTCGATTGCTTTTGAGGATGAAGGGGAGTGTTATATAGATTTTACATTTTGAGATGAATTTGCAAGATTAAACAATGTTGAATCAAGATCAATGGTTGAAATTTGTTGAGATGAGTCAGATTGCTTAGTTAGCTTTTGCAATCAAATCAATTAAGGATATTAATTGATCAATCAGAGGAAATAGATAGCCTAATCAATGGAATTGAGGAAATCGTGTTGAGCCTTTAGTGGGATTGAAGAATAGATGAATCGGTCAAGAAAAAAGATGAGTCAGTCAGCCAATCAAAGTGAGCAATCGGGGGATCACAATTTGCTCAATCATGAAAGTGGGTGAAGGTAATTAATTAATTAAGCTTTTTTTGAGTTGAACGTGCAAGTCATGTTTGACTTTTGTAAACAAAGTTGTATTTGTTTGTTTTGATCTTTTTGGATGATGTTTTGAATAATTAATTAAACTATTCAAGTTTAGGGGAAATTGATTTAATTAAACTATTAAGTGATAATAATTTAATTGATTTAGGGGAATAGGGTTTATTAGTGACATAATTAAATAACTAGCATTTTTTAATTAATCAAGAGGAAAAAAATCTAGATTAATGATAAAATAGTGAATTAATTAAATAATTAAAGATTATTTAATTAATAGAGGGAAATAGGGTTTCTTTCTTTCATTGATGAATGTTGAGAAGTTCATCTTTTCTTCAGGATCAAGTGATGTTGCATGGTATGTGATCTTGGGTGCTTCTTTTGTGCCAACATTGATGGGTTCAACTTCTTCAACTAGGATTGTCGACTTCTCTTTATCTCCTAAATTAAACTAATCTAATTCAAACGAAATAGATGAATCAGTCAACCAATCATAGTGATCAATCGATGGATTGTAATTTTCTCAATCATGAAAGTGGGTGAGGGTAATTAATTAATTAATTAATTAAGTTTTTTGAGTTGAACATGCAAGTAGTGTATGACTTTTGTAAACAAAGTTGTATTTGTTTGTTTTGATCTTTTTGGATGATGTTTTGAATAATTAATTTAACTATTCAAGTTTAGGGGAAAGTGATTTAATTAAACTATTAAGTGATAATAATTTAACTGATTTAGGGGAATAGGGTTTATTAGTGACATAATTAAATAACTTCATTTTTTAATTAATCAAGAGGAATAAAAGCTAGATTAATGATTAAATAGTGAATTAATTAAATAATTAAATACTATTTAATTAATAGAGGAAATTAGGGTTTTTGATGTAAATGATGATTGAGAATGAATTAATTAAATAACGTTAAATCACTTAATTAATAGATGAATATAAAATTTGATAATAATTAAATAATAATGGGTAAAAGCACAAACCTTGTCACACTTTCGGCCAAATAAATAGTTCCAAGCGAACTATTTTCGGCCGGAAAATTTTTGACCGAATAGGTTTCGGCCAAAACCATGTGGCATATACGTGGCACACAAGGTTTCAGCCAAATAGGTTTCAACCGAAACCAAAAAAATACGTTTTCCCTTCGAAACTTTGAATTTGGCTTTCAAATTGGCTTATTATATGTGCGGAGTTTCTATCGGAAGGATTTTGGCCAAAACCCTTCCGATAGAAACCCTTTCGGCCGAAACTATCTAGTTAGCATCCCAGTTGGCAGCCAACTCAGTATTTTTCAGAATTTTTTGAAACTTTCAACTTTAACTAAGTATTTCTCTGGTTAGAATGATTTTTCTGCAAAAATAAAATAAATAAATACCCTTTTGTAGAGCTCAAAGTTGTGAATCCAAATATATAATTTTTTTAATATTTTGATTAGTTTTAATATATTTTATTTTTAAAATAATGAAATTAGGTTGTTAAAATTAAAAAAGAGGTTGATTAGAAATTTAAAAAAATATAGTAAAACATTTTATAATTTTTTAAAAATTATATGGGGTAGAAGAGGAGAGAGTCTTCTTCAAAATGGTATAATGTTTTTTTCAAAAATGATTAAAAAAATTGAAAATAGTTGACGGCCCGTGAAAACTGTCAAATTCTAACAAGTTTGACTTTAAAACGTTATTACAAGAAAAATATACATCAAAATTTGAATTTTTTTTCCATGCACAAGATATTGAAGTTACCTATTTGGAGAACAAAAATTAGAGAGAAATGAATTATTTTTCAATTTGTTTCTTCACGACCTGTGAAGTCACATTTTTCTCAAATTTTCAACATTCTAAAATTTGTCGTTAAATTGATAAAAAAACATAATGAAATTTTTTTTTAAAAAAATTGAAAAATTATAGGAATAAATTTCATCAAAAGTTCTACATTTCATTAGTTTACACCATTTTGAAATTCAAAACATAAAGATCACTTTTATGTGGTCGAAGTTCAAATTTTTTTTTGCTTTTGGTCGATTCCTTTATAAAGTGTAACACAGGTTAATGCTTTTACCCAAATGTATTATTTAATCATTTAGGGAGGAAGGGTGAAAGTTAGTGTTGTTCACCATTCAAAGTAATTTAGGGTATCTACATTTTTCCCCTCTCTGATACAATGCGATTTTGAGCGTTGTGTCAAAGAAAATTCAAAAATTCCTGCTCAAGAGTTGGCCCCTCAGGAAATTTGGTGAAAATTCTGGATAATGAACCAAAATTTCCAATAAGCTAATGTGATGTGTTTAAGTGCAAGGACTGACAAAAGAAACATTGACAAGAAGAAAATGTTAATAAGAAGTGAAGAATAGTCGATGTTGTTAGTCATTGATGATTTTGGTTTTGCTTTCATGGAGGCTTCGTATCTTTAGCAATCCTTATTAATGTAGCAAATAGACACAATATGCCATGGTATTAATGACCAAGGCAGCTTTGTATCTATTGCATGGACTTTGACTCCACAAACAAGGAGTATTCTTGCTCATACCAAACATATAGAAACCCTATTAGAGTGTATGGGTGAAAAACTTAAAAATATTTTGCACCAGCTACATGAGAGGTATGGAGTATCTAACATGCAACCACTATATAAAATACCTCAAAACAACCTCCACACACAAAACAAAGCAAGTATTCATCGTGGTAGTATCACAAAAATATCCAACAAATAAAGCAAACAGAAATGACTCTCAATTGCCCCCATTCCTTCCTCTCTAAATCCTTGATAGACATCCTCGAGAGATCTTGGGAATGAGTCAATAAAATAAATTGGAAAGATAAAATAACAAAAAGATAAACAATGTTGTTGTATCACTTGCCATTTTAGTTTTGAGGTTTCAGGTTGTTATCTATTATTTATGATGTCTATTGTAGGAATGATCTATCCATTAAGAAATATCTTAGGATGTTGATGGTGAATTGTTAATAAATAGGTATTTAACACTTTGGGACTGTTTTAGTTTGTTTGCGATCAAATCTTTGTGATTGTTTACTTCAAAGTTCTAGCTTTTGATGTTGCTTTGTTTGTTGTTTGTTTTGTCAAAGGGTGAAAATAATGATTTTGTTTATTATGTATGGAGAGTTTATTGCAGATAGGTGATAACAAAGATAGGACTTTTTTGTGATTTTTTGAATGTTTTTGTGCTTTTTGATGTTATATGATGTTGTTTTTGGTGTTTTCAAGCTTTTTTGTTTTTTTGTTTTTTTTTGTTTTGGGGGACTAAACTAAGGCCTCGGGGTTGATCAAAGATAAGCCTTGCCTATGTTATACACATAGAGACCACGTATATTGACTGGTGTTGAATCAAACCATAACATGTTTTTTGGGGGATTTTGATGTTTTGACTTTGTTTTTTATTTTTGTTTATTTTCTAGGTTTTTTAGTTTTGAGATATTAGTATGTAGGGATATGATAGTCTTTTGAGTTCCTGTTGATATCCGAGCTAAAATTGATTGATATGATTGAGTAATTTTTTGATGCAAAGAAAAGACATTCAAACTAGAAAACATACCCAAAAGGCAAGATGTTCTAGCATGTTCTCCATTGTTGGGCCCCTATGTGCACCTTCCTAGATGACTTCAATGAACTAAAGAAAAACAACATGGGATGGTTTCAAATCCTCAATATATAGATTTTGAGGCCATTTTCAAACATTCTAAAGGTAAATCCAAGTATTATTCAATGCCAAGACTCATAAACAGACCCTAACTTGCTTGGATTCGAACACTTACCCAATAACTGTGTAATTAGTCTCCTTGGGGCAACCACAACCACTCAATTCCAAAACTCTTTGACAATGTTTAATCACTTGAATGAGGCCTCCACATACCTTTATACATCAATAAACATCTATCCAAACCAACCTTGATGGAATGCATGCAAGGATTTTAGTTACAAGCACAAAGTAGATGATTTTTCACTTTTTTTGTGCTTTCTTGAAGAGGGCTGGTGAATATTTCTCCCAAACGTGAGCATATTGGGACTTCTAACTTTGTAAATCTTGAAGAACATGAAAAGACAAAATTTTTGACAATTTTATAGCACTTTTGAGTGGTGGAAAAAAAATTATCACATTTTTAGTGCTCGCGGTCTCCCTCGGCTAGGGTTTTGACAACTTTTAGTAAACATTCAATAACTTTAACAACTTAAACTTTGATGAAACCAAAAAAAAATGTATTAGATTCATGAGGATATTAAATAAAATTTATTTAAGATTATCCCACGGTCCGTACAGCTCGTACAAGAGGTGAGAAGTTGTTGCATCTCAAAAAAACCACAAAAAACTTAACCCGTTTTCAGAAAACTAGCTCTAACTTTTTTAAAACTCAATTGGAATCGAAGCCACGAAAACCAAAATAAAGTAGATTCATAGCTTGAAAAACTCCAATAGCTTCCATCCCATTACATGGGCCATACAGGATGTACCATATAGCAAAATATACGGAAACGTTTTAAAACACAAAAAATCGCTTCTTTTCATTCACCCAAACTACAAAAATCTACTTAACTCTCGTCTCTTCGACCTTGGAGAGTGGATACATTCATTACCAGACATATTTTTTTCTTGATTGTAACATTTCTTTCTTTGTTTATAACAACTTCTTTCTTTTTTGTAACATTCTCTTAATTTTTGACACTTTCTAAAAGTTGCATGACACTTTTTTTGCACATTTGGCAACTTTTTGCAACTTTAAGTCAACGACCCTTTTTAGCACTCCAATGTGATTAAATGATATAATATAGTCATAAATGACCTTAGGAAACACCAAACAACTCCTAACCACACCAAATGACTTAAAACCAAAATTACATAAAATATGCAAAAACAAGGTCTTGGTGACCCTGCACCATACACCCAAGAGAAAGAAACTCAAGTCCCACTTGAGTGTAGGTCTTCTTTTTCTTCTTGGTTTTCCATCGTGGACTTCTAAAACATGAAAATATGATATGTGGAATATTTCTCTGCCTGCAAACATTCAAATGCATATTTTATTTTTACCTTATGTCTTCCACTTCTTTGCCAATTTCCATTCAACTAAGAATTCATTCCCAAAAGTTGATGCTCCATACACCCTGATGTATGTTCTGCATTCTTGAATTTCCCTGGATATTTCTTCTTCTTCTTGCACTGTCTCTTACTTAGCATATTCTTAGCTTCAAGGTTCCAAAACTCTAGTTCTTGTTCATATGTTGCATCACCACTGTCCATGTCTTTATCTTCATCATTTGAATACAATTTGTCAGCATATTCATCATCCATAAAAACAAAAAATATAACTAGTACCTTTGTTGTTTTTGCAACATCTTCTTCACCACATTGTGCATAATTTGCATAACAATCTTCATCCACTGCATTCACATCTCCTTCTTCTTTATACTCTTTTTCATCTTCATCTTCATATGTTGCACCTGTAAACACATACAAATATTGCTAGAAACAAAATTTGAGTCTTAATGGACTCATTTTCTTCATCGTTTTCCTCTTCCTTGGATGGCTTGTCAAGTACTTTTAGCCACCTTCTCAATCTGTTATCTTCTTGTTGCTTCCTTCTCTTTTCCATCATTTTCTTAAGAGGTCATTTCACCTTTTTTTCATTGGCTAATGCCAAACATTTTCTTGATAGGCTTTCTCAAGACACTGTCGTAATACAAGCTCATCATGTTTTTCAAACTCTTCCATTCTTCTATCAAACTCTGCAACTAGGCTTACCCTATTTTCTTTCATCTTGTCCTTCTTTTTGAGGCATTCCTTCTTATCTTTCTGCTACATCTTCTTGTTATCTCTCCTATTTTCTTGATCCATGCTTCTTGTGATACCTCACCTAGGTTTCCTTTCCTTTTTCTCACTATCTAGTCTTTTGGCATCCGGTTTCTTCACTTCAACTTGTGAAAAGCAACACACAATTTCCAAAACTTCTCTTGCCTAGATCTTCAAGATCTGATACCAAAATGATTTAGAGTAAATACATTCAAACTAGAAAATAGACCCAAAAGGCAAGATGTTATAGCATGTTCTCCATTGTTGCCCTTATGTGCACCTTCCTAGATGACTTCAATGAACTAAAGAAAAAAGCATGGGATGGTTTCAAATCCTCAATACAAATTTGGAGGCTCTTTTCAAAAATTATAAAGGTGAATCCAAGTCGTATTGAATGCCAAGATTCATAAACAGACCCTAACTTGCTTAGGTTCCAAAACTTACCCAATAACTGTGTAACTAGTCTCCTTGGGGCAGCCACAACCACTCAATACCCAAACTCTTTGACAACGTTAAATCACTTGAATGAGGCCTACAAATACCTTTAGACATCAACAAACATCTATCCAAACCAACCTTAATGGAATGCATGCAAGAATTTTCGCTTTCTATCAGCCTAAAAACCTCCTTTTGCGTTAATGGCTCCAATTTGGGATTGACTGGCCTTTGTTTCTGTCTAACAGGCTTGGCTGTTGGCTCTAGCTCTATGGTATGTTGTGCGAGCTGCGGGTCAAAACCTTTCAAATCTTTGTATTCACATGAAAAGATGTCACTGAAATCTTGGAATAGATGAAGAAAACACTGTTTCTCATTAGCAGAATTTACTTTACCGATTTTAAGGTTTTTTCCAGGTGCAATCTCCAAATCTTCATATTGATTTTGTTGTACCAGCAGGTTAGCTTTACCAGTTTTAACTTGGTCATCTGAATTGAAATCACTTTCTAGAGTGACTAATCCCTTAGGCAATTTATTATTCTTCAATTGTAGCACTTGATCTCCATATTGCTCTTTATATCTCTACTGGTTTGAACTGGCAAAAACATTCTCTTCAAACAAAAACTGCAAAATTTGTTCATCATTTTCGAAAACTTGCCAATTGACATTATTGTCAGGTACTGAAGGTCTGATAACAATCTTAATGTGTTGCTGGTCACAACCTATTTTAATGTTGTTTGGAATATCGTACTGAGCTCCCATAGCTGCTAACCTATCTGCATGCTGGTTTTTATGTCTTGGGATGGCAAGTATATTAAAAGTGTCAAAATCCTCAAGGAGATCCCAAACTCTGTGTCTATAAGACTTGAGAACATCATTTTTAACAGCATTCAAGCCCCGAACTTGATTTACTACCAACTCATTGTCACCATACACCTTCAAACACTTGATATCACGCTTCCTTGCCCATTCCAATCCTTGAATAAGGCCTTCATACTCTGCTGTGTTATTTGTACATGAGAAACTGAACCTGAAAGCAGCGTAATACTTTTCACCCTTAGGCAAGACCAACATTGCGCCTCCACCAGCCCCTTGTTTGCTCCTTGAACCATCAAAAAACATATGCCAAACTTCATTTTGCTGTTCAGAATCAGCCTCTGTCAATTTCACCAAGTTTGGCATAACCAAACTAGCCTCTTCAAACATGTAGTTGCCCATTCCAATATCTAAAACAAGACTGCATTCTGTTTCCAAGGTATTCTATGTTTCCCACTCATCTAAAAGGATATCAAGAATATCTTCAGTTTGGGACTTAGCTTCAGAGCTAGGGAGGACATCACCTTCTTCTAACACAAGACAATTTGCATTAATTGCACAAGGAGCATATGGCTCAATATTGTCCTTTGCAAGTGTTTAAGACTTAATGGTAACCTTGGTACCATATCTGGTACGAAACAGCATATGAGACCAATCAGATGAAAGGTATCCCCCTATTTTTGCAATGAAATCCCGTGACAAGCATAGGCCAAAATATGGGGGCAAATTAATAACATAAATGTCCTAGGAGATAGAGAAATTAGGACAAGCATGTAAGGTCAAACAATCATCCTTAATCAGACCTATGCAATGAATGGATGTACCATCCAATTGAACCACTCCTTTCTCTATAGGGTCATATTGTAAACCTAGTTGATCCGCTACTTGCTTAGGCATCACGGAACAAGTAGCCCCACTATCCACCATACAGTTATGTACTAGGTTTTTTCCAATAATTAATGAAACATAGAAGGGAGGGGGTCTCATGTTCTTACCTCTAACTGTGGTATTTGACTTGTTGTCCACATCATTCTTTTGCTCAGCATTTGTCATGACTACCTTTTCACAATCACCAACAGCTTGCTCTTGTATATCTTCACCATTCAATGCCTTCTTCAACATTTCAGCTTGTCCGAGAATGGATAGGGAATCCCACATAGTTATTGACACGTTCATTCTTTTCATGTTGTTCACAATGTTGTAAGGCATAGCTGAATGCACCTTCTGGTGTATATTAGCAGCGGACGGATCTGCTTCTTTGTGAGGATTTTTTGTGAGTGATGGTCCCGCAGTTGCAGGTTCTCTATCTTTACCAGTTATTTGATCTGCTTCTAGAGCCCTTTTCTTTGCTCAGGTGTATGTTGAAATTGTTGGATCACCACTCACGCCACAAAACTCTTCATCTTTCCAATTTAGGAATGCGGTCTCATTGGGATGTGCATCCTGTTGTTGCTAAGGTACATTAGTAGATGTATCTAGTTGTGAGCTTACGGCATTTTGAACCATAAGTGCTTGATTGATAACACCGTTAGAACATGTATCTTGATTGTGAGGCTAGTTGCATGGAAAACACCACTCGCAATCTGCTGCTAAATTATTTTTAGCAGGTACAATATCCTTAACAAGATTAACAACATTGAGGGGTGTTGGATTATAAGGTCTATATGGCCTTTGATTGACATTTTGTCTATTTCCAACATTATATCCCTGATAATTTTGTCTATTCTGGAACTGACCTTGATTTTCTTGCTGATAACCTTGATTTTCTTGCTAGTATCCTTGATTTGCAACTACATTCTATGTTTGGAATGGTTGTCTTGGCTGGTACTGCTATTTTTTTAAGTTTACCAGCTCATTTCTGAAAGTTTGCATCAAACTTTCAATCTTCTGCTGACTGTTCTTTATTTCTTACAGCTCTTGTGAAGGACCTGCAACTGTCGTCTTTTGGCCGGAAACAACCAGCAGTGGATTGAAAGGCCGAACCTGTAAAGGCATATTAGGCTGTATATTTGGAAAAATTGGCATCGAAAGCCTAGGAGCAATCTTACCAGCCTGTATAAGGCTATTCTCTGCCCTTACTGCTATTGCAAATGCTTGAGGTAATGAAGTACCTCCCATAGACTGAATCATGACTGATATATCATTGTTCAAACTTTTCAGATAGTACAAGAAGGCATGATCAGCACTTGGCCTTATGGTAGTAGGTATTTTGTTCCATGTTTTTTGAAAACGTGTATTGAAGTCTGTCATTTGCTCTTGTGGAGCCCTCTTGATAGTTGTTAGTTGTTCAACAAGTGATAAATGATCAGATTTGTCATCAAAAAAATTGGTGAAAGTGTCACCCAGTTCATCCCATGTGTGGATTGAAGCTACAGGAAAACTTCTAAACCATTCTAATGTTTTTCCTTTGAATGAAGCTACCAATAATCTGACTGCTACATTCTCTTGTGTCACATGATGAACATTATAGAGGGATGCTATATCTCTGACATGTTCAAAGGCTGTAGTTTGACCATCTCCAGTGAAATCTGGTAATTCTTTGAGGGCTACCAAAGGAATATCATCATTTTGTGCAAGATTCAATGGACTCCCTTGATTGAAGGGTACGAACGCAAAAGCTCTTGGTACTACCATTAATGGTGGCTGAAAATGAAATTGCTGCTACTGTACTGGAACTGTAAAACGTGGTAATGGCACTGCAGCAGAAACTACAAATAAATTTGTTGTTGAACTTGAACTCGTTGTTGTATCAGTGAAATTGGTGGAAACCTCTTGTTCAATAGGCTCAATTCGGATAGTAGGACTTGTTGAATGCCTGGTACTATTTTCTCTTGAATGATTTCTCCTTCGATAAACTCTGATATCAGGTTGTGACCGTTGTGTCCTCTTGTCCAACTTTGTTCTGACAAGAGTTCTTCCACGTCTTTTTGTTGTCTCCAACTGCAGATATTCAAATGTATTGGAGCTTCTAGTCTGTATTTTTCTCATGAACAGCACTGGTCTGCACTTTTAAAACCCACAGAGTCGCCAGATATGCAGATTAAAAAAAAATCTTTTGAACACCAAATATTAACACCCTGCTATCTGCATATCAAAACAGCAGCAGTAAACTCCTTAAAAACTAAGGCAAGGGTCCCACCGGGCGTGCCAAAATTGTTAACACCAGAAATTGCACCCTTTCTCAAGCACCTAAACACTCGAGATTTCTGGAGAACATGGGATCAGTCAAAGGCATGGGTAACCTATAACTAGACTGAACCTCCGGATTCTAGGCCGGTTCCTATTGATTTTTGATGGTGAATCACTTCATAGCAGGGAACTATCAATGAAACTTGTGAAGAAATGGGATGAGAATAAATGATAATTAAGTAATGCATAGACAAAAATGGTGATACACCAAAAGGTTTTTGGGTGAAAAGTAGTATTTCCTCAAAACACAAGCTGAATCTTTTAGCGATTGATAAACTGATACAATCTCTAACACATTGATCTACACATAAGTATTTCAAAAGAAGACCCAATATTCGAAGATATTAAAAGGAATTTAATCACATTTAACATTTGCAAAAAATTAGTACAACTCCTGACCTATATAGAACAATAACAATCATGAAAGATGCTTAATGAGACAAATCTTTAAAGGTTTCAGAAAGAAACACTATAAAGAATAGCAATCATCAATCTGCATATAAAGCATGACCCCAAAGACAGATACCAAATGCTCAATATATTTCTCCAAGGTCCTAAAAATACATACTTTAACACTGATACAGTAATGAAAATAAGCACAATGCCTGAAAGTAGCAAAGGCTTTACTCCAAAAAACTAAACCCCTGTATACTCAAAAAGAGGAGTATATATCGAATCTCCATCTCCAACCGAATCCTTGAAAATAGAAGTTGCAAACTCGGATCTAGAAGAGAACCAGTCCAAAATAGGACTCTCAAGACTTCAAAAAGATGCCAAATGTCTCTCAAACTTTGCCTCTACCATGTGTCTATCATGACAACTTAACTAAACTCTTAAAACATCCTAGAAAGACTCAAGATGCTAATGAAAAGTTCCACCCTTTAACAAAAGATTCCAAAAGACCAAGTACAAACTCCCTAGGGTCGAATCCATGAAATGAGGCTCCAAAAAGGGAGTCAAAACCACCAAAACTGATGACTAATTTCCTCATAAAGTGTTGCAACTAGTGATAAAAACCCCCCGAACTGACTTAGGCAAAGTCAAATTCGACCCAAACCAACTCCTAGAAATTAGGCAATAAGAACACCACTTGCTCCATGAACACTCTCAGTCAACATGTGACTCATGATTTCTAACTCTAAAATGAAAGAACATATTTCCCTCCCTTTTTTTTATCCTATCAATAATGCATATATTAATTTAGTGTTAACTTATTGATTTATAACTCATCAATTAAGTTAACGCTAATTACATTTGAAAATAAATGCATTATTAAAATATCAAATTACTTTGGTTTAAATATAACACAAAACATTACTAATCCCCAAGTAATATGCGTTGTTTTTATGTCTACACATCTAATTCCTAGAGACGTCATTTTAATCCATGCATAGACATATGATAAGATAAGACTGTATTACATATACAAACATGAATATGAAAGGAAACCGATGAAGACTTGGTTAGCGATGGGCAACATGGCATACTTCTCCTCATAGTATTTGAAAATGAAAACCTAAAACAAAACTTCATTATTTTCCTCATTTGTTATTTTCATTTGTGCCTTCGAACCTTCTGGAGAGCTAGGGTTTGCTGGAGAAAACCACTATCTGTCGCCATGATCGAAAATCTGAAGTTTTTCTTGCTTGCCATGACTATATTTTTCTCTCTACCCAGATTTCATATCCCCTCTGCTCCAGTAACATTGTCTTTTATCTTCCACCATCGTAATTGCTGCAAAAAATTGTTATTCTTTTCTCTTGATTGCTGAAAATCGTTACCCTTGACATATTTCTTGTAGCAATTCAACTTGTTGATATCGCGTAGCATTTTGCACTATAGATACTAAAACTCACATTTTATCTTGAAGCTCCTGTCAATCGCATCATGGTTCGCTATTCTTCCTACTTATAAAAGCAAAAGGTTTCATAAATCAATATGTCCCTTTTATACTTCGTTACTTGTTTTCATCAGCTTCATAGGTCATGTCTTTTACAGGCATGCTGGGCTCAATAACCCTCGTGGGAGCCTACAGTTATATCCGCATACCTATAAAAGATAGAACGTTGCATAGGAAACAAACATATTAGTAGCAAAGCATTTGTCGTGATTGTTTTCCCTTTCCTGATGATATATATTTTGTTTTGTGAAGATGAATGGCATGATAGAAAAATGAATATGAGGCAAGATGAGACACCTAGCATTGCTTAGATCCATTGGACCTAACAATCTTTTCTATGAATGCAAGGTTCGGATGCATGGATGGGATGTGGTTCGAGGCAGCGAATGGGTGAAAGCAAATGGATACAACTCAACCAGTCATTACAGGCAATGACTAGTGCCCACGACCCTTTCCTCTATCTTTTCATTTCATGTTATTATTTTGGCAGAGTAGGGATACATATCAGCAGTTTAGGGACTACTCTCACGGGCAATTGTGTGAGAGAGTTTCACTTCCAGAATTCTTTGATTATTTCAATTTTGTAAATATCAGTTGTATATTCGGAATGAATAATACAAGGAAATTTTTTATTCTTTCAATATGAATGAAAAGTATTTTCTGCAATTTTGAGTATGAGTTGAAAATGACAAACATGTATGCTTCACTTCATTTGATCTTTTCAGAACCGAATTTTAACATGAGTTAAAATTAAGTAATAGTAACATTGTTGAGGATACACAACAATGCAAGGATGGTGTTGTTAAGATAATAGCAACACAATTATTGGGAATGATTCATCCTAAGATAATGATTGATTTATCGGATAAGTATTGATCAAGATTTTGTATTCGAGCTAGGATCAAGATTGTTCAATGTTTTGATACCATGTTGAAGCGTCAACAAGATGCAATTGATATGGTTTGGTTGAATTGTTTGGACAATTCCCAGATCACAATGTGAGCTAGAAGAAATAGATCAAGATTTATTCTGAAGCAAGATGTAAGTACTTTCCCCCAATGTCTAGTAATGTAGGTGATAGATTATCATGTGATAGGATAACATGTTTGGATAGAGTATGCCCCTTTGGACAATGCCTCATGGCTCAGATAATGTTGGAGAGGATAGGATCAATGATAGTGACCCATGTCAAGATTTTTTCCATAAGAAAGTGTAAAGTGTACACCAAACATTTGTCAAGATCAAGATAAGTTGGATTTGGATGAAAATGGATTGGATGAATGGTTCGTGGATTTATTATGGATAAGATAGATGGATGGTGGATGGAATGTTGGATTTATTATGGATAGGATGAGATGCTTCTACCTAAAATGGCACACACATATGATTGATTCTAATCATGGCACCTATTTTCCAAGTTTTCATCATGGTACTTATCCGAAGTGCCACCATAGTGGTTTTCACTAGAGGATGATTTTTATCTTTACTCTTTTCTTGATTTTTTACCTTTTTTTTTAAATGTTTATGTTCATGTTGAACCACCTAGTGGTATTGATGAAGACCCTACTAGTTTTGATATAGGTGTTTTTTTTGTCATGACGTTCCAATGATATCTCTCTTGGACAATTTTTTTTGCTAAGATACATGCACTTGAATGTAACCCCTAATAATTCTTGTCTTCTTTTTCGATGCCGAAGTTAACCTTACCTTGATGCACACATCATGATAAGGTGCCCTTAGAGTCCTTATGATAAGGAGTCACTGCCAATACATGGTCAATGTGAGATTTGGGTATCATGGATGGTGAAATGTGTTGAGGGATATGAGATTCAGATGGATTGGTCGACAATTTAGAATATTTAACTCTCCAAACTTGGGGTGATGAGCAATGATGGGTGGATATGGATATTTGATTAGGACCAAATTCTTGATATACCTTGTAGGTTTCTCTTGAAGCTTTATTTTGTATCGCTAAAAATTGTTGATGGATGAATGTCCCTTTTTTATTTTTCCCCATAGTTTCTTTGACCAATGAATTTTGATAGAGATTATTTTCTTTCTTTTGCTTTTGTATCCAATTGAGTTTTTCTTGTCCATTTTGTTTTACTGATTCTTTTGCTTCAATGACTTGTTCCTTTCTTTGATATAATTTTTTCTCTTGTTATTGGTCCCAATTAGAGGGTGGAAAAATATGACATGGATGATGATTCATGATATGAATGGTTGTAGCATTGATAGTGGTTTCATCATAAGGACCCTTCATGCTCCCTATGTTGGTGTTTACATTAGATAAACTTGCCCCCAATATCATAGAGGTATCACTGATATGCTTAGATTCCTTAATTGTTGAATAACCAAGACCTTGATGCTTAGGATTGCCAATAATTTTCACTGGTTCTAGGATACCCTATTCATGTAGGCCTAATCCTCTGCCTTGATAATGCATCTATTGAAACTTTCTATTTGCAATAGGATATGATTTACCTTGGAAACAAGATGCTAATCCTTCTTTGATCTATTATGGATCTTCAAGGGTGATAGCTTCTTCATTGGTAAGATAGTTTTCTTTAGAAAAGGTAAGTGATCCAAATTTATAAGTGATAGGATCCTCCATAGGTGGGATAACTTCTTGATTGATATCTTTAAATTGTTTTTGTGAAATATTAGATTTTGATGGCCCTTCAAAATATATCGATGATTCTTTAATTTTTATATACCCAATGCTCTACTACTCAGGATTGTTAATTATCTTTGCTAATTTTAAGATAGTGTACTCAATATTTTCATACTCGATGTCTTCAATCTACCTAGAGGATGTTTTTGACTTTAATGCTTCTTCTTGATCAATTTCTAATATGTCTATAGATTATGTTATGCTTTGATCACGTGTGAAGATATTAAGAGCTGGTGACTCTTGTTCCTTGGTAACGACATCAAGAGTGTGAGACTCTTATCTTGGATGAAGATCATCTACATGTCCATTAGGAGTATGCATCTCATGGTGAGATGTATGTGTGCTTGGTGTATGGTTTTGTTCTTCTTTTGGAAAATATTAGATGTCTTGGAAGATATCAGCCAAATCATTGTAGTATTTTGATGATAGGGATTCTTGATCTTGACTTTGTATGGTATTATCTTCAATATGCTTTGGTTTGTGCTCTTGAAATGGATCAATTTCAAAGAAGGGATTGCTTGTAAAGTATCCTTGGATTTCCTCAAAATGTGGAAATATGGTTGATAACTCTTGGCTTAGAGTTTTTGCATTGGGTATAAGTGTTGAATTAAGAGTCTCTTGATCATCAATACATGCTAGACTTTGGTGATTGATTTTAATCATGCTTGGGATTAAATTCTTGATATATTTCATCTTGCTCATTGGATGATGTAGAGACACTGCCACCATGATCATTGGTAGATGGATCTTGATCATCATCTTCGACATTTGATATGTTGTTAATGCTTGCAACCATGAGATCAAATGATGTTAATATTTCTTGAATTGGATCATTGTTAGAATTTTGTGATTGATTTTGATCATTCTTTTGGAAAGAGTCTCAATGTATTTCCTCTTGCTCATTAGATGATGTAGAGACATTGTCAATGTGATAAGTGGTAGATAGATCTTGATCCTTGTTTTCAACTTTTGAGGTTGACATATTGTCAATGTTGTCATTGGTATATGGCCTTTTGATCATTGTCTTCAACATTTGAGGTAGGGATATTGTTAATGTTATCATTAGTGTTCAGACCTTGAATGTTTTCTTCAATAGCTATTTATCCTTGATCAATAAGGTCCTGGATGAGTTTTTTGAGTGTAATACATTTTGATGCATCATGACCTTTTACTCCACGGTATTTATAATAGGCCTTGTCATCGTACAATAGGAATTTGATGATAGTTTCACCACTTCGTGATGGTTTTGGAAGTGTGATAAGTTTGGCATTGACTAATTTGTTTAACACACCCTCAATTGGATCCCCTAAAGGAGTGTATTTACATTTATTAGTGTGGTTGGATGTGAGGTTTGTTGTGGTGGAGATGATTGTTGTATTTGAGATGGAATTTCTTGTTGGTTTTGAGATTGATGATCTTGATGATGTTATAGTTGATGATTTTGATGTGGATATTATTGATTTGGGGGTTGATATTGTTGGGTTTGATTTTGATGTTGGGTGATTTGATTTTGTGGTGTGAGATTTGATTTTGTTGCTGATATGAATCAATGTTTTGATGATGTTGGTAGTGTTATTGATGTGGATATTGAGGTGTTTGTGAAATTATGTTTGTTTGTTGTTGATATGAAATGTCTTGATGTTGATCATGTTATTGATGATACGTCGTATTTTGATTTCGTTCAAGTGCATCAACCATTTTCTCAAGTGAATTTAGGGCAATTTGATGTTGTAGATTTTGTCATTGATGGTGATTTTGAAACCCTTGATAAGAGTGATTTTGATATGGATGAGTATTTTGATTTAAATCTTCCATGTGACAAGATGCGCTAAAACCTTTATTATGGGAATCCATAGCTGATATATCATTGACATTTGTAGTGTATGATGACCCCATGCATGTATAGAGTGAAACTGGATTTGGGTGATGGATTCATATTGGCATGTTTTGGGGATGTTATGGTTGTGTGTTTGGGATATTTTGATGCTCAAGACCATAAAGTATGAGTGATGTTTGAGTGGATTTTTTGGAGATGATGCTAATTTTTGGACTCGAAGTATAGAAAACTTGGACCGATATTTTACTCCATTTTTCTAGAGGATATGTTTGAAGATCTACTTGTACTAGCCTTGAGGTGTAAGAAAATGTTGATATCTTAGAATTTTGAGTAAAGGAATGATCCAAGTTGTTTTGATTTTGAATCCTAAAAATAAGGTTGAAGTGTTTGGATTTTGCAAATGGATATGGACTGATGTAGATATGACGTGTTTTGGAGGTCTAACTATTTTCGTTCTCACAAGGTGAGAGATGTAACCAATTTCATATTAGTTCTCTGATTTTCACCATAAAACAAAGTAAAAGTGATAATCTTTACAACAATAGTGTCCAATTTTACGAAAACTAAGACAAACTAAGAGCAATAGTGGTCTTTGTTTCTAGTTGTGACTCGAGCAATAGCGACTATTTTTAGCAATAACAGATGTTTTAAGAAATAGCTACTATTTTGAGCAATAGCTACTATTTTGAGAAATAGCAGTTGTTTTGAGCAATAGCAATTATTTTGTCAAAAGCGATTGTTTTAAGCAATTACGGTAGGAAAAAGTGCAATAGCGGTTATTTTGTCAAAATTGACAATGTTTAGTGCAACTATGATAGGAAAAAGTGCAACCGTGGCCAAATCTTAGGACAGAAACAATAAAAATGTCAATAGTGGCCTTGTTTCTAGTTTTTTCAAAATTTTCGTCTTGATAGTAGTTTGGGCCAGTTTGTAATTTTGATTTCTTGGTTGCTTTTATTTGTTTTGATAATTGCCAAGTGATACAACACAACACAACAATACATTTTTTTTTACTCTAAATATCTATAGTTTAAGCAAAGTTTCTTTCCACAAAAGCTCAAAGTTTGTGAAAGTCAAGATACTAAAACCATAGTTCCCAATGTTGACTTTGGTATAAATGTGACTTGAAATGCAAGCCTAAATATTAAAAAACCTTTAGGGATATTTGTTTAAGATATCTTTTAAGGAATGCAAACATAGGGCTCTTTTCAAATGTATTCAAACTGTCCAAAGGGTTCAAGATTTTGATAACCAAGTTCAATTTTTGTTTTTGATGTGTTCTTTTTAATTCAAGCAAAGTGTTTAATGTCCAAAGTAACGAAGCATTTTGGAAAGTTCATGAAAACAATATTTACAACCTAGAGATAGGCACATTCTTTTAGGTGGGCTTACCTCATGCCCCAAAGGGATGATTTTACATGCAACTTATGAAGAGTGTTTTAATCTCAACCATAAATCAGACTTGGTAAGTAACTTCTCAGAAGTAGATTTTTGTGCACCACTTTCAAAGATTATTTTGGATAAAAAGGGGGGCCTCTACTACATTGGTTCTTAGTCACTTCTCAGGGGATCCAGCACTTTGCTAGTGCCCAACAATCCACTTAAGGCTTTAACCAACTTACTCGAGGCTCTATATACCAAATGGTACCTCCCCTTTCTTGAATGACACTAACCGCAAAGTAATCACTGATTAAGTCGTTTGGAATAGCCTTGACCATTTATATAGCGGTCCAAGGGAAAAACCACTTTGAGTCGCCTTTGAGTTCTCCAATGCGAGATGTGTCTCAAAGGCATTCCCTCTAAAGGTGATGCTTAAAATGAATCAAGTGTGAAGTTCAAAGTGCTTTTCGTCACCCAAGATCACCAAAAAGACGTGAGGGGAGAGGATAGACATTTAGTTTTCCAAAAATGGAATACATGACATACAATTCATCATAATATTCCTTTTAAGCCCCTCGAGCGGCACTATCCCAAAAGGAAAAAAAAAATGAAGTGTGAACAAGATAGTAATTTATTTTTTATGTGTACCAATTTTGAAGTGTTCTAGATTTCAAGCAACTAGATAGCGGTGTGCAAATCAAAATGTATTTGTTCAGTTTTAAGAACCAATTTTGGAGTGTTTCTAATAGCCTTGTCTCATTATGGTCAAGAAAAAGAAAGATTGTTCATTTGTAAACAAAAAAGAAAGTGGTTGGTCAAAAGGAAGCATTTCATTTTATGAGCACCAAAATGAAGTGTTGTTCTAAACTACAAAATCTTTTGAAAGTTCATTTTAAGTCACCAAATTGAAATGTGCAAGTTGTGGGGTTCAATTTTTAAGCACCAATTCGAAGTGTTTTCCTAAACTAAGAAAGCTTTTGAAAATTTCATTTTAAGACACCAAATCGAAAGGTGCAAGTTGTGAGGTTCAATTTTTAAGCACCAATGCGAAAATATTTTATAAACAAAAAAAATCCTTTAAATTTTGAATGTGACTTGGACCGTTCACCTTCTCTAGAATAAAAGTTGTTAGTTGTTCTTGGATAAACATGTGCCATGCTCCAGCAAATTTTGCATAATCAACGTTAGCAACTTTCAAACACAACACACAATCAAACATTAGGTTTAGATAACTAATTAAGCATCAAAACCCTACAGCTTAGACCAAATTGCGATGTAAGTTAACTTTAGGTGCACCAATGAAAAATTTAACTATACAAAAATTGAAAACCGCCTACACCATTGCAAAGATCATGAAATTTTACCCCATTAAAAGAAAAACATTGAAATATACTTTTTTATGACCAAGATATGGTCGTTTGAAGGTAGGGTATAAAAGTCTTGATTTCTAGTCAATAGCAACCCTGTTTAGGTCAATAGTGACCCAAAAAAGTGCAATGGAAATTAGAAAAAGTGCAAAAGCGGTTAGAAAAATTACAATAGTGGCCCTGTCAAAATCTTGTAGCTTTTGCATGAAAAAAATTATCAACTGTGTTTCGGAACCTACAATTGCTTAGGAAAACTCAAGGAAACATTAATGTTAAAAACCAAGGTTCCACCGGGCATGCCAAATGTTGTAAGGGGGAAATCAAGAAGCATAAGGAAATCAAAATGAATGAATTAAACTAATCTAATTTAAACGAAAGATAGATTCCATACCAATTACTCATGAAATGAAGCTTTTAAACTAATGAAATCAAATAACGAAATCTTAAGATAACATAATGAATTCAAAACTAAAACCTTTACCATCCCATGTCAAGTATATTTGCAATGATGTTGAATTGTTTTTGTATCAATGTGAAGCCTCCATCATGCGTTTGCAAAAGCTCCAAATGTGCGTTGATGGTGATCAAAGATGTGTGTAAAAGCTTTCAATAAATCAAATGGAAATTCAACATTACTTCGTTGCACAAAAGATGTCAATTCTTCGATCATTTTTGAGGATGAAGAGGATTGTTATATAGATTTTATGTTTTGAGATGAACGTGCAATATTAAACAATGTTGAATCAAGATCAATGGTTGAAAGTTGTTGAGAAGAATTAGATTGCTCAATTAGCTTTTTTGATTGAATCAATTAAGGATATTAATTGATCAATCAGAGGAAATAGATTTCCTAATTAGTGGAATTGAAGAAATCATGTTGAGCCTTCAATGGAATTGAAGAATAGATGAATCAGTTAGGAAATAGATGAATCGATCAGCCAATCAGAGTGAGCAATCGGGGGATCGTAATTTGCTCAATCATGAAAGTGGGTGAGGGTAATTAATTAATTAATCTTTTTGAGTTGAACATGCAAGTCATGTTTGACTTTTTCAAACAAAGTTGTATTTGTTTGTTTTGACCTTTTTGGATGATGTTTTGAATAATTAATTTAACTATTCAAGTTTAGGGGAAAGTGATTTAAACTATTAAGTGATAATAATTTAACTGATTTAGGAGAATAGGGTTTATTAGTAACATAATTAAATAACTTATGTTTTTTAATTAATCAAGAGGAATAAAAGTCGATTAATGATAAAATAGTGAATTAATTAAATAAATAAATATTATTTATTTAATAGAGGAAATTAGGTTTTTTGATGTAAATGATGATTGAGAATGAATTATTTAAATAATGTTAAATCACTTAATTAATAGACAAATATAAAATTTGATAATAATTAAATAATAATGTATTATTTAATCATTTAGGAAGGGTGAAAGTTAGTGTTGTTTGTAATGCCCCGCCAAGTAACCTTAAAGGAAGTTGCAATTAATGCCTTAAGCGAACCAATTTTTTTTATAAAGTACATTTAACATACACATTCACTTACTAATTAACAACAACCTCTAAGGCTACAAGGTTAGGATTACTTAAACCCACACATACATATTACATATAACCATAGCATTATAAACTTTATGAAATAAACATCATACATCATAAGAATATCACATATCATAATAAGATAATCAACCAAGATACAATCTCATAATCATTAACTTAATCCAATAGTTACATCACTCATTCCCAGAATGAGGCAATAGTACATAAGGTTACAATTACAGAATTCCACCTCATAATCATAAAAGGGATAAAATAACTTATACAAATTGAAATATTACAAGGCAAGAATAACACAAGAATTCGAGCTGTCCACCTAGATGACTCGCCACCAAATACTGAAGATAGATGGGGACCCAATAGTTTTGGTGCATGTTCCACCCAACCAAGTGGTACCCAAAGGCCAACCCCCCATGCTAGGAGATAGTAACAAGGTAACATGGACAAAGATCTACAACCACTAACCAAAGGCAGACTCATACCGACTCATACTGATATAACCAAGCAAATGAACTAACAAGTACAACTCAAACACCATACAAATACAAATCAAGTACAACTCAAACATCACTGACATAGGTCACATTGCTTCCAAACATAATATTAATCAAGTATGTTCACCGAACCATACACATAAAACAATTAACAACAGTTGTCCTAGATAAAGTGTCATCGCATAATAGTAATGAGATCTCCTCTGGGCATTCTTCATAGGCACCAGCACAAGTAATCCTGGTGGCCTCAACCAAATCTCAGCCCTCATACTCACTCATGCGGCATCAAATACCTCTCGTACTGACAAGATAAATGACTATGCCATTCTAGGCCTCCTCACTCATCCCAAGTCTAAACGAGCCTTTGTGTCTATGAGTGAGGATTAAATTATATTGATTAGTGTGAACTGCATCCTAATCATCTAAGTACATTAATTTAATTATCACTTGATTAACTCACTTCTGAAGGTTACCCGGTTTACCACTTTGGGCTCCAGCCCCTAACAAAAGCCACTCTTCTATTCGACAACACACACCCAAACAATCCACCAAGGGAAACACAAGTGCATATCAACTAGGCATCATAATCCACTCCAAAACAATGAGGAAACAAAAGATAGAACTCACTCCAAACATCTTAGAGGCAACAATCACATAGTCCACTCCCTTCACAAGAGGTACAAAAGATCCTCGTTCAAGGAAACCGAGTAAAACTGAAAAGACGTCATGCACTACCCAAGGAAACAACTGGATGGCATAAAGATTCAACCACTCTTATCTTCTAAGTTCTTCTGGAAGACTTATAATTTAGGACTAACACTAAATCCCAAAATCCACAATGCAACTTGACAACATGGTAACAAAAGCATTTAAGTCATTAATCAAATCTAATATTTGGATTTCCTAAATCCACACTCATTCAATAGGTAGTGTTGACAAAGTCAAAGACATGATAACTAGATCATCTAAAATAATCATAACCCCTATTTCCCCTTTCATTATTGAAAATCTAAAATAATTAAAATTACTTTCCTTTACTGGATACAGAAAATTGAATCTTTTAAGGTAACCATGAAGAAGATACTACTTTTGGATATACTAAATCCATATCTCTTTCATAATCCAATCACAATGATTCAATTAATCTAAATAGAAATTAATAAATAAAATAATTGATTGCCTCATCAATAAAACAACTTCTTAATTTACTTTTAAATCGACACAAATCCATGCAAGTAAACTCTTTCCATTTCCTAACCAAATCTTACATTTCATTCAATTTTCTATTTAGAACATGCAATCACTTTAATATAATAAAATATCGTTTCTCTACCCATTTACTCATATACACTAATCAATCCATTTTAAATCTCTATTCAATTTCCTATTTAGAACATGCTATCTCTTTAATATAATAAAATATCGTTTCTCTACCCATTTACCCATATACACTAATCAATCCATTTTAAATCTCTATTCAATAATATATTGCATACATCTTATTAAAACGAAATATGATAATGAATTTACCCTTAACATATTTTTATATGCTCCATATTATATATACACCAAAGATATATATTAATAATCTCAATTATATAGATTCTTTAATATTCCAATCACAACGATTAATTTGCTCTATGAAAATAAAACATAATAACTATTGCCTTTTCAAAATTAATTGAAAAAAAAACTAAATAAGTGCCTTTATAATAAAGGATAGACTAGTTCAAATAATTTAAGTCGAATCCATTGTTTTCCTTTAAAATTAACATAAATCTTCTACAATAATTCTTTTCAATTTCCTAACCCAAACTTTATATTTCTTCTAGTTTTCCAACAACACCCTATGTTAATCTCATCTAAAAGTTTCCCTTTCCAAACTCTTATTACATACATCCATTTATTCAAACCTTAAAATATACATTCTCAACAAATAAATTGTTCAAATAGAAAATGATTAAATTAAAATAATTGATTCTCTTCATAATAATCAATTCCTGAATTTACTTTTAAAACAACACGATCCCATGCACTACCAAGAGAATTCACAACAGGTTGACATCACAACGACAACCCTCACAAACAACAGACCATCTAGAAGACTTATAAACTAACAGGTATTCAACCCATTCTCAAAGCATAAACACAAAAGATATAATCATTGAAGGCAATAGAAGAAACTACATTTGGATACTCTAAATCCATTTCTCATTTCATTACGTAATTCATTATATCGATAAAATTGAATTAAGAATTCATTTTTTCAGATAGGGGAGAAATTACACTAATATTTTATTCTCTAATTGTTTCTTAACAAAATAAGTATTTTCAACTATAACTCAAAACATTTCGATTTAAATTAAATAACCAATTGCCCTTGCAAATTAAATCATTATAAAATTAATCAAATTAACATTTGGTCTCTTCCATAACTTATTGTGTTAAAATAAGATCAATATTTGGACTATAACCCAATATCATATATATATTTTTCTAATTAAATCAAATTAATAATTGAACCTTTTACACATAAATTTAAATTTCACAATTAAATTTTAAATTATGCATTCTTTAAATCAAACATTTAACTCCTTCAATTAAACTTTAACATGTCATTTTAAAATAAACAATAATTTTCCCATATGTTTATAATTTTAATTCCACTAATCTAATATACAAATTTTATTTAAAATAATATAAATAAATATAATACTTTAATATTATAAATTATAATATAAAATATTATTAAATAATATTTTAATATTATAATAACAATATATAAAATATTAATATTTATAAATATCAATTTATTATTATTTTATTATCAGAGCAGCCATGGGAAAATAACTTAATAATAGTCTCGTATTTCAAGCATAACTCAAAAAATACGATCTGGGTATTTGCGATTTTTTTACAGGGATAAGAAAATTTCAAGGTACAGAAACCCTTTAAATTTCTTGACAACCCAGTTTGTGTAAATGGAGTTATACGCGATGCAACCAGACCATTTTACCATGAAAAATATAACTACCCTGCGAATTTTAAAATCCGATTTTTAATAATAAACAGAGGGTCTCATTTTCTAAAAAAATTCTAAATGCATTGTTCAATCTCTATGTTTGATTTCAATAACAACATAATCGATTTCCCCAAATAATTTAAATTCAGGTTTTCACAATTTTCACTCAAGAATTTTCACAAGCAAAGGCTGTAAATTTATTTAATTTTTTTCTTCTAATATCAAATTTGTTTTCTAAAACAGATTTAACAAACAAATCTTTAATCACTACTATTTAAAAAAAACAATAAAACACAAAGAGGAAAACCTGGTACAAGAAGCTACAGGAAGAGATGAATTTCTGATGCAAGCCTCCTCCAAAGATTTCCTGAATTTTCTTCAATCCTCCAATTAATCCAATCTAAAACCCAATAAATGCAAACAATCTTTCCTTCAATCAATTCTACAATCAAAACTTTCTTCAAACCTTTCTTGTGCAATTTTCCAAAATTTCTTCTCTGCTATAAAAATGTATTTTTTTCTAAAACTTTTTCTTTGCCCTAAAATTAAAACATGCATTCATTATAAAACAAAAATACTTAATACAACCCTAATTCACATTACATGCAAATTAGATATTTCAATTTCAATTTCAAATTTCAATTTCAATTCCAATTTTCAAAAACCCACGTTCAATTTAAAATGCAATTTCAAATAATAAATTAATTTCCAAAGTTGCAACTAATTTCCCAAATAAACATTTAATTATAATTTCTAATTAAATTCCCACACGTTGAAATTAAATTCCAAAATTAATTTTAATTATTTTATTTCATTTCATTCTCTTGCATCACGTTTAATTAATTAATTTAATTATTTAATAACTAAATTCAACCCCCTTGAATTAAATTTAATTAATTAAATAAATTAAATATAATTAATTAATTTAAATATAAACTTTTATCCACATTGCATAATTTAAATTAAATAACCATCACCATGATTTAAATGCAATTATTCTAAATATCTATTTTCAAATCAAAAATTCTTCAGAATTAAATAACATTAAAGCAAGACAAACAATGACTCGACACACACAACTGATGACACACTAAGGTTAAGGCGTAGACTTGACACATGTTACCTAGCTACTATCTCCCGTTCAACTTAACCGTTGGATCGACACGCTCAAACCTGTGAAACCAGGTGGAGTCGATGTCATGTACCTGCAATCCTGCAACCAAGTAAACAACATCATACAATATATCCAACCTATAATACACACCGTGAAGAAGGAATTACGGATTCGTAGGGTGCTCGCAAGCGAGTGATGCGAACCCGTCTTCTTCACCAATACACTCATCGAAACTGACACTTCCATCATAATCCCATAATCTCATAATAACATCTCATGTTAACTCTACAACATCATTAATCCATAATGCATGTGAAACAATAATCAGATAACTACATCCCACAATAATAGTTGTCGCTCAATAGTAGCAATCAAAACATCATAACAAAATGTATCCAGTATCAAAGTAACTGCAACCAAACATAGCATAAAGCAACTTGAACAAGAAACAAAATGGAGGCGTATTACATTGTTCGCCAGTCATGATAATTTGGGGTATCTACAGATGTACCTGGAGGAGGAACAAGATTATACAAATGTGGTAACAAATGAATCCATCAAAGATGTTTTATTATGCTATCTCTCAATTGTTTATAGTTTCCCCTTTTCAACATAATCACAGAAGAATGAAATGAAAACCCCATAATGAACTAGGATAAATATCCAAAGATCACAAAGACATTATTAACCTTCAATAGTAATTAGAAACCCCAAATATGATGTATACTACAAATTAAGCCTTCCCAAACTGACATAACCTCTCTAAGAGTCAAGATGTCCAAGTAATCAGTCACAATGCCAAATGTGTAAAATACCGAATAAATAATACTTGGGGCTAAATCTAGAAAAAGTGCATGAACCAAATGAAAGAGCTCCTAAATTCCTTCCAAATTCAACTTGAATCACCAAAATTGGAGAAATTGACACAAAATTATGAGCTCTGAGGTCCAAAGGGGAGATTTGACTTCAATTGCCGATAAAATGTATCTGCAACAAAATTTGGAAAAATGATCTACACCATTGTGAAGGACGCAAAACCAACTTTCTGATGATATCTTGTTTATAGAATTTCGCTATCTTAGCAAAAATTTATGGAAAAATGAAAAAAATAATTGTTTTAGGACACTTGCAGGCTAAACATGAGCAAAATTTTAGCACCTATGGTGTTGGCCCTCGGTCTGGGGCAAAAAAAAAGGGCATGCCGCTTGGAGGGATGGTGGTGTGGGCTGGTGGCAACTCTATACGCCATCCAAGGAGATTAGCCCACCCTCCCCCTACAACGATAAAACCAAGGGTGGGTAAGTGGAACTGGCAGAAGCAAAGTTAGGGGGTCAACTGAGTTGACAAGACAGTCTGCAGTAAATGCAATGGGCCTAACAAGGGATTTAATGCAAGTATGAGCCGACAGTAAAAGATAGTTTACAAAAAAAGTTAACGAGAGGGTGTGGGTGCCTGTATGGCCCTCCACAAAATTCTGCCGATTTTTTATGTAAAAATAATAATAATTGTAGACCACTAATAATTAATCCGCCCAAAATGACCGATGAAATTTTAAATATTTTTTCCCAAAATCAAAATAAAGATTGCAGATTATTAAAAAATTTAGCTCGACAACAATAAAATGTAGAAAATCATTTTTTTAAATATGTTTTTTTGTAAATAAAAAATGTCATACCAACTGTACTCGAGTGGGCCGTATGGCCTATCTGAGTAAAAAAAAATTCCTTTCAAACAACTGATGCCGAATATAGGTGTATTTTATATCAATTTTCATCTCTCGGGCCTTTTGAAGACGATGACAAGGTTGATTTGGGCCCAAAGTGAACTAAAAGCTCTGCTACTGTCATGCCCATAATTTTTTTGCTACAAAAACCTACAATTTTTTTATTTTTTTTTAAACTCTATTAAGTTAATTAACACTATAATTTCCATGATGAGATAACATGGTTACTAACGTTGCTACCAATAAAATTATCATCAAGATTGTACTCTTGATTGCACATCTTATTAGGATGATATGCTAATTTGACTTTGTCTAATTAGTTTAATTAGAGACTAGTCCACCTTAATAAATCAATTTGGTATTCACGTGAATTAGGATTAAGAGTTTCCAAGATGATAATACTTGAATATTAATATTAACTATGAGAAAGGTAATGATGAAAGTACTAGGTTGGTTTTCTTTGGTGTGCCAATTTTATAAGGCTACCCCCTTTGTGAAATACTTAGGCCAAGTCATAATTTTGCTAAGTTTAACTAGTCTACTTAATATTTCAATCTAGTAATAATGAATTTCATACTATCCCTAATACTTATATCACTTTGGTACTCCCATGCACATGGGCACTAAAATTAATTAGTTGATGGTAAAGATTTTGTTGATATTTAACCATTATTACTATTCTACTCTAACTTGGGTCAAGGTGTTTGTATTGGGTCTTATTTGGATGGTGTTGTTCATATCGATTATAAGAAAGTGAAGTACCCATCAACCTTAGTATTAAGTTTTTTTTTTTTTACTATCACTATTGGTAATAAAGCCTATATTTCCATAAATAATCACTTCTTATTAACCTTACCATTGATGTTACCAAGGTGTGCTAACCTCGACACTAACAACATTATTACTTGGTTACTAAAGAGATACGTGATCATGCTATAAAGAAAAACCCTAATCTTCTAACATTACACTTCAAGGCTTACCCACAATTGACTAGCATTGAATTAAGGAGTTCCTTCATGATTAATAGGATTGGTCAAGCCAATCAAACAACATGCCAAAAGATTAATCTCCAAGGGAGGGGATATAGTGACTTAGCCATTTGGACCTTTAACACAATTTAGTTATATACGGTATTCTATTAATAAACTAACTTGTCTTGAACTCCTTTTACAATGTTAGGTTCCGACCCCACTTACTATTCCAAATGAAGTATATAAGGCAAGAGTAGATGGGTTAATGTAAATTGAATTAATTCATTGATCTCATTGTCACTGTAGACCCTCCTTTACCTTCTCATTTGGATAGGAAGACCCTAAGTCTTACATTGTACTCAAACATATACATAACCAATGTTCATCTATTCAAACGTTTTCTTTTTATTCCTAATGTTTATGCTGCCAAGGTCAATATATATTTGTGTGTGAATATTATGCACTTGATGTATACATATTGAATTATTAGATCTTTTACTCACAAAATAATAATAATAATAATAATTTATCAATAAGAATAAATAAATAAATAATCTTATTTTTATAAAACATAAATACTTTATTTATTATAATTACTCTTATAATAAAAATATTAATATATATAAATAATCTAGATTTCTTATTTTATTCATTTATTTATTCCATTCACTAAAATGAATCATAATTAGACTTCACATTTCATCTCACATATATATGATATAAATAAGAAAATCTAAACCTACATTTTAAGCTTAAAAGGAAACATTTATAAGTAAGAAAAGGAAATAAGGCATACATAAAAGGAAGCCCATACGATACATAAAAATAAAGAGAGTTAATACTCTCCTTTACTTTCTCTTATTTTAATTTTTTATAAGATAGTAATATATAGGAAGAGTCTTAGAACTTTTTTTTTTTTTTCCATTCCCGTGGAAGTGTGAGGTGTGAGGATAGTTAAAAGTTATAGTTAATATTGATGCCAACTAATATCTCGATCGTTGCATTCATATAAATACATGGTTATCGTTTATATAGCTTTACTGTTAATCATTTCTTGAAGGATGTTTCACTTCTAATTGTATACCATGAAAGCACATTCTTATATGAGCAAACAAATTCTGTGCGTAAAAGTTATGTTCAAATATTCTCTGAATAAATTCTAAGGCTGCCTGTAAGTCATCCGTGGGTGATCTATATTTTTTTTTTTTATAAAAATTTCTTGTAAATTATCAAATGGATCAGTCACTTTCATTATTCTGTAATATGTGAGGTACTCGCCTAAATACACGTACGGGGATGAAACATAATGAAGTCACCGCTTATCATCACCATCTTATCATAGCAGATATGTTATTAATAACGTCCCCTGACTGGTACATTTATTCATTTATTTTTAACACAAGGGTGATGAGCTGTCTCCCTCACCGACCTACCCAGGAAGTGCTACGCCTTTACTCAACACCCATGGGATTTATTGCAGGCTCAACTGGTGCGTTGGCTTCTACTGACACAATATCCACTTGATCGTCCACTTGAGTGTCTTGGTATTTTGCGAGAGAGTATGGGTTGATTGCGTGGGATCACTACTTCATCAATTGTTTGAGGACTCTGCAATAAAATTTGGTTGATGTACATCACATCGAGATGACTTCCTTACAGGCCACTGTTTTAATAACTTCAAAGGTGTACTGGACTTAAACCGTCATGGTTAGCACCAACTAAAGCGACTTCCCTGGCCAAAATTTCTTTGGCATTGATGAGTGGTGGCGTAACCCCACTAAACTATGGCAGAGGTTAAAGGAACCAAGCCAAAATCTCCCACGCGGCTGAAAGTTATTACCTACCAAGAGTCATAGTTTAAAATTGAAACCATTGGTTACTCATGTGCCAGACGCCAAACATTGCCTCGAAGTTTCTATCTTCGACAGGGGATTTGCTTTAGACGATAGAGTTAATATTTCTAGGCAGAGAGTCGTGGCTCCATTCTAAACAAGAACGGCAGATACTAGCCCAGACAAGGAGGTCGATTCAAGGAGAAGTGTTACGAAGTCTACCTCCTACCTCCTATACTGCATATGATTTCTTTCTTTCTTTTTCTCTTTCTTTTTTTTTTGAAGAACTATCTACAAGTCCAACATGCTGACTCTAAATGGTATGAGAATACATGTAATCAGGTCTCTTCCCTTTCAAGATTTATTTATTTCTTAGATCTTTTAATTGATTACCCTCTTTAGTTAATTCTAACTTTCTTTTGTGATGCACAGTGAAGGGTTAAGGAAGCAACGATGCACTATGATATTCAATCCAAGAAGAATCTCCACAGCGCCAAATATCACACTTGAAGAAACAGTCTCTTTTAAGTTTCTCTCTCCTCTTTTTTTTCTTTACTTTTAAGGAAACAAGGATTGTATAACACCATTTTCACAAAATATATACATGAAAGTGAAGTAAATCTTTCATTTCCTTATTGTACCCTTACACACTTCTTATATCAAGCACAAAATAGATATTCATACTACTGCAATAATTCATCACATATTCATTTAATGGTAGCAGAAGCTTACAGTGGTTGTTTAAACACTCTCCCATTTTGTGTTGATTGGATCTAGCAAAAACATATTTAGAAATAACATCATACATTTTGTTTCTTTTATATACATAAAAATAAAACAATGTTGTAATGTGTTCCTTTTGACCCTTGCAATAAACTTTCCTTTATTTTTTTGTTTTCCTGCTATCACTAGGGACAAAGCCTCTTATAATAGTAAGAACATAACACGTAATATTTCAGACAGTGTTTTTACAACTTAATAATACTCTTTCAAGATTTTTTTTTTTTCTATCCGCCACAAAGGAATTACACAATGAAGGAAACTGCTATGTGAAATATTAAATAGGTATGAAACCCATCTTTCTAAAATTACAATATTACCAATATTATTGAAGAGAAACAATGACTTACACACTGAGGAACTTAGGCTTGCTCTCCACCCTACCGTAATGGCGTCATGGAGCCTCATGGGCTCTAGCCATACCCCCGAGCAAGGAAGTATCTTAGCTCCAAGATGATGAATGGAGTCTTTCAAATTTTTACAAAGGAATAAGAATGTCTCAACATCAAATCTCTTGTATCTAAGTTTTCTACTCTTTGTTTCAACTTTAACCCATGCTACATACCACTTTCTTACAACAATTAAAGAAAAGTAAAATGGAAACAAAGAACTTATCTCTTCTCTTTCAATGATGGAATTCAACTTTTTTATCCTTCTTTCTTCTCCAAGCCAAGTCATCTTCATCTCCTTCTCCTCTCCTCTCCTCGTTCTTTCTACCATCTTCACTAAAGTTCTCCAAAAGGAGAAGTGGGTAACACCCCACTCCTTCTCCTTCTTCAAAATATATAGAAGTTTCAACTTGCAACTCTTGGATGGGGATGTGTGCACTATACTTTCCTTCATAAATGAGGGTCTTTTCCTTATCAAATAAAATACATGCACTTGGACAACCTCTCCATCTTTCCACCCCATCCTCTCTTCCAAATTCGTCACTCATCATTATGAGGACTTTTCAAGGTCAAATCATGTCTTAGGAACACTATTGTATGCCTACTTGACCCCTACCACTATGGTATAGACCCTAGGGGGTTTATTTTTGCACCCTAACCCAACAATTTGACCAACAACTCTCATTAAAAGCCCACTCAAGGTTCCATCCGAGTTTCAAACTTAGCTAGGGGTTTCCAAACCTAATCCCCACTTACACCTCACATGAATCCCAACTAAATGCCGTCATGCCCTTAGTCCTCTAATACATTAACTCCACTTATTTCTAGGCCCCGAATGGGGTCAAATTTATATCCTCGTGAAGTGGTCCTTTGATTCACTCTTGATGGTTCTCCTTTCTCATGCTAACATTGTTGCCTTCCTGCACATTACCAACGTGATCATAAGTATCAATTTTGTATCACATTAATCTATTAGTTGAACACTATAATAATCCATTTAGAATCTAATTTGCATTCCACGGTATACGAGTGCAATCCACTTCCATGGTAATGAAAATAAAACATAATGTCAAAATGATATGCAAGAATATTGCCAAAAGATCACCTTATTTATTATCCACAATACATTTAATTATCAATTCAAGAAAAGCATACAACAATTTGTGGTTGTATTAAGTACATACGAAGTAGGGTCTTACAGCTACCTCCAAATCTTGAATTTCTTCAAACCCTCATAACTTTGGCAAAAAATGTCAGATTTAGGCAAAAAAAGTCAATCTTGACTTTCTTATCCACCTTAAACTCAAATCTAAGCTCATATTTCCTCCAACATGAGCCAAAAAATGAACTTCCATAAAAACCCACATAGAGAAACCCTCAAAATCAGGTATTTTTTTCAAGTTTTTTCTAATTTTGAGGTTCACCATATGGTGCAAGGGAAGAGCATACTCAACCTTACTAAAAATAACCTAGATCTCTCATTAGAAATAGCTCAACACTAAGATCTAAGAAGGGTTTTGCAAGGCTTGGCTTTGATACCATATAAGAGTTGAAGATTAGCTCAATACCCAAGACCACCTCGAAAAAAATGAAAACCTTCTACAAGAGGGTATGTGAGAATATGAGCTTGCTTGATATTGAGACCTATCAAAATGATGATGAGGTATAAAGTATATTACATATGAATACAATGACCTTTCTTATATAGGCAAGGTGAGGAATAGGATTGAACATGATTTCGACGTGTCTTAATCCTATGAAATGAGATAACTAACAACCTAACTACCTAGGAATAAAGCATTAAAGCTAGATAAGATAAGTTCTAGAAAAGCTAACGAAGACTTCTATAAAGAATCTTATATCCTAAGTAAACTTAGCATGTGAATAAGTCCCTAGCAAGATTAATTACTAGGTACAAGACATATATTCACACCAACACCCCCCTTAAGTGCAACTTAGGGAGAAGATTATTATGCACATGATGCAAAAAAGATGCAAATATGGGTCTGGATTATGAGGCCATTTTAGGTACCCATTTTATAGGAGTATTTTCCCACAGAGGAGAAGGTTGTAGACATCCTCACTAAGCCTTTGGTGTTGCCTCATCATCTTTCATTGTAATCAATTATTCAAGTGTGAAATATTTTTTCCTTGGGGCGTCTTCTTGAGTCTTTCTTTCTTCACATTTTTCATTATTTCATTTCATGTTTCTTTCTTTCTTTTTGGCAAGGAGATTTTTCTTGTGATATTTTCTCCTTTTTTGTGAGATATATTTTGTACACGACACCTCATCAAGCCTAGTTGTTAGGGATCCATCTTTTCTTTTCATGCATTATTTTATACCTCCCTAAATCATATTTAAGATGGGTGTTGGTATGAAAAGTGTACTTTATTTAGCTAGTTAGACTTGAGGACCTATTCACACATTCTCACTTAATCTTACTTCGATATTTTTTTACCTTTTTCTATTTCATAGGATTTAGAAACATGGCGTGATATTACTGTTCATCTTAGGTATTTTACCCTTGCTCTTATATCAAGGTCTTTTCATTATATTGTAATTCATTTTTGTGGCAATATATTAATTCTTTATTACAACTCTGATTTGTAGAAGGTTATTTGGCTTTGCTGATAAATTGTTGAACTTGAGGGTTTCTTCATTATTCCAACATTTGTAGGTAGGAATTATTTTAAAATATATGTTTAATTTAAAAAATTGATATATATTAATTTCTTTCATTTGCATATAATTATGAAATTATTATATATTTATTATTGTTGATAGTTTAGGGAGAGTAAATATTTTGTATAAGACAAGTGAAGGAACCATTAAAATTCAAATATATTGACAAGTGAAGGAACTATTAAATTCAAATATATTAATTTATAAATATATTAAAAATTTGATGGAGCAATAAATTATAACAATGCACATAATGGTATTAAGAATGTTGTATTCTCCATAAAAATTTGGATAATTATATACCTTACACAATGGTTTTTGAATTATTATTTTTCACTTACATGCTTATCACTTTTTGATTGATCTATATCACAAAATATTTGACACCAAACAAATGTAAATGATTGATTTTTTAATTATTTTTTTTTTGTATTGAATATTATCATGCAACATCAAAATACAATAAAATACTATGAAAAAATTGTTCTAATCCTAACCTAGGATAAACATTATTAATATCATTTATAATAGGTTTTGAATTTTCCTTTTATTGATCTCTATTTATGTGACACACTAGAACCCCATTTAAGTAAAAAATGACAAATTACTTTGGTCATTTGTTGAAATATGTATTTTAATAAACTAACAACATGAATGTTAAATAACCTCTTTTGTTAATGGTTAATGGTTACAATTTTTGTGAATGTTAAACTTTTACAAATACACTTTGTTTTTATTATGAATTTGAAAGTTTTTGATTTCATTGTTTGAGTTCTACTGTTTGATCCTTATGACATACTTATGTCAAAACTGTTTATTATCAAAATCAATCAAATACAGAATGAAAATAAGAATCAATACTTAAAGAATCTAAACTTTTATAGGTGCGGATTCTACCTTAAAAATTATAACAAATCATTAGATATCAATTTAGTTATAAAAAGTGAAAAATTATTATAGAACCAACAAATTTATATTAGTATTTGGGTAAAAGTATAATAATGTGTCTCATTTTCTAGTATTATTAGGGCACCAAATTGTCATTTTTAAGTTTTCAAAAAAATATTTTATTTATACTAAACAAATGGTCAATAATTTAAGAATGATGTAAATTGACGAGTCATGGTATTTTCTATGTAGATTCAATTTATAAGTTTATAATTTTTAAAAGAAATATTTATATCTTTTTTGTTTATTTTTAATAAAAAGAAATATTATTTTTATTGAGTAGCATTCTACACTAATGCATAAATTTCATTACAAATAAAACATTTTCTTATATTCTTAGAATTAATTCATTAACTCTAGTATTTAGCATGTGGATAGTTTTTGGTGATTTTTAAATTTTATTTATTTATTATTAATTTTTTAATTAGTATTAATAGAAATTTTAGACGTATATTTTATTATAATGCATTTCTCAAGTAGTGTATATATCATTTTTTTTATTGAAATAAGGACATCCATGTAGAGTGCAACATGTTTTTTTGACATAATTTTTATTTTTTCTAGAATTTTGAAAATAGGTAATTAATTTTGATAATCAAATAATATTGATCGTAAAATGAAAAAATATAACACATTATATTTTTTGAAAGATAAAATTGAGGGTTGCATATTTACAAAATGATGTTTTTAGATTACGTAAAATTGTTTATATGACATCATATTCACAAGAGTAGAGGAAACTCTATTAGAGACTCCACAAAGGAGGTTTGATATAACCCTAGGTAGTTTGATCTAACCCCCCTAGGATAAGATAGAACCTGCCTCCTAGTTTGAACACTTGTGTATTTTTAATAAAAATGATATTTGAAGAAAAAAATAGAGTTGGTTTAGAAGTGGGGCATACTACTATGTTTTCGTCCATTCTTGAAATTAAAGTTAATTGATGTGTTGAATATTTATACAAATATATGTAGAATGTAAACTCCTATAAATGATGATGATAAAAAAATAATTAGAGGAGAAATTATAAGAGAAAAAAGGCATATCTCAACCCCACAAAATAATTAGATAAAAAAATTAATTAAATATTATATACTATTGTACTTTAGTTATAAATAATAATATGAAATATTGTAATATAATATTTAAAATAAATAAATTATTTTATGGAAATAATTGGTATATTCAAATATATTTGCAATCACTTGGTGTACCCATTTTTAAAACCAATTCACTATTCATCTAAGAGATTAGAATTAACTTGATCCATTTCTTTAATAGAGATTTTGTTGGACATTGAATTGATTGAGACAAGTCTAATTGTAAAAATTCATATTCCATTAGTATATTTTAGTACAAGTTATGAATTATATATGAAGATGAAAATACCAAATTTTAAATACTGTATACTTTGGTTTCCATGATTGTAGAGTGTATAGACATGATTTGTAAAATCACCAATTCTTTTGTATCAACTTTAATAAATTCTTACACAACAATTATAACATTTTAGTAAAGTGACAAGTTAGTACAATGTCATGTTAATAAAATTCAATTTTTAATCAAAGGTATGGGTCAAGTTACATTTCAAAAATTATTATACCAAAATGACATATGCAACTTGTTGTGAGGTATTCCTCAAGTGATAATTCAATTATATTTTCCTTGTTAGTCTATTTTTTATTACTTTGATAGATGTATCATGCGAGCAATACCTCAATCCCATTTTTATTAAATATTTAGGTATAGAGACGATATTGTACTTAATATAATAGAGAATATAAAATTGAGAATAAATATAAAAATATGTTGGTTGGATAATTGGTTGGAATTCATTTCTTAAATGAAAATTTTGTGACTATTATATAAAACTTTGTTTAAATTTTATAATGATTACTATAAAATTTAGATTCCTCAAAACACAACATATCAAAAATGTTGCATCAATATATATCCTAAGCACATAATTTGATTCTATGATAATATATGAATATGAAATTGAAATAAAAATATGTTTGTGTGAACATGTTTGAGATTTCGGTATGTTGTTCTAAAAATATTACATTGAATCTTTATTTATAAATATTTGAAATGAGAATTAAACCCTATGCTAAAACTAATTCTAAAATCTACACTATGATTTGTTCCTAAAATTATGGACCTCTTTCATAATTAAAAAATCTATAACATGAAATCTAATACTAATAAAAAATCCTACTTTAAAATTCACACCTAGGATGAGATATATCTAAGGCCAAGAATAATTTTGATGGTTGTAGAATCCCGAACAATCCAATTGTTTGGTATCTCCATATCCTTTGACTCTTGGAACCTTCTCTAATGGTGAAAACAAAGGAAGACATAATGAATTGAGATCAATATTATAATTTAGACTTGCAATGGTTGTGCAAGAAGTTAGTGGCAGAAGCTTGGAAAACTTGATAAATGGTCTTAAATTCATAGGAATTGTATACTATTCAATGACAATGTTTAAACCTACTAGATTAGACTAAACACTAAAATGGTTGCTCATAAAGGTTCTAATTTGGCATGCCAGGGAATTAAAATAAGAGCTTGGAAGTTGTGGGTGTTGATAGTAGTTGTTGATTGAATACAAAATATTGGACTCTCAAAAAGGATGAAAAATACATTATTTGTAGGAAAGGAGGATTAAGATTAGGTTTGGAGTGAACCACAAGAGAATTGCTAAAGATAACTACTTTAAGAAAGGCATAAACTAGAGTTAAAATAATAAAAATTTAGAAAAAGAATGCACATACAAATTCTCATGGGCAAGGGCTAAAGATATGTTTTTATCCCTTTTAGAATTTAATCATTCATCAATCTGAACAATCTATTCATTGAGGTGAATTTGTGGCTTATGGGGAAAACTCGTTAATTCTGGCTTAAAATAATTGTTTAAGAAAAAAATACTATATAGACACTTTGTGAGTGGCTTAAGTTGATTGAAGGCTACAAGAAAGAGGTTCTAAGAGGTTGTCTAGGAATTTCCATTATTGAGAAATAATTTGAAGGTGACTATTATAGATTTACATGTCATATAGTGTCATAATTTGAGTCATTAGATCACCATAAGATTGCCATATATTCCTATTCATTCTTAGGCACTTGTAGATCCAATACTTACAAAATTAAACTATGATAGAAGGTTGCTAAAATCAAGGTTAATAATGAATATATGAGGATAGATATAATAAATTAGTGATGTAAGAAAAATATGTATTAATATGGATAAGTTATAGATAAGGGAGGTGAAAATATATGAAAATGAGTTAATAGTAGTATGGGGGAAGAGCTTAACTTGCACAAGAGTGTGTGATTTGTTGAAATATGATCACATTAAGTCATCCTCTCAAAATGGATAGAAAATAAATGGTAATTGACATGACTATGCAAATTTATAATATTGTAAAGGAAAATTAACTTTTCCTAAGCTTAATCTAGGATATTCAAATTAGATGAATATATATAAGCATAAATTAACCTAGATTACATGACAAGTTGTGGGAGTGACTAATTCAAAATTAGATGCTAAGCTAGGAAATTAAATGCAATAGATAGGTGTACTTAGCTTTATAATTGATGAAGAAGAATAAAAGTGATGTGGTACTAAAATTGATCTATCTTGGGAGTAAAAGTGGATCCTCTTTGTCAATGTTCCTCCTCAAATTATATCCAATATTTATGTCTCTATTTGGTTCAAGTTTATGCCTAAAGATCACTTTTTTGAATACATATCTACATTTTGTTGTTTGGATTTGATCTTACAATTTGTACACTTTTACTTTTCCAAATTTGTTGATATTAACTTTACTTTGAGGTCTTACAATATTTAAGAATACCCTCAAAGGGTTGCCAAATCGCTAGGATAAATGTTCTCCTAGATCAAACCTAAAAAAATAACTTTACAGTCATGCAAAGGATTAGTAGACAACAAACAATCATGTTGATCATTTAGATGATGATGTTGAAGTAAATGTTGTTCTTTTTAGTGCACCAATCAAATTGTTATTCTAATAATTATTGATTGAATGCTCTAATGTTCTAAAATGGGAAAGGATGTTCAAATAAGTGTAAGTAAATGCCTTTAAACACATACCAAGAATTCATGCAAATGTGTGTTTCACCAACTCATAATGGCTAGTGAAATGGGTAGGAGGTGGCTAAATTAAAATTTGAGTTTTAAAAATTTAGGGTTTAGAGATAAATCATAAGAATGACCTACGATAATTGAACAATAGAGAGAATATGGGAGATGCATAATTGTTTGGCTAAATTTAAATTTAAGTTTTATTGTTAGGATATAGAAGGTGCAATAATGTGGAATGCATAAGAGAGTATGTAGGAATGGATAAAGTATGGTCAAAATATGGGAATAAGTGTAAATAGGAATAAGTGAAGGCTAAGGAGAATAATCCCAACTTTGAATAAGATTGCTCTATTTATCAATATGTAACATTAAAATATTCTCTCCAAATGGACACATAATTAAATGTGAATTGGCATGGGTATGTAAATTTCATCAATATAGTAATTCACAACTTTTAGAAGTGGCTACAAATCATGTGATTATTTATTAGGATTAAATTTTGAGTTAATTATTTAATAATAATTCATCTCTTATCACTTCTCGCTCATTACATTTAAATGATACTCATGAGAATAAAACATAATACTTTTCAAAGGTAACTCAATTAAATCCAACTAAAATTCTACTATATTTTTTAATTTTATTAGAGGTGTCGGTGCAACTCTTTGCAAAGTCATAATGATATAATAGGTAGGGGAGAGTACCTAATAGGTGAGCATGTTCCAATATTTGTTATAGCATTTGTTGATTTAATGTCTAATATTTTTAATATTATAGCACTAGTAGTTATGACTTTATAGTTATTAGTGTTGATCATGAGTACTGATAATTGAATAAAATGTATTCCTTAGATCTAAAAAGCTACAAATCATGTGATGCCACATCAAGACACCAATAAAACATGATTTAGTGCACAACTATTGGTCTAACTTCTTTTAGAGCATTTTGGACACCTCAACAAAAACCATGTTGATGTGGCATCATATTTGATGATGTGGACCTAAAACCTTAGTTATAAGTAGGGACTTTCCAAGTAAGTTGCTCTAAAAAATTGAGAGGGAATTGAAATTGTCTCATAGGATTTTGAGAGGCATTTAGGGTGCTCAATTACTAGATCCTTTCCCCTAATACATTAAGTACATAACCTAATTAAGTAGTAGTTATATAGAGGGGGGTTTCCTAAAATATTTTAGTAGGCTATTGAGAGTTTTTAAGAGCATCTCATAGATAGGTGGTCCTATATATTTTATAATAATAAACAGAGTTAAAACTTTAAGTTATAAATTTCAGAAAGTTAGTGGTCTCCTATAAATCTACGAATGAAACAATAAAAAATGATTTTAAAAGAAACTTTTACCTCCAAAAATTTATTGGTAGAAATTTAAAAATATTACTTAGATGACATATGACAATAACATCTCCTAAATTGATGGAAAGTTTTCCAACCCCACACCAAAAAAATTAAAAATATAAGCACTGAAAAGTAAAAACTCCTATTTCCTTAAATATAATTGTAATATATTTTATCCGCTGTTATAGGACCTCCTAGTCTATTAAAGTAGATCAGCCTCCACCCACGGGACCACTTCCTTAAAAGAGGATGAAATGCAGGTTTTGGGGATTTAACAATCTGATCAATTATGTAATGCCACGTGGTAAGGATAAGTGTACAATGTAAGAAATTCTTATCCAGGGGGAAGAAGAGTTGAGGAATTCTTGTGGCGAAGTAGACGTCCTCTGCTCTGGCTATGGCTATGACGATGTCTATGACTGTGACAAGCACTCGTACTACTACTACTAGTAGTAGCTCTGTGCGCACTGCATTTGCAATTCAACCATCTCGGATTCCTTCACTGAATCTTCTTCCTACTTATACCCGCAAACACGCTGGATTAAGATTGATCGCAAGTGCAAGCGCAGTGAGGTCTGAATTCAGGGTAACCGAACTGCCGCCACTGGCAAAGGAAGAATTTTACGCTGCCTCAGTGCTCGACGTTGAAGACGTCGCCCCAGGCATCCGTTGTGTTGCTGTTGAAGCTGAAATCTCCAGAGAAGTAACTCCTTTCCTCTCCTCTGCACAGTTTATGCATAATTTTTCTTGATTTGAATTAGGGTTAGGGTTTGGCAGTAATGTGATGCATGATTCAGCTGGTGCACAGAGATGATGCGTACAGGAGACCCGGACAATTGGCGACAGTGAGAGTGGCAGAGAGAGAGATGAAGGTGCCCGTGTGCAGCGCCCCCTTCTCGAGGGACAGCAATTGGAGCGTGGAGTATAAGATGCGAGGGGACATGCCGTCTGGGGCCATCAAGGCGCCCAATTCGACCTTGTCGGTGAAGGCGCCGCTGCAGCTGCACGTTACCGAGCAACATCTGCCCGCCCTCTTCACCCTCTGCCCGGGAGATGAGCTGCTAGTCGGCCCCTTTGACGAGTCGTCGGGCCTTGATCTGCGGCCCCTGCTCTTCATCTCAGGCTTTCCAACAGTGCTAATTTTCGCCTCGGGGAGAGGCATTGCGGTGGCAAGAGCCATCATTGAGGCCAACGAAGGAGATACTGGAAGTATTAGCTTGGGATTCCGGGAACAAGTGCGCCTCTACTTCTCTGCTCCAGATCCAACCCTCCTAGCTTACAAGGTAAACCTCAATTGTTTCAAATAACAAACAATGCTTCAGCTATTTACATAGGGTTTGTTGTTTTAAAAAAAAATAGAGCTTGCTTCAATCGGCTGATTACTTCTAGGCTTCCATGGGCTGTTTACTTACAGGCCTCGATCACCTCTGTGTGTTGGGTATTAATTTTGTTATGCATTTCAGGGCAAGTTTGGAGAGTGGGAGAGAAGGAAAGTAACAACTCGAACTACTGTGGCGAGTAGAGGCGGCCAAGAATGGGATGGCTTTGTGGGCTCTTTCACTCATCTTTGGGACGAGGATGATATCGAATACAATCCAGAGACAACGGCAGCTATTGTTTGTGTGGAAGAGGATGCAAGGGATGAATTAAAGGAGCTGCTCTCAGCTGCAGAAATTCCAGATAAGCAGGTTGTATATTGGAATGCGGCATTATGAAATGAGATGAGATTAGGTTTTAAGCTGAGGCATTCCATTGCTGTGAACTAGAGAGAGAAACTTTGTATACGAGCACTGTTTTTAACTCAAACCTTGAAAGTTGAGGTTCACACTCTTGGATGTGCTTGAAACATTCCTAGAGGTCATTTGCAGTGGTGGCTAGGCATTTAACATCAAAATCAATCTCTTTACAAACGTAATGGTGAAATTATCCTATTCATGTCATTTTCAATTTAGTTAAGTGGCTCTCATGGTGGAATCTTTTAATGTAATAATATATACATAAGTGGTACATTTTTGTGTTAAGTTTGGTTTAGAGTCCTATTTTTATCCATCTTTATTTATTTCTATTAGCATCAATTTTCATGCATTCACCATTTAGTTATTAGTATTGCACCTTCATTGACACTTATTTCTATATTTTTTCTCTTGTTGAAATTATCATTTTAGCCCTATGGTTCGTTGGTTTGTGACTTTTGATTGACTTAGTTCGATCTTGAGATGCATGTGAATGAACTTGAAATTCAAAATAAAGTTTTATGCGCCCTTCTAGTGATCATTTTAGTCAACTTGGAACACATTCATGCATCATTTTATTTTAACATGATATTTAAGAGCATTCAATGCACATGTTTATTAATTCCATTTTCATCATCACCATCATATAGGACATATGCATGTCTATGTATGTTGTCATCAATATTGTTCATTGTTGTTAACTTTACTCACCAAAGGGGTTTGACCTAGGAGAAGCCATTCACTTATTGAGTTAACAAACTCCTAAACCATGTTCTTCGACGCCACTTTAATAAGTTAATCTATCTAGTAGAAAGTAAAAGTGGAAGGTTTTCATGAGCTTATTCCATTAGATTGATTCCACACAACACAGATCAATCAATGCATAAGATCAAGTTTGCAACATTGGGGGTCAAACTTCCGATGCTTGGGAATAAATTACAAAGTTTTCTAAGGCAACACATATCTTGAGCTAGTGATTATATAATGACAATTAATTATCCAAAAGTGATGAATCAATTTTGCACATTGATTTTAGACTTAACTACCCCAATAATTTCCATATATTAAATGTAATTATCTATCCCAACTAATTAATCTAGTATGAAACTATTATAAGAGAAGATGAGATCCCACTCCTCTTCAAAGAAAGCTACCCCCAATACTCAACTAAAGGTCAATAGACTAAGGACACAAGACCTATTGTGAAGCAACATATTGATTTTGTTGAAAAGTGTCTTAGACTTTTTTCAAGAAGAATGGGAGGCTATAGTGGCCATCAACCAATTGTAGTTTGGGTTCATGTTTTGTTTTGTTGCAACTTTTGTGTGGCATTTTTGCTTGTGCTTAGGCTTATGTCCTTATTGGCATTTTTGTTTTCTTATTAATGTTTCATTGTTACTTCTTTGATAGTTTATAAAGGGTTTGGGGTTCTTTCAAAAACCCTTTTTTACCTTTTATAAAAAAAAAACTAGGTTAATTGCTTGCTAATTGATTTGCATTTAGTTAGTTAGCTTAGATTATTTTTGTAGTGTGATTTATTCCTTTGTGTTTTGCTTTAACATGACTTATTTGATTAGGGTTTGATTGCCCTTTCCTATTTGTGCTTCATAGCTTATCTTTTTCAATTGTTTTGTGGCATAGAGTGAAATCTCTTCTATCCACCCTACCCAACCTTGTTACACCTCTAGATTTAATTATTGATTGGTTTTTCTAATTACACCAATCCCTGCCATATATATCAATTATCCTTCTTTAGTAGGGTGTGGACCTTTTATGGTTGATCTTCATTCGGTCCCTACTCACCTACCCTTGCATTGTGTTTCATTTATAGATCATTTATCATGGATTCTTGTTATTGTGTTGGGATGATTTTTATACATATATCATAGATTCAAAGGTGTTCTTATGCTTTATTTATTTTTATCCTTTAATCCTTAGTGATATGACATCTTACTTCCATATTGATGATATTTCATGTTTCATGAATGAATTATTTTCATGTATATCTACTTGCCCTCTTTCATAGACTTTGTCACTATTTTCATTATGGTTTGAGAGATTTTGACTCATTTGTCTACAAGAATGATTGTGATTTGTTTGTAATGATAATTTTTGTACATATCACGGTACTCATGATAGTATTGCACTTAGTGACATATTAGATGGTGATAGATTGCATTATGATATTAGTTCACTTATCTCTTATATAACTATTATTGACACTTCATTGCCCCCTTATTCACTACATAATGATATTATTACTCTTAGTGTGGAGTTGTTACATGATGCCTTTGATGGTTCTATTGATGCATCTTCACATGTTGAATCCTTTTTATTCACTAATTATGAATATCTAGATGATGATATCTTCTTGATTTGTGATTTTATAAGCTTTTGAGAGGTAAAGCCAAACAATGGTTTGATTCATGTCATACTTATTATACATCCTTCCATGATTTGTCTTGTACTTTTATAGATATTCACCATTGTTCCTAGATATTCATGATTATCATGCTTCCCCTTTTGGTGGCATGTCCTTAATGAATTCCAAAGATTTTTTATATGCATCATGATGATATACATTTATTTTTTATGGAGAACCTCCTTTGGACATTTTTATGCTTTCTTTTAATGTATCTTTGATGATTATGGAATACATTCTTATATACCTTCCATTAAGCAGACACATGGCTTAGACATACATGAGGATGTACTTCATGATGATCATCGTGCAAAAATCAAACCAAAGACAATTTAGAAGTTCGCTACATTAGATTAGCCTACACATATGGTATCAAAACAAATTTTGAAACACAATCTCATTACCTTAACTCTTGTCAAACCACTAGATAATAGTGGCATAAGGATAAATAGTTTTGCACTTATCATCATACACACAAACATTCTACAAATAGATGTATTTAATTTAAACATAAAGTTAAAGAACATGTAGATAAATATAAGATTTACATTGAGAACACTAATGAGTCATCAAATCCCTCATTTGATGAGGTTAATCATATGAAAACAAATCATGTGTCAAGAGATTGATCTTGTTCACCAGACACACACTTTGTTGATGTTACATATGATATAAAAGATAAATTGCTTGATACAACATATAAATTGGTTCTTTCATAGAATACATCACACTTGGTACCTCATATGGATAGACCCATGGGGACATTAGTTTTGATAGTGACACGTATGAGTATATTTCAGACATAGACGATGGGGCATGCCTTTTTCAATTAGATATCCTTGTTGATCCTTCTCACTGCTTTTCATATTTTGTTCTTTATTTTTTTTTCTTAGCTTTATGTTTTTGTTTCCATGTTCGTAGTTAGCATGTGGATGTCAAAAAGGTGCTAAAGATATGTTTAATGATGCATGTTGAAAGAGGTGATTTTGATCATGTGTTATGTTCATGTAATTTCTTCCTTGTGTTTTATATTATTTCCACTTTGGCCTTTTGCTTATTCCGTATATGTTGTGATTCTCCTTGCTTATTTGTCCATTTATCTTGTGTCCTTACACATTGATCTCCTATTTATGTACATTTCTATTCTCATTTTCACCTTCTATATTCTAATTTGTGCTTTTCTTTCCCCAATTGGAGGCATATTTTGTATAACACTTGTATGTATCTTTTATATCATAATAATCTACTATGCTTGTCTATACTTCTTTATTTTCCCAAACATCTTGTCTAACTTTCATGTCATGTTATGATTTATGTTTCCACATATTTCTTAACTACTCTACACATCCCTAGTTTCCTACACATTTTATGTTCTACATTACTACCTAAGTTAGCAAATGTTCCTTGTTATATTACTATGCTACATGTTGTATGATGTTATTGTTCTCCTTGATTATGATTCCATTCTTTGTTATGCATATCCTTATCATGACTAAATTGTTACGCTCATTATCATGTTTACATTGTATAATTAGATTATCTATGTCATGCTTACATTTGTTGATCTTATTATTCTATACTACGATCTTTATCATGTCTACCAACTTGTGACTCCACAATTGTTACTATATGCTTATGATATTGTCATACCTATGCCTTTATTCTTATGCTACACATTTGAGACCCTTGTCATGACCCTATCTTATACATCTTGTTGATATTCTTATGATCTATATCTTTCCTTTATAGCCATATTCATCTTATAATCTTGCCCATATTGGGGGAAATAATCTTTACATGTATTTTACATAAATATTATGTTTATATCCTACTCATTTGTGCTGTACACAAATATCTTTTTCATTTGAATAAATATTTGATGTGCTTACATTATTCTTATCTAGCCATCTGTTTGCCTATATTAGGGGGAAATTTATGCCTTGATGCTTATCTTCAATTTATCGTATTAGATTCTTGTTATATAATGATATAATTTTGCATGTTATATATGATTACATGCTTACATCTTATTCAATTACCTTGTTTTTTTCTCATTATCATGTATCATTTTCATTCTCCTCCAGTTTCCTTGCATAGTTTATACACAACAAATTCAAGGGGACTTTTCATTGCTAAGATTTCAAATAGTCACTTATATTAGATGAAGATTCATTATTGTATCCAAACATAGCTAGATTACATTGCATGCCCACATTCCTTGCATAGTTTGTACACAACAAATTCAAGGGGATATATATTGTTGCTAACACTTTTCATTCCTAAGATTTCAAATAGTCACTTATATTAGATGAAGATTCATTATTGTATCCAAACATAGCTAGATTACATTGCATGCCCACATCATGTGTTTTTTGGCATGCCAACCCATTGGAACAATGATAGTTCAAAGGTGGTTAATCTCAAGAGTTCTTTTGGTTGGAAATGGCAACAATGACCAAAATATCTCAATAGGAGAGCTTGTTTGCAATCTTGTTCAAGGGGCTTTGATGGAATACGAAGAGTCACACATGCAAACTAATTATTTAAATTGATAAAATAAATTGTATGGTCTAAAAATGCTTTTAACTATATTTAAATGCATGTTCATGGATGTATTTCAATTTAAATATTTTGATTTGAAATTTTAATATGATTTCTTTTAACCTCAATTTGATATAGAAGCAAATAAAAACTTTAAATCAACACAAAACCTACAACATTCAAAGTATAAAGCAAGAAGTCGAAAATACATTGATTTTCTACGTATTGCATACATAAATTGATCGCTTTAAAAATTCTAATGCTAAAAAATATAATAACAACCAGGTTTCATTTATCTAACCTTATTTTAATAGTAGTACAGAACATTACAAAAAGAGAAGGGTTAGAGATTCTAAGCCTACTTTTCTCATGCTCCATACATTATTTGGTAAACCAAGAAGTTCAATATCAAACTAATCTTCACATGACTTGATATGCCATAGCTAATATAAAAAATGATGCAATCTTCTATGAAAAGTTGAACCATAAAGTCTTTCACCCAACTACCTATTGTGTGTTGTATATTTATTAAATGACCACAATAGTTCATTTTATCACGATTTTAAAATTTTATCCTTCAAAATCTATTTCGAACTCAATGAATCCATGAATTAAATGCATGAAGTAAGAGAAAATATTCCTTAGAGGATTGGAAAACCACAAAAATAAATGAAAAAATAAAGTAGGGCAACAAAAATGATGTTATATTTTATTCAATATGTTCCCAACCCTTTGGAAATAGTTGAAATTACAATTATAAAAATAGGTGGGCAAGGGCAGGTGAAAGTTTTTCCCTCCCAAAGGTAAAATAAGACAAACTACAAAGATAAGTCCAAAAGTCACTTTGACTTGCACCTTGGACTTTTGACTCCTCATTAAATTCTAACAATAATTTGACATGCAAATTCATGACATGTGACTTGTACCAACTCCTAGTTATCTTTTGCATACTTCTTATATTTTATGACAAATCTGAAACAAAATTATTTGGGAAAACCTTGACACTTGGTTAGGATCTAGCCTAAGTAGACAAAATTTTATGTCAATCTTGATAAACACATCTAGCAGCTACTCATGCACCTACTTATATTCTGTCATTTTCTTCTCAAAATCCTCATACGAGGTCCTCATCCACATTAACTAGTTGATTGAATCTACATCAAAACTAGCATTATTAGGCAACTCCCTCCTAACCATCTCTCCAAATTGATCCTTCATAACATGGGTTGAATTGATATTATGCACTTTTTCATACAAAAAACACCTCAAAATTGATCCTTCATAACATGGGTTGAATTGATATTATGCACTTTTTCATACAAAAAACACCTCAACCTTTTGAAAAAACTCCACATATTGTCCAAAACACCCTCAGATATGGAATGTGCTTTCTTGAATTTATTTTTGCAAGTCCTCCAAATTTTCATATCACATACAACTCCTTCCATTTCCTATGTATATATGGCTTTATTTCATCAAGCACACCTTCATTTACCAAGGTTTGAAAATCCGCCTTGGCTAACACTCAAGGATAAACATCTTCAATGACACTCAATTCTATATCCACTCCTCCTATGAGTGATTCATGACATCCAAATCCTTTAAGATATTGACACCTAAAGAATCAATGTTTTCCATAACCTTGTTTCCTAAGGATGGCATATTTTCTTTCAAACCCTTTGTTTCTCTAACAATATTTGTTGATTCCCTTACAACTTGTATATATTATTTTGTAGCTTAGATGAATTGGGTAGTAGGATTTATAGCTAAAGAGATAATAGGATCTGCCAAATATTCAGTATAATATGTGAGATATGAGACTATATCCTTCAATTCATCCTTGATGGCCTTGTCCTTACCCATCTTCTAAATCATCAAGTCAACCAAGGACTTTACAACTTGCTTAATATTTTTCATCAATTGTTTCCCTATGGAGAATGTGGTTACTGGGTAAAAGTACAAAGTTGTGTCACACGTTTATAAAGGAAATAACCAACACTAATCCAAATTTTAAACTTGAATCACTAAAAGGTGGCATATATGTTTTGAATTTTGAAATGATGTAAACTAGAATAGAATATGTACTTTTTAGTATATTTTATGTTTGTATTTTTTTGAAAAAATTAAAAAATTATTTGAATATATTATGTATAAATTGATACTATAATTTTCTTGCTTATAAAATGTTGAAAAATGAACTTACATGAGACATCGATCTTTATATAATAAATTTTTTTTTTTTTTCCTTTAAAATTTGTCTGTATTTATAACTTGAAACTTTAGTGTATGGATTTATTTTTTCTAATTTTGATGATTATATATTTTTAAATAAATATTAAAATGTGTGTGTACTAAAATGCAATTGTTTCCATTCGACATCAACTTTCATATTAACTATTTATCTAAAATACAAAAAAGTTATACCATATAGATTCTTTTATCTAGATGCAACATTTTTTTATTTTTTTTAAAAAAAGTTTTGGTATTTTTCTTGACATGGTAATCAACCTAATATTTTTCTGTTGATAACCCACTTTTAGTAAAAATTAAAAATAAAATATAAATAATGATTAAAATATTTAAATATATATATATATATATATAACTACACTTATGAATCTACAAAAAGGTATTTTTATATTTAAAAATATATATACTATTTACATGAGTAGGAGTTGTTGAAACATCAAGTTTTTCAAATAATTCATTTTTTAGTAAATTGACCTCAAATTGGTGCTATATATGCATTTAGCCAATATTTTTAGTTGGAAAAGTTGTGGGCATATCTAACTTAACTAGAATGAATATTACTAGGTCTAGATCATATGTTTGAATATAATTTTTTTTTCGTTAGAAATACTTAAATTCAATTGTGTTGATAAGCAGGTTGAAAGTGTGACACAACTTTGTACTTTTACCCTGCTATGAAATCAATAGGTTGCAACACTTTTAAGGGTTTTTCTGAGGTAGGAACATGATAAATTATGCTTGTTTTCCCCCCTTAGCATATATGATAATTTTGTTGCTTAGGAAACATAGAAGCTAGTTGTGCAAGATCATTCATGGTAGGTGTGACCACTCTAACTTTTGTATGGTTTGATCAAACCATCTAAGAGTACTTTGAGAGGTTGAATCTTCCTACTGATCCTTATCCTTTTAGTGCTAGTGTTTTTTCTTCTCAAGAGATTTTTGAAGAAGTGTAGATGGTATTCTCTTGGGATGTGCCTAAGGTTTTCTTGGGAGGTGGATTGGGAGATTTAGTGGGTGGTGGTGTGGAAACTATTTTAGGTGAATGCATAAGTAATTTAGCAAGGGAAAAAGAATGAGTTTCCTTAGGAAATGCACCAATGGAGGCTTATTGGTTGTTGGAAAAATCAATGGAAGGGGAGACTAAGGTAGTGGTGAATGTGGAGGGGAAGGGATTAGAAGAGGAGGATACTTTGTAGGTGAAAGGGTGGGAGTGTTGGAAGAACTGGAGGGTTATAAGAAAGCCTCTTCAAAAGATGAGGAAGGGGACACACCTACTTGTGTTTATTCAATTTGAGTAGTAGGTGGGGAAGTTGGAACCATCTCTTCTTCGTCCCCAATGTTTACTTTTTATGAAGGACCTTGGGTGTTTTTCCCTCTCCTTATCATGTCTCTATGTTCTCTTGTCATTTTACTTTTTATTCTAACACTGAAAATTCCTCTTAATGATTTTTTTTGTTGTGGATTCAATGGTCTTGAACTCCTTGGAATTATAATTTCTCCTACGAAGTGGTTTATTCAAGATTATATGCCTTTCATATGAAGGATCTAAACATTTCCATCATCCTTCGCTTCTTATGGAACAATGGTTATTTGATAAATTTTCATTCGGTGAGCATCCAAGCATTCATAACTTATTTTCCCAAATTCATGGTCATCTGGAAAATTCACCCAAAAGTCTTCCAACCTATGTTTTTATTTAAGGATTCCCCTAACCCTTCAATGCATATCATGTGGTTGAATGAATCTATGGATTCAAAAAGATCAAATTTATTTGTGCCATCTCAACTTGTACAATTTCAACAACCTAGATTGTCAAACATGATTACTTGCTAATGGAGATAGTGAAGTTATTCCCTTTCACTTTCTTATTCAAACAAACCTTTTTGAACTAATTAAAATTGTTTGCATAATTCTAGTGATCATTTTGTCACTCACATACTTTGAGAGCTTAAGTGATGCCTTTGAAAAACCTCCCACCTTGATGTATGTGAAACTAAATAATTGGATATCTAATTAACCCATTTTTGTAATTTTCCATTGCCTCAGTGGATATCCTTTTATAAAAATAATTTCTTAGCATTTTGTTGATGAAACTAAATGCATCATTAACTCTTTTGAAGAATTTGGCACTTTCCTTTAATTCTAATTAGGGATAATATTCATCTGCCTTATTTTGCCCCAATGGACCCATGACTTCCTCAATTTTTACTCCATCAAATTATCATTGTCTTTATATATCATACACAAGGTATGAGATCATATAAAATTTCTTTGACTCATTGATAATGCATAATTGCTCATGCAATTTTTCACTAATCAACATTGCCCAATCAATATACTATTTACTAGTAAGAATCTCAACTACATAGTGGAACATCTAGGGCTGAAATTATTTTCCATTTTCTTGTCTTGCATCCCTATTTAGAAATATGATTATACCATTGATCTCCTCGTGGAAGTCACTCATTTGTAATTTCTTATGGATTCTAGTGGAAGATGACCTTAACTTATTGAACCAGTTTTTGTTCATTATAATTGTATATTGGTCCATATTTCCTTCATAATATTCTTTTGAATAGTCCATAGTCATAGTATCTCTTCAATATATTGAGTTGTATTTGTAACGTTGCATTGCCATCCATATTATGTATTTCCCTTGTATCTTTAATATAAAATTTTATATGTTATATAACAAGATTAGTAGATTGAACAAATATTGGGGAGCCAATAGCTTGAATGAGACCACTCGGTTTCAATTTTTATGCCATCAAGTTACCTCATTGGCCTTATTTATCTTGTTATGGATCTCCTCTAGTCCCATATGACCCAAATTTGTGTTAGATATATTGGCCAATTCAATGACTATCTTGGATGGTCAAACACCACCCTTGAGCTCATACTTCATTTTAGTTGGTGAAGTAATATTCATTTCAAGTGTCTTGCCAAAGATGGTATAGGATTAGTACTAAAGTCTCACTAATATATATCTGTTCTGAGAAAAATGAAAAATCTAACATTTTTATTAGTAATGAGATTTTGAGGTTCCACTATATGTTTTCCAGCCTACAAGTCTATTTCTTGAAGAAATTAGGAGTTAGCAAATAAAAATGCAAGTTTCTAGGGTTTTCTTACTATTTTGCAAGTGTGTAAATTAGACTTGGATGTTTGAAATGCATGTATTTTTATACTAATTTGCATTGAAAGGATTTTAGAGTTTAGACATTGGTTACAATTTTACGAACATGTGTCATTTAGATTTATAAGTCCAAATCTCATTAATATTTGGTTCAACCCTAAGTGACATTATAAAAGGTGTAGTTTATTCTTGTAGTTTGGTAATAGGAAACTTCACACATCTGGATTTCTTAATGTTTTTTCCATATGTGCAGTTTAAATTTGGAAATCTAAACTAACATTCAAGGTTCAAATCTCAAATGCATTTTAGCATATTTGTTGAAAGCACTTGAAATTTGAGATAATAGGTTTTTGAGGTTTGGAGTGTGTGTTTTATTTTGAATTCTTGTATTTTGATTTCGAAAGTCTCCGCTCCTTGGATATTAAAGTTTGGTTCTTATTTCACATTCATGCCACTTGGACTTGAAAGTTAAGAAAATGAACCTTTAAGATTTTGGAGCTAATAACGAACTCACATATTTACAACAATAATTGGCCGTTTTAACTTTGCATCCACGCAATTTAAGAGAAAAACTTAACATTCAAACAATTTGACTCATCCAAAAAGCAAACCAAAATCAATCAATAAATACTAAGAATAGAACTTACATATGAATTTGAAAAAAATAAAATTGTATTTGGTACACAAATCCCAACTTAAGTTTTATTTCTTGAACTAAAAGCTAGCAATAAAAATATAGAATAAAATCCCTAATCTTTTTTTTTTTTTTTTTTAGTAAAAATCCCTAATCTTTTTTTTGTGGTGTAAAAATCCCTAATTTTTTTAATTTATCAATGGACCAAAGGTTAAAAATAAGAATGCAAAGTAGGTAATGATTTTTGAAACCTGGATCGGAAAGAGACAAGAAAATATAAAGGAGAATCTGGAAAACTCAATTCTTACAGCCTTTAATTTGCACCCATTTCGAAGTTTAGAGTTCCGATAAAAAAAATTGCACGCATTTCGAAGTTTTAGAGTTTCTATAACAATTTGCACGTTGATACGCCAACCAGCAGGGATCTCGGGGTTCGGGATTTTGTGGCAGCTTCACGTAAGCATGCAAACTAGCGTTCATACTCTGAAATGTATGTAATTCATGCTTCAGGTCCGTTGACATTTTACAACTGTAAAAATACATGCGAAATTCATTTTTTTATAAATTTTGATTCTTAAGTTTTTTTTATTTTATAAATAGTAGTATGCCAAAATACGCTTTACTTAATCAATTAATAAGTTAAAATGGTTTTATATGAAGGGTTCATAAGGCAGAATATTTGTCGAAGGATTTGCAAATAGAGTAGCAAGCTAAGTGAGCTTGAATTTGGGGGAAACTTCACGGCTAAGTACAACTGAATTTGAGTAGTATTGGAATGGGTGACCTCCCGAGAACTCTCGATGCTTCACTTGAGTGCTAAGTGGACCATTCATTCTCATGTGAAATGGGTTTATGCAAACCACTGCTCATGAAAATATACGTTAATGAGTTTGACTCAGAAACTGTGCAATTGAATCTTGATATTAATATCATAACTTAACACACTATAGAAAATACCTCATACTTATCATTAATTTTTTATATCAAAATAAAGTGATCAATTATATCTTTTGATGTAGATCCAGTAGAAATCATTATAGATCTCTAAGTGAAATCATTGAAGAACTTTATATGGAAAATCTAATTCATTAAATATTATCAACACTAACAAGGGCTCGCTCTTTCAAAAATATTGTTCAACTATGCTATGAAAAATGGGGTAAAATAGGTCCATTTTATCAATATGTTTATGAAATTTGAAGGGGAAAACTAGCTTTCCTTGATATACCTTAATTAATGCACACCATGTATCAAAAAGTGAGCTTGATTGGAATAAAAGACTACGCTGACTAGTAATCACTTACCATCAATAATAGATCACTAAGCTTGAGGAGTTTCAATTTTTTTATAAGAGATTAAGGGTAAAGGGGGTCATCTAAAAATGGTTGTCACTAATCAATATTACCTTTGAAACACAATTATTTTAAAACTAAAAAAGAGGTTATTTTACACTAGACTAGGGAGATAGAATTGAATTGTTTGATTTGGATAAAAGGTGCAAACATTGGTTAAAAGGAAGGGGTAAAGGGAATGTGGTAGGAAAACTCAACTATGTAGGCCTAAAATTTATAAATTTGGCTATTTTTTCTATGTATTATAGTGACTTTATGTTAACCTGACTTTTATAACTAATCTAAGATAATATAAGTGGATTTTTCCTATAAAAAAACTACCTAAGTTTGCCTTTTGTTGCCCTCTATGTTTTCATCATGAGTCAAAATCTAGAAAAGATCTAAAAAATATAAGTGTGAGGTGTGTTTGGGTCATTTCCTTAAGTTTTGTAAGTTGTCAAAGTTTTAGACTTTTGGGGTTCTCCATCCCGATATGTCATCCCATCCATCTTCACCTTCCCCTTTGTCCTTATTAGGTAACTATTGAACTTCATCCTCTTGGCATATCTTTCCACCCAATACTAACAATTTGGTTCTTAACATTGTAAAATTTGTTTAGGTACATTTGTTAGATTACCCACATATCATCCATTCAAGCCTCAAAATTCTAATCATTTGCATTAGTTCCCTTTTGGCACCGAAATTTCCAGCATCCCTTAACTAGTTTATCATTTCCTTTGATCCCTTGAGCATTGAAGTCATGGCCATTTAGCTTAGTTCCTTTGTTGCACTAAACTTTCAAACTTCCTTATCCCATTCTACCTTTTGTCTATTTCCACCAATCTATTGAATTTCCCTTCCCCAAGTACCCTCCTCAACCCTAATCTCTCAATCCCTTGTTGATCAATTTTTTCTTAATTCTTTTAGACCAAAGCTTTGGGTTGTTCTTTCTCTAAGCACCTCGTTTGGACTTCCCTGACTCTTGACATAATGTTTTCACTAATTACTCTATCAAAATTAGATTTGCAACCTTCCTTTTAGCCAGGTACATGATATGAACACATAAGTAGATAAAAAATCCAATATTGATAAAAAAAAGATAACTGTTTATTTATTTAAGAGTTACATTTAATTTTTCTTTATAACTACTTTATTTACTATATATACACATGGACAAAACATATTAGACAATGTGGTGTGTGACCCTAGGGTATTGGTACATGAAGATACCATTTATTTGGGTGCTTGTGTGCACAACACTTGTGAAATATGTCTTAAATGGTCTTAGAAAGGAAAAGTATGTATATGCTAGACAATGATTGTTAGTGCATTTTAGTTTCAAAAACCCACTTAAATAAGGATACTTAGAGTTAATTTTACTTAAATATTGGGAAGGTAATAGCGTGAATGAGATCACTTGGTTTCAATTTGTGTCATCAAGTTGTCCCATTGGCCTTATTTATCTTGTTATGGAACTCATCTAGTCCCACATGACCCAAATTTGTGTTAGATATATTAGACATTCCAATGACTATCTTGGATGGTGGAACACCACCCTTGAACTCATACTTTATTTTAGTTGGTGACATCATATTCATTTCTAGTGTCTTGCCAAAGATGGGATGCAAAATTAGTATTAAAGAGTCTCACAAATATAATACAAGTTTTGAGAAAAATGAAAAAAACTAACATTTTTATCATTAATGATGTTTTGAGATTCCACTATATGTTTTCTAGCCTAAAAGTCTATTTCTTGAATATTTAGGAGTTAGTAGATAAAAATGCAAGTTTCTAGGGTTTTCCTACCATTTTGCAAACGTGTAAATTAGACTTGGAAGTTTGAAATGCATGTATCTTTATACCAATTTGCATTGAAAGGATTTTAGAGTTCAGACATTAGTTACAATTTTACAAACATGTATCATATATATTTACAAGTCCAAATCTCATTAATTTGGGGTTCAAATCCTAAGTGACATATTGCAAAAGGTGTAATTTTATTCTTGTAGTTTGGTAATGAGAAACTTCACACATCGGGATTTTTTAACATTATTTTTATATGCACAGTTTAAATTTGGAAATATAAATTGAAATTCAAGATTTGTATCCCAAATGCATTTTAACATATTTGACTTGATAAAAATTGAAGATTCTCTGTTTATTAGAGAATTCTTCATTAAAAAATTGGAGTTTTTTTGCAGTATCCTCATTGAATATTAGTTTTTTGGATCAAATGCTTGGAATACTTAATTTAAAGTCATTTTTTCTATCATCCATTGAGTTATAATCTGAATATATTGCATGTTCTGAAATTATTCCTTTATTCCAGACAACTCTAAAAGTCATGATCTTGTGCATATTCATGGGACGTTGGGGTTTCAGTCAATTTTTTCGTCATGATTTTGGAATTAAAGCGAGCCCCACTTTTTCAATCTGAATAAACGAAAAACTAATCATGCCAGGATACACAACAAAGACAATACCAATTGGTTGTTTTTGTAGCAATGTGATCAGAGCAAGAAACCACACAAATAATAATGTTGAAATGCTAATTTGAACAATTTTTTTAACAATCAAACCATCATAAAATTTCCATATAAACACAAGTAGAGTTGAAGTTCAAATTGCAGGCTTGAAATTCTTGGAAAGCTATCTATACTTAAAATAAAAAGTTCAAAATCTCGAATAATAATGCTAAAATTACTCGTTAATGACTTCAAGCATTATATCTATAAATATAAGTACAAAGATGTTGACGATAGTATGCTTCTAGTCCCAATATTTGGGCTGCTAATGTAGAGTGTGTCATCCAAATTAATTTGTATCTGCTTATTGTTGGTATGTGGCAACTGATCATTGTATACTGTACACTCTTCATGTATCCTCACCGGAATTACCAAAAAAGGGAAAAATCACCAAAAAGGGGAAAACTCCAACTTTGTATAACCCTAATTCGGAGCTTCTAAAAAAGTTGGTTATAAGGGGTTTGTAATAGAGTTACAGTAGGATAAGAAAAGGCGATTATTCGCGAGATTTAATAGGGTTTTACACTGGTTAATGAAATCATTGGATGGTTGCGGTTTGGTGGATGTAGCCCACATTGGGTGAACCACGTTAAATTCTCTGTGTTATTTTTTCTGTGTGTTTTTATTTCCTGGTTTATTTGATAAAAATCTACATTTAGCTTTTAGATGTCTGCCTTTAAAACCTAACACTTATTATCTGGAAATTTAGGTACCTTGATTTTGAAAATCATTTATGTGTGTGGCCTTTGAAGTGCTACTGGGATCATTTTTGAACACCCACATGGTGTGGACTCCATTGATGAAGGTGTAGCATTCACCTACATTTTTAATGCTTGGTTTTTCAATGGTAAAAGTGAATTCATGTGCTAAATCTGCCTTGTCCAAATGTAGACCTACTTCTTGTTTTGCCCAACTATGCTCCCACTTGGCCTTGAGCCTTTTCAACTATCAAGTACCTAATGAAAAAATCTATTGTAAGTGGACAAATAATTAGATGGATGTTACTTATCTAGGAATTCAATTTAACAAACATAGACAAACTTGGGAAATTTAATGTAGTTGTAGAGTTTTTATCTAGGATACAACATGAGAAGGAAGGAGTTGAACCGGTTTGAGATGAGTTTCCAGATGAGAAATTATTTATCATATCTAAATATGCCCCTAGCTTGTTGATGTATCCAATTATTTGGTCACAAGAGTGTTCCCCCAATAATTTTTTTCAAAACAAAGAAAGACATTAGTAAGGGAGAGTAGAAATTTTAAATACCTGAATGGTTTTCTATTTAATTTTTTCCTGACTTGATTTTATGAAAATCCATCAAAGTTGATGAAACTTTCATCATCATGATAGCTTTTTTATGATGATCCCTCTGGAGGACATTATTCTGCAAAAAATGAATTCTCACAAGATCTATGATGTTGGATATTATTTGCCTTCAATGTATAAAGATGCTAAGAGATATGTTTGATAGTGTAACAAGTGCCAAATAATGGGAAGACCAACAACATATGGTGAAATTCCCCTTCATCCTCGAGTGGTCTTAGAATTAATTAAAAAATGGGGACTATATTTTATAGGCCCTATTGATCCACCATCTCTAGGGAAGGAGCAAATACTTGTGTGTATAAACCATCTCACAAAATAGGTAAAAGTTTAAGCTTTCAAAATAGCAACGAAAGAGCAAGTGGTATATTTCATTTATAGTAGGAGTCCTCAAATTTGGAGGATCCAAATCTATTGTGACATACCCAAGGCCCCAATTTATGTCAAAATTTCTCTTCTTTTTCACTAACCATTTCTAAATAAACCATAAAAAATCAACACTATACCATCCTCAAGCAAAGGTCTTGTGGAAGTGGCTAATCAAGAACTGGAAAACATTCTCACAAAAATAATTTCATCTAGTAAGAAAGATTGGGCCAAGAAATTGCATGAATTTGTTTGGTCATACAGTACTATTAATAAATCAAATACAAAATTTTCACCATATGAACTAGTTTTTGGAAGAAACATATTCTCCCACTTGAGATTAAACTCCAGATGTTAAGGACAACCATGGATGTAGATGTAAATTTTCGTATGTCCCAAGTCAAAATTACATTGTAATTGAATGAACAGATTTAAACTATGATTAAGATCCATACAAAAAATTAAATTGATGTAGCAACAAAGAAAAATTTGGCATGATTGTCACATCAAATAAAAAAATCCAAAAGGATATTGGGCTCAAATGTTTGATTTGAATTACAAAGAATTGTAAGGAAAGATTCAAATACGATGGTTGGGATCCTATGAAGTAGAAGAATTATTTGACAATGGGCTCGTATGATTATATCCAATCAATGGTGATACACAAACACTCCTAGTGAATGATCATAGACTTAATCTGTACCAAAAACCAAAAAATGAAGAAGAGTTCATTTAAATGGTCAAATGACAAGTTGACCTATGGTGTGTAAAGGGAGTCTTCTCTTTGCCAATAAATCACAAGTAAATATTTTTTTAACCCCCAACAAATGTATTTATACAATTGTATTATATTCCTTCTATAATTTATGTTTTTTTTTGTATTTTTATATTACTTATATTGTTTATGTTGAAACTATAGAAGAATCCTTTCAATGATTCTCTAGAGATTTGTTTGTATTTTCTTTAGAAGCATGCTTTCAATGATGCTCCAAAGTATTTTTCATGTTTCCTCTAAAATTATTCTTTCAATGATGCTCTAGAGGGTCATTCATCTTTCCTCTAGAAGCATCCTTTCAACAATGTTCTAGAGAGTGTTCATGTTTTTTTTAGAAGCACCCTTTCAATGATACTCTAGAGGGTCATTTGTGTTTCCTCTAAAAAAATTCTTTCAACAATACTCTGAAAGATTGTAGACCCTATTGAGGGTAACCCTTCTTGCAAATCCTATGACCATCCAAAGGAGAAAGTGAATAACCTGTGTAAGACGATCAATATACAAAATGTTATTCTAAAATGGAAACTTTCCCAATGGCATGATATCGAGAGAAATAATCATAAATTTTAATCCCTTTCTCTGGCTAAATCACTGGAGTGACAAGATGAGGAGATAAAGAACAATGTTTGGGATTATGTGAAGAACCTGGTTGAGAAGTTTGATAAGTGGGAACAACTTGGCAAGCAGGTGGAGGATATGAAGAATGAGGTTGGTAACTTTGATAAGTAGAGAGGCCTGGAGAAGGATGTTAATTCTCTCAAAGTGAATCAAGATAATATTCTCAAGAATAAGATAGAATTTTTCCTCACTACAAACTCAGTAAAAAAAAAATTCTTACCCTTTAGGTTTTCTAGATTGAGTTGGAGAAAAGGATAATAAAACGTAATATGGAAGAGTCCAGTACTCAAGAGAATGAATCTTGGTGGACTCTTCTAAGAGATCATCCAATAATAAGAAGGTGGACAAAGGTAAAACTATTGTTTAGAATGATAATTTTCCTGATAATGTTGATTATTAGAGTGGATTTCCCAGAGAGGGTTGTTTGAAGAGAAGATGGAGTTCCTAAATTGGGAATGTTAGGCCATCAAAGGCCTAAAATTTCTTGTTGATCTGTATCTACCTCCTGCTAATCTTCTATGACTTTTTTTCTTGTTGTTGGTTTTTCTCTATTTTTCTTTAGTCTCACTCTAGGTGAGACTTTCTCTATTAGCTATCTTGCTTGTTATGTAATGGGTCTAGGACCTCTCCCGCATTTAATTTAATCAAAACAATGCTCTAAAATATTATTCATGTTTCCTTTGGAAGCATCCTTTCAACAATGCTTTGAAAGTTCATTCATATTTCCTCTAGAATCACCCTTTCAATGATGCTTGAAATATTGTTTATGCTACCTCTAAAATTATCCCTTTCAATGATGCTTAGGAATATCATTCATTATTCCTCTAAAATCATCCTTTCAACAATACTATGGAAGTTTTTTCATGTTCCCTATGAAATAATCCTGTAAACAATGCTTTGGAAGATCATTCTTGTTTCCTTTGGAAGAATTGTTTAAATTATGCTTTAGAAGCTCACTCATGTTAATCTAGAAGCATCCCTTCAATGATGCTCTAGAAAATTATTTTTATTCCCTCCAAGCATAATAATTTCAAAGTTAATAATAAGATAATTTTGAAGTCAAGGCTTAAACATTTTCACATCAAACACATATCAAATCCATTATGTGGAATTTGAATGAGTAATAAATGACCTTATTTGTATTGATGATGAGTGAGTATGAGGAGTTAGTGTTAGACACATCAAATCCTTAGCAATAAAAAATTGATTTATTATAAAAGAATGATAGGTATGTACATTAATAATTAATTAAGCATAATATCTATATCATGGATAATAATTATTTGTGAGTAATATTGTGTCACCTTCCCTTTGCCTCATGTACAATGAAGGTATTGTAATAATATTTCACATGCATTATTATTATTATGATAAACTATGCCAATTACTCACCCCATTTTTTGCATTAAACTTATTTTTTGCTCAAATCTTCCCTTGAAGACTCTTTATGCATTAAAAATCCACCAATATTATTAGCAATAAAAGTGGATCATAGAATTTTGAAGTTCTGAGCCAAATGGATTCTCTATGAGTTGTGTTTATGCCCCAAATTAGCAATAGCAGAAGGATTAGAAATTGAAATGTAATGTGGGATTCATACTAAGTCATTAAGATGCATTATATATAATTACTTATCATATAGTACATTTAATACCATAATATAGGGCTTTCATAAATGTTATATATATATATATATATATATATATATATATATATATATATATATATATATATATATATATATATCACTTTGTACATATTAATCATTTTTAACATCTTACTTAAATTCATCATACATATCATTCATCATTCCATACTACTGCAAGACCTATTTATACATATATCTCTTTTCCTATGAGAGCTAATTGGCCTTTTACTCTAAATCCCCTTTCTAGTGGTTTGTGGTATATTTTTTTAATTCTTTACCTATGTTTTGTTGTTTACTTGAATAGGATCATTTCTCCCTTTCAAAACTATGTCTTGTACTCAAGAAATGCAAATTGGATTACTTAGCTAGTAGGATTTTCTTGTACATCTCCTTCATATGTATAAAATTGTTATCCCATTAATTTTCTTGTTGGAGAAGATGGATGTGGTAGTTTATCCGCATCAAAAAAATTTGGCTTTCGATATGGTGGTAGGGGTTTGAATCTATTGCATCATAGTTTATGCATTGAGGATAATACTAGTGATGTGGGCTAGTTGTAGACTTACCACTTCCCTTAATTGTCTAAACTGGCTCTTAATCTATTTGTGTTAGTCTTGAATTTTCTATGGTTCAACATGTAGGATTTCTAGTTGGTCTCTTACCTTACCATCCATATCTTGCAAACCATTATATGTGGTGAGCACCTCGAGAATTTGTTGCTCAATTTTCTCTATCTAGCCTTTAAAATTCTTAGTCAAATTTGGTCATTATAGGCATAAATGATAGAGAGTATTAACATCACTTCCTATGTTCTAGATTGTGTAGATGTTTTCTTCTAGCAGAGTGTGGGTTATGGCATAAATTTTCCTTTCTTCATTCATTTTAGCTTTCTAAATTTTTGTATTGATGTCTTGTCTAACTATATTTTCCCACGTATCTTATCGCATATCTACAACAAGGCCATCGACCAATATTTTTATTTGTTGACCCAATGGTTGAGATGTATCTCCTTAGACATGTGGAAAATTATTATTTAGATCACTTATAACACCCTCTAATTGTGTTATGTTTTCCCCATGTTATTTTTGAATATCTTCTCAAGCAGTTTGATGGAAGATATCTCCAAGTTGAATTGTTTTATGAAGAGATGCTAGAAATATCAACTTGGGATCCAACAAATGGAAGTTGCAATGGTTGTGGGGACGCAATTGGCTAGATATATTTTTATTTCTCTAGTAAGTCCTTAATGGACTACATGAGTGAATGTATGGTAGAGGAGGGCTTCTCTAAAGATTTGAGGAGATGTAAAAGGTAGGTCTTGGCCTATCTAATGATTGGTTTCTCTAGAGGGAGAGGATGGGATTTTATTCTTCTTCCCGAACTTCCAAATATACCTTTTTCATAGCTTCCAATGTCTCCTCTTGAATTTTCTTAGTGATTTGAGGGTTCTACATCATCAATTTGTCGACCCTTTTCTTTGAGAAAATCTCCCTAGCCTAAATTTGTTGTATCTTTTTCTTTACTTCTATAGTGGTTGAGGGAGTGATCTCTACTAAATCTTTTTCTTTCAACTTCCTCTTATATTTCTCTTTCCATTTTCTAATTTAGATCCAAGGTCAATTCTTATGGAAGCTGGTCAATAATTCCTTCTAGTGTCTTAGTGAAGGACACCATTATCTAATTATTAGTTTTTTTATGATTTATTTGTTTGGGACTCCCATCTTCCCATATAACTCTATTATTTTATCAAGGCCCCCTAGTGTAAAAAATCCACTAAATAGGGTATTTCCATCTAGGAGATTCTCATATTTTTTCTCCTTCTCCTCTTCTCCTTATTTCTCCTTTTCCTCTTCTCCGAAGGACTAAGTCTCCTTGTGTGTTTATTTCTTTTGTCATTTTGTTCTTCTTTAGACACTTATTTGTAGAAGTGCTTAAGTAGCTTTTTTTGACAATTACTCATTTTGTGTAGGTTTTGTGGGAAATTTCCTCTTCACCTTTCCCTTTCTCTCTTCTTATTATGTAGATGCAATTCGAGATACCCCTAGTTGTAGCCTTCCTGATCTTTGTGGGGTCAAATTTATTTTCTCCTCTAACTCTTGTTTTGGGATCGCCCATTTATCTTTTAAATTCACTCCATTCTTCTCCATATGCTCCTCTGACCTCTTCTTGGCCAAGTTTTCCATGAATTCCCTAATGTGGTGAATTTCTCAACATTAGGGTATTTTGGTAGTTTGAGCAATGTAATTGCATAGGAATCTATCTCTGTGGTGGTAACTTCATACGAAAGTTACATAATCCAAGATGCTTGGGATTCTATCTCCTCCATCAATGTATAATATTTTTCCACCAAAAAGATAATGTCCTTCATGTATCGCCAATCCACATCATGGGATATACTCCCTATCTTGTAATTTTTGTTACAGGGATTTGAATTATCCCTAGTATGTTGTAGTGAAATAGGTGGTGTCCTTGAAATGTTTAATGTGGTCATTAATTTTTGTTTCCATTGGTCCGGAGGATTCTCAAACCTTTCTTGCAAAGGATAATAATTTATTTAAAAGTAAAGCATTAAATAAATGGTTAGGTTTCCATACCTAAACTGATAATTTAATTATTTTATTCTCTAAATGTTCACTAGAAGTTTCTCCCACAAGACTTCACATAGGTCAATGTATTTTCCCTCCATAACCATCTGGTAGGTAACATGTATTGAGGTTGTTGTAGCAAAATCTTCACAATTTATATAATACACCATGTAGACAATCCCCATAGCTACATATTTGACCATCAGATTTGTAATTTTTGTTACATCCAAACTTCAATCATCATGTGTTGCCCAAATTATTTTTGTGACCTCATCATTCTTAATGACCTTCTTAGGGGTGATTTATCCCTATGTGTACAATCATGCCAATGCTTGGATGGCTTGCTTTATTACATGGTGTGATTTGTCCAAGTATATGTACTCATCATGTATGTAGATTAAGATTATCCAAATAGAACCTTCCTCCTTTGTAAAATCCAAGTATTTTTTCCAGAAATCTAAATTCTTTTGTACTCAACTAAATTGTGGTAGATATTTCCTCTATTCTTGATTGTAGAATTTTTTCTAGTTCTTCAAACTTTGTGTGTTCAATCTTTGTTAGGGGGGTATGAATATTCTTTCGAATATCCTTTGTATAAATCACGTAAGCCAAAAATTTAGAGAAATATCCTTTTAGATCCATCGCCATTGATTTGTAGGGGAACATTTTGTATTTGGGTTAGGGCTACTACAAGATATCCATGAGCACTAGTGTTTCCATTTTTTGGATTGTGTAGTGGATGTTGAAGGTGGAACAAGGGTTATGGTTTCACAGAATAAGATTTAAGATATGCAGTGAAAATGAGTATGTCTAAATTGAGAATGGTAAGGGTAGCGACATGGATTTATAGCCTACCAATGAGGGGAAGTGCATTTATTACAATAGTCATTTCTTAACTTCCTACACTTTTCTAGCTATTGTCCTTTTTTATGACTCTTTTTTGGTGAGTGTATAGGAGTGAATTTGCACCCCTTAGGAAAACTCCCCTTTCACATACCCTCACCTTAGAAAATAAAATCCTAAGGAGATATTCCACAACACCTACCTGCCTTCCATCCACTTGAAATTTGTCTTATGTGTCGGTGAGAGAATATTTGTCAGGGGTGAAAGTACAGTGTGTGGATGTTCACACAACGCGTTGTTGTCCCTAACAGATTCATGTGTATGAAGTTGGCATGGGCATTACACACTCGATTGGGGCTGAATTGTAATTTCCCTCTTCGACTAATTGACCCAAAAATTCTTTATTCCCTCTCATGCCACCTTCAAAAAAATTCACTTTCACTTCATTTCACCCTCTAGCATCTCTCTTGAACTCTCTACACATTCTCCAACATTCTAGCATCTTCATTGTGAATATTGCAGCAGCAACAACACTCCATAAAATCCACATTGCAAGTGTGAAGCCATCATAGATGTTGTGAGCTTGGAGTCTTCCGAGACCTCCCTTCACCATGGTTGTGGCAGTGATAATTGAAAGATACCCTCTCAATTTTTTCTTGATTTTCAATATCAAATACAATGTAACCATGCACCCGTTAAGGTTAGCTCCAAAACCAAAATGATGTGGAATAGTAACTCTAACCAAGAATGTGCCCTAAGACCTAATGAGGGAGGAGGGGCGAGCATATGGTCAAAGGATCCCTAAGATCTAATTAACTCAATAACTGAACTGGTTACAATTGAGAGAGAAGAATTAAACTCAACACCAAGAATGTTCACCAAGATCCTTGGAAGGCGAGGTGATAGCATATGGCGGAGTACTAATTATAAAACTGAAAATAACTTAGGTAGATAACCAGCCATGAGATTTTTTCCACACTTCCACTTAATCAGTGGGGGGAATGAAATTACAAATAAACAATTCATCTGTTGTGGCAAGCATCCACTCAACAGGGGGAATTCACCACTTGAAAGTGGGTACAAGAGAGCTTAAATAATTTGCTTCTCCACACTGGCGGTATACTATCCAGGGGTACTTAATGTGAAATTAAAGAAATAAATGCAACAATAATAGACTGGAACAGTACTACTGTTTACAGTCTTACAATATGAAAAAGAGTTGCAAATTACATGAATATTACAATAAATTTCAAGCACAAAGTTACTGGATGATTCCACATTAGATATCTACTAAGCTTGATGAAGAAAAGACTATAAATTCAAACTGAAACAAGTCTAATATAAAATCTGCAATTCTGGAAATGAATTACCAGCAACTGCAAACTCACTTAAATGCTCATAACTTCACCAAATTACCTCCAAATTGATTGAAATATTTTGCAAAGGTTCTCTAGGAGTATGGCACCCAAGAAAAAATCAGGAAACAACATCAAATCCTCCTCATTTATTTTGCATGAATCCCAATGTGCTCTAAGAGGGTACAACCTGGCTGGAAGGGTGATTTTTCTCTTAAAAAATCAGGTTCTTTGAAATTAAATCTCAGCTTTCATGGAAAGGGTCACCCATGGTCAACAATCACATAGCAAAAATTCCCATAATGAAATAAAATTTATTCACAAAGTTGTTAACGAAATTTGATTTCAGCTGTATGTGAACCAACAACATTAAAACTGGAAATTGTCACCAATATCTTCACTTTGATGCACAATATGCACTTCTAGATGAAGCATATTTTCAAACAACCATCTAGGGTACCATAGTTTCAGGCCCGAAGAATGGAGTAAACTTGCTAAGCTTTCCCTTAGTTGGATTCTGAAATTAATTCAGCAACATAACTTTACAACATTTTCCAAGATAATAAATGAGAGAGCAAAGGCCTTATTTTATAAGTTTTGAGGTGACCCTTCAGCTTCTCCATAAAAAACTCCCTTTCTTGCTCTTGAAAATATCTTTAATTTTTAAAATATTTCTTCCCTCTTATTTTGGTATCCAAACTTTAGGGAGATACTATTTTTTTAATAAAAAAATAACCATCTTGAAAGTGGCGCCCCATCCTTAAAATAATTAATTGACTTTAAAAATATTAAATATTTTTTTCATGAGACATCCTCCCTTTTATGACCACTTTTAAAAACAACATGAAGTTATTATGCTAGGCCAAGGTCATAAAATATTAAAATCATTAAATGATTTAAATAAATCATTTATTCACAAATGCACCTCAGAAAGCCAAATTAGGGAAAACTCAACTACTTTGCTCAAGATGAAAAGCTTACTATTTTGTTGTTGAATGGAGTCCTGCTAAAAATAGAACTTTCTAAAAATAGTAAATTCTAAAAAGTTGCTCCGCTCACTTTGCATGTCATACCATTGCGAAGCTCTCAGAAAACCTAGAAAGAATCCGCACTCCAAATCTTGAAACTCTAATGTGTTGGCTAAAAATAGCAAGTTTTGAAAAATTTTGTCTGATGGAGATGCATGCCACACCATTTTGAAGCTCTCCAAAAACCCAAAAAACATCACCGGACATGCATCAAAAACTCATACATGCAAACCCTCAAAACTACCCCATAATCCCAATAGCATAGGAAACCCTAAGTTTACCTCTAACAAGCCTACAAGCTTCTGTAAATAGGCTATCAGGCATTGAAGGGCGAATGGAAAAAATGGGGACATTACAGTCCACCCTTCCCAAAATTGCTTATCCTCAAGCAACTCAATTGGCATTCCAAAATCACTATGCCAAACCAACTAAAATTGAACATGATCCCAAAGTCCCAAATCAACCTAGGAGATCGATAGCATGAACTAATGTAAGCACTGGATTGTTGGATGCCAACACAAGAGACCACCAAATGAAAACTAGGTTGAAACACCATGGGGAAAAACTCCATAAATCCAACATTGGCTTCCCCATCCTCACCTACTAAGTTATAAACCCAAGTGATTCCAGGATTCCAAATCATTCTCAGGAACAATGCTCCTCTAATCTGTTATGCTACTCTGATGAAAACATCAAGGTGGAGCAACATAACTCGATCCACAAAATATGATGCACCAAACATGTCAGTGCTCGGGTCCCATATCAATTAGTAGGACCTCCAAACCTCGTTGTCATAATTATAATCAACAACAAAAATATTTTCAAACAAGTCACCAAACCAATGCCAAACAACAAACCATGCTCCATACTCCATCTCAATCCAAAGGAATATGCATTCACTAGAAAGACTCCAAGAAATCTTCAAATTTTTCACTTCATGAGCCTTAATTTGACAAATCAAGTCAACTAATAACTCGCTGCCCCAAACAATAATGTATGAGATGTTGTTACGAATTCCGTTGTTTATTATCAAAGAACAACCCATATCTTAATTTTGACTATATTGAATCATTCCCTTGCTTAGTTGAGGCAAACCTTCAGTCCAAATAAGAGATGAAGAGACTTGAAATTGTACTAACCAACTGTCAAATAGGTCTGAAATAATCATCTTGAGATCTAATTTTTGAGAAATTAGCATCCAAGAGGGTAGACAACAGCTGCAACAAAAGATTTTCTCATCAAATTTGACATAGCTGCTCATGAACAAGGCTAGTGGCACTTTCAGCAAGGGTCCCCATGCCACCACAAACCAACTTCTGATCATATTTCCTTTCCAAAACACCAATTTATGATCAGAAATAAAGAACCAATGACCAAGAAAGAAGGAGGCAACAATCATAAAACTGAACTTTTGACACTTATCACTCCATCCAACCTTCTTTTTATACATACCATTCTTCATAAGAATATACTTGAGATCCCAAATACTGATTTTCAGTTGAAGAATTTTCCCAACACAATAGCCAATCATCACAAGTACATTCAGAAAACAATGTGTTGGTTTAACCCCTTTAAAATTTTCAATATTACCTTGCCCAATAATGCAAGGATCCCAAACCATTAGAAATGAAGAACCATTTCTCAAAAGGAGAATTGTTCTCACATGAATCCTCTTATTTTGCCATTCCATCTGAATAAAAACTTCTTGAAACTCCAAGAAGTAATCAACAAACCTAAGTTCGTTGAAAAAATTGAATCCAAAATCTTCTCTCATATATTGCCGGAAAGATTCCATGAATCCTTCATTAAATATAATTCTGGAATCATTTATTCTAAGAAAAGATGGAGACATGGTGAAATCTGACAAGAACCTTACAAGAATCCTCATAAAATAATAAATAAAGTCCTCATCAGTACACCAATCAACTCTTTGTTGTTGAATCAAAAGAACATCTTCATTTCTTAATGTTCCTTGATTTACCATTCCTTGTTGAATGGATGTACTAAAATCAGCAGTAGATTCCTCTTCATGTAGCTCTCAAACCACCTCTCCACTACTGAAAGACCAATTGAAATTTCTTCTTTCTTCGATATTACCTGAAGAAATTCCTTATTTATTTTCAAAAAGAGGATTTTCATAAATCCTGCTAGCATCTTCTTCATACAAGATATTCTCAAATGCCTAAAAAACTTGTCGATGAGAATTTGAATGCTTCGGTTTCTCGGCTTAACATTCTAAATCATATGTTTCTTGTATGAGATCAAGCTCATCAAGAATTACCTAAAGCTCCTCTACTCTTCCTTTGATTTCTTGCTCCCATGAATATTGAAAAACAAAATCTGATTCTCTACTTCAATTAGAGTCTCATGCACTTCCTGCAACTTGGCTTTGGTGAGCTCATTACACTCCAATGCCTTGTCGGCAATTTTGGCCACTATGTCTTTAACACGAATGATGTGCAAAAGACTTGATTTGATTTCCTACAAGAAAAATTTAATGAACTTCATATCAAAAATGGAAATGCAACATACATATTCTCCTCTAAGCACAACATAAGTCAAATTTTCAACATGTCGATGCAATTCATCAAGATTTGACAGAACTTGAATTCCATTTTCAGCAATTTGTGAGCTTGAACTGCAATCTTCATATGTTGGTTGACATGGTGTAGAACAACTTTGATGGACAGAGATTTCAAAAATCGCTTGAGCTGCACTCCCCAGCTGGTCTCGCATGTGATGGACACTCCTCATCATTCCATCCATAGTGCCTTCCAATTCCTCAGCTTGTTTTCAGGTGAAGAGAAATCTGCCTTATGATTACTAGAAACATCTCTTTCCACTTTTTTTTCTACACATGATTCAAAGGAGTCGGTCAAATCAACTTTGCAGTGGGAAGGGACTTTAGCTTCCTCTTTCTCTTGGCTTCCAAACCAACATTCTCTCGAGTTGTGAAAAGGTAATTCATTGGTTGAACACATATCTTCTACCAACCGAACTTCTCCTCCATTTGGATATGGACTTATGATCTCATCATGCAACTCTATGTCAACTCTTGTTTCTAGAAGTTCTTCTCTTGGATTTTCAACTTGAGGCTCCTTAACACATGTTGACTCATTGTTCTCTATTGTTGGATAAATGGAAACTCCTTGAACATTTGCTATGAATTCGAAGGGATTCCAACTTTCATCCTCCTCTTCAACTTCGGAAATATCCTCTTTGTCCTCAATAGTCTTCTTCAAAAATGCTTTCAATTTTTCTTCACATTGACTGAAAATTTCTTTGACTAACAAATCGGCAATTGGAGAAATTTGCTCTTCTCGTTCAAAGGCATTCTTGAGAAGGACTTGGACACTTTTAGGAAGAGTATCAACTTCTTTAATGGTATCAATTAGAAAAAAATTAACATCTGCAAACACCCCCTCCTCCTGCTCACTCCAAGTTGAGGTGAAGAGATAATTAAATAAATGATAAATCTAACTTTCCATATTCAATTCTATCAATAAGATGCAAGCATTAACTTCAGAAAATGTCTTTAAAACAATTTCTCTTCTTGGAAACAAACTATTTTCAGTTTCATCCAAATCTTGAAAGATTTCCACTATCATTTTCAATATGATCTTCATGGTTTCATCATCATAGGGCAACTGGGGGATTACAATTCATATTATCTCCATGAAACAAGAAGAAATCAACAACTTGGTTTCTTCATCAGGATGCCCCAACCAATAGGGCTGATCCAAAAAATTCACTGCAGGAGCTAAAGCCAACTGCATTTCCTCCAAAGGTGATGGCCTCACTTGTCTTAGACATTATTCTAACAAATGAAGAATATTCTCTTCATTTCCTCTTGACTAAAATTATTTTCCAAGTCTCTTTCCAACCAAAAAGAGAATCTCGACCAACTTCCTCTCTTCTTCATTAGCCATACCTTATTCTGACAAGACAAGGTTTCGTAAACCTCTAAAAAAATGTCAACTTTAGAAACTTTTGAAGCTGAAACTAAAATTTTCTCCTCTCTGATGTAGTATCGGTCTTCTCTGACTCTCATATGATAACTGAAGCACTAAAACTCATAGGATGGTAGGAAAATAGGCTATGATACCACTGAAAGATACCCTCTCAATTTTTTTCTTGATTTTCAATATCAAATACAATGTAACCATGCATTTATTAAGGTTAGCTCCAAAACCAAAATGATGCAGAATACTAACTCTAACTAAGAATGCACCCTAAGACCCGATGAGGGAGGAGGGGCAGGCATATGGTCAGATGATCCATAGGATCTAATTAACTCAATAATTGAACTGATTACAATTGAGAGGGAAGAATTGAAATCAACATCAAGAATGTTCACCAAGATCCTTGGAAGGTGAGGTGATAGAATATGGTGGAGTACTAATTATAAAACTGAAAAAAACTTGGGCGGATAACCATCCATGAGAGTTTTTCCACACTTCCACTTAATCAGTGGGGGGAATGAACTTACAAATAAACAATTCATCCATTGCGGTAGGCATCCACTCAATAGTGGGAATTCACCACTTGATAGTGGGTACAAGAGAGATTAAATAATTTGTTTCTCCACACTGGCGGTATACCATCCAGGGGTGCTTAATGTGAAATCAAAGAAATAAATGCAACAATAATAGACTGGAACAGTACTACTGTTTACAGTCTTACAATATGAAAAAGAGTTGAAAATTACATGAATATTACAATAAATTTCAAGCACAAAGATACTGGATGATTCCACATTAGATATCTACTAAAATTGATGAAGAAAAGACTATACATTCAAACCGAAACAAGTCTGATATAAAATTTGCAATTCTGGAAATGAATTACCAAAAACTGCAAACTCACTTAAATGCTCATAACTTCACTAAATTACCTCTGAATTGACTAAAATATTTTGCAAATTTTCTCTAGGAGAATGGCACCCAAGAAAAAATCAGAAAACAACATCAAATCCTCATCATTTATTTTGCACGAATCCCAATGTGCTCTAAAGAGGGTGCGGCTTGGCTGGAAGGGTGATTTTTCTCTTAAAAAATCAGGTTCTTTGAAATTAAATCACAGCTTTCATGGAAAGGGTCACCCATGGTCAACAATCACATAGCACAAATGCCTAGAATGAAATAAAATTTATTTACAAAGCTGCTAACAAAATTTGATTTCAGCTGTATGTGAACCAACAACATTAAAACTAGAAATTCTCACCAATATCTTCACTTTGATGCACAATATGCACTTTGGATGAAGCACATTCTCAAACAACCATCTAGGGTACCATAGTTTCAGGCCCAAAGAATGGAGTAAACTTGCTAAGCTTTCCCTTAGCCGGATTCTAATATAAATTCAGTAGCATAACTTCACAACATTTTCCAAGATAATAAATGAGAGAGCAAAGGCCTTATTTTATAAGTTTTGAGGTGACCCTTCAGCGTCTCCATAAAAAACTCCCTTTCTTGCTCTTGAAAATATTTTAATTTTAAAAATATTTCTTCCCTCTTATTTTGGCGTCCAAACTTTAGGGAGATAGTAAAATTTTAATAAAAAAATAACCATCTCCAAAGTGGCGCCCCATCCTTAAAAGAATTAATTGACTTTAGAAATATTAAATATTTCTTTCATGAGACGTCCTCCCTTTTATGACCACTTTTAAAAACAACATGAAGTTATTATGCTAGGCCAAGGTCATAAAATATTAAAATCATTAAATGATTTAAATAAATTATTTATTCACAAATGCACCTCAGAAAGCCAAATTAGGGAAAACTCAACTGCTCTGCTCAAGGTGAAAAGCTTACTGTGTTGTTGCCAACTAGAGTCCTGCTAAAAATAGTAAATTTTTAAAATTTTCTCCGCTCACTTTGCATGTCATACCATTGTGAAGCTCTCAGAAAATCCAGAAAGAATCTGCACTCCAAATCTCAAAACTCTAATGTGTTGGCTAAAAATAGCAAGTTCTAGAAAAGGTTGTCTGATGGAGATGCATGTCACACCATTCTGAAGCTCTCCAAAAACCCAAAAAACATCACCAGACATGCATCAGAAACTCATACATGCAAACCCTCAAAACTGCTCCAGAATCCCAATAGCATAGGAAACCCTAATTTTACCTTTGACAAGCCTACGAGCTTCCAGAAATAGGCTATCAAGCATTCAAGGGTGAATGGCAGAAATGGGGACATTACAATAACTTTTCCAAGTTCATAGCTTTCTTTCTTCTCCCCTTGGCTAGTGAGATTTTGGGTGGAGGTGGTAATGCTTCACTCCTCTCCTTTGCGATTTGATCGAGTAGTATAATATTGTTTGTAGTGTTCTTTGCTTCCTTTTCTTTCCTTTATTGCATATTCTACTTCGTTGCTTTTTGGTTGTTCGTAGAGGTGGAAACACCAAAATGGGGGTTTGACTGGCAGACCCCTATATAGCCCTAACAATTTTCCCTCTTGCTTGTGTGTAGGTGGATATGTGTTTGGAGCTAGCTAGCGAGCTAGTGCTTGTGCGAGATCATTTTCATCACCCTTGCTCTTATTTATTTGCTTTATCATATTTGTCCTTACTTTCTACATTTCCTCATTCTATTTTTTCCACCTAAACAACCTAGCTAGGTTGTTGGTACATTTTTACATAGTCTTTATTGTACTTTCAATTTTTTGTTTGTACGGATGCCAGTGTGCCAGAGAGATGTCAGTGGTCGCATTGTCATCCTAGAACTACATTGTCATCCTTAAACAGAGGGTTGTATGGTTTGTAGAGTGACAAAAGCACATCATAGTGCTCTTCATTCTTGATCCTCACCCCAATACATCCTTTAGAGTGAGGTAAGTTACGGTAGCCCTTTGCTCTTGGCTCTCCATGACCTAGAGCCTTGACGTGGTTGGTCCCCCTCCCTTACAGTGAGTAAGGCTATTACTCTATAGTACATCTATGTTACAATTATAGTACAAAACTACAAGTGTTTAATTTTGGGGTTTGATGATAATGTTTGAGTCTTACTCCATTAACACAATATTTCAGATTTGTACCATCAAGTCACCTTAGTTTAACTACCCCATATTGTAGTATGCCATCAATGTATTATGGGCCTAACCATCTCACCTTAAATTTTCCTTGTTTCTTGAATTTTCTAATGTAGAGAAAAACCATGTCACCTTTCTTGAATGTTTTATGCCTTAGATTTTTATTGTGCCAAGGTTTTTGTCTTTTCCTTTCTATATGTTGATGCTAGATTGTCAACTACCTATTTTCATCTAGTTTCTCCCAATCTTCTATTCTTTACTTCAAGGATTCATCTTCAATGAGTCTTAGAGTGATTAGGGTATGAAAATTTGGAACTATGAAGTTCGTGGGTAAGTTTGCATTCATCCCATACACTAACTCAAAGGGAGTAAACTTTGCCAGTCTTATATGCCCATAGTACAATATATATCTTTATATCTTAGTTTGTTCTATTGACATTACAAATTTTAGTTAAATTTATTCCTATTATATTGTTTAGGGCTTCACTTGCCTTGTTCGCCTGAGGGTGATAGGGAGTAATCATGTTATGTGTTATCACATGTGAAACTCCTCAACAAATTTGCAATGAATTTATTCAAAAAATGTTTCCCCTAATCACTAGTTATGTTGAGTGGGCAACTTAATCTAGTGATAATATTCTCATATAAGAAATTTACATAAAAAACGTGGTACAATCCTTGGTAGGTTCTTCTTCTTCTCATTTAGTTAGATATTCCACACTGATTATAATGAATGTCTTTGGATATTTTTTCGGTGGGTATATTGGTCCAATAAAATCTATAGCCCATTTGAAAATGGTACTTAAGCTAAGACTAGATTCAAGGGAATATTTTCCCTTGTGGTAGGTTTTCCTACCCTCTAAAAATATCAAATTATTTTGCATAATATTTTACATCTTTATACAAAGTTTTTCATGAAAGTCTTTCCAACTTGACTTTCTTTATGATGGCATCTCATGAATTGTTGCCACCAGATATCCCTTCATGAGCTTCTTTTAGTATCATTTCCCTTTCACTCTCGTACACTACTCTTTGAATGATTTCATCTCTCCCTATTTTTATAGCTCTCCCTCAATCAATGTGAAAGGTAGAGACTTCCACAATAAGAGTTGTATATTTTTCGGTGACATGTTTGATGGATATTATCGTATGGAGAGTAGTGAGACCATGTCATGAATTTCCTTTGGTATTGTAGTTTGAATGGGTTTACACTAGTAATATCTTCTTCTTGATCATCTAGTTCTTTTCCAATTTTAAATCTAGAGAGATAGTTGATTCCTTGATTGTTTCTCCCTAGTATTACCATGATGTTGAATTTGAATTCTTGGAACAACAACAACCATCAACATATTATTCCTTGAATTACTATCATGTTCAATAAATAATTCAATGGTTCATGTTCAATATAGAATGTGAATGGCGTAGACAATTGGTAATGTTTGAACTTCCATAATGCATACACCATTACTAAAGCCTCTCTTTCAATTATGGTATAGTTCTTTCTTCCTGTGAATTTTCCTACTTGCAAAAGCAATAAGATGATCCTTATTTCCCCAAGACCGGGCTCAAACTATGCCTATAGAAATACCGTATACATCAACATGGACATGGAAGGGGTTTTTCCAATGCAAAAATATCAGAATTAGTGCTTTTGTAATCTTCTATTTGAGTGTATTAAATGAATGTTGGCATGATTTTATCCAATTGGTGGCTTTATTAGATGAACTCTTCTAGTGGTGCTTCTATTTTCTTGAATCCTTTGATGAAATTGAGGTGTTAACCCATGTATCCCAATAAATTTTTCACTTATGATGCTATTTTTGGTGCAGGAAAAGTCATGATAGGTACAACTTTAATTAGGTCTACCATTAATTTGCAAATGATGTGATCTAGAATTTTACCAAATGGTATCGAAAAAATGCATTCTTTATATTTAAGGAAAATTATAGACTCCTAAATCTCTCCAACATTATTTAGAGTGTTTTTATATTATTTTTCACCAACCCATATACTATCCATTCATCTAAGTACACTTCTATGAAATCATGTATGATATCTTCAAATGCATTCACCATTATTTAGCTAAAGACTTCTAAATAATTCTATAGTCCAAATGGCATGATCGTAAACATGAATGATCTCCACTCAATGGTGAAAGTGGTTTTAGGTTGGTCTTATTCTTTGATTTTCACCTAGTGGTATCAAAAAAACCCATAAAATGAAATAATAGATTTTTCTACCTACCACTGACTCCAAAATTTCTTCAGTGAATGGGGTAGGGAAAGGATCATGGATGCAAGATTTATAGATTTTCTATAATACACATACATCTGTATCTCTCTAATATTCATATTTTTTACTATCATTCAACTAATCCATTTTACATCTTCAATTGGTTTGATGATCCTTACTATTAGCATCTTGTCGAATTTTGTTTTAAGCTTCTTCTTCATATTAGGATTAAGTCTATAAGGTTTTTTCTGTTGTATTTTCTCTCCCTCCTTTAGCTAGATCCATATTACCCCTACTTCTTCTTGGATGCCCTTAAGTTCAATGAATGTGTGAGGAAATATATCTTCATACTCAACCAATATTTCAATCACCTTCATGACCAATTGTTCATCTCAATAGTCTCCAGTTTTGCTAATTTGGGATTGTCAATGGTGGCTATATTTTCTTCTCTTATTTGCAAGCACTAATTAGAGTAGTCACCCTTGGATTTATTAATCATTTGTACCTTTCTCTCCCCTTTAGCCACTTGGATATTTAATTTTGGTTCTTTTTATCCATCTTCATGATGTGTTGTGTAGTATCTCTTTCTTGAGATTTGGGTCTTCTTTAGCATAAAAGTATAAATACTCAAAATAAAGTCAAGTAAACCCTAACGCATGTTATCAAAAAGAGCCTATAGATCATAAGATTCAAGAGACACCATCTAGGGTATGGATATGATAGATGGGTCATGTCCCATCCCTTAGATATAAGTATAGGAAAACATATGTATGGAAGAAGAGGGGGAGATAGATAATGGATATAGGAGAGATAAGAAATAAAGTAGATAATATTATGTAGAGGAATATATGTAGTGTATAGGGGAAAATATATGACATATGATGTAAATAGGAGATATTAGGATATATGAAGAAGAAGCTCTCTTTCTCTCTATCTCATCTCTCTCTCCCTACCTATCCCTCCCTCCTTTCTCTATCTCACCTCTCTCTCCCTCCCTCTCTCTACCTACCTCTCTCTATATTGCTCTCTCTCTTTGTGCCTTCTATCTACCTACCTCTCTTTCTATCTCTCTACCTACCTCTCTCTCTCTAATTCTATATATCTCAACTATCCTTCTCTACCTCTCCCTCCCTCCCCTCTCTCTCCCACCCTCCTCTCTCTCTCCCACCCTCCTCTCTCTCTCTCTCTTCCTTATACCCACCTTCACTCTCTACTTCTCTCTATCTCACCTATCCATCTATACATCTTTCTCTCTCCCTCTCTCCCTCCCTCCCTCATTTCCTCTCCAAATATCTCCACCTTCCTCCTTACCTCTCTAATTATCTCTTTCCTTGCCCTCTCTCTCTAATTATATCTCTTAAATATCCCTCTTTATCTCTCCCTCCATCCCCTATCTCTCTTTGTTTCTCTATCTCACCTCTCTCCCTCCCTACCTTCCTCTCCCTCCCTCTCCTTCTCTCTCTACTTATCTCTCTCCATCCCTACCTCTCCCTTCATCTCTCCTTACCTCTCTACTTCTTTATATCTCCCCTCTCCATCTCTCTACCTATCTCTAGATCTCACTTATACCTCTTTGTGATGTGTACCAAGATGTGGTACAAAAAGGGGAGGAAGGTGAGGAGAATAAGAGAGAGGGGGAAATAGGGAGGTAGAGATAAGGAGAGAGTGGGTGAGAAAGAGGGGAGGGAGTGAGAGAGAGAGAGAGAAAGAGGGGTGGGAGTGAGAGAGAGAGGAGGGAGTGGGAGGTAGGGAGAGATATAGAGACAAAGACATAGAGACAAAGTCAAAGATAGAGAGAGACAAAGAGACATATACACATAGAGAGAGAGAGAAATAGACAGAGACAAAGATAGAGAGAGATAGAGAGAGACAGAGAGAGACAGAGAGATAGAGACAGAGAGAGACAGAGAGATAGATACAGAGACAAAGACATAGATAGAGACAAAGACAAAGACAAAGAAAAAGACAAAGACAAAGACAAAGACAATGACAAATACAAAGACAAAGACAAAGACAAAGACAAAGACAAAGACAAAGACAAAGACAAAGACAAAGACGAAGACGAAGACAAAGACAAAGACAAAGATATAGATAGAGATAGAGATAGAGATAGAGATAGAGACAAAAAAGAGAGACAGAGAGACAGATAGACACAGAGAGACAGAGACAAAGACAAATACAAACACAAACACAAACACAAACACAAACACAAACACAAACACACACACACACACACACACACATAGACATAGACAGAGACAGAGACAGATCTAGATAGATAGATAGAGATAGAGAGACAAAGAGATACAGAGACAAAGACAAAGATAGATAGATAGATAGATAGATAGATAGATAGATAGATATATAGATATATAGATAGATACATAGATAGATAGATAGGTAGATAGGTAGATAGACAAACAGACAGACAAACAAATAGACAGATAGACAAAAATATGGACAAACAGACATACAAACAAATAGAAAAATATACAGACAATTATATAGACAGACAGAGATAGAGACATAGATAGAGATAAAGACAAAGAGACTAAGACAAAGACAAAGAGATAGAGAGACAAAGAGAAACAGAAACATAGAGAGACAAAGTGACATGGATAAAGATAGAGACAAAGACAGAGACAGTCAGACAGATATAAAAAGATAGAGATGGAGGGGGAGACAGATAGACAGACAGAGAGATAGAGAGATAGAGAGAGAGGTAGAGACAAAGAAAAAGATAGAAAAAAGGAGAGTGACAGAGAGATAGACAAATAGACAGACAAAGACATACATACAGACAAACAAAGATAGACAGACAGAGATAGATAAAGATAGACAAAGACAAAGATATAGCACTACAACAAAGCAGGCAATTAGCAACTAAAATAGCACTGGATTTTAGTGCATTTGATTTCATGAATTGGACAATTCTGTCAGTCTAAAATGGCATGTTCACTTCAGTTCCGAATTTTGTACCAACTTTAATGCCAACTGTATCATTGAATTTAGTGTCAAAAAAGTGGCGCAAGCAATAGCGCCTCCTTTAGCGCCTGGAATAGTGCTAGGAAATAGCGTCGAAAATATAACCTAAATTAGTGCCCAATTTGGCTTCCATGTCTGCTCCCATTTTTGCTTCTAGTTTTTCTCTCAGGTTTGCTTCCAGTTTTGCTTCTAGTTTGCTACCAGTTTTGCTTCCAATTTTTCTTCTAGGTTTGCTTCCAATTTTTCTTCCAGGCTCGCTTCTAGTTTTGCTTCCATATTTGCTTCTAGTTTTTCTTCCAGTTTTGCTTCCAAGTTTGCTTCAAGTTTTGCTTCCAAGTTTGCTTCTAGGTTTGCTTCTAGTTTTGCTTCCAGGTTTGCTTCCAGTTTTGCTTCTAGTTTTGCTTCTAGTTTTGCTTCTTGTTTTGCTTTCAGTTTTGCTTCCAAGTTTACTTCCATTTTTTCTTCTAATTTTGCTTCCAGGTTTTCTTTCTATTTTTCTTCCAAGATTTCTTTCGGTTTGCTTCTAGTTTTTTTCTACTGTTGCTTCCTTTTTTGCTTCTAAAAATGCTTCTTTTTTTGCTTCCATTTATTAATTTAATATGTTTTATTTCAATTCAATTAGTTAAATAAATCACGCCTCTTAAATAACTCATCCGATTATAGAGTAAGTAAACTAAATAATATATTTTATTTCAATTTAATTAGTTAAATATATCGTGCCTCTTAAATAACTCATATGATTATAGAGTAAGTAATTTAATTATTTAACTCATATGGTTAAATAACAAGATAATTATTATAACATGATCATCATCTATAATTAAAACAAGTGAGTCAAATATCTATTATTTAATTGAATTTGACAACATTCATCCTGAGTAGTAAATTAAAATCATCATACGTAATAAATATCCATCCAAAAATCATTGACCACTTTTAATATATATAAATTGACAAGTCAATATTGATAAGATCATCATCATATATAACTAAAACAAGTGAAAGTCAAATATGCCAGTAGATCAATAACATATTAAAATGATACATGTCCAATAGTCTACATAAGTCAAAATGATACATGTACAAATGATATAAGTAAAAATGATAAATTATGTAACTCAAATTGATACAAGTCAAGATGATACATGTCCAAATTATATAAGTGAAAATGATACATGTCAATATGATACAACTCAATAATATGGTATTGTAGGTTATGAAAATGATACATATGATAGTAACCATGAAAAGAGGCATCATAACAATATATTAGCAATGATCCATGATGCAGTCTATATGATCATGAATGTCACTGGTTAATACCAACAACTGTATCACCATCATCATCATCGCCATCGTGATCATCATCATCATCATCATCATCGTCATCATCACTATCATTGTCCTCGGTGTCTTCCATATTTGTGTCATCATCATCCTCTGCCATGTGACCTATACCGACATAACCAATATTTTCTAGATCTATTGATGAGGATCATCTTGATCTTCTGGAAGACCTATTTTATGCAACAACAAACACATTTAAAATGAAAATTTATTATTTATTTCATGCAAAAATTTAATTATTTGTTATATATCTAATATTACAACATATGAGATGAAACAATAATCATATTACATCATATCAAAGTGCACATACCATAATATTTTTTTTTTAAAATTACAGCTAATACGTCATTCCAATGATGTAAAACATGCAAAAATTCTAATAAACATTAGTAAAGATCATAAAAAAATTTGTTATACAATTTAACTATCAACTGTAAATTCTATTACATAACCTTAAGTGCCAACCCTCTGTATTTTGTGTTGTATATGATTATGTTTGCCACGAAGATCCTTCGGGAGTTAACTGGTCTATATATCTTCTTCTCCTATATTTTAGAAATGGATATTTTTCTAGGACATTTTGGCACTGTAATATGCTTCAAAGGTTCTTTGAAAATTAATTAGTCTATATTTCCCTGTATTTGAGAGTTAACATTTATGGTTTAGTTTTTAGTTTGTAAGCAAGATATGACATGCAACAATACTTGAGCAATACATAGAATAGTTCTTTAGGACATTTTCTATTTTGATTATACTATTTTTAAGAGACCTTTTCATGTATATAATAATATCATGTTCATGTATGTTAATATAAGGCAACTATGGAGGTAGTTCGAAGAGATGGCCCTGAACTTTTGCCTCATCTTACAAAGTCTACAGGAACAGGAATAGGGATCGAATTTTGAGAGTTTGGTTTAAGTTTGAATTCAAGAAATGAAAAAATTGTGAAGGCTAGAATAGCTTTTAATGTATCACTTGGGTTTCATAATTTGCAATTGCAGACTGGTAACCCTAAAACACAGAATTATTCATTGCTCCTTGTTGACACTATGGTTGTTAAGGATAAAGGCCTGGAAATGCAACTGGGGTTAGCTCCAAAGTATACATTGATGTTGCATACTCATTTAACAACAATGATGAAGACAAGGAAGTGAAACAAAAACCCAAGGCTAAGTTAAATGGAGGAGAATCAAACATCTCCAAGGCAACCTTACGATCTGATAATCAAGAGAGGAATAAAGAAGAGTAGCACCAACAATACCAAGCAAAACTTGCAAGGCAAAATAATGAGGAGACTGCAACAAGATTGGCTGCAGGGGGCATTGGTACAGGAGATGGACATGGCTCTTCCAAGCCATCCATTGAGATGGTTTCCTACAAAAATGTGGATGATATCCCTGTTTGTAGAGAGATCATGATTCAGGTTGATAAGAAAAATGATGTTGTTATGGTACCCATGTATGCCATCATGGTTCCATTTCATGTAGCCACCATCAAGAGTGTTACAAGCCAACAAGATGGAGGGAATTCTTATATAAGGATAATTTTCAATGTTCCAGTTACTGAATTTAATGCCAACTACATGCTAACATTAAAATTCCCTAGCAGTATTTATGTTAAGGATATTTCCTTTCAATCCAAGGATTCAAAGCACATCAACCATGTGGTACAAATGATTAAATCCCACAGATGATTTGTAGCAATTAAAGAGTCTAAAAAGGCAGAGAGAGCTACACTGGTGACTTAGGAGAAACTTCAACTTTCAAAAACAAATCCAATTAGGCTAGAAGACATATGGATTAGGCTACCATTTGGTAGAAGAGGAAGAAAGATGGTTGGAACTCTAAAGGCCCAACATAATGGATTTTGATATTCAACCATGAGAGAAAAAGAGAGAGTCGATATCATGTATCAAAACATTAAGCATGCATTCTTCTAGCCAACAAATAAGGAGATGACTACTTTGCTTCATTTTCATTTGCATAACCACATCATGGTGAGAACCAAGAAGACCAAGGATGTCAAGTTTTATGTGGAGGTAATGGATGTGGTCCAAACTTTAGGAGTTGCAAGAAGGTCAATGTACGATCCTAATGAATTTGAGGAAGAACAACAAGAGAGGGACAAGAAAAATAAAATCAATGCAGAGTTTCAAGGATTTGTCAATCGAGTAAGAGAGCTATGGGAGCAGCCTCATTTAAAATATTTTGAACTAGACTTTGATATACCTATTGTCAAACAAATTGCACCTGTATGCTTGAACATTGAAATTCAGCAATCTGTTGAAACATTGGAACTAATTCCAGGTTGTGGGTACCCTATGAGGAATTAGACCTCCAGATTCTAGGCTGGTTCCTATTTAATTTTCTAATTAATATTTGGGTAAATTGTTGGGAAAAGGATAAAAAGAATAAATCTAAGAACTTAAACTGTGCTGATGCACCTAAAAATGATGATCTAAAAGGCAGACTGATTCATAATTAACTCTTGAAGGAATACTCCACACAACTCATTAATGACAATCTTATTGCAAAAGTGTTTCGAAAGAAGGCTAATTGATCTCTCTTGGTAGGAAACTATGTTTCACAACTTTGAATAGATGAATACAAGCACAAACTAAGACCTGAAACTTGATTGTATCTGAGAACTCATATCAATGAAAGAGACAATATTTATAGGTTTCTAATTTATTGAAACACAATAAATTTCATCAAATCAATCATCAATGCAAAAACCTCAGTAATGAAAATGTAAAACTCGAATCCTTTAAGCAAAAAGGAACAACTCCATGTACCTATAAACCTGCTACTATATTAATCTAAAAAAAAATGTTGAGTTACAAATCATTTGCTTTGCAAAGTGCAAAGGAGAAAAATAAGAACTGAGGAAAAAACAGTTAAGTTTTTTCAATATATACAAAAATATTTCAAAAAGGCATGGAAAAAGAACTGAAAGTCAAACTCCAAGAGAGAGTGATAACTCCAAAGTAATCCATGAGAAAAAACAAATATCTCTGAAAAAGGAGTCAAAACCATGCAAAAATGAGTGCATGATGGTCCAAACTCACTGTCAAGTCATAACTGAAACATGGAAGACTCGAACTTAATTGAAAATTCTTGAAAAAGGTGGGCCCAAGCATGCGAAAGCCTCCTCATTTGTATCAATCTGCCCATGCCAAAATGAAACTCCACTTTGCCTAATATTCTATGCTTGCATTTAAGATAGTTAAATAAATTAAATGATTTATATTTTATCATTTAATTTATCAATTTTAATAATGTAATGCAAGGCATGAATATTTTAATTTATATCTTTACTTAATGTTTTATGCTTGCATTTAATAGCTTAGTTAATTAAATGACTTATAATTTGTCATTAAATTAACTAGCCTACATTGTATAATGCAAACATTACATTAGAGGTTAATGAAATAATAACCTTTAATAACCTCTCTAAAACCTAATACTCACCCTACATGTCCATGACTTTGACATAGATAAAGGGATGATACTTTGAATAAAAATGTGATAAAAATCACATGACTTGGTCGAATTAGGGTATGAAACCCTAAAAAAGGTATCAAAACACCCTAAACTATTCCATACTTCACTTTGCAATGTTTCGGGAGCTTTACCATGTTGCACCACCATGACTAGGGTTTTGAACTCCACCATTTTCTGCTTATTATGGTTGATCTTCTGGAGCATTATCTTAGGAAAAAATAGTGTAAATCATTATAGTTGCTAGTTTGGTAATCAGACGCCATTTTTTGAAAGCTTTTTATTTCCCTCTTGGCCACGACTTCTATACTTTTTCTGATGGTTTCCATTTGTCACTAATGTATTCTAAGGCTTCCATGAGATAGCTCGAACCCATCATTTGGTAACTTAGTGACTGCTTGGCCGTGACTTCTATACTTTTCAACAGGAATTTTACGGTGAGTTCCTTTGTTTTTTGTATGCAAAGATTTTTAGGTACCCATGGCGTGGCCTCCATGATTTTCTGATGGGACTTTCTGTGTTCCTCATTGTTGGCACAAGAAAATAAAACTTTTATGCTCTGTAATGTTTTAAATAAACATACTGTAAATTGTTTTATGTATATTTTATCATTCCCATCATTCCATGAAATGGCATCTTTGATATTCTGTGTATACACCTCGCGCCTAATATTTGTCTCCCTGGCTACCGTAGAAAGCTTGATATGCTTGATCTCTTGCATATTTGTTGTTAATATTGCACAACACTCCACACTCAATCTCATTGTTGCTCTTTTCAAGCTGTTGTTCACATTCTTCTTTACAAGCTTCATTGTCCTTATATTTTCATGCCCCCTACACCTAGCACTCTACATGCATTCATCATACCATAATACAATCTCTAACTTGGAAAGTGCTTCCAGTGTGAAAAATTACTCAAAACTGGTATTTGTATGATATTCATTGTTGTGCTGCCTTTGAATAACTAAAATGACTTAGTGTGAAATAAAGTGATGCCTTTGTTGTTGTTCACATCATGGTGACTGTCATTTCGTGGTAATTTATGACTGTGGCTAATAGCTGAAACGGATTCTATGATGTCTTCTTTTTAAGACCGTTATATGCTTTTTAACTGCTTGACATGCTGCTACTAAATGTTGTTCAAATTCTTGTGATTGTCAACAAAAGAGATAACATAAATGTTGATTATTTAATCCTTGCTAGTGGTAATTTCTCCTTCATTTTCAGTCCACTAAGATTTGCTTCATCCTTTTAATGATCATGCTTAGCTTTCATTGGTATTGTACTTTCAAAAGCACTGATATCATGAATGGATATCTGTTATTTGAATGTTTTGTTTCTTGTTTCACGATCATGAATGAATAGCTGTGGGCTTCGTCTTATTTGCAAGCCTTCATATACCTCTGTTGGCTATAATAGTTATTATGCAATAAAACTCTACTGCTGATCATTACCATATGCAGTTTGCATTAGAAATTTCTATTTGATGATTTTCCATTCATTTCAGAACTACACCCTGTTGAAACAATATAACTATCTCTTATTGACACTTCAATAGCACTATTTCAAGTAATTGTATAGCCCTTTGTGTCCCTCTTACAACTTTCTTTGTACTTAAATCCCCTGTAAATGAAAAGAGCATAATCTTTTTGAATCAGACATGGTTGTAGCTTCCTCATTATATGATTCCTGGCCATTACTACCGATGAGCAACTGTACCTGTCATGCATCACTGATCCTCCTATAGACTACTATACACTTTTGAAATTATGAAAACACCTTAAAGCACGAATACTCTATTTCGCTTCAATTTAAAGAGGCTCTATACTTCATTTAGATGTAATATGAAAATGTAAAGTAGAGCTGAACAAAATATAATGAAAATGATGAGTTCTCACACTGTTTGATCCTTTCTTAACATGATGAGCAAAGTTATGTTGTATGCTCAAACTATTTTTCCTGAATCTTTTTGAAATAAAGTTGCTTGTATGATTATAACTTAGTTTCAGCAACTCTTTTAATGACTCTTATCCATGCAAATGACTCTCGTGTGTAACTTAAGAGTGTCCTATTTGATATGTCAGGCTCAACCCTTGTGGGATCCCGTTTTACTCCACATATCTGATAAAATGATCAAGAACATAATGAACCTGTTCTTGCATAGTGAACAAACATGTTAGCAAAATAAAAGAAATTGAAAGCTTCCTCTTTTTCCTTATGCTCTTTGAAATTTGGTAATCATCTGATGGATGCGTGAATAGATTTAAATTATATTCCTGTTGGCAATGTAAGCATAGGACTGATTTTGATTCATCATTGCATAGAGTTAATCTCTAACATCATTTTTATTCATCCCACAGGACAACTCAAAGAGAGCAAAGTCGAGGAGCCTGGAAAGCTTCAACAACACCAATAAAAGACATCAAGCATCACGGGTTCCATCATTACAAGCAATGATGAACCACTCTCCCTTCTATGTTTATTTTGTCAACAATTGTATAGCATACAATTTGTTTTTGCACCTCTTATTTGATTGTAAAAATCAAAATGAGTTACTCCCACGGCTTGTGTGGGATTCTGGTTTGTACATTATGAATAAAACAACAAATATTATGAAAACTTATGATATCATTTTTGAAATGTTTTTGCATAATATCACTAAAATTTACACTGTTATGGAACAATGCACAATATGAGTATTTTAGCAAAAAAATTTAAAACAACATGTGTACCTTTTAGCCTGAATTTGCAATTCAGCTCTATCTGTTTAAGTTGGCGGTGAAAAATAGGTAACAAATTGGCGACCTCTGTGGAGTGTTTGCCTGCTAAACACCATAGACTAGTTATGTAGCTTATCCATTGGGCATGGAGTCCGTTCTTGTTCTTGACCTCCTCTGAAAAACTCTGTAACTCAGCTTCACACAAAAAATTGAAAGAAACTACTGCAATTCTTGTTTATGACAGAATTTGAAACCCCAGTGCAGTGACTGCACTTTATTGAAAGCGAAATGATATTGAATGAAACTAATGTGCAATGAGCACCTATTGAAAACATACTAAAACTTGAAACATCTATTCTACCCTACCCTACCCAGCAATGGTAGTGTTCAGACATGACCATTCACTAGTTGTGATAAATAGCTGGCCTTCCTTAATAACAAATGTTGACTCACATGTTCACGAACAACTGATACTATATGAAGCTCAAGAAGATTTTTGATAAACTGCTGCAATTCTTCATGAAGAATGTAAACAAACTCACTCACCCTCTGATTTTGGTCAACCAAACTGCTGGTTTGGAAAGATTGGACAAGTTGAATCTATTGTCCGTTTATTGAAACTGCATTGGGTATGCTTGGACTCTCGATCCTAGAAAGATACCTAATTGGGCATCCTTCTGAAATACTAAACTGATAACTCCTTTTCCTAGTTTCCCCTTTATCAACTATTGTTTCCCCATCTTACCAATTAAGTTGCTCTACTTGCAGCGTTTGATTTTCCTCCTCCAAAAATGTTGCTTCACTTTTAAACTGATCTGAAAGAGGTGGTTCATATGAACAAAAAGGAAGAAAATTTGCTTCCTTGGCTCGAACAGGCTGATTACATGCTGTTGGCTCACATGATCGTAACTTATCATCTATGTTTGAACAAAAAATCTCTATGATACCTGAAAACATGTTCTCATCTAACTTATGATTGTGAATTAAATCCAGATGAGTTCTATCATTTATTTGTTCCTTATTATTCATAGGTGTTGTTACGCATGTGATATCTTCATTTTCATCAATAAACTGAGGAAGTTCATTAAACAAATCAGGAAAAACTGTGATTCACTTTTATTTTTCTTGACATGAACATGCTCAAGTTGTTCCCGTTTCTCATCTAAGCTTGAAACAAAGATTTCAAGGTCATTCCAAAACATGGCTTCTTGACAGTCTTCATTACTTTGCGGCATGAGAGAGCTTACCTTAGATTTAAGAAGATCCTTTTGAAACATAAATTATGATCCGCTTGCTTGTTCAATTCGGGAAGCTTTATGCAAATAATTTTTATTGACCTCCAAAACAGAATTATCCTCTTGCTGATTCACATGTTCACGAACCTCAATCTCTTCTTGAACCAGCAGTACATCATGCTCTACAATATCTTCTGAGTGCTCCAAATTAACTGGTAAGTCAAGCTCTTGTGTGCTCTCTTCAGCTTGATCAATAAAATCGGGTAATTGATCAAATAAATAAACCAATTGTTCCTCTTTGTACAGTGCCTTCTCAAATGAAGCTTGGTCATCTTGTCTCTGCAAGTGAAGACTTTTGACTGGTAATTCCTGCATTTTGTTTTCATTCTTGTCATAAACAGTATTAGAAAACTTTTCAAATGGTTCAAAATCAAAGGGGTTCAAATGTAAGTTTGAACCAATATCCTCTTCGTTTGTAATATAGTAATTTTGAGCTGGGGACTCTTTACAAGCAGTAATGACTTCCTGCTCCTCCCGCTCTTTATTTTGCTGCTCTAATTTGTAAACCTCCAATGCTAAACGTAATGGGTTTATGTTTCTGATCTACTCCATGAGAAGCAAAGTCTCCTAATCAATTGGTTGCTCTATAACTTCATTGGACTGTACCAGATTATTTTCCTCTACTTGTAAAGGATGAAAAGTTGTAAAATTTGGGCTTTCATACCTTGGAAGTTCTTCCTGTTGAGACTGATTTGTGAAGTAAGGAGTTGTTTGGATATCATGCTTTTGAGCAAGCAAAAGCTTGATCTGCTCCTCCTGTACAACTAACTCCCTTCTGAACTTTTCTTCAAATTGTCTTCTTTGTGTTTCCATTTCCTACCCATGAAGAAAGGTCTGGTAGTCTAACTCCTATTGCTGCATATCAAACTCCTCTTGCCTTTTATACTCTTTTATCTGCTTAGTGATGTCTAACAATATATCCTTGGTGGCGTTCATGCTACCTTTGATATTTTTGACTTCTTGGAGCTGAATCTGAGCACATGAACTTTGATATGAAGTTTGAGCTGGGGTGGGTGGGAGGTAAGCATGTTGAGCATGCGGACATGATGTTGTTGCATGGCTATTTGGGATAAAACCAGTAGCATGATTGGCCTGATATGGCTGATAAGGTGATTGGTTGGCAGTATTTTCATAGTATGGAGGTGGGTTTACATGTTGACTATGAAAACATGACATTTCTACTCATATAAGGCTAGAAATCAAAGTATGAAGTTTATATTTGAAACATACCAACACTTGATCATTTGAAACCGGTAGATTTGCTCGGAGTCACCAGGTATAGTAATCTATGAAAGGTAAAAAGTTGTATATACCAGAACAGCAGCCTGCAATTTTGAATTCTTTCTCTGAAGCATGCTTTAGAGTCCCACTAGGCGTGCCAAAAACTATTGTCAAACAGATTGCACCCGTATGCTTGAACATTGAAATTCAGCAATTTGTTGAAACATTGGAACTAATTCCAGGTTGTGGGTACCCTATGAGGAATTAGACCTCCAGATTCTAGGCTAGTTCCTATTTAATTTTCTACTTAATATTTGGGTAAATTGCTGGGAAAAGGATAAAAAGACCAAATCTAAAAACTTAAGCTGTAAAACTTAAATTGTGGTGATGCACCTAAAAATGATGATCTAAAAGGCAGACTGATTCACAATTAACTCTTGAAGGAATACTTCACACAACTCATTAATGACAATCTTATTGCAAAAGTGTTTCGGAAGAAGGTTGACTGATCTCTCCTAGTAGGAAACTATGTTTCACAACTTTGAATAGATCAATACAAGCACAACTTAAGACCTGGAACTTAATTGTATCTAAGAACTCATATCAGTGAAAGAGACAAAATTTAAAGGTTTCTCATTTATTGAAACACAATAAATTTCATCAAATCAATCATCAATGCAAAAACCTTAGTAATGAAAAGGTAAAACTCGAATCCTTTAAGCAAAAAGGAACAACTCCATGTAACTTGTAAACCTACTACTGTATTAAACTGAAAATAAATGTTGAGTTACAAATCATTCGCTTTGCAAAGTGCAAAGGAGAAAGATAAGAACTGAGGAAAAAATATTTAAGTTTTTTCAATATATACAAAAAGCCTCCAAAAAGGCATGGAAAAAGAACTGAAAGTCAAACTCCAAGAGAGGGTGATAACTCCAAAGTAATCCATGAGCAGAAATAAATCTCTGAAAAAGGAGTCAAAACCATGCAAAAATGAGTGCATGATGGTCCAAACTCACTGTCAAGTCATAACTGAAACATGGAAAACTCGAACTTAACTGAAAATTCTTGAAAAGGTGGGCCCAAGCATGTGAAAGCCTCCTTGTTTGTATCAATCTGCCCATGCCAAAATGAAACTCCACTTTGCCTAATATTATATGCTTGCATTTAAGATAGTTAAATAAATTAAATGATTTATATTTTATCATTTAATTTATCAATTTTATAAAATGTAATGCAAGGCATGAATATTTTAATTTATATCTTTACTTAATGTTTTATGCTTGCATTTAATAGCTTAGTTAATTAAATGACTTATAATTTGTCATTAAATTAATTAGCCTACATTGTATAATGCAAAAATTACATTAGAGGTTAATGAAATAATAACCTTTAATAACCTCTTTAAAACCTAATACTCACCCTACATGTCCACGGCTTTGACATAGATAAAGGGATGATACTTTGAATAAAAATGTGATAACAATCACATGACTTGGTCGAATTAGGGTATGAAACCCTAAAAAAGGTATCAAAACACCCTAAACTATTCCATACTTCACTTTGTATTGTTTCGAGAGCTTTACCATGTTGTGCTGCTATGACTGGGGTTTTGAACTCCACCATTTTCTGCTTGTTATGGTCGATCTTCTGGAGCATTATCTCAGGAAAAAATAGTGTAAGTCATTATAGTTGCTAGTTTGGTAACCAAACAACATTTTTTGAAAGCTTTTTATTTCCCTCTTGGCTGCGACTTCTATACTTTTTCTGATGGTTTTCGTTTGTCACTGATGTATTCTAATGCTGCCATGAGATAGCTCGAACCCATTATTTGGTAACTCAGTGAATGCTTGGCCGCGACTTCTATACTTTTCAATAGGCATTTTACGGTGAGGTCCCTTATTTTTTGTATGCAAAGATTTTAGGTACCCACGACGTGGCCTCCATGATTTTATGATGGGACTTTGTGTGTTCCTCATTGTTGGCACAAGAAAATGAATTTTTTATGTTCTGTAATGTTTTAAATAAACATACTGTAAATTGTTTTCTGTAGATTTTATCATTCCCATCATTCCATGAAATGGCATCTTTGATATTTTGTGTATATAGCTCGCGCCTGATATTTGTCTCCTTGGCTACCGTAGAAAGCTTGATATGCTTGATCTCTTGCATATTTGTTGTTAATACTGCACAACACTCCACACTCAATCTCCTTCTTGCTCTTTTCAAGCTATTCCTCACATTCTTCTTTACAAGCTTCACTGTCCTTAAATTTTCATGCCCCCTACACCTGGCACTCTACATGCATTTATCATACCATAATACAATCTCTAACTTGGAAAGTGCTTCCAGTGTGAAAAATTACTCAAAACTGGTATTTGTATGATATTCATTGTTGTGCTGCCTTTGAATAACTAAAATGACTTAGTGTGAAAGAAAGTGATTCCTTTGTTGTTGTTCACATCATGGTGACTGTCATTTCGTGGTAATTTATGACTGTTGCTAATAGTTGAAACGAATTCTATGATGTCTTCTTTTTAAGACTGTTATATGATTTTTAAGACTGTTATATGCTTGACATGCTGCTACTAAATGTTGTTCAGATTCTTGTGACTGTCAACAAAAGAGATAACATAAATGTTGATTATTTAATCCTTGCTAGTGGCAATTTCTCCTTCATTTACAGTCCACTAAGATTTGCTTCATCCTTTTAATGATCATGCTTAGCTTTACATTGGTATTGTACTTTCAAAGGCACTGATATCATGAATGGATATCTGTTATTTGAATGTTTTGTTTCTTGTTTCACGATCATGAATGAATAGCTATGGGCTTCGTCTTATTTGCAAGCCTTCATATACCTCTGTTGGTTGTAATAGTTACTATGCAATAAAACTCTACTGTTGATCATTACCATATGTAGTTTGCATTAGAAATTTCTATTTGATGATTTTCCATTCATTTCAGAACTGCACCCTGTTGAAACAATATCACTATCTCTTATTGACACTTCAATAGCACTATTTCAAGTAATTGTATAGCCCTTTGTGTCCCTCTTACAGCTTTCTCTATACTTAAATCCCCTGTAAATGAAAAGAGCATAATCTTTTTGAATCAGACATGGCTGTAACTTCCTCATTATATGATTCCTGGCCATTACTACCGATGAGCAACTATACCTATCATGCATCACTGATCCTCTTGTAGATTGCTATACGCTTTTGAAATTATGAAAACATCTTAAAGCATGAATACTCTATTTCTCTTCAATTTAAAGAGGCTTTATACTTCATTTAGATGTAATATGAAAATGTAAAGTAGAGCTGAACATAATATAATGAAATGATGAGTTCTCACACTGTTTGATCCTTTCCTTACATGACGAGAAAAGTTATGTTGCATGCTCAAACTATTTTTCCTGAATCTTTTTGAAATAAAGTTGCTTGTATGATTATAACTTAGTTTCAGTAGCTCTTTTAATGACTCTTATCCATGTAAATTAATCTCATGTGTAACTTAAGAGTGTCCTATTTGATATGTTGGGCTCAACCCTTGTGGGAGCCCATTTTACTCCACATATCTGATAAAATGATCACGAACATAATGAACTTGTTCCTGCACAGTGAACAAACATGTTAGCAAAATAAAAGAAATTGAAAGATTCCTCTTTTTCCTTATACTCTTTGAAATTTTGTAATCATTTGATGGATGCCTGAATAGATGTAAATTATATTCATGATGGAAATGTAAGCATAGGACTGATTTTGATTCATCATTGCATAGAGTTAATCTCTAACATCATTTTTGTTCATCCCATAGGATAGCTCAAAGAGAGTGAAGTCGAGGAATCTGGAAATCTTCAACAACACCAATAAAAGACATCAAGCATCACGGGTTCCATCATTATAGGAAATGATGAACCACTCTCCCTTCTATGTTTATTTTGTCAAAAAATTTATAGCATACAATCTATTTTTGCACCTCTTATTTGATTGTAAAAATCAAAATGAGTTACTCCCACGACTTGTGTGGGATTTTGGTTTGTACATTATGAATAAAACAACAAATATTATGCAAACTTATGATATCATTTTTGAAATTTTTTTGCATAATATAACTGAAATTTACACTGTTATGGAACAATGCACAATATGAGTATTTTAGCAGAAAATTTTAAAACAAATTGTGTACCTTTTAGCCTAAATTTGCAATTTAGCTCTACCTGTTTGAGATGGTGGTGAAAAATAGGTAACAATACCATTTAGAGAGCTTGGTTTTCATGGATTTCCTTTCAAAGCCTCTGCTTTTATTGTTCCTACGGTAAACTGTTTGGTAGAGTTGGTGGAATTACCTTTCTTAGTAATCACTATTAGTGAGATTGAGATTGTCAACCTTGAGAGAGTAGGACTTGGGCAAAAGGAATTTGATATGGCTATTATTTTCAAAGACTTCAAGCGGGATGTACTCTGCATTGACGCCATTCCTCGATCTTTGCTTGATGGCATCAAGGAATGGTTGAACTCCATGGATATAAAGTATTATGAAAGCATAATGAACTTGAACTAGCAGCTAATTTTGAAGACTATTATTAATGATCCAGATAAATTTATTGAAGATGGTGGTTGGAAATATTTGAATATGGAAGCTAGTGATTCTGATTCTAATAATTTAGAAGAGTCGGATCAAGGATATGAACCCTCTGATGTAGAAGAGGAATCAGAATCATCTACATTCTTCTACTATTTATTCATGCACATAAATGGTTTAACTGTTTATGCAAATGATGCATATATGTTAAATTGATCAGTGTTGTTACTTTGGTAGTTTGACTTCTATGACAACCAGTCATTAGGCCATTATGTGCGGGAGCACATTTTTGTTTTTAGTTAGCTTTTTTGGATATCTCTACTGGGTGTTAAGTACATTCCATTTATCTTTTGAATGTTAAGAAGTCTAGTATTACACGCTTCTCTATGTTAATCAAATCAGGTTGCAAGTTTTTTATTGTTGATTTCTTTATTATGGAGTTTTTTTAACTTGGAAGACAAGAATTTACTACCTTTTTTTAAATCAGATTGAAAAATTAAGTGGTTGGTTAGCTATGCCAAGTGATGTAGACTATAAGGATGTGTTAGATCTATAGGATGCCTACCAAGATGCATAAAAAAAAAATTACATGTTAAAATAATGACAACATCTTGAGGAAGGATGAAAAAGATGCATGTGGATCAGTTAGTAGAATGGCAACATGAATTCAAGGAAGCACTCCTTGAGATACCATGTTTGAGAGAAAAGAAGATAAATCAAATCAACATGAGACTAAGTTACTCAAATGATACAACTCATAACTTAAATGAGGACACTTAAAAGATATTAAAATACCATGGTCATTAATTAAAAGATGCAATGAAAATAAGGCATGGATGTCACCCACTGCCCTTTAAGGCAAAAAATACTTTTTTCCTCAACATGAAATAATGAGACAATTGATTGGGATCTAGGGCCAATAGTGAAGCACTTTAGAACTCATCCTACGCATCAATAAACAACTCAACACAAGAAATACAAATTGACATATTAACACAACAATATCCAACTAAGTTATTGAAAGTCGACTATTGATACCTCGTTCTCCATCCAAATTACAAAATCGGCCCACTTTTTGCTTTGTAAATTTTTCTTTTCAAATTGCTCTAGATGTTGGCCATATTTCTCCTCCTGTCAAAACATGGCACATGGACTAGTTAAACTAATTAATATGCAATCATTTGATTTTTCCTAGGAAATAAAAAAATATATCATTTAACATATTAAATATACTTACAAATGTATAGATCAAGGCCTGTAAACCTTTATGGCCATTGTGATGTGTGGCACAAAGTTTTTCAAGCCTAGTCTTGGAGGCCTTGTCCTGAAACATATACTAATTCAATTTAACTATGCACAAATCAAATTTAAAATTGTTTAATAAATTTGATATAATATTATGAGCAAATTCCAATACATGCGTACTCTCCTCACCAGACTTCCTCCATGCATCGGACTGCTCATATGCTTTTACAATCTCTTTCCATACTTTCACACTTACATCAATTGGCCTTTTTTCGAGCCTTAGCCCGGGAGGGAGTTTTTTTATCTTTTTTTTTTGGTTGCACTAAAATCTCTTACAATTTTGAGATATTCATAGTTTTATCTTCTTTACAGACCAACGTGTGCCAAATTCATTCTTCATGTCATGGATAACTGATTTTTACAAGCGCATGGGTATCTTTGAGAATGGAAAATGTAGATGGTCTTTGAACAATTGAAGGCATGCTTCCTTCAACCTATTCACATACGTTTTTCCAAAATTTGTCATTCAGACTTCCCTTGAAACCACATCGTATTCTATCTTGGTATCATAGCTACTAATGCAAGATGCAAAACATGGCATGGTGGAAGAAGTATGTGTCACATGAGTGGTTGGGACATTGGAAGTCTCTGGTCCTTGTTCCACATTCCTAGAGTTTACTATTATTGACTTCCTCTTGGACCTTTTTCTCAATCCAGGACTGCTTGGGGAATCAATTGATTCCCTTTGACACAGTTGATTTGGTTGGAATGTTTGAGGGGCTTCACTAGATAATTTTTCTATGTATCTAGAAAGCATTATCAAGTCCACAACATCCAATTTTTTCACTGCCTCTACCCCCAATATGGAAGCCAATGCCTCTTTATCTTTGTCAGTCTCATGTCCCTATATATATATAATAAATTTCTCATTTGAAATTTAAAAATAAAGAATTAAAAACTAAAAACTAAAAATGAAAGAAACAAAGGAAACATTTATAAATCTATAAATTGAAAATGAATTACCTCATTGTGTCCAGAGTCTGCTCCCTTTGATCTCTTCCCTATATTGCTTGACATTTTGAGGTGACCTAGGGAAAATTATTTTCGTCCAATCTGTGGAGGCAAATGAAGTACACACTGTCAGGTATGATCAAACCCTATTAAAAAAAAATTACAAGGAAAAAATATTTGAAAGGATATAAATATATGCAAAATGAAACAAATATATTGTAAAAAAATCACCTCTTGCACACCTGTATAGAATGGTAATCTTTGGGGGATAAAAAGAGCATGAAGTGTGGTTTTATTGAGAGTTAACAAAGATAGGTCCCATGCTCAAGTTGCATCTGTTGATTAGAAAAAAATGAACGTGTTCACAATCAATTTGAAACCATGAGCTTATTGTTCTGTAAAAGAATAAGTGAAAATTAGTAATAGCTAATTTAAGCCCGAAGGTCTCACAAATTTGAGGAAATGGTCTATTATTCAGTTGTCATCTCAAAATCCCTATCTCCTCGTATTGTCTCGACTAACCCTTGTTCCCATGAGACATGGCTGCAATGGGGCAGATGTAGTTTAACGAATTGTCTTGAAATCACTCGAATACGTTTTTAGGAAGGAAGCAAGAAATTTGTCTTCAGGGAAAGGTATGGAAGGAAGGTCTGAGAAATCGAACCAGAATCTGAAATCTTAGGATGGGAATGATAAGTGAACTGAGGCATTGGGGTTTCAAAAACGCGTTCACTGCTCTCGGATGCAGAGGAAATAATGCAATGTCTACAATTTTACCCATCTCCTTTGCAATCACATGAGACTAGAATGATTCCCCTGTAATCAAAACAATATTCACAACCCTTTCTTCACAATCCTCTCCATTTAATCCAGACAAAAATATTTGCGGGGATGAAAAAAAAAAATTGTAACCTTACCTATGGTGTTGCAAACTAAATCAAATTTCTCATCTACTTGCTTGTAGGCCTCCTTCGCATTGTTTTTCCCTTTTTTCTCCTCTCTTCCTTCGCGCAATGTTTTTCTCCTATCATCTCTTCCTTGATGCGAGAAGTTTTTTATTTTTATTTTTGATTCATTAGTCAACGCATTAGTCGACACTAAGTCTGTGGTTGGTGGAAAGGTGCTTGAGCAATGCTTCTCCTCTTCAATTGGCGACCAAGACTTGAGGGGGATTTCTTGGACCATTTGTATTTTATATATTTTGTAAGCTTGTTTAAGATATGTTTGTAACTTGTATCCATCTCAATGGGAATTGTAAATATGAAATGTCATATGGAAATTATGTATCATCATTATTTGGATTAATGAAAGGAATTATTTTGTATGCAATGGGAATGTTTGAAATATGTTTCAAATGTGTATTTATTATTCAAAGGAAAATAAATTTTTTATTGCTCTTAAAGGTTAGAAGCATAAACTATTCACTTGTGTGTAAAACATAGAAAATTTTACTATGTAGAACAATGGGCATGTTACACTTCCTCCATGCACTCACTTAACTGCTTCAAGTAAACAATTAACTCGTTAGTCAATTATGTTAATAAATAAATCAAAATGAGTTGACTAATAATCACAAATTAAATAAAAATAAAAATACTTTGTAACTCACCTAAGCTTGCTACCTCTCCTCATCGGCTTGAAAAATCTTGGATGGGACTTATGATCAAAGATTTAATCCCGGTCATCTATTTATCCTCATGAAAATCTATGAAGTTAACCTCATATTCATTATTTTATATCAACTATTTAATGCAACATTATTCTATCAATTTTATATTCCAAAGAATGTTAAGTTTATGATGATGGAATGAGCACCCACATATCAATGCATCATGAGAACATCTCTACATGACACTTAATTTGAATTTTATGTGAATTAGAGTAAGATATTTTTAATGTTATTATTTTTAATTATATTTATTTATTATAATTTTCATGTAAATAATTTATGTACCCCGAGGGGTATTGTCTAAGGCCTATGTATTGATAGATTAAATCACCTCCCTTCATAACATACTTAAAACATAGTCAATTAGCCAAAAATGACAACTCCTAAAAATTATATACATTTTCAACACATGGGGATAGGTCTTTAACACATTGATGAAATCCAAGTCAATAAAGACCCCCTCTAAAAAGAGATATACAAAAATAATAGATGTTTTTATTTCAAAGATCACACAAATGTCAAGGCAAGAGCATGATGCCTATCTTTGGGTTGCACAAGTGAAAACATTGTAATATAAAATTTAAGCTACTTTAAAATTTATATTACATTAATATAGGTTGGGAATGAAAATGTTAATTTACTCAAATCTAAAGTATAGAATTGATAAATTGAGTTCAAAAGTATAAATAAAAGAAAATAAATAATTTGGAACCGAAAGATGGATATTTTTTGGGAAAACAACATATCACATGGGTATCTATGCATTGCATTATCATTTGTATAATTCAAAATGTTAAAGAAATCCCCAAAAAATCTCTATTTTGGCCTAGTTTTTTACCCAAACTAAACAACTAAAAATGAAAAGATACTAGGAATGTTCCAAGTGATAGAAAGATGAATAAATGAGATAAAAAAATATATTAGCATGTCTTAAATGAAGAACATAAATAAATAACAAAAAGAGAAACACTTGCAAACCTTTGTGTGACTGAATACTCCCAAAATAGTTGTAGCTACAAGAAATACGAAAAATGTTTGGAGGCATTCAAGAATTTTCCAAGAGTGGTCAAGCCCATATGTTGGTCATTCAACCTCCACTAACAACTAATGATAAATAAAGATTCAAAAATAGTGTGTGCTCCAATCCTAAGTGTGTCTAGGAATTAAGAGCATGGACGATAAAAAACATTTAAACTAAAATAAAAGAGATTAAAAAGATGTAAGTATCCCAAGGTGGTAAGGGAACTAGAAAAGAATTTTTCAATGACAAGAATAATATAGAGAAGGCAAGAGAAAATAAAGAAGGATAATATCACTTCTTGGAGCTTGATGAAACTAAAGAGGATAAGAGTGTTGTCAAATTCCATAATTCCTTCAAGAATATTGTTGTAGAAGTGTTGGTGTGCTCAAATTGAGGAATCAATACTAGAGGAATTTTTTATGAAGCACAAAGAGTTATATAATGTATGTAACAAAATATTTAGTGTCTAATGAAAGAGATTCAAAAATGAGAAGTAGTCTAGAGAAGATGAAGGAGCTACCGAGTCATTCAAATTTATCTTGAGTGGTTACCATCAACTTAGATAGGTAGTAGGAGGGAAAGTGCTCAAAATAAATCACTAAATGATAAATTATCATGGGACACTAGTATGCCATGCAGACATTTATGTATTGTGCTTGTTTTTAAAGAGTTTTGACTCAAGAAAAGATGAAACACATGAAAAACATAAGGTTAAGACAACTATAACATTAATTTGACCAAAAAATACCACAAGAGGTAGGGCCTTGGAATCATGGGGGGGAAGCTAAGATGAGGGCTAAAATTACCTATAAACACACTAAGGGATTGGACATGAAAATGGGATTAAAATATAGTATGATTGTAAGGGTATATAATTTTATAATTACAAAGACCACTTTTGATATTCAAGGCCACCCTAAGGTGTGAAAAGAGAGAATATGTGCCATAATAATGAAAATAAAACACAAAAGGGAAACAAATAAAGTTATTTTTGATCCTCAAGATCACCTTAGACCGTGATAGTAGAACACACATCTTTCTTGGAAAAACACAACAAATAAGATGAATTTTCCTTAGAAAGATAAATTTTTAAAAATTAAACTAACAAATAATACTACAAAACCACATTATTGGTATTTTTTAAGATTTAAGAAGTGTTGTACTCAAATCAAAGTTTTTGCTTCATTAAGGCATTTTGCTTAAAATGGTCTAAACCTTCCAAAAGTGGGGTCAAAACTCAGTTTTAGGGCAAATAAAGTATGGGCTTTTAGTTAGTGTGATGCTAGGATGATACTAAAAAAATTGGAAATTTTGAAAATTAGGGTTTTCGGACCCTATTTTTAGGTCAAAACCCTAAAAAATAGGAACTTGTCAGAATTGGCTGAAATTAATTTTGATTGGCTTATTTCACATCACGATCATAATGGTGAAGTCAATTTTAGTTAAAAGTCAGTTTAAGCCTAGTGGATAGTTTTCACTTTTTCAAGAGAAAAGTTAAGACCTTCGAGGTCGTCAATGGCAGTTGGCCAATACCAGTTATCAAAATATAAGCTTAAAACTCAAAGCAGAATGTTCCACGATGAAAGATGTTGAAAAATATGCTTTTTGACGGAGGGGATTTTTAGATTGGCAAAAAGTGCTAAAATATTCTAAGTTTGGGAACATTTTCACTATGTGACATAGTAGACACTTGCGCAATCAACGTGCAAATCAACTTTACAGTGTTCGTACATGCGAGAATGATGAGGTATAGTCATACACACACCTCAATAATAGTAGTACTTTGACATGCTCAACCTCAACAGTTAATACAGTGTTCATAGAGCATGAAATGGATGAAAATCGTGAAGTTCAAAGCCAATCCGCGTTCTTGTAGCCCAGGGGTGCCCTTCCATTTGAAGGTCAAGATGCAATTGCTTTGGGTTGCTAATACACTCATTCTCTTCTGTTTTCAATCATCTTTTCGACTAGCTATGGAGCAAGTTCATCTGAAATGCGAAACTCTGGCAGACGAAGGCAGAAGCAGAGGTTAGAACAAGTGTACACATCATGGAGATAGTCTAGAAATGCATATTTGTGCCCCTGTAGCCCAGGGGTGCCCTTCTTCTTGAAGGTCAAGATTTGAATGCATGTGCTTGTTGTTGGTTTCAGTCTCTGTAGGATCAGTCTAGCTTTCCAACGAGCTATCAAGCGAAGACGTACTTAGTGCAGAACTCCGGTTATCAATGTCAGAAGTAGAAACTGCAAGCAGGATACATGTCAACAAAGATTGCCAAATCATGGTTTGAGCGCCCCAGTAGCTCAGGGGTGCCCTTGAATATAACTACCTAGATGAATGAAATTACAGTGGAGGTCTTCCTGAGATCTTTTCCAGCTTAGTCCAGCTTTGCAACGTAACAGTTCATGAGATGATCCAATATTCTAAGAGATTGTGACAAAGGTTCTACTGAGCACGTAAAATAGAGGATGGTGAAACGTAGCTACACACAACTGCATATCTGTAGGCTAGGGGTGCCCAGCCTTTAGGCCTGTTAGATGAGGTTATTTTCTTTCGTAGTCTTCACAAGACTTGTGTGCAATTACTCCAGCCATTCAACGAGTTCAACCGTCAGCCTCCAGGATTTGGCGAGCGCTCGTACGTGCAAGGTCAAGATGGTGTTGCTAAAAAGTGAGAGTGGTTGAAGACGACTAAAAATGGCTAAGTATGGTGGATATCAATCTCCTTGAAAAAGGCACCCTTCTCTTCGAGGCCTTAGAAGCGGTTTTTTGGCTTCGTCGTCTCCAGAGACATCTCTTGTAAGTTGAATCAACTATGCAAAGAGACAGTCGACATGCAAATCAGAGCATTCCAGCTCCCGGTATTAGGGGTCAAAGAATGGTGTTTAGATGAAAGTCACACTTTTATCAAAATGGTATTTGTGCTATCACAGAATAGGGGTGCCCGTCCTTTTGGGGTTCCTAATACAATTTTCAGATACCTTACATATAGTCATTGGATGCAGAGTACTTCCAGTCATGCAATGAATCTATTATTCAGTCAGTAGGGTTCATCATTCATCGTCAGTGGCATTTTAAAGCATCAGAAGGTAATACAGAGAAATGACTGTCTGGGATCAGTGCATTAATTTAATCAAAGACGCCTAAGTTTCTAAGGTGTCAGATGTTGATTTTAGAAGTTGTGGCTCCCCGCAAATATTTCATCCTTGTCATGCAGGCTTCACGGTTGATATCTCAGATCAGTCGCAGGATCATTTAGTCACCCAAAAATCAGAGCTGAACATGGTCAGATGTAACTTTGCAGTCACTATAAAATAGGAGATTCTCAAAAATCTCATAACTCTGGAAAATGGACGCCTAGAAGGTCAAAATTTGACTTTCAGGAATCAGTGAAGTTTACAGAGCACATCCAGATGCTATTTTTAGCAAAATGAATAAAATAATATTTTTGCATGCAGGGCATTAAAAAGTGACGAATTTCTTCAAAGAGCTAAATATGGCGCCTCTTTTTAAATTTGCATGTTTTAAAATTAAAATATTATTTTTAGTTTGAGACTCAGAGTCAGTGGCAGTTTAGCTAGTGAGGGGCCAATCAAATTCCTTCACAGTTAGGGTTTGAGCTTGCAGTCTTGCTTTTGTGGTACGATTTTTCTGTAGTTATGCAAGCATGGCATTCATCATATCATTCATCTAGCTTGAGCAGAGGTGAATTCTTTCCAAAGTTGGGTGAATTTCTTCAGCAGTCAGTTGTGAAGGCATCAAAAATATTCTTTTGTAGGTACAAGTCCAGATTCATCAGCAAAATTCAAGGAAAAGTGGCGATTTTGATAGAAGAAGATAATAAATAAATAAAAACTAAAAAACATCTTTCTTCTTCTCTAAAATTCTTCCATCTTCTCGTCTTAAATTCTCTCACATGTTTGAAAGAATTGGCATTTTTGGAAAAACAAATCATCTGGGTTGATTCAGAATCGTGTCCTCAGTAAAACACATGTGCTAGAATTTTTAGGGAAAATTTGTTCCAGAGCATCAGTTCTTGAGGCTCTGATTTTCTTAACTAAAATTCCTTTGCATGGTGGAGTAGAAGTCGATATTTTATGAATCTAACGTTGTGGGTTGTCTTAGAATCATCTTCTAGACAAAACCCATATCTTAGATTTTCTCGAGGAAAAATGTCCTCACAGCCCCTCAGATCACAACTGAAAACCTTTTGCATGGGGGGCCTAAATCACATTTTTTTTTCACAATTCTAACATTACGGGTCATCTTAGAATTTGATTCTACACAAAACCCACGTCTTAGAATTTTCTATGAAAATTGCCCTCTGACAAGCTATTTTTAGCCTCATTAGGAGTTATTTTTTTATTTTCTAGAGAAGTTGTCAGAACATAGCCATGTTCACAGTCAACAGGCGAGTTTTTCAGGATGCAGTTCATGCAGACTGAATTCAAGACCAAGTCAGTCTTAATTCATGATTTCATCAGAAAAGTTGACATCGATTTGTATCAAGCGCTTTCGAAAGGTTGACAAGCGTAGTCACTCAAGTCTGCATGGTTTCATGCCTTGTATAGCTAATTGTATTCCCAAGCCACTTTAGAGGGTTGATACCGTTGGGTTTCTACATATGCAGCAAGTTCATTTGCATTTCTCACAACCAAAGTGTTTGCAGTCAAACTTTGCGGTTTCATCATGCAACACTCTTCCATAGAGAAAAGCCTCAAAAATGTGAGAAGCTTCAGAGGTATAAAGCTGCAGAAGAAACAATGGCCATCACTTATGTTACAGAGCCACTAGAGTTATCAGTCAGTGAAGTGCCAGTTTAAGTATGCAAAGATTTTCAGGTTTGCTTGAGTTACTGACAAGTAGTGAATTAACAATTGAGACATGTGACGACCTCTAGATGGTGATGCAGTCACTAACCTCATGGAGGGGTTACTTGTTCAAGATCAGGGTCAGTGAACTTCAATTCAAGACATCTCACCTTTTCCAAGATAGACATTAGACACAGGAGTTAAACTCGATGCCTCTTTCTGAGTTAACTCATTGTTACACATTGCATGCCATGTCTTTCTTGGAAACATATCTGTATAGTTGGAGTTATTAGTTAGTTTTCATTTCAATAAGGACGTGCATGTTGCACATGTCCATTTTGTTGAGTCTTGTTTCGGTTAACTGATGGTATCTTTCCAGTTAACGGTGTAGTTTCATTCAATTAGGTTTAGAGAATAAGATCTTGCATGCACTGCAGTACTGTAGTTGACTCGAGGTGATTTTAGGGTTGCCTACACCTTTGATGTCTATAAATAAGAGCTTTAAGCTCATTTGTAATGAGCTTTTCCTTGTGATAGAGAATTGTTGCGTTGTCGACAACATGCCTATTCTCAAGAATGGTTCACCCTTGTAAATTATAACTTTTGCACGAGAGATTAATATATGTTGTGCCCACCTTGCTTGTAATATTGTCTTTTTGTATCTGTTCATGAGCGTTTGTTTTGATAATGAATTGTTATGCCACTTGGGTTCCATGCAGTTATTATGGTGAGTGCTTGCCTTAGTTAGATATAGTGGCTAGTTCGATCATAGATTGTACGTGTGTCTCACCTATGCAATTTGTTGTCCTAGTTGGCTATCTTTTATGTTTTGTTATCAATAATCCTATTTGAGCTGAGCAAATAGTTGTGCCCACCTTGCCTTCATGTTGAGAATTCATACTTAAAGCTTATCGTATGATGTGTGTGATAATAAGTTTATTCAACCGAGAAGTTGTGTCCACCTTGCCTTCATGTTGCAAATTTGTACCCATCTTATCGTATAAAAACCATTCCTGCTCCATTTCCTCACGCTCTATTTTCTTGAGAAAACTTGATAGATTTAAAGAAGTTAGCTTAGTTGTAGTTAAATGATCTGTGAAACCAAAAAATCCTTAGCTGCAACGTTCTAGGTTTTCTTAACCTTGTGCCTCTACTAGCTGAGAACAAAAAGATAGTATTTAGTTTACTTTTCTTTTCCATGCATTCCAACACAATGAGGGAGCTTCCCCTCCTAATTTGAAGAGCACTCATTACATAGTGTGTATAGTTGTCCGTACAAACTTACACTCCAGAGGTGTTAGTTCTTACGCCAACAAGAAGCATAAATGGACCCATAGGAAACAAAGTTGGCCTTGTAGGAAAACTCGACACAATAGAAAAATAATGATTAATGGATGAGATTAGCAAAAATCTAAAAAATTAATAGAAATAAAACAAAAATGTCAAGACATAAGGGAAAAAAACTAAAAATAAAATAGGAATTCCCTTACAAAAGATAGAAATGTTAATTTATAAAAATAAAATGCTAAGATACATGGTAGAAACACATAAATTAAAACATAGACACCATTGAACCTAACATCAATACTAAAAATAAACAAAAAAATACATGGGTGGAAATATTGAAATTCAAATACAAACACTTCTACATAAGAAAAAAATGTTGATATATTATAAAATCAATATTAGTAAGAAATATCGAGGGAAATATTTTAAAACCTAGTTAGCAAAATAATTAGATAGTGATCAAGTAGGAACTTGTAACAAAAAGATGAGTTAGAATTCTATGAAAGAGTTATGGTGCAAAAGAAAAAATACCGATAAATCCTAGCTAAGAAGTATATCTAGAGGAAGCCAACTAACTGTTAGGGTTAGAAGGTAGATATCCAACAAGTTAAATGCAAATTTGAACAATAAAACAAAGAAATAAAACACACACAAAATTATAGCAGAAACAAGACAACACAGAGAATTTAACGTGGTTCACCCAATCTGGGCTACATCCACAAAACCGCAGCCATCCAATGATTTTATTATCCAGTGCAAAACATATTACAATATTGCGAATAATGCCATGCTACAACTCCCCATCCCAACCGCTTATAACAAGCTTTTAGAAGCTTCCAAAAATTAGGGTTTACAAAGTCAACTTTTTTCTTTTTCGATGATAGTATAGCATGATACATGAAGAGTGTGCAATACTACCAAGTGTATAGTATAGCATGATACACGAAGAGTGTGCAATACTATCGAGTGTATAGTATAGCATGATCCGTCACCACACACTAACAATCTCCCACTTGGAGATTGATCGGGCTCCACACCAACACAATCTCCCACTTGGAGACTGATCCTAGATGACACCGCTGTACTTACAACTCCCACTAGAAATAAGCACTTTGGGCCTTGTTGCTTTGTTATACTTTTAACCATGAAGACCAACTGAAGCTGAAGAGGAGCTCAACTTCTCCCTTGTCACTATCTTCTTAAACATATATGTTGGATTGGCATCTGTATGTATCTTTTCTAACTTTACCTGTCCATCCTCCAACACCGACCGAATGAAATGATATCTCAACAGTATGTGTTTGGTCTTAAAGTGCAAGGCAAAATTCTTCACAAGATGTATAGCACTTTGGTTGTCTGTAAATAAGTGATTTTTAGCCTATTGTTTTCCCAACTCTTCCATGAAATATTTCAGCCATATCATCTCCTTTGTTGCCTCTGTTGCAACAACATACTTTGCCTCTGTGGTGGATAAAACAACCACCTTTTGCAATCGATAAATCCAACTCATTTTTGTCCCACCAATTGTAAATACGTAACCTATGGTACTCCGCCTGGTATCTATATCCAATGCCAAGTCTGAGTCAACATAGCCTTATAAATCTATATTAGAGCCCCCAAAACATAAACATTTATTGAATGTACCTCTCAAGTACTAGAGAATCCATTTTATCACATTCTAATGCTCAACTCTAGGATGAATCATATACCTGCTAACAACTCCTATTACATGTGCAATATCCAGTCTCGTGCATACCATGACATACACTAAACTGCCTATAGTTGAAGCATATGGGACCTTGGACATTTTTTCTTCCTCCTCTTGTGTCTTTGGACACATATCCTTAGTCAATTTGACATGACTGGGAAAAGGTGTGTTGAAAGCTCTTGCATTCTCCATATGAAATCTTTGCAACACCTTTTCATTATAATCAGCCTGAGATAGAAACATTTTTTTGTTTTTTCTATCTCTTGTAATCTTCATACCAAGGATTTGTTTTTCTGCCCCCAAATCCTTCATATCAAATGAATTTGCTAACTATTTTTTTAACTCCTTTATGTGATCCATGTTAGACCCCGCTACAAGCATATCATCAACATATAAACATAAAATATTGTAGCTATCTTCAGCTAACCTCTTAAAGTAAACACAATGGTCTGAATTACACCTATTGTAGCCTTGCCCAACCATAAAACTATCAAATTTAATAAACCATTGCTAAGGGGCTTGCTTCAAGCCATATAAACTTTTCTTCAATCTACACACTAGTTTCTCCTTACCTTTGACCTCAAATCATTGTGGTTGTTCCATATATATTTCCTCTTCCAAATCACCATGGAGAAAATTTGTTTTAACATCAAGTTGTTCTAAATGCAAATCTTCAGCAACCATAATACTTAAAACAATACCAATAGAAGTCATTTTAACAACTAGAGAAATGATTTCATCAAAATCATACCCTTTTTCTGTGCAAATCCCTTCACAACTAATCTAGCTTTAAATCTTTTCTTACCTCCATCCTCCTCTTTCGGCCTATAAACCCATTTGTTTGGTAAATCCTTTTTTCCTACAGGCAACTTGCATAATTCCCAAGTCTGATTTTTCAGCAAGGAGTCCATTTCTTCTTCCATTCCATGCTCCCATTCAACCTTGGTATCCACCTGCATAGCTTTATGATAAAATTTTGGTTCACCAACATCGGTTAATAAAATAGAATACAAAGAGGGAGAAAATATTTTCAGAGGTCTACTTATCCTTGAAGATCGTCTAACATTCATTGGAGTTTATTATATTTGTTGTTGTTGTTGTTGTTGCAGAGCATGAGGAATCATTGGAACGTCGTTGTTTGGAGTATCATCTAGCACTGCACAATCATTTTCTTTCTTCTCATGCTGCTGCAACTGATCTTTTTACAACACTTTCTCATTGAATATGACATCCCTGCTTTTCACAATTTTCTTATTTTCAAAATCCAAAAAGCCTATAACCAAATTCATCAATGCCATATCCAATAAATATTTATTTCTTTGATTTTTCATCAATCTTGGTTCTATTTTCAGAATCTACACGTGCAAATGCTTCACAACCGAAGGTTTTGAGAAAATAATAACTCACCTTCTTATCTATTCATGCTTCCTCTGGAATACCACAACCCAAAATATTAGAGGGTCCTCTATTAATTAAATAAACAACATTGTTTACAACCTCTACCCACATGTTTAAAGGCATCCCAACATGCAATCTCATAGTTCGTGCATGCTCCATTATTGTTCTATTCATGCGCTCAACCACTCCATTTTCAAGGGAGTCCTTGGAACCATTTTCTACCTATGAATACCATTAGAGGAACAATAATATTAAAACTCTCTGCTACAATAGTCACCACCATTATTAGATCTGAGAAATTCTAACGTTTTACCCGTCTCATTCTCAACCAAGCTTCTCCATTTTTTAAAAGTTTCAAATACATCAGATTTCTTCCTAAGGGAATAAATTCATACCTTCCTAGTTGCATCATCAATGAATATAATATAATACTGAGAGTTGCTGAGAGAAGATACCTGAGCTGGTCCCCATACATCCGTATGCACAAGCTCCAATTTCTCATCTTTCTTTTGTTTCCCATCTTTGAGAAAACTAACTCTCTTTTGTTTTTCATACACACAACTTTCACAAAAATCCATATTAACACATTTTAGACCTGGTAAAACATTCTTTGAATGAAGTAATTTCATACCTTTTGCACTCATATGCCCAAGTCTATTATGCCATAGTGCTGATTCAGAATCCACAGTAACTATCTAATTTTTTGCCTACTGAACTACAACAACTGTTCTTGAACATTGAGTTTTATCTACAACAACTAAAGTTGAAGGAACAATATGACCTGTACAAATATATAAGGTTCCTACTTTCAAACCTTTTTCCACCACTAATGCACCTTTTGTAACCTTCCAATTTTTATCATTAAATGTAACAACACAGCCTTCATCATCTAGTTGCCCTACTGAAATTAAATCTCTTCTTAAGTTTAGAACGTGCCTTACCTCATGTAGTAGCCAATGATTCCCAGTCTGCAACTTAATCTTGATTCTTCCCTTTCCAACAATATGATAGGGTTCGTTATCTCCCATATAAACCAGCTCAAAATCCCCTTGGACATAATCAAGAAAATAATTTTTATGGGGCGTAGCATGAAATGAAGCCCCTGAATCTAACACCCAAGAATCATCAACATTGTGAAGGGAAAGAATCAAAACATCCTCATCAAATTTATTACTTACCAAATTTGTGTCTTTATTTCCTTCCTTTTTGTCTCCTTTATTTTTTTGTGACCAACAATCTTTCTTTAAATGACTCGGCTTACCATAGTACCAACAATCCCTCTTGTCTCTAGATTGGGACCTTCTGATCTTTGATTTTCCTCGTGACTTCCCAGGACTTCCAAAATTGTTTCCTCTCTCCTTTGTTTTTCCACCTATTTTTTGCATTCAAAACACTGTTTGATGTGGATGTTCCACCTGAGATTTTCCTACGAATTTCCTCACTCAAAATAACACCAACAACATCATCAAATTTCAATGTATTTGAACCAAAAACAGAATTACTAACATCCATTACCAAGCTATTCCAGCTTCCAGGCAAAGAACACAAAACCAAAAGAGCCCTAACTTCTTCATCAAAGTTTATATTTACAGAAGTTAATTGACTGGTAACCGTATGAAACTCATTTAAATGATCAACAACTGACCCACCTTCTACCATTTTCATATTAAATAAATGCTTCATAAGAAATACCTTATTCGAAGTGAAAGGATTTTCATATAACTTTGCTAGGGTTTCCATCAACTCTTGAGTTGTCTTTGCTTTTGTAGTATTGAACACCACTGATTGTGCTAGGCATAAATGAATACTGCCAAGTGCCTTTCTGTCCAAAATATCCTAGTCCTCATCAAACATCATTGAGGGTTTCTTGGTTTTGCCTTCCAGTGGTCGCCATAAATCCTTCTGATTGAGGTAGTCCTCCATCCACATCTTGCATAACTAATAGTTCTGCCCATTGAACTTATCAACCTTTAACTTACCCTCGTCTACCATTTCTCCCACTCAACCGTGAGACCTTCTTGTAGATGATAACCAAACACAACCTAGCTCTAATACCACTTGTTAGGGTTAGAAGGTAGATATCTAACAAGTTAAATGCAGATTTGAACAATAAAATAGAGAAATAAAAGACAAAATTATAGCAGAAACAAGACAACACAGAGAATTTAACGTGGTTCACCCAATCTAGGCTACATCCACAAAACCATAGCCATCCAATGATTTTATTATCCAGTGCAAAAAGCATTACAATATTGCAAATAATGCCATGCTACAACTCCCCATCCCAACTGCTTATAACAAGCTTTTAGAAGCTTCCAAAAATTAGGGTTTACAAAGTCGGCTTTTTTTCTTTTTCGGTGACAGTATAACATGATACATGAAGAGTGTACAGTACTAAAGAGTTTACAGTATAGCATGATCAGTCGCCACATACCAACACTAACATCCACTCCCTTCAAAATTCAAAGTTAGTTAGGATGAAGAACTCCACAAATGATGACTTAATGAGGAAAACCTACAAGAAAACCATGTTAAGAAAATATTGGAAGTGTAAAAGATAGAAACACCAAAATACATGGAAAAAATGTTGAAGTTAAGGCACAAATTGTTTGAACCAAAATGAAAATGTTCTTATAAAAAAAAAGTAACATAAAAATTACATATGAAAATGCCTAAATATTAGTGAAAATTTCACAATAAGGATGGAAAACATTAATGACTAGGGTAGAAATGCTCTTTTTAAGAAGACAACCAAGAGTGTTAAAAAACCTACAAAAAAACTTCAAAAAACCTAGAAAGAAAAAATTAGCTTGGGACCAAGGTCTCACTAAGTGTAGAAAAATGTGAGAGGCAAAATTTATCCTAAAACACAAGGAATACATTCAAACACACTCTCAAACTATATTGAACCACGACACATTTGATTGAGAACAAGATCCATAATCATAATGAATAACAAGTAAATATCTCGGTCCCCCCAAGCTCCTTCATATTTAGCTATGGTCAGAGAGAGAGAGAGAGAGAGAGAGAGAGAGAGAGAGAGAGAGAGAGAGAGAGATTTAGTAGAATGTTGTTTGCTTGAGTATTCAATTTCTCAATTTAGTAGCATGTAGGATGGTTTCTATTTATGGGTTGTTATCCTTGGAGACATAGGTTTATATAGATTTTTTCATGGGCATGGACAACTATGATTAGATCTTGGGTTGGATGTCTAGGATGAGTTTTCATATGAGGAATGGATGAGAAGGATGCAAGTGGAGGGACAAGATTAAATCAAGTTGATGAAAAGATAGGATTACCTCAACTTCCATGAGGAAATAAGATGCAAGCAAGTGGAGGAGAGAGAACAAAATTGAGATGAAGGGGTTGAGATCAGCTTGTCTTGCATGGAGAGATAGGATGTGCATGCATGTGGATTCTTGGGGCGAGGGAAAGTCGAGTAGAGATTGAAACGTGGTGGATAGTTAAGGTATTATTAAATTTAAATTGAGGGGATAGATGAAAAAGATGATTTTTTGGGTTATAATGGTGAGGTGGAAATGCATTTATATTTATTTATTAAAAAGGTGAGAAATGAATATACATTTAGCCAAATTAATTAAATAAGCTTGTCTTATTTAGTTAACTAATAGAGGAAGGTGTGTCTTAATTAATTAAATAAAATCTATTTAATTAATTATTGGTGGAAGATGAATAATTGAATTAATTAAATAAATATAATTTATTTAATTAATTGACAAAGAGGAATCAGTCTAGTTAATTAGATACATATAATTTATAAATTAAATTAATTAGTGGATGAAAAATAGTCTAATTAAATAACTTTATTTAATCAATCAACATAGAATGGATATGGTGAAGGAATGAAGATGATTGTTGGTTAAAATGTAGGATGAATTTTAAGTGTCTAGACTTTAGAGCTATGTAGAATGACACAAACTATTTCAATGGCATCTCTTCTAGGTTTAATTTTGTCTATGATTTGTTGGTCAGGTGCATTACTTTGAGCCATCAATGATTTGGATACTCTTGCAATATTGGGTGTATATAGGTTGAATATTTGAGAGGAAAATTGTGGTTGTGCCATTGAAATACCGTGTTTCTCACAAATCTTATATGGAAAATTTTTAATTGCAAATGTAATTATATAGTAGATAATGCTTAGAGTTACAATGAATAAAGGTAACACCCCCTCTTGTAAACACCCCATTATATACAACATAATAATAAGAAGAAAAAATTTCATTTTTTTTGTGCTAGTCATTTATATAACCTAAGAGGACTTAAACTTTTGCTTTAGATAATCATTCTCCCGAAACACAATAAGGGGAAAATGAAGATTTGAAGCATAAATAATGATGTTGGATGTAGTATTGTGGCATTGAAAAACATTTTATAATCACTAATACACTAAAAGGTCCTAAAAAGGTGTTGTATTATATTACAATGCAATAATATATTGATGTAATATGCACTCCAATGTCTATTACATGGGAAGAACACAATATGTTCAAGTAAGTGTGATTTTATGAGATAAGTTTGAGTTAATTAAAGGACAAGCCATGAAAAATCAAATCGAAATAGTACTTTGCATTTTGATGAATATATAAAGAGGAATGTCATTATGAATGAGCCAATAGGTATGGATTTCATAACTATCACTCAACACAAACTCATTTATAATGTTGGCTTGGATATTTATTATTCTTGTTGTGTGAATGTGAGATACTTGTTACTAAGACCATTGTGAAAACAAATACAAAGACTCTAGCATATACGCTTTAGGAGAGTAATTGCATTTCTTTAAGGATAGAGGAAAAGTTGGAAGAATATATTTTTATGCATTAGGATAAGATTTATTTGAAGGTTTTTGAATTGTTATATTAATGTCCAATTTTTTTAGTTCTACTGTTAAACCCATCATTAGGGATAAAAGAGTAAAAACCATTGCCTAGTAATGATTCTTATAAAAAGATTCTAAAAGCTAGACATTAATTTAATAATATAGAAAAGTTTCATATTACTCACAAACCAACTTTATATGTGATAGTGAACAAACCAACCTAAAATCTATATTGTAAAGCATAATTTTTTTTATAAAAAATTACTGTGGAAACTCTCAAATTACACATGACAATAATAGTTGATTTGAAAAGATAAAATTAAATGGAAAAATGCATTTACAAATGAGCAATAAACCTTTTACACTAGTGTTCATCATAGACTAGACCATACTTATGAAATTTGGCATTGTGAAAGATAACATAAAAGAGACAGTTATAAGAACAATCCATATTAAATAATGATAAATCATTAGACCACAACTACAAATTACTTTAAATACACATTTCTCGTATTAAAATTTTTCTAATAACAATATAAATTTGTTAAACTAAAGAAATATAAAAAAAATAAATTGACAATACAACTTATAAATTATCCTATTTTTAAAATGTCAAAAACACTCCTTATTTCTATCTTTGTACACATGGAAACTACAAATATCTCTTCATACATATGGTTAACTTGGTAGAATCTCCTTTCATGAATAATAAGAATTTAAAAAAAAAAATCTTATCATAGATTCGAGATAAACAAATATGTATAACATTGTGCGATTCCCAAAAGTTTAATTGTATGGTTTCCAAAATATTGACTATGAGCTGACATAAATAATAATGTGATCAATAATGTTGGAAAGTATGCAATCAAATTTTTAGATTACCTAAACATTTCAATTATCATTTAAACAAAAAAATAACACTAAAAGCGAGTACCAAGATGTAATATTTGTTTTTAAAAGCAAGTACCAAGATGTAATTGTACAGTTTCCAAAATATTGACTACGAGTTGACAGAAATAATAATGTGGTCAATAATGTTGGAAAGTATGCAAACAACTTTTTAGATTACCTAAACATTTCAATTATCGTTTAAACAAAAAAATAACACTAAAAGCGAGTACCAAGATGTAATATTTGTTTCTATAAGCTCTCTCATTAAGATAAACTAATCAAAACAAACCATTACAAAATAAGAACACAATATTAATTAAGTTAATTAGATATTTATATTAAGTTGATAAGTATTTTTAGCTAAAAATACTAGATGAAATATATATATTGATGGTAGAGATTAAAATGATTATCATCAAATAAAATTTTGATCATACAATTTATATTAAACATATGATTATGACATGAAATTTTGTTATGTTGGAATAAATCCATATTTGTGATATATGAAAAAGATCTTGACCTTACATTTATTACATTTCTAAAAAATAATCTTATTTAAATATTCATTTAATCATGACATAATGAGAAAATTACAAGTAGACAAAATATGATTTTCTTACTAAATCAGAGAGAGAGAGAGAGATGTCTCAACCTTGCTTCTATTGTTGAGTATATAAAAAATGTAGTTTTATATTATGAAACATACACAAAAATTCTAGGTCATATACATTATTTTTGTGAAAATATATATTATAGGTTCCTCAACATTGTTTCTAAGATGTTTGTTGTATAGATATTTTTAAGGTCTACGATTTTTAAAAAGAGGCCCCAACAACCTCCTAAATCAAAATTCATAGCCTTTGAAAGTTGGGCCTCCTACATTGGAAATGTAGATACATATAGAACATATAATATAGTTGTTAGATGAAGATACACTTGTTGACCAACTTATAATACATGTTATAATATGTCATAATACATCTTTGAATGGAGATAATGAAGCCAAAATGAAATACGTAATTTGGTGATGGATTATGGTGCATTTATGATAGGTGAAAATAATATGATATTTTTAGTGGATGAACTCGTATTGGGATTTGGGTGTTGGTTTTCTAACTAGGTATTTTGGTGCCACAATTTTAGATGGTTTTATCTCATGGTCTTGGAATTACCATTTGATGGTTTCATGTATTACTTCTCCTATTTATTGGATGCTTGAGATGGAGGTTTAGATAGTCAATTTGTAGGTATATATATGATGTCATAATTAATCTAGATCTTGATCTGATGATACTCTTGTAAAGGCTTACTTGGAAAGGTATTGCAATTGTCTTTAGATTATTGAATAATACATTGGCCTACTTTGGAGTGTGGTTTTTTATCGCAAGTTCCCCACATACACTTGTGTTGCGGTATGATTTTTTAAAGTTTATGTCTTTCTTATTTCTATAATTCTACATATTTAATTTATTTGCACAATATTGTCCTCTAAGATTAATTTAGGAATTTTTTTCTTGTACCTTGCTTTATTTCATATACTATCAGAGCCTAATCACCATAAATTCTAAGTGTTGGGTGGATGAGAGCTTGCAAATAAGGATTTGATCTTATTTTAGGAAGCGATGACAAACACATTCAAAATAGAAATGGAGAATTTTTTAGTCACAAAATTTGAGCTTTGAAATCTCAAGAGGATGTGTTGATGGGTAGAGATAAATGGACTACAGTATTCAAGTCTAAACCTACAACTATGTTATAAGAAGATTGGGACAAAAAAGATATAAAATCTAAGGATATCATTATGACTAATTTAATATTGTTGGATGTACATAAAGAGACCACAACACTTATTTGGAATAAATTGGGAGATATGTATCAAGCTAAATATCTAGTTAACAAACTATATCTAAGAAAGAAGTTGTATAACCTTAGGATGAAGGATGGCAGATTTATGCCTAAATACTTGAATGCATTTAACATGGTTGCCACCTAGTTACACTTTGTTGGAGTAAAAGTGGAGGAGGAGGATTGTTGCATGAATTTGTTGTGTTCTTTATCAGATTCATGGGACTAACTTGTTATGGTTATTAGGAGCACTACCAACAAGTTAGAAGTGGATGAGATGGAGACATGATTACTTTCTAAAGAGATGCAGAGAAATAATTCATAATTTACCAATGAGGCCCTAATTGTTCATGGTAGACAAAAAGAAAAAGGTAAGAAGAAAAAGAAGAAAAAGAAGAAAGATAGGTCTAAATCTAAATCTCTAGTTAAGTCCAAGGTAAAATATTAGAATCATATTAAGACTATTCATTTAAGAAGAAAATGTAAGGAGGAAAATAAAAATAAAAAGAGAGATTTTGATGATGAGTCTAAGAATTCCTCCCAGAATGATGATGATGCATTTGTCACACCTTGCTACACATTGATTAGAAGGTATGTGGTTGATTGAATCAACCACATATTTTTACATGACCTCACATTTGGTTTAGTTTACAAAATATGAAGAATATGATGGTGGGAAGGTGTACCTCAGAGATGATTCTCATCTAAAAATTTTTGGTCATGGAAGAGTCCTAACTTGATTCCCAAACGGATTCAAGTGAAGGAGATCAATGGTGTACTATATATCCCTAATTTGACATGAAACCTACCTTTTGTGAGTAAATTGGACATAAGCAGGTGGGTTATTTTCTCAAGTGGAGGGAACAAGATGATATGAGGAGCTATGGTTCTTGTGAAAGGTGTATTCATATAGGCACTCTATTCCAATTGGACGCATGTATGGTTTAAATCAATATAACTCTTTTATTCTTGTAGTGAAGAGATTTAAAAAATATTCACCTTTACCTTTGGATCCAATAACAAAGAGGAGTGTTGCATCCACTTTGATAGTTGTGATTTTTAGGAACCTAAGGATGCTCCTATTTTGGAGACTAAGCTTCTTATAGAGAAAACTATGTTATCACACCAAATGATGGGTCAAATGGGTGAGAAAGGTCTAAGTACCTTAAAAATCAAAAGTTTATTTGAGGGACTAAATAATTGTAACCTCGAGTTTGATTTTTGTAGACATATTTTTTTGAAAAATAAAATTGTATTAAGTTTTATTATAATTATCATAAATCTTCTGGTATATTGGACTTGATAAATTCTAATATTTTTGGTATGGTTATTTATTTAATTTTAAAAATTATTTCTTGTATTTAATTCATTGATGACTGTTGTAGAGGGACACATGTATATTTTTTAGGAGTGAATATAGTCTTTAGTCAATTTAAAAATTTTAAGGCTCTTGTAGAAAATCATATTGATACAAAGATTAAGATTTGGAGGATTGATAATTGTGGAAATTTTTGTTCAACAAATTTTGATAGGTTTTGCAAAGATCATGGAATAGAAAGATGTAAACTATTTGTACAACCCTCAATATAATGGAGTTGTAGAAAGAATGAATAAGATGTTGATGGAAAGGGATATGAATATTCTCAATGGATAACAAATTGAACAAAATTTTTAGGAAAAAGTGGTTGCTATGACTAATTACTTGGTAAATAGGTCTCTTACATTAGTTCTTCTTGATAAGACATCTATGGAGGTGTGGTTAAGAAAAAAAACCTTCATTGATACATATTAATTAGAGTTTTTGGTTGTAAGGCATATGCTCATGTTCCTAGGGAGAAGAGGAAAAATTTGGAGAACATGTTTGGAAAATATTTTTTATTGGCTATACTATTGATATAAAAGTTTACAAGCCCTGAGATGCTATGGTGAAGGGTTTTTGTTTATAAAATGTGATATCTTTTAGAGAAGTTGAGACCAATTCACTTTATTGGAACCAAGAAATGATAAAAAATAATGTGGTAAACTAACCTCAAAGATTGAAAAAATTGAACTAGAATCCTATAAATGATTCAAAGTGGAGGAGGGTATAGATAGTTTAGAGATTTGTAAAGAGGAGGTAAAAATTCCACCTGAATCATTGAGGAGATCCACTCAACAAAGGTACACAAGTATGTAGGTATAATCTTCTCGATTGAAGATGTATGTTTTCTTTCATTACTAACATTGATGAGCCTAAGATTGTAAAGAAGGATACAAGTATGAATGATGTAGAGTCTTAGAAAGTGGTCATTAATGAGGATATGATCATGTTTAAGAAAAATGACACGTGACCTAGTATCTTTGTGTGATGGATGTAAACCTATTAGATGTAAATGAGTGTTGAAAAATATATATTTTATTTAGGTGGTAGTATTGAGAAGAATGAGGTGATATTTATTATGAAGGGATATTTGTAGGTTGAGGGAATTGATTATGGTAAGATTTTCTCCCTAGTCACTAAGCTGGAATCCATTTTATTTTTATTATCTATTGCAATAGGGGTTGATCTTGAGATTGAGAAAATGGATATGAAGAAAATTTCCTTCATGGTGATTTGGAGGAAAAAATTATATGTCATAACCATAGCACTACATTAAAAAATATAAAGAAAAAATGGTTTATAAGTTGAATGATTTTTTGTATTGTCTTAAACAATTTGCTAGGGTGTGGTACCAAAAGTTTGATATGTTTATGTTCTAGGATTAGAATTATTTAGGTCCAACTAAATTTTTTGTGTCCAATAAAAGATAGACAATGTTTGCTTCCTTATTATTGCATTATATGTTGATGATATGTTATTTTAGTAAAAAATAAATATGATTTATGAATTAAAGTCTCATATTTCAACATAGTTTGAGATGAAGGATTTAGGGGAAACCAAGTACATACTAGAGATGGAGATAAAAATAAATAAAACTAACAAAAATATTTGGTTGGGCCAGAATAAGTATGTGAACTCAATGTTGGAGAGATTCAACATGTTAACTTGTAAAAAAATATGTGTTCCTATTTCAATGGGGACTATGCTATTAGTTGAGTAGTAGATAAATTCTTCTAATGAGATGGAGGATATAGTCAAATTACCTTATGCTAGTGCTATTGGGAGCTTAATGCATGCTATGGTCTATACAAAATTAGACATTTCCCAAGCAGTGAAAGCCCTTAGTCATTTCATGGCTAATTCTAGATGAGTACATTGGGATTTAGTGAAAAGGATCTTTAGGGATTTGTGGGATGCATTCGAGTACTCCATTTTTTATCACGATAAATCTTAAGGGAGCTAATACTTTGTGGATACTCATAAATTTTGATTGGGCTAAGGATGTTTACAGTAGGAGATCCACTAGAGTGGGTATTTTTTCACTACATATGGTGACACTATTAGTTGGATGAGTAGTGACATGTTTTGGTTTCTTTATCCATTGAAAAAGTAGAGTGGAAGCTACTCATGCTTCTAAGTAAGACACTTATCTTAAGCGATTATGATCAAATGTGGGGCTAAGTCTAGGCGCTAATATAGTGTTATGTGATAGTCAAAGTGTTAAATGTATAGAAAATAACTTGACCTTTCATGAGAGGACAAATCATATTGATGTTGAATACCATTTTTTTTGTGACATGGTAGAGGATGGGACAATGATGCTATCTAGTGAGCATAGAAAAGTTGCATGAATAAATATAGTGAGCATATAAATTTTTAGGTGGCACTATCAAACTATGGGCCTCTTGACCCCTAATAATTAGTTTGAAAGTGTTGGTACTCCCTTTGTTCTCATAAGATGTTTGATAAGTGGGATAATGTTAGGAAAGGTGTCTTGATATTATCCTAATGTTAAGTATAAAAATAATGTAGTTTTCAAACTATGAAACATAAAAGCTCAATTTCTAGGCTATAATGGGTGAAATAAAAATTTAGTTTATTTGACATCACTTTTAAGACATCTTTTGTACATATCTTTTTGAGCTCTATAATTTTTAAAAAGGGAAAAAACAACCTCTTAGCTTAAAAGTTATGGCCCTTAGAATTTGGGTGTCTTGCATTAGAAATGTAAAAACATATAGGACATAAAAGATCTCAAAGAGGGAGTTACACTTGTTGATGCATGTTATGATGTACCATAAGACATATTTGAATGTATTTAATGAATACAAAATGGAACACTCAATTTTGTGAGTGAAATATGGCGTGCTTATGACAAGAAGAAGGGATATGCTATTTTTAGCTCGTGAACTCGTCTTGGGATTTGGGTATAGATTTTCTAACTAGCTATTTAGGTATTTTTGGGTGGTTTTGGCTCATAGTTTTGGAATTAGCATTTGATGGTTTTGTGTATTAGTTCTCCTATTTATTGGGTGCTTGAGATGAAAGTTTAGTACATACTATTATGTTAGAAAAATTACTATAGACCTCTAATTAGTGATAATATCATACTATTATGTTAGCAAAACTATTATAGACCTATAATTAGCGATAATATTATAAAGGATTTCTCTACAAATGTATTGTAATTGTGTTTAAATCACTAAAAAATACATTGAGATGTTTTCAAGTATCAGGTTTTTCTCTCGTAAGGGTTTTCCCCACATACACTTGTGATATGATTTTATTTATGTTTATATGTGTTTCTTCTTTTTGTAATTGTAAAGATCTAACATTTATATAATTCTCTCATCTAAGATTACTTTTGGAAGTTTTTTTTGCATGTCTTGCTTCCTTTCAAGAGAGAGATATCATATAACCATATAATCTATTCATTTAATCATTATATAATAGAGAAATTACAAGGTTCAGATAACATGACTTTTCTTGTGCTAGTTATTCTATTTTTAAAGATTGAGTGTGCATGCAAAATCGTTGTTAAACACATTTTTATTTTCTTTAGAAAATCTTGGAGAAGTCATTAGTGGAGTCTTATAGTTTTTGAGAAAATATTATAGAGTTTATTTTTGTAGAAAATAAAAAATGTGATGTTGTGTTTAATTTCATAGTAGTTGGCATCTTTAATTTGATTCAATTTTGAAATATCTATTTCTCTATCAAATTTTATAAATTTTGATGAGGGATTTACCATCTTTGATTCTAATAAATATCTCCTCTTCATAATGGATAAGTGCATCCTTGATTCTAAGTACCTTATTCAGATAGAGGCTTATGCCAAATTGCTTCTCACACTATGTCATGGGGTATACACATCATTTGTTGAAATGCACAAGGAAACTAAGAAGGGGGTGAATCAGTTGTATCAAATCACTTTACTTCTAAACTTAATCTTTTCACTTTAACTTCAATCTGTTATTAAGTGTAAACATGAAATGAAAATATCAAAAAGCAGACACCAGAGACACCAGATTCCACACTCTACTTTTCACACTTTTTCACACACTTCACTTACTTGCTCGAGTCGTGGATGGATGGATATCAAATTCGCTACAACTGGACTTGATTTTATACAATCTTTAACCCTAAAAACATCCTCCAAGGTTGGCTATACAATTTCATTCACAAATTCAAAGTAGGTTGGCTACTCAACATTCCCGCGGTGGATAAGAATGAGAGAGGACCAATTAAATATTTAATTTAGGACCCAAACAACATCTTGGATCAATCAAACACTTCCTCAAAATGATGCAAAAACTTAATGTAACATGTAGACACTAGGACAATCAAATCTAATGAGAACACCAATGATCTTTGAAGTACACACATCTCTAGCAAGATGATCACATGTGGATCACATAACACTCTTCACTAGACATTTTATATCTCTGAGAATACCTCAAGTACATCCGTAACAATTACAACAAACTTCATTCACAAAAAACTCTTCAACAATCCAATCGAACCAACCAACAACACACAAGAGCTTCGGAGTAGGTCTTCCAGAGTGCCAAAGCACAAGAAAGTTTTTCATAACACAAAAACCATCAGAAAGAATCATCTGAAACCAAATATCAGAAGATTACAAAGCCAAAACATTTCTCCCAGTCCACAAACAGATAGTTCTACCAAACCAGTTCACACACCGGTGGACATATATTTTACTCTCCATCGAACCAAAATCTAAAACTCGGGATATATTATCCATTGAAGCTCATGAACACATTTACAGATCCGCACATGCATAGGATCAACATAGAAGAAATGCAAAGAACAATACTAGAGCACACTTATAACACACTTCAACACTACCTTCATTATTTCTCAAATTTTATCAAAAGCACTTGGCAAAAACACAACTACAACTTCATAAATATAGCTCCGTGTACTCTAAGAAATTCTATAGTATCTCAACTATACAAGTACCATTTGCAACCAACTTGAACTATGTTGACATCAATGACAACACCATCACACACATCCATACTTGCAACATCATTTTTATATTTTGTTCTAAATATTTCTATTATTTAATTGATCCTATAATTGTATATCTTCTTTTGCAGCTTCAATTTACACTAGAGACAATAATTTTATCTTGGAGATAAGTTGGATGGTTAAAAACCCCTCTTTATTAGGAAAAAATCTTCGACTTTTTTAGACTGAAGGAATTGGGCCCCTATAAATTGCAGTGTGCCTGGTAAATTTTTTCATGTAATTGATGACACTGGCATGACATGCCCTCTAGTACCATGAGGATAGAGGGGAGACTAGACCTCGTGACCTCTTTCCTGCAATAGGATGCTTTAGTCAATCGAGCTAGGCCCTCCACCTAATAAAGTTTTTGATTTACCAACAAAATAGAGTTTTAGTTTTTTTCTTTCTTTTGTTATTGGATTTGCATGAATGAGTTTTTTTAATCTTATGGTGAAAGGATTTTGTGTAGGTGAAATGCAAGTGTGGCATTGCACCAATGATGCTTAGTAGAGATATTTTAATTCTATGTATTTAGCTTGATTTTGGTTAGGATTTCATGTTAGATTCAATTATTGTGCTTGGACATATGTCGTTGGTGACATCAAACTTCCTTGTATAAGAGGATCATACAAAGGATTAGATAATCACATCACCATCATGTGTTGCCCAATTCCAAAATAGCGAGGCACTTTCTTTATTTTTTCTATATATTGTGTGTAGCTTAATAATTACTCAGTTGTGAAAATAATTGCTAAAAAATAGATGCACGTTAAACTAATTTCATTCTTAACATTAATATTCTCTAATGATGCACTAGTTTTATTCTCATCTTTAATACTCTAAAAAATTTGAATGAGATTATTTTATTTTTTGTTGTCAATTCATGACCTCATTGTTAGAGTAAAGGTCTTAACTTAATTATGTTGATTAAGTTACCTTTATTCCCTTCTTAAGATTTCACGTTAGTTTGCATAAAGTGACATTTAATAATTATATTAATTATTAAATGTTATCCTATTAGGGCTTCTATTAGGGTTTTATTAGGGTTGATGATCTCCTTTTTATAAGGATTGATCCCATTGTATTTCATATCAATTCATTCTCTCATTCTCTCTGATATATACATTTTCAAGAGAACCCTTGCTTGTTTGTCTCCATCTCTTCTTTTGTGATAGGTTATTTGCATGCAGGTGATCTTCGGGGTTTGTGAAGTTGTATTTTCTCAACTCCTACATGGTATCAGAGCTCCACACCTGCTGCTTCCTGTTCTTGTTTTGAAGATTTTTGGAGCTTCAAGGGTTTGGGGTTTGTTTTCTTGATCCAGGGCATACCTGCAATTTTGAAGCATTTTTAGCTCAAACGAACCTCGCTATTGCGTCCGCAGTGGTCCAAAACCCCTAAATCAATTGTTCATTCGTCCATTTTGGACAAAGTTGAAATTTGAAGCAAAATTTTTTTTGCAATACGGCTGTGATCGTCGCCTGCCTGATAAAAATTTTCTTTTCTGAAATTTATTTTTTCCGCATGTTTTTTGCAAAAAAATTTCGTCAAAAAAAAAAAAATAAAATCATTTTTTTGCAAAATTAAGTCTCTTTACTTTAAATTTTTTTTTTTCAATGAAAAAAAAACAAATTTGAAAAGCCTTTTTACGGCTTGTAGGCTGGTTGCGGTACCCTGCGCAGACCTGCGTAGGCCCGTACCTGCACAGTCCCCTGCGCAGGGAGCCCGCGCCCACATGGGTGCGGTGGGGGTGGCCCCCACCATATTTTTTTTTTTCAATTTTTTTTTTGTAATAGTTTTTTTAATTTAAAAAAACATTTTTTTAAAAATAAGCCCAATCGTACATTTACGATGACGGCCGTTTGGCCGTCAAATTTAACCTAATATTTTTGCTGCGACGGCCATATGACCGCCAAATTTAACCCAGCGTTGACTTTTTTCCCTCTTTGGAGCTGTTTTATTCCAGGGGCAGTAACTTGGGCATACGATATCATTTTTTGGTAAACGAGATATCGTCAGAAAGCTGGTTTTCTCATCTTTCTAGTGATGTGGGTCTCATCACTTCTTTTTTCCGTTGGTGCATTCTACAACCAGTTGAAGACAAAGGGGCTATTTTCAGTCCCAAGCTCATAACTTTTGATCAGTTTTTCCGTTTTTCACAATCTCAACAGCGTTGGAACCGTATTTCAGAGCTCTTCAGTTTTATCCATGCTATTTTTCCAGATTTCACTCCAAGTATATTTTATTCAGTTATTTGTGTTTTCACACTCTGGTGGATTACTTGGACATATTTGCTCTTGGAAACATTTTGTTTGCATGGGATGCTTTGTTTTTGGCTGTTCTTCATGTATTTCTAGCATTTTGTTCTTTTTTGAACATTTTGAACATCATTTGTAAGCTATCTTTTATGTAAACGCACTAAGATAAAGTGCCACACTATTGTACATGCATCTTTTGGGGATTTTGCACATAAGGTTGTGCCATATTTTGTACTCGCACTGTTATTATAAAGTGCCATGAGGGGTTGTGTAGTTTGCCTTTGTTTTTCTATCACATCTTTGTCTGGTGAGTGTCCCTCCACGACGACAGTGGATCCATATGATTCTAGCCTCATGCATGTGTGCTTTGTTTTGCACACCACTTTTTCAGTTGCAGGTGCTATCTTGTGCACTTTCAAGTGTTTCTTCTCCTTCATGCACTACAGGGTGTTTGACATCATTTCAGTGGATCTGTCAGGCTCTCCCAGTTCAACATTATGGGGGGGTTATTATATTGTTCGTGCTAATTCTTCCTTGGTTTCGCCTTGGAAGGGATCTTCCATGTTCAACGGAGGTTCTTCAACACCATAGCAGTCATCTTTCGACAATTGTTTGCAGCTTCTTCTGTTTCAATGATGTTCTTCTTGGCTTTCTGCATCTCTTTCTAGAGTAGAGCTTTTTCCCATGAGGTTTTCTCTATTTCTCCATTTTACAGAAATTTGGTTGTATTTGGGTACTTGATCTGGCCTAGTTGTTGGGACCCATGTTTTCCTTCTTGCATTGTAGTTACCTTTGCTTTCTTGCATTTGTTTGTAGCTGCATTGTTGCTCATCTTAAGGGGGGGTGTTAGAGTAAATGTCTTAACTTAATTATGTTGATTAAGTTACCTTTATTCCCTTCTTAAGATTTCACGTTAGTTTGCATAAAGTGACATTTAATAATTAGGCTTCTATTAGGGTTTTTTCCTATTAGGGTTTTATTAGGGTTTGCATGATCTCCTTTTTATAAGGATTGATCCCATTGTATTTCATATCAATTCATTCTCTCATTCTCTCTGATATATACATTTTCAGTTTTCAGACAACCCTTGTTTGTTTGTCTCCATCTCTTCTTTTGTGACAGGTTATTTGCATGTAGGTGATCTTCGGGGTTTGTGAAGTTGTATTTTCTCAACTCCTACACTCGTGATTAAAATACTCTTTTTTGAAATATTTTTTTATTCAACCATTTCATGTTACTATGCCAATCATGATACACATGTAGAGAGGTTTTGTGCACAAGGAGTTCCATCTCTCTACACTCTACTTAAACATCACATTCTTCAATAGTCAAATAGTCAACAATAATTTTATATTTCATTCCTACCAAAAAGTGGTAATTAACGAAGTCCATTTCTTTCCTAAATATTGATTGAATTGACATTTACCGAAATAGCTCAAATCACATTAATGAATAATGTAAAGTTGTATATTCATTCCCAAGAGCTTGGAGTGTATGTACACTATCACGTACACGGGTTCTTTGAGCCATTTTATGGATTTTTACATATATTTTGGTTATATTTATTTTTCTGCTTCTTTAATACAAATTTATTTCGTTCTATAAGGAATTTATAGGCACATTAATGAGAATATTAGATAGGTAGATTAGCATTGAAACTTATAACTAACTTGTGGCTAGAGGAATTTTCTACCATTGAGTTGCTTGCCATTTCATGATTTACAATTTAAAATTCTATCAAGAAAAGTATTTCGATTTCAACACACCCTTTCACATACATTCATGTTGAGATAAACTATAATACCAAATTCAAAATTTTAGACACTTCTAATAAATCTCAAGCGAGTTAGGATTTTAGGTATGATCATGATTTTTAGTTCAAAATATTTTTCTATTACTTTGATACAAAATATTTCATTGGTTTCTATTCTACAAAAAATACATTTACTAAATTTTATATCATTTTCCATTTAATTGAAGATAAAAAAAACCTATTTCTAACAAAATTTTATTATAAAATTTCTTATATATTCATGTTAAACCTATAATTCCAATTACTAATTTACATTTTTCAAGTCATATTTAACTTTTTACTAAACTAAAAATATAATAGTACACAATTCAAAAGAAAGAGAGTTGTATAAAGACATATCCTTAAAATCTTAGCGAGATAGAGTTTGAAACAAAACAAAAAGAAACAAGTTTTAAATCGAAATGATTAAATAATTAAAACAATCCCTTAAAGTCTTAGTGAAGTAGAGTTTAAAGCAAAGACGAAAAAAACAACAGTCAAATCCAAATGAAATTAAATAATTAAAACAATCGCAATTAACAATTTTTTTTAAAACAATAGACATGAAATTTACATTTATTCAATTAACTTTAGATTTTTATATAAAAAGATTTTCTACACACTTCCAAATAAAAATATTTTCTACACACTTCCAAGCGTGAGTGCTCCGAATGGGGTGTTACATTTCCTAACCAATCAGATAACATGAAAGAACTAATTAACGTCTACTACAGCAAACAAGATAAACATAAACTCACTTCCTGATCTCATACACACATCACCATGCAAAGGGCTTCAATTAAATACGCGATTAAATTAGACAAGCAGCTCATGAGCTTTGTAATGGAGTCGCAGCTCCGGTTGCATATAACGAAGTCCTACGCGTCGTTGAATGATTGGTGAGTATTTTGAATATGTGGCCACCTTACCTTGTAAATGGGCATTGTAAGTGAGGTGGAGCGAGATTTGAACGCTTCTGCCTATTTCTCTCTTCCCGTGCCTGTAAATCCCACTCCAACTAGGTGGAAGGATGGCAAATCTCTCAGCGGTGCACAAGTCGATGACATGGAGAACCAGTGTAAATGTTTCGTTGGAGCCTACCCGCTTCTTTTGCAACACCTCTACCAAGTTCTACGCTTCCTTCGCCCCCTTTTCCGAGGTTCTCTTTTTCGCATTTTATTTCCCCTTTTCACTTTACAGCCGAAATATACAACCGTGCCTTCGATTTACAGCTTCTTCTGTGCTCTTGACTTCTATTTCGAAACAAGTTTGGTTAGAAATAATGGACCTTCTTACCAGCATTTATAACTGACTGGCTTGCCGGATTCAGCAAATCTAACTGTTAGGGGTGCGTAAATATTAAGAGTATCAACGTTTTCTATATTTTTGGAATACAGAGTATTTGTACATTATCAGATAAAAACACAAATTGTTTTTCAGTCCTTTTATCCGAAAGTTATCAAGGATAGATAATGTTCTAATATGGCTAGCACATTAAATTAAGGCAATCAGTTGTTGTGGGCTGTAACACTTTATATCTACTGTAAAGTTGTCGGGCATAGGGCCATTTCTTTTCATATATATTTGTGTTTTTGAAAGTCAGTAAATTACTTGTTCGCGGGATTTCTATGAGACTTCTTTTAGATTGAGGGATATTTCGGCTTATTTTGTATGGTGTAGAGGTGATATACTGAACACAATTTAATTTTGATAGGGTTCATTGTAAACCACCAGTAAACCAAATCCTACTTGATATTTATTGGAACAACAGGGCAGAAAAATTATGATGGAGTGACTTTACACAGAAGTTAGAGGACAAAATTGAAGTCGCTTTTCCTTACCTTGACAGTTACCCAGTGCGAAGCAGCCCTCAATATGAAATATTTTTATAGATCACATCATTTTATTTAATTTTTATTCTCTGCCGCTGCGAAGAAGTCTCAGACTCCACAAAGTTATGTAATTATATACGTGGGTTCCAGTGCACTCTACTCGAACAATAATTTTGTAAAAGTTCAGTCAGATTAGAGCCTCAATTGAGCTCACCAGTATTTAATCGAAATTCAATTCAAAGCCCCTTTTAATTGATCATCCCATAAAGTTGAGGAGCTTTAAGAAACTCTAATTCATTAATATGAATTTTACTCACTTCGGGGTATTCTAACACTGGTTGGTAGACTGGTCTTTGAGCTGCCAATACTTTCTGCTGCAGCCTAAAATAAAGTACGCTTAATATGAATGAGGAGGGGCACTGTTAATTGTTGTAGTTGAAGTTCATTTTCGTATGCTTATCAATATCTCGAGGTAATTGTGTAATTCCTTTGAAATCTTTCATAAGGGAGACTCTGAAGCCAAAAATAAGAAAGAAATGGCATTTGAACTTGCTTTAATACATGGACAAGCGAACTGGTCTATACGGATTGTGATCTTTGGTCTGTGCAAATCAGCTCTGGTCAACATCTAGTTTTGAAACTCGTAAGTTGGAATGCAAGGTTCCCTATTATAGAAGTTGGAGAATGGTTGAATTGTTAGCAAAGCATATTCTATATTTGTATTTTCATATTTAGGTTTTGCAGAATATATTTCCATGTTTATTTTTTGAGGTTGATTTTCTTTTCTATGAATGTAAGTATGGTCGGTCATATGTACCAATCCGATAAAAATGATGGAAAGGCACTACTGTTTAAGCATAAAATGAACTCATTTTGATGTATTTGGAATTTTGGATGTTAGCATTCCCTATCTATCAAAAATCAGAATAGTTAAAGACTAACTAAATTTGTGAAAGCCATTACTCAGTACCAATTGATCTATGCTTCCATAAACAGTAATATAGCGTGAATTTTCCTTTGACTTATTTTGTCGTGTAATTCTATATTTTTGTCGTATATTTCTGGCAGGCCCGGAATGGTGCTATGCAGGATGTTTCAAAGAATAATAAACTTTCCACAAACATTGTGGCGAGTGGAGGTTAGCAAGTTCTTTAACTTTTTAATAAACTTTGAAAGCTGACAAGAATATTAAGAGTTCATTAATTTGAATGTGATCAAATTGTCCTAAAACAAGCACACAAACAAGACCTCTTCTGCAGGATTAATTTATACTCTAATATGAATCTTTTCATAACGAGATATGGTAAGCAGCAGAAAAATGTATTTGCATCCATTGTTATTGTCCATCAAGTGGAAATTTCTAGCTCACAAACTCAATAAGTCTTACCTTGCAGAGTTCACCAGAAGATCTCGTAAGAAACCAGTGCAACCAAAGACCAAGGATGCCTTTTCAAGGGACTCTCCAGGGTCCCCTATTTCTGCTCCAGCGCTGGCAAAAGATTTGCAAGATCAAGATAAGGGGAAAGAGGAACAGGATGTCAGTGATATAGAATCAGATGAAGTTGACAAAACAAGCCGGGGAGCTCAACAAGTGGTGCTAACTGGTGGGAAAAGGAATCTGAAGAAGAAAAATATAAAAGGTATTGAGAGGGACCTTATTGAAAACAAACGATCTCAAGTTGTCACTGGAGAATCTGAAAAAGAGAAATCGCAAGAAGTTCGTGCCAATCAAAAGGTACACGTGGTTCAAGATGTAGCTGCTGCAATAAAGCAGAAGGAAGCCGAGATATTGGAAAAAGAGAACATAGAGAAGGAAAAAGCTGAGGCACGGAAAAGGGATTTGGAAAAGCTTGCAAATGAGAACTCTTCTGTTCACAATAAGATATTCTTTTATCCTATTCCTGCAAAAGCAGGGAAAGAAATTGAAATATTCTTTAATAGAAGCATAACAACCTTATCCAATGAGCCGAAGGTTTTTATAATGGGGGCTTTCAATAACTGGAAATGGAATTCTTTCATGACAGAGTTGCAAAAGAGTGAAGTCAGTGGGGATTGGTGGACTTGTAAAATAAGCATACCTAAGGAGGTATACCAAATAGACTTTGTGTTCTTCAATGGAGTTGAAATTTATGAAAATAATGACAAGAGAGATTTCTCAATAGTAGTTGAAGGTGGATTGGACAAACAATCTTTTGAAGACTTTCTGCTTGAAGAAAAACGCAGGGAGTTGGAGCGACTTTCAGCAGAGAAGGCCGAGAGGGAGAGAATGGCCGCAGAGCAACAAAGGCTGGAGGAAGAAAAAGCTGCAATGGAAGCAGATAGAGCAGAAGCAAAGAAGATAGTGGCTGAAAGACGAGAACAAATGCGGAAAGTCTTGCAGATGGCTGTAAAATCTGTCAGTGGCTTATGGCACATTGAGCCTGATGATTTTAAAGGAGGAGACAGGGTGAAAATTTATTATAATCGAAAATCTCGTCCACTTGCTTTGTCTTCAGATGTTTGGATTCATGGGGGCTACAACAATTGGCAAGATGCATTGTCCATAGTTCACAAACTGGCCTATGATAACGCAGAAGATGGCGACTGGTGGTCTGTGGATGGTATGTGTGTAGTTATTTAATTTTTTTTTGGTTTAATCCTATTAGATTACCATTGTGATGTTATTTCTCAAACTTAAAACCACCTTCTGCACAGGTTCTTATCATATTTTTGAAGCATAAAATATTTAATAGTTTCATTCCTTTTTCTTCTTTTGACTAAGTTTTCTTGTGTTATAGAAAGAAGCTAGAAAATTGGTTTGCAAATGTTTTCTACAATACTTTACTACATGCTTCTGTTTTAGCTAACCTTGTAAGAAGCACAATAAGTTGCACAAGTTATGGCTCCAAAAGATTTCTAACCAATCAAGTTTTGGACAGTAGGCTGCATAAATTGTTTGGAGTGCCTTTGCCTTTTGAATAATTGGAAGTCAGTGTTTGATACAAGTGCACTCTTTTGAGCAGACATTGATATCTTATTCTGAAGCTTTATCGCACATCACCTCCTTTTCCCCATACCCTTCATGATGATTTATTATCATTCTATTATATTCTTAAAATAATTGGTTTATAAATAATGTCATATCAAGATTGGTTTTTGTGAATTTCTTGTCTTCTAAATTAAATACAATCACAACACAATCACAACCAAAGCCCTTTTTCCAAGATAACATGGGGACACATTGTAATGACCCTTGTTCCGGATCGATAGTTTTCCGATTTATTTCTTATTGGACTGACAAAGATTGTCATCCAATATTATTAAGATAAGCTAACTGAGTTTCCAAATTATAGATGAAATAAATGAACTATTGTATATAACACTTTATTATCAATTCTATCATAATTCAATAATGGAAATTTTCCAAGACAATATAACGCTATTTCTTATGTATTGACTTAAAATCATGCGGTTACATGTGCAAGAGGCTAGACCTCTATCAACTTGCTGTTTCTGAACTTTATCTTTATATTTATTAATTTATGCAATATTTCCTGGCCGCTGTGTCTGATTATAATCTGATTAATTATGCGTCCTTTAGCTTGGTAATTGGTGACTATATGCCACCTTTTACTAGACCCATCGAAGGCTCTTGAAGAGCACCATTTGATCTGAGTTTTGAATTTATATTTTTCAATCTTCTATTATGTCTTTGCTTTGTAATATGTTCTCCTTTTATATTTTAATGCCTTTACAGGAAAGGGTGCATCTCTTTGAATAGAGATGACCATCTAAATAGACATGACCTTTGTTAAGAGATCCTTATGCTTAGTCACTACTTTGTAAATAATAGTATGTTAAGCTTCCTTCTATGTCTTAATCACTGCCTATAATATCATGGATTAATGCTTAGATAGAATAATGATGCACATAATATAAACTGGAGATATATGAATGGTATCGATATGGATGTTCGCAGCTTTTCCTTTCAAGTAGATGAATAAGATAATCCACAACTCTAAACCAGTGGCTGTGAGTAATTTGCTCAATGAACTCCCGATGGCCTTGACTTATAAATATATAATATGTAAGGCGGTAATGCCAGGATTTATGGTATGACTTCAAACTCCCGGTTTAGCAGTTATATGTTTCAGAATAGATATATTAGTAAGGGCATCCGATACTTAGAAATGTTCCCCTGTGCAGAAGAATCAATTATAGCGACAGTAATTTAAATTCCTTCGATCCATACTTCATAGTGGTTGACAAAGCAATTGAATGCGACGGCTGCTTGGTCCTTAATCAATGACGATGGGAAGACTTAAGGAGGCGATAATGAATAATAATCTTAGGCAAAATCGAGTCAGATAATATCCTTCCTCAAGAGTAAACCATGTATGCCAGATTGATGGTATGTCGTGCGCGCTGATTAAATTGTGACCAATTGAAGGTGAAGTAAGTCAAAAGTTTAGGGTGCTTTGTTGCGAACCAAGTGTGAAGTCGGTTCCAACCACCAGTGATGGTCTTGTATCCCCATTCGGCACCACAGTCAAGCAACGAAATGTGAATTGGCTAGATGAAGGCCATTTCGGCTTGCAACAACAGAGTTGGGGCGCCAAAAATTAATCTTATTTTATCGAGTTCATCCTTCCTAACCAAATGAAGGCGAGTGAAAGCAATATTCCAATATTTAAGGTTGTTACCATAGTTGTTGGTTGTGATGCTCTAATATTTGATGAGAGTATATACGCTTGAATTGCTGATGATAATATGATTCGCCCACATACAATCGATAAATTGAACTCCAAAAATCGGGATAGTACACACATCCTCTACCCTATATCCACGACTATCATCCTTGGGACAATGGGATAGTAGGGGGTGTTCCTTGTCATTGAGGAAATTGGGAACATATCCTTGGGGTGATGTCCATGGGTGCCTCTAATGTCCTTGGGATATTTGGCCATCCTTGAGATGATTGGGGACGTCTGAGATGTCCCTTGGCTGTCCTAGGGATAGTTAGACATTTCCTTGCTAGTATGCATATTTTTTAATAAAAAACTTTGAATTAAAAGACATTTTAAAAGGGGTGTGGGGCATCCACAAGCCTTTTTGCCCCCCTAATGCAATCTTAATCAATAGACTCATGAGTAGTGACAAACTCCATCTATATGTTGGAATGTTGAATTTGAAGTTGCTGGATAGGTTGACGAGGATGAGGTGCAACAAGGATTGGTTGGGTCTCATTGGATGAATCACTACTTGATATACAAAATGATTGAGAATCGAGGGGTTCATTTTATAATGATAGCCCACATGAGGCACAATTTTTCTTACTACTAATGTTTTTATATTTATAGTCTTACCACCATGCCTTTTGTGCATTTTGTTATTGACTCATTTACGATTTTAGCCTTTGGGCCTTTTGTCATAATGGAAACATTAAAGTTTAAACAATGAAATTAGAAATTTCTTTTTTTCTTTTTCCTACCATTCTTGTATCAATGCACATGTTTTGATTAAAGTAAGTTGGTTTTGAAGGGACCATAAACCTTGTATAACAACAATTATAGCATCAAAATAGACAAATACAACAAAATTACAGCAAGGCCACTGCACAAACCAACCGCAAAGGGGTTTTAGAACTCGACCCAAAACAATAAACACAAGAACTAGAACAACAACCAGCCGAAAAGAAGAAAAAACCCATTAGAACACACAATAACAAGAAAGGACTGGTCCGTTACAATTGGTGCAGAGTTTGAGTCGCCTCCAACTCCTCACGCATAAACTAGACTTCCTTGACGCATATCTTGTCCTTTAATTTTCTAGCTTCACTTTTGTCACCCCTGGTTGGGTATCTTGAATTTGATAACTATACAAATTTTTAAATCTGAATTTTAATGTCATGTGTAGCTAAAATTGTTAAAAACTGAGTTTCCCAATATATATAATTTCTTATTTTTTCATACACACACACACACTCTATCATACCCAAAAAATGTCCCCATTTGCTGCTATCCATTGTCATCCTTGTCCCAAAAACACTTTGGAACATAGCTTTTTTCTTGTAATAAATTTAAATGAGCTTGTTTTTGTAGATTGCTTTGTGCTTTAACTAATAAACTGGAATTTCATTAAGGTCCAACCAATTATTAGTTTCTTGTTGATGTTGCTTGTATAGCCTAGTGAGCTACTACAAGTCTACAAGTGAATAATAGTGTGAGAAAGCTGTTCTACGTCAAAGTAACAACCAATTGGTGTTAGATGGTATATTGAATAATTATTGAATTATCTCCACCCTTGCGAATTACAATAGGACTACCTATGGATTCATAATTCCCCTCATAGGAGGACAATAGGGGATTTTCCTAAAGGAGTATATTAGCATGTCTTGAAGATTTGAGTTGAGAATTTTCTTAAGACCAAGATTGGAGCCTTAGGAACAAACATCTACTTGACTTGCTAGGCTACCTCTCATTTTCTGAAGTTTCAACTAAAACCATTGAACCTTGTAACATAGAAGAAGCTTGATTCAAAGAGCAATATTGTTGTTCTAACCTATTCCCCACAAGTATCTCTTGGCCTTCCACCTTGCTTATTTGTTAACTACATCGGTTGAGTATTGCCACACTCATTTCCTTGAATATTGCCATGTATTTAGATTCATTTACATTATTGTTTATACATATAGCCTACTTACTTCCCACTTAGTATCTTTCTATTTCCTTTTGAGCATACACTATAGCTTTCCCTTCTTTTGCATACATAATATTGTAATATTAGAATGTGTATGTGCAATTGATTATCTTAGGATAATTATGCGCATAAGAATTCATCCTTACTTTTCTTGTGCTATTGTGACAGGTCGAAGGCACCACTATTTGTGTGAACCATTCCTTTGTCAAACAACTGAAGATTGCTTCCATCTATGTGACATGTGACTCCTTTTTTCACATTGAGTGTATCTACCTAGAAGAAAAAAACTGAAACAGATATAAAATGAAATAAAAATTAATCAAAAGAGAGTTTGATGCATTTGGAGTTGTTAGTTGAAGTTATCAATAATTTGTGAACCATTCCTTTGTCAAACACCTTATAATTGCCTCCATTTATATGGCCTATTACCACCTTTGTTTAGATAGAGTGCATCTAATAGGAAGATTTTTTTTGGGAAACAAATATAAATGGAGTGAGAACTAACTAGAAGAGAAATTGATGCAATTAGAGTTAATAGAAGGGAACTAAAACAATTATTAAAAGATTTGAGAGTGGTTTGGGATGTGGTCGAAGTTGACTTTTCTTGATAGTAGTTTATGGATGCATATATATACTCTATCTATTAGTCCAACCTTATGATGGTTCTTGGGCCCTTGATTTTCCTATGCCTTACAAGTGGTTTAGTTGATCACCCCTCTGTTGTTGGTTGAACCTTTGTAATGTCCCCTTTTCAATAAATTCCTGTTGTGAACCAAAAGTCCTTTACCTTTTCTTTTTGATAAGCTAATCTTGATTGATCTTATCCATCTTGGTCTTAATTTCTTTAAGTATAGAGAACTATCATGTGTGAGCATTTTGTCAGGGTTTTGGACTTTACCATCCCAACATACCTTTTTGCTAAATTCCGCTCCTTCCTTTTTCCTTATTGGAGTTTCAAACTCTTCCCTACCAGCATGCCCTCTCTTGACTCTTTGACTCTTGCCATGTAGTATGTGTTAAGCGACACCCCCAAACTTTGATTTTCCTACCTTTTTGGCCTAATCCTCCCATCTACATCCTTGTATAACACTAAGCGCCATTAATGGTGTGTTTTTAATCCACAACTTTCTAGAAGGGAATTTTCCTGCCTAGATGAACATTGTTTAGATTTTATTGGTCAAATTTAATTGTACTTATGGCATTGATGGTGGAAGACAATGATGTTTCATTTATTGTGGTGGTTGCAACCCTAGCCCATTGGTTGTTGTGAATCTCAATTGTTGTTTTGAGCGGGAACTCATTTTGACCATGGATATTTGTGATACTGAAGGTTGGACGCGTTCATCATAATTATATTGTCTACATTGAAACTCGAAAGAATATTGCACAGAGCACATGTTGTTCAAAGTTTACATATTTGATGATGAAAACCCTTGGATTTGCAGAGAACTAAGGATTGAAACCCTTTGGTTTCCCAAGAATGAGGAAAAAACGCTTTTTTACTTGGTACGATGACTTCACTTGGAGGTTGAGAGAGGACTCCATGGTTACAGGCTTGCTTTGTATTGTGTTAGTATGACTGGTAAACCCTTGTAAGCTTTTGTAGTGTTGTTTTTAATGTTTGCTATGGTTGAAGTTGTTGTACTTTCTATTTTCATTGTTGTGTTTGTTGTGGTTGTTTCATGCTATCATTGCCATGTATTTGAATATAATGCTTAGATTTTATTCTTGGCTCGAAAGTTCTGTAAAAGTTCCTCTTTATTTTGTTAAGTTTGGGTTAATTAACATTATTATAAACTTGTAAGAGAATCAAGATTTCATTAACTTCCTACAAATGTATTAAAGCCAAAGTTAATGGCCAAGGTTAATGTTTAGGCTTTTAATAAGGAATTTTTTTGGGGTTTGTCAAATTGGATTAAAAATAATTAAAACCTAAATTTATTGGCTTAAAATAAGTGTTAGGGTTATAATAATGGTATTAGAGTAGAAGATTTTGCTAGGTTGTAGGGTATATTGATGATTTATGTTTCCATGTGATTGAGAGGCTAGATACCTAAGACGAAACAAAGGAAATCACAGGTTGATGTATCTAGCCTCGAAGCCTCAAACATAGGAGAAGTTATGGCTGAAGGAGGTAAGGGAAAGAAGAAAATGATAGATGAGGAAAAAGAGGAGTTCTTCCAAAGGTCTTTTTGAAGTCTAGATCAAGGCCGAAAAGAGTTGAATGAACTAATCATGAAGCTAGTTGATCATTTAAGCACAATAAATCTCCAAGGAAGGGAAACCATCATAGTAAGTAGAACAACAAGTGATACCATCTTAGAAAAAGATATTTCAATAAAAAAATCATATATATTTTTGTTGAAGAACTCCTTGAACCTCTCAAAGGTCTTGTTAGAGTTTCTACACCATCTACATTGCAGGAGGCTATAAAAAGAGCTCTGACTCTAGAACCATATGTTATGAAGAATAAATTTCCTTATTCTTCGAAGACACCCACGTTTGGGCAACATAAGGAAACTTCCATAAAAAGGGTTTTCATACACCTTATCAAAATACCATCCCTCTAGTTACCACAAAGAAACTAGGGGAGGACACTAAAAACAAGCTAAGGAGAAAGAAATTTTGTTTTACTTGCAGAGATTCTTGGACCCTAGGTCATAGGTGGCTTGGTGAGGGTCAAGTGCACTACATTGAGGTAGTCTCAAACAAAGACTTTGATTCCAATTAGATTGAGGAATTTATGGATTTAGAAAACCATGAGCTCGAGGGAGTGGGAAAGGAAGAAAGGAACAAAGGCACACTTGTAGCTCTTTCAGGAGCACCCAAATACCACCCATTCAAAGTACATGGGGCGTTGTCTAGACAATAGATTGTAGTGCTCAAAGAAAGAAGAGGACTGAAGGTGGAAGATTTTGATGGCTTCAATGTAATTGTTATGGATGGATTCACCCTTGTACCAGGGTAATTCAATAACTCCATCTAGTCGTAGGAGATAATAAGGTGTGTGATGAGTTTTATGTTGTTGGCTTGGAAGAAACATAAATGGTATTGGGTGTAAATGGTTACATAAATAAGGTGAATTTGCTTAGAATTATGAATCTATGGAACTCAAGTTCAAATCAAATGGGAAAGATGTTCTCAAAGAGATATCCAATGGCACCCCTAGGGTGGTCACAACGAAAAGAATGGAGAGGACATTCTGTAAGGGTCAAGTGGCCTTGGTAGTTAGTTGTTGGTCATGGCCACAAATTAATTTGTGAGGGATCCCCTCATCATGTCGATATTCAAAAAATTCTGGATTGGCACAATATGGTATTCTATAACTTACCCCCTAGGATTTCCCCCAGATAGGGGATTCCAACATGTCATAGAATTAGAATCGGGTGTTAAAACAATGATAATCACTTCATACTGCCACCCAAGGGCATTTAAGGAAGAAATTGAAAAGGCTATAAAGGAACTTCTAGAGATGGGTTGCATAAGACCTAGTTCTAGTCCCTTTGCATCCCTAGTGGTTCTTGTGAAAAAGAAGGATGGGACCATGTGGATGTGTATTGGTTAGAGGGCATTGAATATGAAGACCATCAAGAATAAGTATTCTAGAAATATTATTGATATTCATGATTCTGTATTTACAAAATGGAGAGATCTCCTTATAAGGAAAAATACAAGACGATGTTTCTAAAAGAAACAATTGTTAATTGACGAAAACAAAAGCTAAATAAGAGGAAGTTAGAAATTACTAAAAACTAACTAAAAGAAAACAGACGACTAACTAAAGCTGAATAAAAGCAAAGATGACCATTAATATTACATTTAATATTTTAATACCCTCCCTTAATGGTCATCGTACAAACAAAAACTAAGTCTACCCATATTGTGCTGGTCATCAAAATGCATAGTATGCAGACTCCCTCTGCTTGGTCTGCTCCGCCATGGGAGCACTTTGCTGAGACGCTTCCTGGTTGGACTTCTCATCAGCCAACCGCTTTTTGCAATACCTTTGTATATGAGCAATCTTCCCACAGTAATGGCAAGTAATAGACTTCTTGGAGCTCTCCTCTGAATTGCCTCGTCCTTTCTGCTGAGTGGACTTGCCTTTGCCAATGTCCTTGGCAGTAAATGCTTGTTCAACACTAGGAGACTCACTGCTGCTCCCAAACTGTTTCCTCCACCTATCCTGCTACAAAAGCTTGTTGCAGGATAGGTGGATGTAATGTTGAGCGTTTCGATGAAGTGCTCGTAGGAATGTGGCAAACTCTTCAAAGTGATCACCACCATATCCTCCTCTTCCATCTTATGATCAATGGCCTCCAATTGATTGCGGATATTTTTTATTTTCATCAAGTGCTCTTGCAAAGACACTTGGTCATCCATCATAATAGAAAATAGCATATTCTTCAGAAAGAAAGCCCTTCAAGTCAACATTGGTGGATGTAATGTTGAGCGTTTCGATGAAGTGCTCGTAGGAACGTGGCAAACTCTTCAAAGTGATCACCACCATATCCTCCTCTTCCATCTTATGACCAATGGCCTCCAATTGATCGCAAATATTTTTTATTTTCATCAAGTGCTCTTGCAAAGACACTTGGTCATCCATCATAATAGAAAATATCATATTCTTCAGAAAGAAAGCCCTTCCCTTGTCTGAGGTCTCATGAAGATCTTTCAAATGCTTCCAGATCTCTACAGTAGATTTACCAGATGGTATTTCTGGTAACATCTCATCGGCGACAGATAATTTAAGAAGCATAACTACCTCCCTATTACCTCCATCATACTTGTCTTGATCCTTCCCAACAAAAGTGGGACGAGTTTCTGTACCTAGGACAAGCGCATCTAGGCACTAGTACTCAAAGATGGAAAGCATCCTCTGCTTCCACGTGTTGTAATTCTTTACTTTGAACCTTTGTGAATTTTCCAACATAACATTGGACAAAGATGCCATCCCTCCCGTTTTCGAAAGCACGAAAAACCGAGGTAACTCTGTGATCAGCTGGCAACACACTGGACAATTAGCTGGCTCAACACTCGAATTTTCAAAAATCATTTGAAAAAGAGGCTCAAAAATTGTAAGATTTTTTAGAAAAACCTTCAAAAACCTTCAAAAATTATTAAAAGTAAGATTTTTTTAGAATTTTTTTTCTAAAAGACAACAAATTTTTATAGACAAAATTTCAAAACTCTTGTAAATTTTTTAAGAAAAAATTCGAAAATTCTTTGCAAATTTTTTATTTTTCCCAGAAATTTTTTTGTCAAAATTGGCTCAATTTTTTTTTCAAGCTGCCATGAAATCTGAAAAATCATTGCTTCAAAAAATCTGGTAACACCCTTCCACAAACTTCAACCCCATGATCTGATCAAAACCCTAGCAAAAAAAAATGCCCTAAATTTCCAGTAAAAATACTGTGAAAACCCACAAAATGCAGAAATTTATATCAAAACCCTAATCGCGATTGCTTGATAGAGCCGTCGCAAATTTTTCAAGGGCTGACGCAAAAACCCTAATGCCCAGAAATCCACCGTAAGGAGCCTCCGAAATCAGGAAGAAACATGCCTTAGAAAACATAGCTCAAAATGGTGAAATAACTTGAGCAACCAAAAAACCCAGAAACCTGTGCTTAGACAGGAAGAAATCGTGAAAAAGGAATGGCTCAGTTGCGCCCATGAAAAACAGTCATAGCGATCAGAAATCACAAAGTAACAGGAAAGCCCACGCATTTTTAGAAAACGCGACTTATGTAGGTCGCAGGAAAAAATACGGCGCCCAAAAACTGCAAACAAAACTTTCACGAAAAAAAATTCCATGAATTTCTCAATCTCGAAGAAAGCCCTCAAATTTGTTCCTTGTCTGCCCATAATTTTTCAAAAGTTTGTGAAAATCTTCAAAAACAGGTGCGATTTTTCCTTTTGAAATCCTCAAAAAAAAAATCTCGCCTTCAAAAAAATTCCATTTTTTTTTTTCTTACTCTTTTAAAAAATATTTCTTCAAAAGATTCTTTGAAAAAAATCTGCTAACACTAACCAGGTTTGAGCTTGTGCTTTGATACCATGAAAATATTATTGATATTCATGATTTTGTATTTACAAAATGGAGAGAAGATCTCCCTATAAGAAAAAATACAAGACGATGTTTCTAAAGGAAACAATTGTTAATTGATGAAAACAAAAGCTAAAAAACAGGAAGTCAGAAATTACTAAAAACTAACTAAAAGAAAACAAACGACTAACTAAAGCTGAATAAAAGTAAAGATGACCATTAATATTACATTTAATATTTTAATTACTCTATACCAAGGATAGATGAGCTAATAGACGAACTACATGGAGCCGTGTACTTTTCTAAAAGATTGATCTTAGATTTGACTACTATTAGATCTAGGTAAGAGATGAAGATATGCAATAAACAACATTTAGATGTCACTTTAGATGTTTTGAATTTTTGGTTATGCCCTTTTGTTTAACAAATGCCCCAGCTATGTTCCAATCAAGCATGAATCAAGTATTCAATAGACATTTGAGAAAATTTAGTGCTTTTTGTGCGAGCATGTGTGTTTATATGTATTTATTTCTCTCTCAATTTCACTTGAGCTTATGCACATTCTTATGCATTCACTTAGTTACTTTGCTACTTTTTAGCCTTTAAACTTTTTAACCATTACCTCTTTCATTTTTATTTGTTCTTGAGCTTTGTTTTTTCCCTTTTTCCTTTTTTTTTCCCTCTCTTTCTTTTCATCATTTGTGTTTAAGTTGGTTCTTCTCCTCTATCCCCCTTAGTTATGTCTTGATCATTGTGTCACCTCACCCACCTCCACTATTTAGTGGGTCTTTGGTCTACTATTTGCTCGTTCATTCTCTTCTCTTGCTCTCTTTATCTTGATGATGGATCATAGAGTATGATCCAAAATGTTGATGGAAAAATGCTTACGCAATCAAATCTAGAAGCTTTCAAATGCAATAGCATGGATTTTGCAAATTTAATGTCTTTAATGTCCATGTAATTGCCACTAATTTTCTCCCCAAGATCCACATGGCTTGTTAGTATCAGATGTCCTTTTAACTTGTATTGTGATAGTTGGAAACAACAACCAACATATCATAACAGTCCGCCATCATAGTCAAAGGGGAGAGAGATAGTCGCTAATAGAGAATGTCCTAATTGTCATGGCCTCAACAAAGGATTGCCATTGTTGATAGCTTGCCCTGCGTGCAATTGTAGCCATGGCCCCTTGGCAACCAATGGCGATGGTTATAACTGAACAACCCATATCGTTTGGCATTTTGACACCCTATCATTGCCCACATGGATATAAACATTGACAAACTATGACCCCTTACATGCCAATGATTGCTAAAGAGCAAAGCATGCACTTCAGCATGTGGCATTCAATAACATTTTGGCAGCTTTATACTCACTTGAGAAGCATCACACTCACTTTAGCAGCTAGCATCCACATCTTCTATAATGTCCCCTACTTGGAATATGCCTGAATTTTCCTCAAGAGACCATTACACAACATCAAATTTATTAACGAATAATATTCCATGGCAATTTATATAATAGATATTGAACTTAAGAATAAATGAACTACTAACATTTATGGAATTAATGAATGACAACTTAAAACTTGAATCTAATCTATAGATTCCTTTCCAATAACCAATCATGGTAGGGATGGGTGAGAACCATAGTTACACGGAGACATGTCTTTGACCCCTGGGACACATCTCGGATTCCAGGACATGTTTCCTTGTACCAGAAACTCGTCGGAGATGTCTCCTCAAATTTTCATTAAAAAAAACAAAAATAACCCTACATTTCGGCAAGTTTCCATATGAAAAGATAAAAAACAAATCGACATTCCCAAATTTCAATGTGTAATATCAAATATGTAGTATGAACTCTTTGACCCTTCGACATTTGTGTATTTAATTAAACTTTAAATTTAATGTTAAACTTTACCAATGTTCTTATTTTGAAAGTTCAATGTCATAATATTTTCAGTTTTAATGTAGCAAATTTATAAATTATTAAATTATATTAAAAAAAATTGCGTCTCCAAGTACCCCTTGTCTCCTATTTTCAAAAATAGATGTACCGGTACTGGTACTAGTCTCCCATCCTAGTACTAGTACTAGTCTCTCAGCAACTATGGTGAGAACACATGATAGGGCGCTAGAAGAGGAACATCCAACCAAGACAATTCCTTTCATCATAGGGACATCCAACCAAGACAATCCCTTTAGGAACATCCAACCAAGACAATTTTTTAGGAACATCCAACCAAGACAATTCCTTTATTTTAGGGACATCCAACCAAGGCAATCCCTTTGGGAACATCCAACCAAGACAATTCCCATATAGCCCTTTAATATGTCTCCTTGCCATCCTTACACATGGTTGCCATCCATTGGAAAAAGATGTAAGTTATAATAATATAAACAAATTCACTATTTTCCCTTATTTACCCATTTAGACATAGCATATCTCCCTTATTGCAAACCAATCATTATGAAAATAACTACATATATGTAGATGCCTATCAAATATATATAAGTTAAATGCCTAAACATTCCAATGCATATACAACCAAGTGCATACCAAATACTTTCTTATTTTCAATGGCTGCTGCCTTTCTGAATGCAAATTATTATTTATTTTCTGATCTCTTTCTTCCATTTTCCAATCTGCTTATTTATTCCAGATCGATCCCAATTGACCTCCCCCACCAAATGTTTTCCCCTCCTTATATACCTCTCATGGAGGGTGAACAGTCACATCCTTAATAGTCATTGCATCCCATACAAAAGATGCATCCCTTCTTTAATCCCCGCCTTATATAATACTAATCGCTGCTCTTTTATATATTTAATCATTGCCTTTTTCATATACTTAATCGTTGCCTTTATTAGTCATTCCTTTTTAACCGCTGCCTTAATAAATATAATTGCTGTCTTTGTAAATGAATCGCTACTATTCCTTAATTGCTGTGTATTATAAATTACTCCCCTCCTTAAGATATTCGCTGCTCTTTGTTAATTTTCATCACTGCTTTTATGACTTTGTTCACCATGCATCCTATATGGGCGATTATTTACTTAAATATATATGACTTTGGCAAAGGTGGTCGGCCAAAGGTAGACACGATATTTATTTGCTTTTTCTTAAACACAGCATGGTCGGCCTGCATATGAGTCGGCTATTATAATGTTCTTAACATTTTATGATAGCTTCCTTTTTTCCATTTTGTAATGCTGTGATTTAGGGAATAAAGTGGGTCATTACATCTTCAACAACAACCTAATGACTTAGACAACAATGCATTTCATGACCTCAATGGTATGATGTGTTCCAAACTTGAAGACCTTGATTTGAGCCACTTCATTAATTTCAAATAACACCTCTCTAACTAGGGGCCTTTTGGCTTAGGACAAAAAATAGTATTAAATTGAATTGAATAACTCTTAGTCTACATGCCTCTTCAACTACGTTATTGAATCGACTTGAAAATTAGTCGTTCTCGAGTACAAGTTGTACTAGAATTGGGTATGAAGTCGAATCAACTATTGGTTTGCATAGGATTTGATTTGGAGCAGTTGGATTCGTTTGGAAACATTGCAGCTCGAACTTGCGTGATTTGTCAAATCTAGAATGAATCCAACAGTGAGTGAAGGTTTTGTTGCATTTTTTTGAAACCAAGAAACCCTAAACAACTATTGCAGAATTGCTAAACTTATATACAACATTTTTAGAGGCATATGCATGTATTTGTTTGTATGCGGATGGGTAGGTCAAGCAACCTCTTTGGAAATGACCTAAGAACTTGTGAATCATTCCCTTTTGCTCTCTCCACTCTATGGTGCACTCACTTTGGATCTTGCTATGGTTAAGTCGTTTGGATGAAAGTCGTAAAACTTTTATGGATGTTCTCCGTCTTTGGTACGCGGTCCCCAAGGTTTGAGCTTCATATTGACGAGTATTGATTGACTACTCTAGCCATCTATGTAGGTTGTGTGGTGAAGGGACATTTAACATATTATTATAATAAATATTTTTATAAATATTTATAATTTATATATGTTATACCATTTTAATTTTAGGTATAGTATTAAATATTATAAATATATTTGTATATTATATTTTAAATTTTTAAATATTTATAATAGTCCTGTTTAGTATATGCAGTCTTCTATCCATGTCAGTATAACGGATCATGCTCAATATGGGTTCAATGAAACTGAGGATATACTCAACATGATCCCACCAAATGTCATCTAGGATCATTTGCTTAACCTTTGTTTCCCTTGCAGTGCTAGATTGCTTCCATATGGACCAATTAGGGTTGATGACCATGTTAGAAAGTGCCTCACAAACCTTCACAAGTCGTCTCAACACAATTGTGTTGGAGGCAAGACGAGTTTCAACAACCTGTTTGAAAATCAAAATAAAATAAAATTTAAATTTACAAAAATTAAAATAAAATTAAAAATATTACTAAAGTGAATTGTGAAAAATGTTTATTATTTAATTTACCTTCTATAGCTCCAATATCGAGAATGTTCTAAATATGCCTTGTGACATATGGTGGTTGGTGAACATTTGGATGTCTTCGGCCTCAACATACACCTGTTTGATCCAATCAATTTTTTTGCCAATTTTTTGTAGCATTAGGTTGTGGGAGTGGACAACACATGGTGTCCAAACAATGTGTGAATACCGCTCCTCAACCAATAACCCGTCAACCCTATAATCTTTTGTATTGTTTGATATAACTTGCACAACATTTTGAGGGCCCACTTCATCAATAGCTTGACAAAGAATGTTAGCAATAAATGCACCATCCTTCACCTCTCCTTCACAATCCACTACTCTCAAAAACATTGCCCCTTTAGGGGACATTGCAATAACATTGATCAATGGGCGATTTTTGCATCTTTCCATCCATCAGAAACAATGGTCACCCTTGTTTCGATCCACGAATCCCTTATGGGCTTCAAGGAGTCCTCTACAAATTTCACCCCTTTATCTAATAAGATGCTATGCACCTTCTCAAAACCTGGGCCCTTATACCCTTTTGGAGCCTCATTAATAGATTTCACTATTTTTTGCCAATATGGTGAGCGAACAACATTGAATGCCAATCCATTTGCATAGACACATCTTGCTATGTCTTGATCGACAATTTCTCTAGCCTCATTCTGAAATGAAATTTCCAACGGTCCCTTTGATCTCTTATGTGTAGAGGCCACGGTTTGCTCTTCAGGTATGGACATAATGGATGGCTTTTTGTAGGTAGAAAATGAGAAGGCGGTGTAGTGGGCTTCATCCCTTGAGATCCTTTCTTTATTAAAGGATGATTTGATTTATAGTTTGCTGCTTCGTCTGCTTTTTCTTGCTCTTCAATATATGCCAATACTTGCATTTCTGGAATACCTTTGTTATCTTCACCTGGACAAGATTTGATGCCTAGTCCAAGGATCTTGCACAAATTCCCTTTCACTAGACTATATGAGCATTTGAATATCTAATTTTACAACGACCACAAATCCAAACATAACCTCCACCATGTGGAAGTTGTTGTACCATTTCAACATATTTCCAAAGGTGAGAGTTTGGGTCTATTTTGAAATGAGATTGGTTCATGGAGCTAGAAATGGTTGCCATTGTAATACCTAAGGCAACAAGTTCAATAAACAACACATTCCATTTATTCAAAGTATTGAAACTAAATAACTTAATTCATTTAAAAAAAATAAGCATGTGTTATAGATACTTAGAAGAATGAAAACAAAACAAAAACTTCAAAACAAAACAAGAGAGTTCATTTGTAAAAAATAATGTAGAAAAAAAAACTTCAAAAAACCTACCTCTTTTGAAGAAATCTTCCTCTACAATCATCTTGGCAACAAACACACACTTGCAAATGCTTAGGAAGAGCACAACAACCAACTTTGAACGTTCAATAATCAATCTTCAACTCTATTCATGTAGTGGAAAGAATGAAAATAAGCTCAACAATGGATGCAAAATTTTTGTTTTTCATTCACAAATTGATAAATGAGTTTGTTTTTGCCTATTAGGTGTTTTAGGTGGCATAAATTAGGGTTGGAGGTTTTTTTTAATGTTTTAAAGTCAGCAAAAAAGTCAAAAAAATATTAAAAAGTCAAAAAAGAGAGAAAAGCGCGTTTGGGCGTGTGAAGGGGACAAATTCGCTCCAAGTTCACCCCCGGTTTGGCAGGGCTGGACCCATAGGCTGTGGGCCGGACCTTGTTTGGACCCATAGGGAACCGGATCAGGACCCAGGCCTTCACCCCCACATACTGGTAACATAGCTGTCTAGTATGGCAATGGGACCAATTCCATGAGCATCTAGTAACTTAGCTTAAATGCATATATTATAATAAAATGAATTATAATAATGAATGATAAACAATGAGATTGGTTTGTTTATATATACACATCCAAGTAATTGGACAGGAAGAAGCTGATGGGACAATATACTAAGCACACTTTATTTAAATAATAATAAAGTGTCCCTTAGGGAAAAGTCATTATTACACTTGTCAATAGATATAATTACCAACCCAATAATGCATATGATGCAATCCCCAAGAAGTTAAAGATTTACTGATCTTTGTAGTGGCTGCAAAAGAACCAAGGATCAAGTTGGTGAAGATCTTGTGGGAAAAGAAATACCCTTTTGAATGTTGATGCGGGTTGACAAGGTCTTATTGAATTAGGCTCTAAGATAGATATGGCCTCAATTGATTATATCAATTTGGTTGGGATATGGATTTGATTCTCTTTCAATTGTTGATGAGGGGAATTAAGAGAAAGAAAAGATGACAAGATCAAAAATCCTGCTATGTAAATATTAACGAAAAATGAGTCAGTAGGTTACCAAGGCAAAACCAAAGGGGAAAATATGAGTAATTGGCAAGAATTGTTGGGAGCAAACATGCAAGGATGTGGTGGAAGTTGTCACAAGCAATGAACTTGGAAGTTGGAACTACTGAACTCATAAATCCAAATGCACCCAACAATGTAATTTTTGATGAAAGAGATAAAAGGGGCATCTCCTTGATTGACAAGAAATAGGGAGATGTTAGTCCTTTAAAACCTGGTTTCAAAAACAAGAAGAAATGCAAAAACAATAAATAGGTGCAAGGAAGAGGAAGCCATCTCCAACCTAACAAAAGCAAGTACCATCTCCAAAGAGGCCAAGGAGAGATGATGCTATCAGTGCTGTGCTACTAGAAGCTTTGGCCTGTTATGGAGAAGAAGATATTGAAAAGATTGACAACCACCACCCGGCCTTTCCAACAAATAGAACCCTACAACTATGCCAAACCAGCAAATTTCATAATGACATCAAATTTGGGACTAGTGAACCCAAAGGGTTGGTTGAGATGTTGGACTTTCAGAACAAACTCATGGGAAACAAATTAGAATATGTTATGCTGACAGTATGTTATTAGTCCAATGCATGGCAGTGGAAGTTACTCAAAATAAAAAGAGGTCTTAGGTCATTCCAAAGGATGTAATTGCAACATGAGGTAAGATTTCTTCAAAGAATAGTTCACCGAATGACTTAACTAATTTCAAAGGAGTACACAAAGGGCCAATACAAAGAGGCAAAATGCGATTTATGTTGACACTGTAATATATTTGTTCTCATGGTGTTAACACATGGTTTTTTCAGTTGTATGGTGTTGGTTGAAAGTTAAAGCGAATGGTGGCCCTTGTGCTAGCTGAAGTCATGAATTAATATTGAATGACGAGGGGTGGTGCTGAAATAAATGTGCTCCCTTTCATATGGCATTTGGTTTGATCTGAACACAGGTGTTAATGACTATTCCAGGGGAGTCAGAGGTCAGCCATGTGGAAATCTGATTCACCTTTTGCTGTGAGTAATATGCACAATATATGTGACACTGCAATTTCTGCAAAACTAAATGATGCCAAGTTTTGCTGTTCTATTTATGCATTACTTACTATCTTAAGCATTTGATCTTACTAGTAGATTGTAATTTGCACAACCGTTACAGCAGTGGTATGTTAGCCAATACCATAAGTAGGAGCTTTTTCTAACATCAGTCTCATGAATAGCTAACAAATGCTATTCTAATAATTAGCAAGTGCTAGGTTAAAATAGGAACAAACAATCTAGGTTGTCATAAAGATTTTGGTGTGTTTGCTTTCTGCTATCATCTAATTCTTAGTCATGGGTTTTGCATGTTTTTGTTAGAACATGCTTAGAACATGCATTTAAATAATGTTCTTGGGTAGGACTTGACTCTGCAAATTTGCAGCCAAGGGGGGACTGGTTGTATATTGGAAAATATATGTTTCTATCTAGCATCTGAAGCTTCCTTTTAAATTTTTTTGAAAACGAGATCCATATGTTTCCTGTAAATATTTAGTATTTACTAAGTTTTTGGGAAGCTAGGACTAAAATTTAATGTAACTAGAGTTTTGTGGAAAACAAAAATGAACTCTTTATGCAAAACTAACTGTTTAATTTGGAAATATGCAGTGGAGGTCCCAGAGCGAGCATTTATTCTTAATTGGGTCTTTGCTGATGGATCTCCAGGGAATGCCAAGGTGTATGACAACAACAATTATCAAGATTTTCATGCCATTGTACCAAAATCTATCCCAGAAGAACTCTTTTGGGCTGAAGAAGAAAACTTCATTTTTTTGAGGCTTCAACAGGAGAGACAAAAAGTTGAGGATGCAGCTCGTAGAAAGGTTAATCCTGAATAAAGAAAATAATGCTTCAATTGATAACATAACATATATGAATTATAATCTGCAAATTGAAATGCAGAAAGTTTAGTTAGGTAATGCTTGTAAATTTTGTACTATTGTATATCAATATTCACATGGTAATGCAAGACTGGGAGCTCTAATGTCATATTTGATTCGAATATAACATATTGATCACACATTTGACTTTTGTTTCATAAATCTACATTCTGAATTAAAATGAGTTCAAACTGCAGGCTGAGAAAATGCAATGTTTAAAAGCTGAAATGAAGCAGAAAACAAAAAAACGGTTTCTGGAGTCCCAAAAGCACATATTCTACACAGAACCTATGGAAGTCCAAGCTGGGAAATCTGTTACGGTCTTCTACAATCCATCAAATACTGTTTTGAATGGTAAAACTGAAGTATGGATTCGGTGCTCTTTCAATCGCTGGACACATCGACTTGGCCCTCTTCAGCCCCAGAAAATGGCCTCTGTTGACAACAGCTCCCATCTGAAAGCAAATGGTTGGTTTAGATCTCTGATTTTAGAGCCTTTAGAAGTGATGTTGAAACTCACTGCTCATGTGTATTAAACAAAAAAATTGTAGTCTTAGGATTATAATTATGAAATTTGCCATAAAATTTAAGCAGAGAATGCATATTCAGTGCATGCTACCAAGTAGCAGAAACATTACATTCAGGATTTATCTAGGATACTGCGAGAGCCACATCTGATTTTTAACTAATGAACAAGGTCTTTTCTTCAAGCTGTTTTCAGAATGTGTGGAAGAACAACTTGGTACAGGGGACTGCTCAAATTGTTTTACTTAAGAATATTGAAGTATTGTATTCCAAGGTTTGATGCATGATCAAAATTAAATTGTCATCAAAGAAAATGTTGAGAAAAATCTAGGCTACAAGAGTAATTTTCAAATTTCCTTTTGTAGCAATAAGACAAATTAGGTTAGTTTTGAAATTAATGTCTGTTTGTTCCCAGCTTCAATCCTCTGCATTTTTCAAAATTGATGATCTGAGGACTTGGGTTCATCACATTTGCATTGATCATTTTGGAGAACAGGGAGATCTAGGTTCTTAACAAGAGGGGATCTCCTCTCCACATTTTAGACTTTATTAGGCTTTCTGGGGTGTCCCTAAGGTTCAACAAAGGGGAAATATATTCAAATACCTGAAGGATCTGCAAGAAAATTGGACCCTCTCACTGTCAGAATTCCCAATTTATTTTCACTAACATGCCTGTGCACCAATTTGCCTTCTATTTACAGATCAGAACCTTAATTCAGCAGAACGAAAGAGAGATTCCTAGTCATAATAGAAACCAATAAAATTTTAAATGAGTAGATTCCTAAATATGAGGTACCTAAGAGAGATGCAGATTTACTTGAAGATTAAATTATAATTAGTTTTAAGTAGATTAATGGCTTAGTTGCATTGAAATCCTTATTATGTAGGAAAGAAAACATGTCATGAAAGCTTTGATCAGTTTCATACCTGGCAGACATATGCATAAATCCATTTGGTAAAATATTATTGAAGTCACAAGATGTTCAAGAAGAAGATTTACTACAAATGCACTTATACTTATTACTAAGCATCACACAACATTGGATCTCTATGAATTTAAAATGAACATTACTAACATTCACATTCATCTTATTTTCATGTTAACGGAAACATCATGTCAAGGAAAAGCATTGTCTGGACCGAAGTTGATCCAAATGTTATAGTGTATTGATATAAAAATATTTTTACTATAAATCTTGAGAAGCCTTTTCTGCAGTTTAGCTTCTCAAGAAGAACGACTAATTACAATTCAATACACAATTAACAAAATGACCCAGGGGTAACAAGCATAGCAAAATAAGACAGTGCTCACCATTGAGTGATTCACATCTGTCCCTTTTGGTTACATTTATAATTTTTGTCTTTCCTTTGCAGACAAGACAAAAAAGATGCCAAGGCACACAGTTAGGCACATGCTCTCGCTCTTTGTGATGCCCCAATTGTGGGTACATACTTGCATGCGTAGACTTTAGATGCTATGTACATTATTTACAAAGGATGTTAGCATAAATGTTGATGCAAAGTGCATAATCAATGGAAGTATAAGACAAAACATATCAAAGAATAAGTAATAAAGAAGAGAGTAATGGGGAAAAATAAGAGGAATGCTGACACAATGTGTCATTGGATCTTCTTTAAGGATGCTTCCCAAGGTGCCTCTGCTATTGCAGATATTCCTTTGATAAACATCTCAAACTTTAGCCTTAATGAGATAATTTTTGCCAGTGCACTGTTGACATCCAGAGATGTAAGAAGAACGCTCTGTGTTGTGCTTTGACTAAAACTATGAATTAAGGATTTGATGGCCTTTATCCATCCTCTCGTATTTCTCAAAGCATCATTTCCTCTGAATGGGAAGGGTAGGCTTATTAAAATATTAAATGTAATATTAATGGTCATCTTAGCTTTAGTTGTCATAAGCTTACTTAGTCTGATTTTAGTAACTTCAGTTTATGCTTCAGTTTGTTTTAGCTTATTTCTGTTTTTAGCTCTAGTTAGCTTTTAGTAACTGCTGATTACGGTTTAGTTTGTTTTAGAATCTTTCCATTTTTAAGCTTTAGTTTGCTTCATCTAACGATGGTTTCTTTTTAGAAACATCGTCTTGTAATTTTCTATATAAGAAGCTTTTGTCTCCTCTTGTAAATATGCAATTATGAATATCAATTATCTTTTCGTGGTATTAGAGCTTAGGCTCGAACTTGATTAGTTTTTCAAAATTTCTTAGATGTAATTTTTTTTTTTTCAATTTAAAAAAAAAAAAAAAATCGAAGAAATTTTTAAAAGAATTTGTGAGCCTATTTTTTATGAAAATTGAAGAATTTTTTTAAGGAATCTTGAAGAGTTTGTGGGTGTTTTTGGACAGATGTTACCAGATTTTCTGAAGCAATGATTTTTCAGATTTCATGGCAGCTTGAAAATAAAATTGAGCCAGCTTTGATAAATTTTTCTGGGAAAAATAAAAATTTTGAAAAGAGTTTTTTGAATTTTTTTACTAAGTGTTGTTTTATGAAGAGTTTTTTGACCATTGTTTCCTATGTAAAAAATCGTGGGTTGTTGCTAGGGTTTGCAGACCAGTTTTTTGGGCGATTTTTTTTCTCAACAAAAAATCGTGCACCTGAAGTTTTGAATGAGTTTTTGAAAATTTTTCTATAAAAATTTTGCAGTTCAAAAGTTTTTTGAGGATTTTTTTTTTCTAAAAAAATAGTACTTTAAGTTTCAAAGATTTTTCTGAAATTTTTTACAGTTCAGGAGTTGTGCTAGCTGATTGTCCAGTGTTTTGCCAGCTGATCACAGTGTTACCTCATTTTTCGTGCTTTGGAAAACGAGAGGGATGGCGTCTTTGTCCAATGTCACGATGGAAAATACGCAAAGGTTCAACAAAAAGTTCTACTATCTGGAAGCAGAAGATACTCAGTTTTCGAGTGCCGGTGTCTAGATTTGCTTGTTCTGCGGGAAAGGATTTGTAATCGCGTGGCGGTTATGCTTCTCCAGTTATCAGTCACCGATGATATGTTTCTAGAAGAATATGGGTAGACTAAGTTTATGTTTGTACGGTGACCATTAAGGGAGGGTAGTAAAATATTAAATGTAATATTAATGGTCATCTTAGCTTTAGTTGTCGTAAGTTTACTTAGTCTGGTTTTAGTAACTTCAGTTTGTTTTAGCTTATTTCTATTCTTAGCTCTAGTTAGCTTTTAGTAACTGCTGATTACGGTTTAGTTTGTTTTAGAATCTTTCCGTTTTTTAGCTTTAGTTTGCTTCATCTAACGATGGTTTCTTTTTAGAAACATCTCTTGTAATTTTCTACATAAGAAGCTTTCGTCTCCACTTGTAAACATGCAATTATGAATATCAATTATCTTTTCAAGGCTAGCCACTTTTTCATCCATAAGGGGCTACCGTCTTTTCCCTTATCGTGCTTCTCACATGAATGATGTGGGTCTCCACTTTATTCAATATCTGAAGCTCGTGACCAAAGTCTTCATTTTACCTATATATAAATTGCCCAGCGAATAGGTGCTAGATATCATCATCCATCATCTAGGTAACTTTATTTGCAGTAGTGGTCATGAATGTAGGCCTTGGGAACCATTTGACTTTAACATCAGTTATTTAGGCCAAGGCATTCTTCTCCTGGTTAGATACCTTCTTTGAGTTATTTATTGAATCCCATAAAGAATCATCTAATTCTTCAATTACACCCCTTGCTGGGCTATAAAAGATCTAGTATTATGCTATCGAGATGCTCTTTAAGAGAGTCTTTCTTTGCTTAAAATGTTTGTTTCATACAATAATAGTTATTCTCTCTTCTATGAGCTGATCAATTTATGCAAGCATCTATATTTATTGCATTTGCAAACCCTTAAGTGCTGAATCACTGGTGGTGGCTGCATAAGAAGTAACCATGGCAGGCAAAGGAGCAAAGGAGGGACCTGGCTTGGAGATGGAAGGTCAAAATTGGAAGCGAAGGGAAAGCTGTACACTCTATGACTGTAGCTCCAACCTTTTCACAATTTCTTTCTTCTTGCCAAGAGCAACTTTTAATTTCATAGTATGTCTTTTAAGGCTCAGGTTTCCTTCTTCCAATGGCTTGATATCAACAACCTTTTGTTGGAAGTTGAATTACTCTGAGAGGAGGGGGGGGGGTGAATCAGAGTAATGTACAAATTTAACTTTTGTAACTTGAAATGCAGATATAAAAGATGACTTGGAAAACAACTAAGTGAAACTTTTGATTGCAAAGTGAACTTTTAACATCACTAAAATTTTAAACAAAATGATTGTTTTGAGTGACTTTACACACCATTATCAAAGCATAATATAAATTGTTCATATAAAAGTGATTGAACAATTCTCTATATAATGCTTTAGATTCACAGATTGAAAATTCTTTTATAACAGGTTGAACAACATACATTCATAATAGATTGAACTTTATACTTTGAACCCTTTCAGAATTAAACATTAAACATGTATTAGAGCATTGCATGAAATTCTTTTGACATAAGACAAAATGAAAACATAAACAGTTAAGCACATGAACTGAAACACAATTGCACAAATTTCAACACATGACACATTATTTTCCTGAGTGGAAAAACCCTCATGGGGTATAAAAAACCACTCGTAAAATGTTCCTTTTATTCATTCAAAGAGCACCAACTCTGTAACAATGGTGGAGCACCAACTCAACACCGAAGAGACTGAAGCACCAACTTCTTTTAATGCACTACAATTATAGCATCCTATCAGAACCCTAGAAGTGCAGATTTTGCAACTCTAGGATTTCAATAGAAGACTATGTATATTGTCATTAAGCACATTGAAGAATGTTGTGCATCAACATCTTCCTTTACAAAATATTTGAGATTCAATGATTTTCAATATAAAACAATATCTTGTCACTGTAAGAATAAAGCTTGATCTGTCACAACATTTCTTTTCTGCATCTCACTGAGAAATACCAAAAACCCTTCTTAAATAGAAGCAAGATTATCTCTGTATGCCGTTTGAATAACCTCTTAACTGTGAAACCCTTGAGTGAAGAACTCGGGTTAAGCAAAACTGAAACTATTTTTCCACAAATCCTTAACCAAAATCAATTATGCTTAAAAACAACACAAGATCTTTCCAGATTTGAAGACCAATACCTGTCATGGCGATCAAAAATATATTACCAACTGGCGAAGAGAAGATCATAACTACCTCAGTGAAGCTTACCAATTTTCAGTTCCAGCTCGCAGACCAGTAGCAACCAAAGTCCATGGCGGTAGCAATTAGGGTTTCAAACCCTATGCAAAGCAAACTTCTTATTGCTTTGTCATTTCCTTTTTACCTTTTGTTCTCTAAGACTATCGAGAACTTTTATGTTTTACACAATGATTTGAAATCCACAAATGATGTTTAATCATTATTTGAAATCCGCGACACAATGAAGCAAATGAAACACAATCATTTTGAAATTCGAACATAATGATGCCTTTAGAATCCATTGTCAAATATTAAATCATAATTGCTGTCGACTGCCAAGTCAAAACCCTTTATCAAAACATAATGCCCAATGTCAATTGTTAGGTATGACCAAAAACTATGCATCCAAACCATATTGCTGTCACTGCCAAGTGACTTTATACAAAGTCAAAAACTTTATAATTATAACAGTCGATATCACATGTGAAATGTGACCGAAATATAAACTTCAAACCATAACTATATTTTAGCTTTTTAAAAGGCTTTGAAACTTCAAAAAGCCGACTTCACAATACTTAGCATGCCCGACATGGGCTTTCAATCATAGACAAAATATCTTAAGTGTCGGTTTCTTTGCATTATTTAAACATAGATCACATAAAACTTAAGTGCTCGATATCTCTAGATCACATTATCTTAAGTGCCCGATAACATTGATAACCAAAAAGAATGTATAAAACCCGAATTTTATAGAGTATGCCTTGACCCAAGGTGAACTTACTGAAATGTCAGTGAAGCCTTTATGAAGTTATATGAATAAGTCATGAATATAAATGCAACATGATAAACTGTCTATGTATCAAGGATGATACATCCATGTAAACCAAGCATGAAAAATCTGAATAAAGTGAATTTACAATATAAGGCTTCAAGAAAATTGAAGCTTACCAAATTACCTTCAATCTGAGCAATGAAATGCTATCACCTGTATGTGTCTCAACAAAACCAAATAGAGACTGAAAATAAACATGCCAATGTAAGTACCAACCAATATCACTGAACCAATCTGAGTGTCAGAACAATATGTGCATCTGTAATGATCAAAAAATGCAACACCAACACCTGTAGAAAGAATAACCCCATGTGATATATATATCCTCTACACATGAATCCAACATGATCAGTACCACAAAACAAAACTGAAAGTATCCAAAGCACTGTCCACAAAGTACTGAAAATGCCAAGACTGATTACAACAATAACCAAATGCACCAAGTACCATAATGCCAATGCCAAACCAAGTGTCAATCAATCAGTTTTGACATCAAGGACAAAAATGCCATAAAGAGAAAGTCAACACCTTTTTCTTGACAATGTAGATGTTAAACTGGGTGTAATCTATGTCTGCTTTGGGAAAAACATCTATATGTATCTCCCCAACTTTTTGGCAAAGCTATTTGTCCTTTGCATTCTTCAGAAGTGAGATGGTTCATTGGCCTCTTCTGAGGAACTACAACCCAAATTGCCAGCATCTGCTTATCCTCGTTCAACTCTGTCCCATGGAAATATTTAGCAATATTAGAGGAACTAAGCATTTGGCCGAATATGTGGCTAGTATCACAGTTTCTCATCATATCTTTCTATAAAAGCAACAACAGGGAACCATAATTCTTAAGTATTTCTCATCCCTGCTTAGGTTTTATATTGCCTACACCAATCTTTGCAGCAGAAGATAGTGTCCTCAAGCTTGTTCCCGCTCTTCATCTATAGTTTCCTCAACGATTCTTACCTCACTTTCGTCCTGTCATATTCCATATGCAAGTATAAAATTCCTTAACTCCTTTGTCTTAATAAATTCATCATTGCTTAACAACACATGATGCTCTACGAGCCTCTCGACTTGGAGTTTTTGGATGCCAAGAGCTTGAATGATTTCCAACTCAGCTTGGGGCTTATGTAGCACAACTTCCTCTTGGAGCTATGAGTAGACTCCCTTTGCTACATCTTCATCTTCTGTGGCAACATGTTCCCCAAATTCCTTCTCAGGTTTGTAATTTATATCTATGGAAGCAAGAAATCCCTTGGCAATTGCCATAGTGTCTTCCTCACTTTCCTCTTCCTTATTAGCTAATTCTTAATTTTCTTTGTGAGATCCTGAAATATGCCTACCAATTTTTTCTTGGAATTTTCACAACACAACCAGCACTAAGCCAACTGATTAGTGTTAGCTCTCCAAAATAATAAGCAAACTGAAAACACTTAATACCAAGAATGTGCCCAAAAACCCGATGTGGGTGAGGGGCTAGCATATGGTGGAGATAAAATCTCAATAATTGAAAGTAAATTACAGCTGAAAGTAAAGAGGCGGTGAACCAACCATGAACAACTTCCGCACTTCCACTTATTCAGTGCGGGGAAAAGAAAACAAAACAAACTAATTGATCCGCTGCGGCGGGCATCCACTCATGAGTGGGAATTCACCACTTTTTAGTGGGTACAATGAGAGATTAATAAGTTCTTTTTCCACACTGGCGGTAAACCATCCGAGGGTTATAAATGTGAATTTAAACACAAGAATATGCAGCAAACAAATGACTGGAACAGTACTGTTGTTTACAGTCTTACAATGAAAAATAACTGCAATTTTCAAGTGTATTTACAATCTTTACAAAGCACAATGAAAGGATGTTTTTTCCCAATTGATAACCTCTCAATTATTGATGCTTGAAGCCAAAAACAGAAAACTAGAGAAATCTGATATAAAAATCTGCAATCTGGAAATGTCTATCAGCAACAGAAAACACACCAAAATTGACATATCTCTTACCACACTTCAAAAACTCGAACCATACTGAAAAAGCTTCACTTCATGAGCTAGGCGACCATGAAACTATCAATTTTCAACCTTCAAACTCAAGAAATGTAACCAGCATGTTTTCCAAGGTACCAAATGAATGGTACGGCCCTAGAAGAGGGTCGACCTCTCTTGAAAATTCAACCACTTCATATTAAAATCTGATATTTCACCAAAAGGGGTGCCTCAAGTATACTCAATGAAAGAACCAATACCCACGTGCAAATAAAAATCACCTTGAAAGTTGTATGCAAATTCAACTTTCAGCCATGAGTGAACCAGCAACACCAAAATATGATAAACTCCAAAATTTTTCAACTATTAAGCTCAATCTGCTAGTTTGGATGAGAAGCAGCTTGGAAAACCAACTAGGTGTTATCTTTCAAACACGAAATTGGACTAGAACTAGGAGGTAAGCATTCCTCGAAGTAAAAATCAAGTAGTCATTTCGACAACATAACAATAGCATAAACATTGGATACCAAAAGCTGGAGCAAACACTCCCTTAAATAGAATTCTCAGATGACCTTTCACCTTCCACCTTTTCCCTCCAAGAAAGGACGCCCATTCTCTTTTTGAAATATTTTACTTTCCAACATATTTAATTCTCCCTTAATATGGTGTCCAAATCCCCAAGCATATTAAAACAATATAAAATATCAATTATTCCCTCCATGAGGCGTCCACCCTTTATGACCACCTTTTAAAACAACTTCAAGTCATTAAACTAGGCCAAGGGGCCCAAATATGAAATATAACATTAATGAGTTAAAATAACTTGTTTCACCCAAAATGAACCTCAAAATGCTGAGAACCAATATATGCTCCAAACTGCACTGCCTGAAATGGAAATTGAACTGACCGCTGATGCTACTGCGCAAGATAGCACTGCCAAAAATAGAGCTTACTAAAAATAGTAAAATCTGAAAAGTTGCCCAATGCCTTTGCATGACACATCACTGTGAAGCTCTCTGAAAACCCAGAACTCCACTAGACATGCATCAAAAACTCATACATGCAAACCTTCAAGAATGCATCAAAAACCTCCTATAAAATAGGAAACCCTAATTTGCACTTTTGATCAGCCTACGGATTTCCGAAAATAGGCTATCAGTCATAGAAGAGTGTATGGCCAAAATGGGGACATTACAAATCCATCAATTTGTATGGATTATTCATTATTTATCCACCCTCTCAATAGGATCTTTAATTTTTGCTAACTCCTTAGGGTAAGTTGGGATTTCTTTTGTCTTCATGGCCTCTGTAGCTTGGACCTTGCCCCAAATGTAATTTTTTCAACGAACTCAAGGTAATATGTACAATTCCTCATTATATCTTCTAATTCTTATAGATCATGATGATATCCCCTTGTTCTGCCAATAGTAATCATTAAGAATTGTATGGAGGTTGAAATAGTTTAGTGTCTACTCAGCTCTTCACCTTTTAATAGTTAGGCCAAATGTATGTAATGATTGACTTTGGGTCGATAGGCATTGCCCCACAATCCATAGGGATGTTGCCTCTCGATCCCATGAGAGGAACCTCTCGAGTCTCTAGGGGACTCTACCCTATTAGTAGTTCATCATACTACATTTTTTCCATAGTTAGAAGACTTGGACTTAGTGCAGACATGACAAGTTGATTTTTGATTCAGACTTTGACTCGACACCCAAACTTGGCAAAGACTTTGCAAATTGAAAAAACCATGAAATATAGACATTTTTAAGGATTTAAAACTTGTATCATGCATCCTTAAATAAATAAAATTTAAAGACACAATAAACTAATCAAATAGAAGCTACTTTTGTCACATACACAATTATAAATCTATCACATAAGTATAAAAGTGAGTTTTAGGTGAAGGAAACAACATTCAGATAAATATCTTATAAATATTCTCAAGTGTATACAAAACTCATGGATTATGAAATCCATGGCATCAAAACAAATATCAAAATTAAGAAGGGCCTGCATCACTCATTCCAACATCCAGTGTTATGGAAAGTCCTACGTGGGCATGTAAGATAGGTCCTTGATGATGATGCAACCATGATATTTGCTTGTGTTCCAATGACACCAACATCCAAGGAGTTTGTTTGTGCTTTATCCTCCTTTGCCATGGCTACCACCTCTGCCTTTAAATCTGCTTGATCAACCCATGCATGGTCTTCATCATTGAAGAAGAGATCCTTAACCTTGGTGATCGAATTTGAATGTGGATCAATGTCTTCTAAAGTGATGAGAGATAAGTCTGTGCCCAAGATTTGTTTGTGATGGAGGTGAAGGTTGTATTGAACATAAAAAAGATCATTCAACCTTTGCACCAACAACTTGTTGCATTTCTCGGAGTGAATGTGTTGAAACATACTCCAATTGTGCTTGCATTTTGAAGAAGTGCATAGCTAGATCAAGACATGAATTGCAATACTCTAAATATTGACACTTTAGTACCAACCTTTCTCACCATGCCATCTGAAATGAGAGAAAAGAAGTCAATTTCATTGTCCAACTTTAAGTTCAACATTAACGTAAAGAAAGAGAATTTTTTTTTTTAAAACTTAAGTTATGCTCTTAATATGCTTACCTAGCTGCAATGTCATTCAAGTTGTCTTGCATATGTCTTGTGCAAAGAGGCCTCCTTGTGCAAGTTTGTAGGTCTCAATCTCAGATGTTATCTTCACTCCAAGTTGAGATTAGGTGCCAACCACTCTATAACTATGTAGAGCCCACACAAAACCTCCTCATTGGCCTTTGAATCTAGACAAAATTTGAATGCTAGATTTAGGAAATAGGCTGTTGCATGTAGGGGCATGTGAAGTTGAAGGTGCCATTGTTGATCAATGATGTCCCAAATAGGACAATACTTATCCTCAACCCTAGTATAAATGGATCTAATGGCCTCCTTGACCCTATCCATGCCCTCATATCTATAGCCAATTGCAGGCTTCTCCACATCAACAACTCAACAGAGAACAACGAAAGGCCCAATGAATTGCAAATATTATTAAACATTAATATAAATAAGTGTGAACAAAAATAAACCAATAGAATGGAAATACAAACAAAAATATAATGGAAATATCAAATATGATTTAGCCTCTATGATCTCCTTCGTTAGAAGCCGAAAGTTGTGCTCATCAAAAATCCAATCAACTATTTCAACCCTTGCATTGATCTTACTTAGCATATGATACACAAACCTCTCCTCATTAACAAACATGCGCTTTAAAGTAGCATTTTATTGAAACAAATATTGCAACATGATAAAGTTTGTTGCACAAGTTATTCCAAGACGAGCCAACTATTTGTTTGTATATTTCTTCATTAGGTTGAGGACCCTAGCATGGTTGTGTATGTATTTGCAAATACTTTTACCATGCTCTACACATGATGTGGTTCATGGGATTTTTCCAAGATCCTCTAATGTGAGGTCAAGGCAATGAACAACAACACAAAGAGTTCAAAATAAGAATGGTTGCTTATCCATGAGAACTCTATTTGCAACAACATAATTTGTTGTGTAATTTGTAACTATTTGTACAACATTTTCCTCATCCACCTTGCCCAAGACTCCCTCCAAAACTTCACAAAGAAATTCAATTTTTTTGGTGTTCCTAAAAACATCAATAGAGTTTTGAAAAATTGTGCCCCTTGAGAAAGGAACAATTAAATTTGAAATGCTAATGTTATTTAGTACAACTACATTACCGAATTGTCCTGAAAATTCGCTTTCGGGTATGTGTTGTATCAGAATTGGGTGTGGAGTCGAATTGACTATTGGTTCACACAAGATTCGATTTGGAGAAGTTGGATTCATTTGAAAACATTGCAGCTCTAACTTGGCCGATTCTAAGCCTGATGTGGCAAATCTAGAACAAATGCAATGGTTGGTGAAGGTTTCATAGCATTTTTTTGAAACCAGGAAACCCTAAATGACTATTGCAGCACTACTAAACCCTATACACGATATTTTTTAAAGGCATATGCTTGTATTTGTTTGTATGCGGCTAGGTAGGTCAAACAATCTCTCTATAAATGACCCAACTACTTGTGAATCCGTTTCATTTGTTCTCTCTACTCTATGGTGCACTCACTTTGGATCTCACTATGGTTAAGTTGTTTGGATGAAAGCCGTAAAACATTTATGGATGTTCTCGGTCTTTGGTACGAGGTCCTTAAGATTCTAGCTTTATAGTGACAGGTATTTGCTACTCCAATCCTCTACGTAGGTTGTGCAGTGAAGGGGCATTTAACATATTATTATAATATATATTGTAATGAATATTTATAATTTATATATAATATACCATTTTTATTTTATGTATAGCATTAAATATTTTAAATATATTTGTATATTATATTTTAGATTTTTAGATTTTTATATTAGTTTTACTTAGTATAACGGTCTTTTAAATTATATATATATATATTTAATATATAAATATATAATATTTATATATATTCAATATATAAATATATATATTTAAAATATAAATATTTAATATTTATATATATTTAAAATATAAATTTTAAATATTTTATATATATATGATTTTTATATGTTTTTTGTATGGACGTACCCAAAACGTACCTAGTCCCCCCAACAAAATTGTACTGACGTATTGTATCATCATACTGTCATGCCCGTACTCGTACCTGATTTGGTAACTTATTAGTAAAGTAAAAATTAAAAATCTTAATCACTAAATCAATGGGTTTAAGGAAGTACAATCATTTGAGGGAGAAACAACGAAATTTAACAATGTTCTATTTCTTCTATTTGTCCAACCATTGGTCATGGTGGCGCAACCCTTCCTCTTCCATATCTTATGCTGTTCATTAATTATGCCATTCATACCAGCCACATTTTAGGTCAAAATGGAGCCCTTTATCTCCTCATCATTAGGGGATTTGAACCTCGCCCCTCAAACAATAATGTCATCTATCATATTTTGCCAATAAGGAGACTTTAAAAAAATAAAATAAACAAATTAAGTATTATAAATTTTAAATTCTATTAGTACAACTCCCTAAATTCAAAAATTCAAGAGAAATTAATTAATATACTTTAAAACAAAAACAATAATTAATTACCTGGCAAAGTGAATTTAAATGGTATAATAAAATCAAAAGTCTCCAATTGCCCTCCTTGCCACATCATGTTTGTCCTTCCAACCCATGCTCTTCAAGCAATCGTTGGGAACTTGGAATCATGCATGGTATAATATATGAATCTAACTTAGATCCACAAACTCTAGGCCCAAAACTAACATTACCACTGCCGCTCAAAGATCCAAGATATGTAGGAACTGAAGAAAAAGAGTCTCCAAGAATGGCTGCTATCTCTGCTTTTTGCCTTTTTTAGAGTTCTTTTTGTTTCTCAAAGGTCTTTAATTGGCCTTGTACCTCGTCTACAATTTCAAGAGGTGCACTTAGGCACACTTTAGCATCTCGGCATGGTATTTGTGCAAGGCGATATTTCAGTCGGTTAATGCCTCCCAGGCATTTTTGTTTTGCAATGTACACAAGTTATCTCCTCTTACTTTACCCTAGGGATGGCATGTATCCAACAAGGGTCCCTTCTAACTAGGGTCAACATTGGAACAATTTACAAATATAAAATATGTTGCAATAAAAAAATGAAAAATAAACTAATATTTACGATTTCTAGTTAAATTAAGATAAACAACTAGAAAATAAAATATTAAAAACAATTAGGATTTGCTCATAAAAAAAATGATAGCTAAGATTTCTTGTTTGTTTTATGATTCTTTTAAAAAGAAAGAAAATAAATGTAGAAGACAAACAAAACAACTTCAAAATAGAAACTCACCTCTTCAAACTTGCTTGAGATTGATGGCGGGCTTCTCCAAACCAATAGTGGACTCTTTTGAATGCTTGATAGTATCCTTTAGATGCATTAAGGGCTGCTACAAACCTGCCCAAATGACCTTCAATCAATAAATCTTGCTCAACTTGTGTGTAGGTTTTTCCTTTTATGGAATGTATTTCTGGCTTCAATACTTTTTTCTTCTTCTCCGTGTGCTTGCAAATGGAATGAGTGTGTTTTTAGAGTGTAGAAGTTCATTTTAAGTAATTAGATTTGATGCTTTTTTATTGGTTTTGTTTATCTCTTTTTTTTTTTTTATAACACTGTTGATCGAGTGTTCCTGTCAGCATTTATCAAGATTGTTGAGTCTGAATAGACTTGTTGGATACTCGAGTCATGGGTCCCTTGGGCCCATATTGGCTTGCCTGCCTTGGGACTTGTAGAATCTTGGTGAGTCCAGATGAGTCTTGTAACACTGGTTTTTTAATGGACTTTATCGGTTTGATCTAAAAGTGTTTGGAACCTTGACAAAGCTAATGATGAAGATTGCATAAGATTTAGTGTATGCCCGGATGTTACCTTGAATAGCAGCAGTTTTGAGTGCATTAAGTGTTGGAAGCAATTGTGTCAACATAGTTTTGGGTTGAGCCACGGTGAACCATCTTCCTTGATGAGTGAGAAGACCCATCTTGACAACTCTATACAAAGGCATTGAACAATCTTTTGTCTGCATAATTTTTAGGATTTGGTCTGATTTATCATTTTATCACTTTTGGTCACTTTATTGGAGAGTGGGAATTTTGAATGCGGAATATGCATAGCAATATGGCACAATCTTCCTGGTAGTTGGTGTGGCATGATTAGTAGAACAATTCACTTAAGGAATCTTGTATCTCTTGCTGGCTACCGATATGATGACACTTCATATCTCTACAGTAGAAGAACAAAGAACGTGTGGCAATTTGCGTAACTTCTATGTTACATTTTCTTTAGTAAAATTATTGATCATTGTCTTTGGGGCAACAATAACTATCAATGAGGCATCATGACCATACTAAACTACCTACTGAAACTCACATTTTCAGTCTAATACTTTTCCATATGACAATATATTATATGTAAAACCTTGGCTAGCCTGCAAGTACTATACCATGTGTGATGCCACTGATCATATTAATTCCATTTGATTGAGAGCTTCTATGAAAATGAGATTAATATAAATACAGGCTTATGTTTTAATCCAACTTTATTAGGGTGTTAGGGTGCTGGGATATGCAGCAGTGCAAGCTCAAAGCATCCAGTGTCAGCCCATAAAATTCACTTATGCATGTGATGTTCATGTGAAGGGGTGTGTGTTTTATACACACACACACTCATTTAAGTACATACAAACACACAGAAACACACACATAATACACATCCTTACATACATTAAAATATCGAAAGGTTCAACATTTCAGCATCAAAATCTCTGATTGAAGTCACCAAAAATTTCCTTGAAGCTCCAGCATTTGGAGTATTGAGTGTGAAAATCAGTAGCACACTGTGTTAGATTAAGCATTTGACTTTGAGGGAAAACAGTGATTTGTCCTTTCTTGACTTTATATTTTCTGTTTTGCAATGTTGATCTTCCAAGTTTTACACCTGATGTGTGGGTCGATTAGCTAGCTGTTGTCATTATGGGAGACCCAAATTGGAGATATGTCCACACCATGCCCACGACATCCTGAGTGCACACCATCGCATCCCTGTGAACCAAGTGCAGGTGCATTCTGGATAGTCATTTTTAATGGTCAGTAAACACTCTCTTTATTTGTGCACTTTTGCATGCGTATGAATAATCACATGAAAATTAGGGCACAGTATTTATCTTAAAATTGCTTTAACGTCCCATATTTGTGAAACCTCTTTATTATTAAAGGTAGGTCTTCCAATTAATTAAAATTAGAATCACACTCGATTATGGTTTTTTTTGATCTGGCTGTTGTTGCGATGATTCTTGTGAAAATATGACATTATTGTGTTTGACAAATACAAAGGAAATAGTATTAAACCAATATGCTTTTTGATAGGTCAGTAGATCTTTTCTTTAACTATTTATGTCTGTCAATTTTATTGCCACAATTATTCCATTGGATTCTTTCATAGGTACTATCATGTCATGTGAATTAATCTTTATGCAAATTTGATACCATGATCTCTGAGTATTTGTATCAGAATATAATTTTGAGATGAGTTCCATGATACGTTGTGTGATGCTCTACATGGAAAGCTTCATAGAATACAATTAGATTATGACTACCACAAATTACAGATGACTTTATTCAAATGTGAAAGATTGAATGAAATGGTTCCAAGTTTGAGAAATATTTTGACAGGACTGAGAGGGAAGAGTAATTTGACTTTGGGAACTGATAATTGTTTGACATTAATTAAGACATTGTTTCGATTTAATTTTGGTACACTTGCTTATTAAATTGACAAAAATAGTTTTATTTTGCAGTTAAGGTTCCCCTAGATGCATATATTATGGACTTTGTATTTTCTGAAAGAGGTGATGAGGCTGGGGGATTGTATGACAACAGAAATGGGATGGACTATCATGTTCCTGTTGTTGGAGGAGTTCTGAGGGAGCCACCAATGCACATTGTGCATATAGCAGTGGAGATGGCACCTATTGCAAAGGTTAGTTTGAACTGTATGCCAGTTGTGAAAAGTTAAATGAGAAACCAAACAAAATTAAATGTAACATCTAGGAATATTTTCTCTGCCATTGATTGTTCTGATGTAAATATTTTCTTTTTTCTTTCTTGTTTGATATTATATAACATAGTGTCAGATGAATAGAGGTTCTCTTTTTTGTTTCTATCCATGATTGGCATGCTTATTATTATTATTATTAATGTTTAACAGGTTTGCTACATTCTCACTGTTAGAATATTGCTCCTTCTTGATATGTTATCAAGGATATTTTCAATCTATTATTTTTGCAACTGGTTTGTAATGTGCTAGTTCTCACACTATTGTAGTGAGGTAGGAGCATCCATGTCCACAAACAATCCTACATCATCTAAAACATTTGCAAGTTTTTCTTTAGGCAGGAGTATCCAGGTCCACAAACAATCCTACATCATCAAAAACATTTGCAAGTTTTTCTTTTCAGTTTGACGCTTTCATTTTTGGTGTGTTTGCTGTTTGCAGCCTTTAGCAACTTGCTTCACGGGAAGAGCTACATGAAGCTTGCAGGTTTATTATATATATGTTTCAAACTTGTAGCTGTGCTACAAAATGCTTATAAGTTGCAATAGGACTCTCGTGGATAGTTGAAGGATCAAATAAAGTTGCTACAGGATGGTTTTGTTTGAATTGCTTCAGAAATTACTAGTAGAGGACTGTGTGTTTTAAATGTTCATGCCTTGGGGGCCAGTTGTGATAGGAAATATAAGGGATGATATGGATATTAATATAAAGTCATATGTTGGCAAGGTGAAGATGTGCGAGGGTTTCTCCCGGCGCGAATCGCGATTGCGAAGAGGTCTTGGTTGCGTATAGGGATGGATGTTCATGGAAAGGTGGAGTGCAAGCCCAAGGCAAAGGAAAATCAAAACAATTGCTTGGTTTGAGGAGGGGTGGCGAGTGTGCTGCAGCCGGGGAGGGGCGGAAAAGATACGCTCTTCAATCTAGCGTGTCATAGGAACATACACCACCCTCTGCTCCTCCTCAACCTTCCTTGGCTTTTGATCCCTTGGCGTCGGTTCCTGCTGGTGTGCCATCTGATGTGGAGCCTCCCGGATCAGTTCCTGCTACCCTTGCTGCGTGCAAATACCGTTCTAATTCGTTTCATGTATGCATTGCCTTTTGCCCAGAGCAAGTTCTGGGGGAAAACCCTAGCTCGCCCCGTCCTTCGCCTTTGTTTGGTTAGCCTTTCTCCCTGACAAAGGACAATGCTCCTTAGACTGGCAGCGATTGTATCTCTATTGGGGACCCTGAAGTGGTTTTTTTCGAAGAACCATTGGATTTTAGCATTTCTGATGGTTGGATTGCAAATATTGTGGAGGACTATGGTATTTGCTCTTTGGTTTTGAGATGCTTGCACAGGCATCCGCCTGTGGCTTCCGTCCTTGAGTGGGTCAAAATTACCCGGAGTAATTTGCTTGCCCCTATATTTGAATCTCTTGATTTTGGTTCCTTCTTGATCACTTTTAGTTTTGTTGTGGATTGCAACTTTGTGATGCAGTATGGTCCATGGTTTTTTAGGTATTCAGGCCTCTTCATATCTCCTTGGTCACCCTTCTTTGACTTGGCCATGGCCAAGATTACTCTTATCCTATTTGGATTAGGCTTTACAATTTTCCCCTGGTGTTGCGCAATGTGTATCCTCTTAGCAGTATGATCAGTTAGGTGGGTTCATTCGTCAAGCTTGATTCGGTTGCAGTGGTTCCTTATCACAGATTCTATAGGGTTCGTGCTATGGTTGATATTTCTAAACCCCTCTCACATTCTATCCGAATCCATTCTTCTCATGGCGTTTGGACTCAATATTTAAACTATGAGGGTTTTCCATCTTGTTGTTTTCGCTGCAACATGTTAGGCCATAAAATCGAAGCTTGCTCCCTCCAACATTTGGCTGGGGTGAGGTGTGTCAGCCTAAAAAAGTGGGTTAAGAAGGTTGGTACTCTAGATGTTGGTTTTTTATGGCGGAATCATGGAATTTGTTTTGACTCCCTCTAGGTTTTTGGGTTGGATCCAATATAGCCTATGGTTCTCTCTTCTCTTCCGGTCATTCCTGTCCATGATAGTTTACTTGATTCCTCATTTGGGTCATAGTAGGATGGCCTTGAGTTGGATGGTACCTTTCCTTTCATGGATGACCTGGAAGATCAAAATCATGACTGTTTTGATCACGATTTTGTTTTGGATCTGCCTCGAAAACTTGGGATTTCTCAGTTAGCTAGTGGTAAATTGAAACTTGATTGTGGTTCAAAGTGCAAGGTGGGTAGGAAGTCCGAGGCTGAAAAGCTTCGCATTGAAGGAATGAAACCGGTGGAGGTTGGTTCCCAATGGACCATGGACGCTCTCCTCCTTCGTAGTAATAGAAGGTCATAGTTTTTTGTGGGGTCTTGTGCCTTTCTTTTCTCCCCTTGGTTGTTAATGTATTGTTACTGGAATCCTGTTCTAGTTCCTAGCTTCTTTGGAGGTTTTACTAGATTTTTTCTTTCCTTATATTAATCTCTTGTTTATTCTTAACACTTTCTTATCTACGTGGCAGACTTATTGTAATTTCTCTTATGTTATAATAAAGAGAGTGGGCCCCTCTTCCCACAACTTAGGGATCAAAAGGATAAAATATAAAGTCATATGTTGTGCTGATAAGATAAAACGATTGTTATTGTTTTATGTGATATAATTAGTTATGAACATATATTGTTGCAATGGCTTTGCCGTTGCGACAACCATCCTTTGATATTTTGACAATGATTTCCTTCTTGTGCACATTTGACATAGATTTCATTTGACATAAATGATAATAATGGCAACTAATCTTTGCTCTATGAACTCTTTGACATCATTGGCAATCAATCCAACAATCTCGCTCATACACTTGACATCAATGGCAACATTAAATCATTTGTATACCTTTGACATCAATGGCAATATTTCCAACAATCTCCCCCTTTGTCATTGATGGCAATATAATTCTCTAACTCTCTAACTCTTTTCCCCATTCTATCTCTCCACCTTTGACATTGATGGCAATGGGATGTTCATGAAACATCTATCCACAAATGGATCATGGGAAACATCTAATTATATTCTTTAATACTTACATCAAATTTAATAGGGATACACTTCTCCCCCTATTGGAGATTCTCTTATGCTCCCCGTTGCTCTAATATTCCTCTATAGCTGTCAAAGAGAATTTAGATCATCTCCTTGAGTTTAACAAGTTAAGAACTTGTTTAGGTATCCCATTACTCTATTATGCATCTTCAATTCTTCCTTTTCTATCCATGGCTGCTAAATGAAGATCATCCGTTTTTTATTTCTTTGTGAGAGTCTTCTCACCTTTTTTCTCTTCCTCAAGATTTTGATTGCCACAACTAAATGATTGTATTTCAGTTGTTTTGTTATGGGAACTTCTTCTTTTGTTATTTTCTCTCAAATGGTAACTCCTCTTTTCACTTCCATGTTCTCTTTCTTTGATGCCTTCTATAGACTATAAATCATGTATCTGTTGACGTGTTTTTTATGACAACACCAACACAGAATAAAATGTCCAACGGTCACTCTATTCCCTCTTGATCACAGTATTCCGCATGCTAAGATTGCGTGAAAGTTCATGCGTTCAACTCCAAGGTTCCTTTTATCGTGAATAGACTCAGTTGGTTGATGTGAATATGCTGGGTATTCCAAGGGGACTTACGTGAGTTGCTCATTCAGAAGAAAGGATTTTCAAATTTCGGGAGATTTGTTAATGAAGCTCGGGTTCTTAAACTAACCGGATAATGTTGAATGTAAAAGGATATAAGGATTAGAGATGCTACCATCTACTCCTAAAGGGTGGAGGACGAGGATCGACTTAAACAATCTTCCGACCAGACTTTGCTTCGTCTCCCTTCGGACAACCTCTACGAAGTCGGTGCAATCTTCAAAGGATGATAAAAGATATTCAAATTGTGATTCAACATGTGCACTCCGTCACAACGATGCAAGTGAACATACGAATTACAACCGAAGTTAGGTACTGATATTCCAGTTGACCACGCAGGGCGAACTTACCATCAGCAAGCTCGCTAGTGGTATGGATGAAAGAAGATATGCTCAAACCGCAACGCCACACTCCACAATTAACCACTACTTGCATAAAATAAAGTCTACTCTAGTCAATCTATTTGAATTGGAAAGACGAAAAGGTCTTGCTAGCTATTCATAACAAAAGATAGAACCACCATGCAATGATAAACCTTTGTATTATGAGAGTTTTCCATAACAACCTCTTACAAAACTTTCAAAGGGAAAGTTTTCCTTCCTTTTCAAACTAAGCTATCTTCTAAGCTAACTTTCTATCTATTCTAACTTCTATCTTCTCTACTTTCAATCTGATATCTACTCTAATAGATTACAAATGAGGGGGGATGCCCCTTTTATAGTTGGCCCAGTCTAGCGGACGGTTCAGATTGAATTACAATGAAGGGCTCAGATCGAGCCACATATGCCCTAATTAGGGTTTTTTCCCTAAAAACTGCCACAGAGAGGAGTGGGGCAATGAATGCACAGAATATTCTCCACTCCTCTGCAGGAACCATTATTTGCAATTAATGCCCACTTTCTTCCTCTAGAAGATTCTCGTCCGGAAACGCGTTCCCACTGTTCTTCTCTGCCAATTCTGTTGCTTTGACTCTTGGACGCATTTCTTCTTTGTGACTTTCACATTTCTCTAGCCTACTGCCTTGGGCTCATTTGCCTCTTTTGCATCATGTTCTTAATGCCTTAGCCAAATCTTCACTGCCATTTCTCTTTCCTTGGGAACCTTTTCAACTTTGTCCCAACACTTAGCCATTTCTTTCAACATCTTCTTCCTGCAAAACGAACAAAAAGAACGGCATTAGAACATTATAATATAAACTCACTTCACGTACCTAGTTCTCATATTCCAACCGCTTGATCTCCGGATCTTGATAGAGCTCATTATTTCCAGCAAACTTTTATAACTCTTCAACATCTGAATGCTTGATGTTCTAGCTTCATTTCATCTTCAAATTCCCCTATGCCTTGGACAAATTTCATCTCTACCCTGTGAGTGTATTTGACCTCTTGAGCTTTATTTTATCATGCCTTGGAAAATTTATCCCTCAGAGCCTTAGGAAATTTGTTAAACGGGTGCCAGGTCGAAATCTCTGCCGAAACAACACGAGCAAGGTGTGGAAGAACCTCAAATCATCTCCTAGTGAGAAATATCCAATACCTAGAAGAAATTTTCCCTCAGAAATCATCGTTTTCATGTGTATCCAAACGAAGGGGTACATTTAATTTTTATTATTTTTGAAAAATAATAAAATTTGCTAAGGTTGATTCCATTTTATTCTGGACGTATTCCACACCTGCTGTCTTCATTTTTTTATGCCTTGGCACTTTCCTTATTTCCTGAAGAAATTCTCTTCCTGCTTATGGGCACAATTCACCTTTTACTTGGAAAATTTAATATCATCTCTTCCTTAGGCGAATTTTCTAATTTCACCTTGTAAAATGCCTTAGAAACTTTTTAATATCTTTGCAGCCTTGGGCGCATTTTACATAGGGAAGAGGAACCTTCTTACTTAGAATATTTCTCATGCTCAAGCCCTTTACCTTGGGTGCATTTGGTACATGCCACTTCCACTTTCAAGCTTGGGCGCATATAGCATGTGGTGAGGGAGCCTTCTTTTGCTGGGCGCATTTGGAGATGAGTGAGAGAAACTCCATGCCTTAGACAATTTTTTTTTATCACCACATCCTTGATAGCTGGGCGCATTTTGATGGAGGAGCTTCCATTTACTTGCCTTAGAAAATATTATAAGTTACACACAAGCTGGGCGCATTTCACATGGCCAACCTTTAGTTTCCATGCCTTGAAAACTTTTCATGGCTTAGACCTTTTCTTGACTCCCCATTTACCTTGGGTGCATATTACATGTGCTACTTTTATCTAAGGGTGCAAATGAGAGGGGGAAGCATTGATTTTTGACTTAGACAAATCACTTCTCTTGGCCACTTCAACTTGGGCGCATTTGGGAGGTAGAGCTTTTATTTCGCCATACTTAGAAACCTTTTCATCTCTTCTTTCCCCAAGGGCGCATTTCAGCCCATTGACTTTTGTTTTTGACACTTAGAAAGTTTACATTCCTCCTTCTTGCCAAGGGCGCATTTGAGGCCATGTGCTTCTATTTCACTTACTTAGAAGATTTCCCTAGGCATTCTTTCATCATGGGCGCATTTGAGGGCATCTACTCTCATTTTAATGCCTTAGAATAATTTCAACCAGCATGCTGCCTTGTCTTGCCTTGGGCGCATTTTAGATAGGCTACTTTCACTTTGTGCCTTAGAATATTTTACTTGAATTCTTCATGGTGGGCGCATTCAACCTATGGAGGAGGAATTTCAACTGTGAGGGCGCATTTTGAACATGCTACTTCCATTTGTGTGCCTTAGAAACTTTTTGAGGTGGATTTCCTAAGGTGGGCGCAGTTGAGGGTAGAAGCTTTCATTTTTAACTTGCCCCCTTTTATTTTCAAGCCTTGACTTCATGCCTTGGGCGCATTTGAGAGGGTGTGCTCTCACTTTTGACTTAGACAAATTTTGAAGTGGCCTCAAGGTGATGGGCCCATTTACAAGGTGGAGCTTTTGTTTTTCATACTTAGCAAAATTTCCATGTCTCTGCTGGATCTTGATCTCACATTCTATTTTTAGTAAGTCCTTGCTTTTCTGACTTCCATGACTCCGTTTGGCGTGAAAACTTCACCATCTGATCTTCTTTGCCTTGTGAACCTGTTTTGCCAGTCCTCTGCCCTGACTTGCTATTTATAGCCACCTGCTATTTATAGTAAGCCCTTGACTTTCTGACTTCCATTGCTCCGTTTGACCTGAAATTTGCTAGGCGTGATCCTCATCGCCTACTTGACCCGTTCACACCTGCCTCTTGTGCTGACCTGCTATTGATAGCCCTGTTCTGGAGGTGACTTACTATAAATAGTAAGTGCCCGGATTGCGCCCAAATTTCACTAGTAGACTGCTTGAAGGATGCTGATCGCAGTGGGATACCTTCGTTTCTCGAAATTTTGGCTTTTTACCCTACTTTTTAGGCATCAAAGATGGAAACCTTAATCTGACTTGCATGTGGCTCAAATGACCTTAGTTTGACTTGATTTTGTCGCCTGTTGTTCTGCTCGTGAAATTGAAGTGTCGGGGAGCTGCTGGGATAAAACTGCTATTTATAGTAAGTGTCCGAAAAGTGGTCAATCGGACGTCGGATGAGTTTGCATGTCACAGTGCCCGTGGGATCTCAAAAAACCCAGAAAAACCCAGAAAACTAGTAGTCATGCTGACACTGGCTAAAAATAGTAAGTCCCTGAAAACTGACTCATTCCGTTTGCATGTTACACCATTGCGAAGCTCTCGCAAAACCTACATGGAATATCCGGACATGCATTAAAGAACTCTGCATGCAAACCCTAAAAATAGCCTCCGAAGGCTGAACTCTGAAAGTCACCATCTCAGTTTGCATGTTACACCATCGTGAAGGTCTAGAAAAACCCAGATCAATTCTCCTATCATTTATCGGAGAATTGTATGTCGAAGCCCTGAAAATAGCTTGTGAAGCCAGAACTGCTAAAAATAGCCAGTTGTCTGAATCAACTCAAATTTCATGTGTAGGCCCTTGGAAGCTGCCTGAATGTGTTGAAGTAGTTAGAATCCCGAAATCCTGATGAAAAGCTCACAGATTGAACACTTACTAAAAATAGTAAGTCGTCAGAACATGATGAAAATTCAGTGGGAGCCTTGCTGGAAGCCTTGTGATTGCTGTATTAAGCTCAAACGCCAATTAGCCAACTCAATTCAACTTCAAACTATCTTGAAGAACAAAACCCTAATTTTACGGACTTAGCCAAAATTTCCAATTAGGTCAAATACAGAAACATCCCCAAAAGAACAGAGAAATAAGAGAGAGAGGGAGAGACGCTAAACCAAAGCCAAAAGACCAAAATGGAGCAAAAATAGGGGGTCCCCATCTGGCATGGGGTGATGTGTGAAAAGGTCACAACTGTATCTCTTTCCAAATGTTGTTCACATTGAAGTTTTCTTGTTTTATTACCTTCCAAGGCTATATACTCTTCTCTATTGCTATCATCCAAAATAGATTTGAATTTCTCATATGATATCTTAACTCTTTTGAGTATTGATGCAATTTTCTCTTCATGTATACGTTTATTTTGAAGATTCCTTTCGTAATTCTTCCTCTCGACATCAATGGCGTCATTCTCCCTATTCCTACAATTCTCCCTTGTTGTCACTCTCTTCCTTTGACATTAATGGTGAAGGGATGGTCATCATACGTCCATCCATGTCTTCTATGGCAGCATTACATCAATAGGAACACCTTTAATGTGCAATTGAGCATAAGCACAATCATCCAACTTTCCACTATCAATTTTTCTTTTCTTTTCTTTTTTATCAACACATGCTTGTGTTAGCAAAAAATGTCAAATGCAGAGATAAGAGCATGCTCTTCAAGAAAAAGACTCCTTTGGATCATTCTCATCCTCTTGTTAGGCTTTTGGAGAACTCTCTTATTAGTCTTACAAACATCTTCACCACTTTCTTCTTCATATATTCTCACGTTATGATTAAACGTTAAAGCTTTATTATCCCTATTCCTACTCTTCAATAATATCTTCTCTTTCTCTAATGTGAATCAGTATAAGATAATTTTTACTTCTTTAAGCTTGAGCATCATCTCTCTATTTTCGCAAATCTTCAATCTCATAATCTAGGATCCTGAACATATCCAACAATTATATAGATACCAATTCATTACTTTCCTGAAGGACAATGCCATGCTCAGCTTCACCTAAAATTTTTCTTGTCTTTATGAACTAGGAGATATCTCTTGTGCATGTAATGAAGTTTGCACTTACATAGGTTTCTCCTTCTCTTGCTTTAGTTTCCTCTTTCAAACTTTCATAGGTTCTTATGCTTACCAAGTATATTTATCTTCTTGTTTTGTCTTGAAGGTTGTGTAAAACAACTTTTGCAATGGTGTGCTATATGTCCATAGTTGTTGCATTTATAACATATAACCTTATAATTCACTAGAGGAACATATGTATTGTAGTTTCTATTTGTCCACCCATAAAGATTTCTATTTTTGTTCCATTGTTTGTTATATCTCACATGTGTTCTATACTCTCTTGCCTTATGTCCAAAATGATTGTATGATTAGCAATAGCCATAAAAGGTACTCTTGAACCTGTATGTATGCGCTTGCCTCGGAGGAAGGGACTTCTCTAAATTGTTCTTGTTGACTTTAGGAGTCTTTGTCTTCTTGCTATCTTCATTTCTAATAGGGTTTTTGAAAGTATCTTCAAGCCTTTTTGTCTTTCCCTCATTTGTTTTCTTAGGAGTCTCTTTGAAATCTTCCTTGAATCTTTGATTTTCTTGGTAGCCAAGTCCTATTTTATTTGACGGTGAGCTTTGCCCATTAATGATGTCATCTAGGATTTCGGTGCTCTTTCCAAACTTGCGGCTTATGTTCAACTTGATGGTTGTCTTCTCCAATTCTTTCCTCACAAAAACAATTTCACACTCTAGCCTTTCACAATTTTCTTCCTTTGCTTTTAATTGGGTTCTCACGTCTTGTTCAATCTTTTTCCTTTCTTCAATTTGAGCTTTTAGATCTATGATCACCTTTTCGGATTCTTGAAGTATTTTGGCCTTTGGTTTACACTCTTCTTGAAATTGTATTTTGCATCCATTATCCACATATTTTGCAGGTTGGCATCCAAAGGAGGAATCAAAGAATTTTCTTAACATCAAGATTTGGAGGCCAAAATGAGGTGCTTTTTCAAAGTTCTTCAAGGTTTCGAGTTTAGGTTGCATAGAGGCTCGCTTTTTCATACTTTAAATTTCCAAAGCATCACTTTTTAGAAAAAGGGGGTCATCTTTTTCAATTTTCATCGATCTGGGTCCACTTGGTTATTGATCCTCTTCAAGATTGGAAAATTTAATATTTTCAAGAATATTCTTTTTCCGTGCTTTTTTGGGAAACCCTTAAACTTTTTCGAAATCTGATCAACTGGGTCTCTCTGGAATGTGATTCTCTACAAAACCGAGTGCTCAACTTTTTTTGGGAAATTGCTTTTTGAAGGAAAATCAACATTCTTTTTTCAGTAGTTTGTGCAAAAAGTTTCCAAACATAGTCGAGTTTACAGTCAAAATTCGAGTTTTTCAGCATGCAGTATTCTCCCATGGAATTCAAAACCAAGCCAGTGTTGTATCACGATTTCTTGAAAACATTTGAAACTGATTTGCATCATGTGAATCTGGTGTTTGATTTGCATGCTTTGGAAGATGCAGGAAATGTTGCAGTCAAACATCTTGGTCATTCCGAGTTGCTTGCAGCAGCTTCAGTCCCCATTTTGGTGCAGAGCCTTGAATTTGTAATTGCTTGTGTCAAGCATTATAATCCAACAACACGAGAAATCCAAACGACAGATGGGCGTATTGTTTGCAGCCTTAGGCTAGACGATGTTGAGAAAGTCTTTTCATTACCACCTTGGTCGGAAAATCTAGTCATCTCCATTGAAGAGTGTGAAAAGGTGTGGCACATGCAAAAGGACAAATACCGAAAGAGAATTGCACAAAAATGGTCGAAGGAGAAGCATAATACTTTGCCAAAGAACATTGGACGTGGTGAATTCAAAGAGGAGTTTGCAATCATGATTACTCTATTTAACCGAGTTACAGGTCAAGTAGAGGCCAATAGATTCCAGCCTTGGATGTTTTGCATCATCTCTCACATCATTGATAAGACAAAACTCTATGACTGGCCGACTTTGAACAGTGATAGTCTCCACCATCAGATGATAGAGTATTTCAAAATCCATGAGTTTCACATGATTTCCTACCTTGTATATCTAATGGCCTTTCAGGGCAAGTTTAGAGGTTTGAATATCATAGGAACTCTAGGTGTTTAGAATATGTGTCATCATTACTTGCAACTAAGGTTTTCAGAATCAACACAATATTACAAGCGGGTGATGATGCATTCTTGATACATACGGTGAGAGACTTAGACAATAAGTTGCATGCATGGATTTCATCAAATGCCAAATCAACAATGGCAGAATGGGCAATGCCGAGGTATCCCATAGATGAGGTGGTGTTAATGGAGTTTTTTAGGCAGGTGTATGAAGTTCACACATTGTTGCGAAATCGAAAAGAAGGCTGCTTTTAGTTTTTCGGTTGAGATGGGTATCTACAAATGTAGATCGTTGGCTGAGGCCAAGATGATGGGTGATGAGTTGTCAAAATTTGGCTTGAAGTTGTTCAACGAGAGGCGATCGTACGATCCTCATGGCATCTTTGCATCTCGTCTTAGTCAAAATCACGCTCATGTGCCTGTAGTTGAAGTTTTTTGAGCTAATTGCAAGGATGAGAATGAAGTGCATAGGTGCAGTTACAACAGATTTACCGTCCAACAGATGGCTGATTTCTTGTCAGAGGATGTAGAAGGATTGTCCGATGATGATGGAGAGGTACTACTTCCTATGTATGCCAGAGATCAAATTGAGCAGCGACCGCTCTCACAAGTCAATTGGTCCATCAAAGAGAGCACCTCAATTGAGGAAAGGACGAGTCGGGTTGTCAAAAACTACAGGATTTTCCTAAGCAGTAAGAGGATGCAAAGGGTAGTTGTTCCAATAGCAAAGCCGCCAGTAGTGCAGTCATCCCTACCTTCTTCTTCCAAACCAAAACCAAGAATGAAGACTATGAGCAATCCTCTAGAGTGTATGAAGGGTAGCAAAACGACAAAGAGTTCAAAGAGAAAGTTGGATTTCTCCGATGTGGTTCAATAAGAACAATGGCAGTTGTTTCAGAGGTTCCAAAAGAGCTAGCACCACAAGCAGAAGCAGTGTCTTTGTCTCCAGATTCTCCATCGTCACCGAAGTCTTCTCCCATCCATATTGATTCAAAGGTTGAAGAGGTTGATGAAGTTGAAGCTGAGCCTTCTAGAGAAGTTAGTAAAGACACCTCGTCTTGGCTTGAGAACATCCTAGGAAGGAAAAGGAGGAAGCCCTTGTATGAATTGAACTTTGCAGAGCTTGACAGTGTCTACGAAGACACAACAATGAAGAAACCCAAGAAGCAAGTTCACACAAAGAAGAATTCAGATGGTGAAATTATCATTGAGATCGCTACACCTTTGGAGGATAAGAATATTGATGAAGCTGAGATTGATGACTTCACGGTTGTCAAAGCCAATCTCCGTAGAAGCACTCGACATACTGATGTGAATCTCTTTGAGGTTGCAGTAGGAAATCTAAAAGAGAGAGTACTTAAGGATGGAGAGGATAAGGCAACCCTTAAGGCTGAAATTCAACAGTTGTGGCAATATGTTTCTAATCTACTTCACAACACTTCACAGGCCACTCTATTGTTTCCATAGATTCTAGAGTCACCGGCTGATCAACATCAGTTAAGTTAGTTGGTTATATATGGGAAGCATGTGCGAGATTGGATAAAGGAGTTTATCACCAAGGACAAAATTGTACTTGCAAAAATATACCGGTTGAGGTATAACACCCATGATCTTTGTCAAGGGATACATGGTTTTGAGTAGTGTATGGCGGAAGTGAAATGTATACATGAGATTATCATTTCAAATTTGAAGACGGCATATGATTCAGTTGTTGCAATAGAACATAAGAGAAAGATTTTTGCTTTGAGAGAAGAACACCTCTTCAAACTAAAAACTTATGAGAAAATATGTAAAGAACTAGCTCAATATAGACAAAAGGTTGTTGATGTCCTTAGATTCATAAGCACTTTTATTTTGCAGATCCCTTGTCGATATCATCTTGATGATGGCTCTTTCGTTGATTTTGGTGAAGTGCAAGCAGAGTTCCATAATCTTTTTCGTGGCAGTTTTAGCAGTGATCCTATTGTCGGTAAGATGAATCAGATTGCCATGATGTCACCAAGATTCGATAAAGCAGCTGAAGAGGTCAAAGATTTTCTAAGTTCGATTGCAAAAGCCGAGGAAATCTTGGAAAAGCGGAATATTGCTCTCGATAGTATCAATCCTCCTGACAAAGAGGTAGTTACCAGCTTTTTGGCGGATATGGTTTCCCAAAATACCCATGGATGAGATATCTTTTCAAGAGAGAAAAGATTTGCAAAGATAGATTTAAAGTAGCAGTTAACTCGATGCCTTTTCCGAGTTTTCTTGCTATTCTTGTCGCACACTTATCTATTCTTTGAGAAAGAGGAAAAATCAAGTTGTAATAGTTAGAACTCTCCTTGTTTTTTGCTTTCAGCTGGTTGTTAGTTAAATATCTTGTTTTAGTTTTAGAAATAAAGCTTGCAAGTTGGCAAGTCTAGTTGTAAAAGCAAGGAGATTTTAGGGTTCGCTACTCCTCACTTGTGTATAAATAAGGGCAGGCTTGCCCATTTTTCTTTAACCGTTATTGTGACAGCAAATTGCTGAGCCTACTTTTGCCTGCAAGTTGTTATTCAATGTTTGTTCACTTAGTGTAAGCGCAAGCTTGCTTGCCTGCCTTTTGCTGCAAGTTATTGTTTAGTTCATGTGTAATTTGTGTCAAGTGTATTCTGGTTTGATTGCTCAATTGTGAGCCCGTTATTGCTACAAACTTGCTGTCCCAGAAGTGTAATCGTTATCATAAATTTGAGAAATGAAATCGTATGCTTACTTTGCTTTGATCTACTATTTCAGGTTTTGTTTTATGTGTTTTTGTAAAGATCTACACCAAACTGATATAATTTTTTCGATTTTTGACCAATTATGTTTTGAATAGGACTTGGAAGGAATTGTACATATTTGAGATGATTTATGATGTTTTGCTCAGACAACATACACACAACAAATTTCCAAGATTGATAACTAAGATTACTACAATGAATTAACAGCAAACATTGAAGATTCCACTGAGTATAGAACTTAAGCATTCCATTCAAGTTGGAAATAAGGTTCAGTTTTGAGAGTAAATTCAATTCCAAAATATCACAGAATATTGAGATAGCAACATGTCTTAGGAACCCTTGTCTACAAAGACACTCATTTGCTTATGCTCAATCAACCACTTGAATGCACAATTTCAAAATTTGCTAGTTTCTCCAATTTATTCATAACACAACAGATTTTTCTCAGAGTTTTAAACATATACTATTGTTGTCACAACGGTTCAATGGACAGATGTAGACTTCCATACAAAATTCCAAATTGCAAACACAAACAAAGCATTTCAAATCTAATTACCAAAGACTAACTTCAAAGTGTACCCACTTAATCTGATGAATATGGTTTTCAGATATTATGCCATTGAAATCCCGTATTGATAAGAGTTGATATTCATTCACATAAGGACTGGAAATTACGATTTCTTTGGCTACCTTCAGGACCGTAGACTCAAATGTATGCTCTTTATTCAAACACTAATCGACATCTTATGAATATTGGAGCAGCTCCAGACAACTCACATGTAATGTCCCTTACCTGTTAGGCCCTACGGTTCCCGAAAACCAGGAGTTTAGGCTTACTTTCCTACTGATATCCTGCTCGGCTCGTTTGAATAGGGTCCTGCAATCATCACACCAAGAATACATACACCATAGATCCATGTGTTAGCTTCAATATCTAGTAACATAATCAAACATAGTCATAATTGCAAAAGGAGATCAGCAAACAAGAGGAGTGCCTTGTATGGATGTTGCCCTGAAGCCTTTACGTTGGGCACGAGAGGTTGCCTCTCACAATCCTCTTTTCCCAACGGCTTAGTCCTTGCATATCCCCATACAAGACAGTACCTCAAAGACACTTGCCCTATTAGGAGAGGATGAAGTCCTACGATCCAAGGGCCTACGACCTACCACCCCTATAATAGTGTAGTTTCCTACGGTGGGACCCCCACCTCTCTATGTCTAACCCGTTCCTTGGCCTACGAACATGAGAGGGGGGTTTTTAGGCTCTCCACTTGGACTCTACTTCACCCGCCTAAGAGGGTACCAATCACGGAGAAGACAATCTTTGCATAAGGAAATACATATATTTATTCTTTAATCTATTTCTGATATTTAGGAGAGAGATATTTCATTTACTAATGGAAATGCAGAAACAAATCATATATTCAATGAAATACTTTCAAGGAAGATTAGAAAACATGCTTCAGTAAATGTGTTCCTACATTATGTTCATGCATAAGAAAATGTTCATGCGATTTCTAGTGATGTATTTTTCTGATGCTATTGTCCCTATTATATTATTCAGGCACTAGCATAAATTCCTAAAAATAAGAGGGAATCAACACTATGAGCAGGCAATGATTTCTTCCATGCAATTTTGAAATATCTAAATTAGTTTTAACATGTGATATTAACAAATGCAAGAAAGAGACCTATAGATGCGGTCTATATTCAATTAGACGTTATCCCATTGGGATGATGTATTTCAACAGGTGTTTCTATATTTCCAGTGTTCTTAGCATAGAGATGCATTGTCAATGTCTTATATCAATCATATGGGACGACGCCTAGGATTATGCTGATTAAATGAACTAAATACGAGCTAAGTGAGAGGACTCACCAGAAATCGCGATCTGCACCAAGCTCCCTAGGTCACTGCTCGTCTTTCTTTCTCTTTTCCTCATCTGGTTTCGTCGAGTCCCCTATTATCTCCCTCCCAAAGGTGGCGACCCAACTCAGATGACGACGAGACTCTTCCCGTGGCTTCTGGTATGCGTATTTTCTTGTTTTGTTTTATTTACTTATTTACTTATTATCTTATTAATATTTTGTCTATTGTTTTATTTCTTTATTATCATGTTATTTTACCTTTTCTTAAGTAAAGTGTTATTTAGATACATATTGATTTATATGTAAATAGATTTATAATAAATTAGATTTGATTTATAAATACAAAGTATATAGTTTATGTAAATTAAATATGTTATAAATACAAAGTATATAGTTTATGTAAGTTAAATATGTTATAAATATATGGATAAATAATTCATGTAAATTAATTATGTATTTGGCCTAAAATATCAAAGTAGATAATTTATATTCATGTAAATTAATTATGCATTGGATTAAAAATATCAAAGTAGATAATTTATATAAATCTTTTAATAGGGGTTATGACATCACACCAATATGACAACTCTTCCAGAAAAAAAGATAAATTTCCTTATTTCCTATATGACTCCAAATCTCACATGACTCTTGCTCAAGTGGTTCCCAATAAGTGATGTCATTAGCTTCCTTCAAATCATTCGCTGGTACAATGTAAAGGGGCCACGCTAGATTATAGGTGTTACAATTTCCAACTTTGAGTCTTCTACAAGCACAACCTCCCTCACGTTTGATTTTCTTACCATGACGATAAAGACATCTTCAAAATTGGAGACTCGAGATAATTCTTGAATGCTCAACTCTTCAACTTCTCCGTCGATCTTGTGCTTGTTCCGACATTTATTTTAATTCCCAGCTTTGTTGTCAAAAGACGGCTCCTTTAATATATACAAAGACTTCCTGTTAATGCAATTTCCAGCTGCTACGATCGGAGGATTTCTCAACTGATGACTTGCGACCATCATCAAAGGAAGAACGATCATTTGAGGAACTCTCGATGATCGATAGATGACATGATTTTTGATGATTAATAACCTGTGATATATGTCGATTCCCTCAAAAGCAAATAGATCTCCTTAAAACTAACGACAAATAAAGAATGGAAAAGGTAACCTGTGTGAAAAGCTAGAATCCTTTGAAGCTATGACGGCTTGAATAGTGAGCCAATAATGCCACAACAACTTAATCTAATGGTTCTTTACGTTTTCGAGTCTTCCAAGATTAATGACAATGGCCTCAACAACGTTGGTTCAAAACTCCCACAATTCCCATTCCTTGTAAAATACCAATTCGTAGCTTCATAAGAAGAAAATATCGTCTTCACAGTAGACACTAGAAATCTTCTAATTTACCCCCGTTGAAAACAAACAGTAAATTTCCTTTTTCTTTTGAAAATTGTCTCTGCAAGAGAGTATACAAAATTTTGAACTTGTAAGTTAATATCAACTGCGAAACAGAGGTGATTCCGCTAGTGAAGAATTGGGTTTTGTCCAATTCTTGAACTTGAAGATTTTTCGTCCTCAAGTTACGAGAAACCTAAGCTTTCCAAAACCAAACCAAAAAAAAAGCATCCTACAATCAGCTCTCCTCAATTATTTTATTCACATTTGCCTTGACCTTTGGCCTTCTACTTGCTTGATTGTTCAAATTCCTTTTCTCTTTTAATTTCCAAAAGGTGACTTAATTTTAAATCTGCATTTAATATGTCAGTTTAAATATAATATTATTTAATTAATAATATTTTCTTTTGATTTAGCATTTGGAGGAAAATATTAAATAATTAAAATAATATTATATTTCTCCATGTAATAAAAAACAGGACATTACAATTCCTCTTGTCTCGAAGATTGCTTGCCCTCAAGCAATCAGCATCTACAGGCCAAACTGAATACCCGTGTCCCAAATCAATCTTCTGAATTGTCCATCAGGTTGCCACTGCGCTACTGTGATTAAAACCATCGACTCATCATGCACACTTTGTGCTCCACTTTCTAGCAACTCCCAAAGGAAAACATCAACACTCACACTGAAATTCCTGTGTGAATTGAAATTAGCATCATCAAACATTTTCAACCAAGGCACTCTATGAAATCCATAACTGAAATTCCATTATTTAACTCAATTATTCCATCAGTATCATCTTGTATCTCATGCAAATCTTCATCCAATTCAATATGTTCCACATTATTAACAAATCCAAATAGTGTATGAGGTTCATACCAAGACACTAGACTGCTATTAATACTTGTAAAATTCACATATTCTTCATCATTTTTAATGATGTCATCGTAAGTTTCATGCATACTTTCTTCCATCTGTGAAAGCTTCTCAATAATTGCTGATTCATGAAGTGTATCAAGCTGAAAACTGTCTTCATTACCTGTTATTTCTACTGTATCATGGCTGCAACCTATACCTTCATGTGAAAAATGATCCTCAAAATTCAAGAATTCAATTTCTTGATGCGGGTTCCATATCTTGTATTCATCATCAACTTTATTACCAGAATTTGAAATTGATTCATCCTCCAACATGAAAAATGGATTATCAAAAATGGAATTTGCTTCCCACTCAAAAAGAGGATTATAAGTGAACTGAAAAGAGTTCATATTCACTTGACCCACTTGATCATCTTGCTGTTCCAAATCTGTACTTGTCAACTTGGAAGTTTGTTCTAAATCAAAAACAATATAGAGCTCATCAACCTCATCTATTACCTGTTTGATTTGCATAGCTCTTTCTTCATTTTCTTGCTGCATTTCTGGTTTGTAACCACAAGCTGGTCTTTCAAGTTTTGCAATACGAGAGGTCTTCGATTAAGATGACTTGGGTTGCCACACACTACGTTTTCTGATTTGTTTTCGTTTGAAGGCACCATATCATCATTAAATTCAACTGTCCAATTAGTTGATGTCTTGCAATCCTCAAGTGAAAATGTTGGGACAAGGTTATGGTCAAACACATTATCCTCAAAGGAACAAGGCTTATCAAAAACAATCTCTATATCACCAACATAAAGACTTTTGCATGCCTCAATTGTAGAAACATCAAGAGGTTCTTTTTCCTCAATATCCATGGTATTACACTGCTGCAAGGAAACATTATGGAAATCTTTCTTTGGATTGTTTGTCCCTTCATTCACATTTGCTGATTTAGTGAGCTTCAGATCACCAAATTGCTCATTCTCAATGCTATCATGAAGATCGATGTACCCCATTTCGCTGATGAAAATACTTGAAGAACTAACTCCATTCTCAATCTTTGTAACCTCAAAAACATTAGGAACATTTTCAGCCACTTGTATCTCTTTAACAGCCTCGTCTTCTGTGATTGTCTTCTTCTTCAGACCTATTCTCCTTTTCATCCATGCATCGGTCATTAGGCTCCCAAATTTGTCTACATATGAAACAACGATTTTGTCTTCAAAGCTCATTCTTGCTGATTTCTTTTTCTCTTGTATTGAAAGATTCTTTCCCTTTAGTCGCTGCTCTCTCCTTATCTCCAAATTTATCAATAGCAGTTACATGCGTGACAAGGCGGTTATTCTAATTACGAGATCTTCCACCCTTGTGTGGTCTATGCTTCCACCTAAGATCCCTGCAATCATGAAAAAATATTTTACTCTGAAAATCAGCACTTGATATTTTCCAATCTTGTAAAATTTGATCCTCAAATTCCTGTACTATCACAGCTCTAGAACTTTGATTTGAACCCCTGTAGTCTACAAAATCATTACTGTTTTTATAATTTCTTTCTTGCCCATTGTTCCTATCAACACACTGCATCATTAAGGCACTCAATCGAGCTAAATTCTTCTGTAATTCAAGCCGAACTCTTGCAAGATCTTTTAAGACATCTCTTGTGTTTAGTTTCCTATAGTGTCTATATTCTCTATCACCCATCACAACTTCCATTCTTCAACCTCTATCAAGTGACCATTCACATAAACCCACCAAGATGGCAGGATACACTGCTTTGATACCAATGTAAAGATCTACCCCAAACTGATATAATTTTTTCAATTTTTGCCTAGTTATGCTTTGAATAAGACTTGGAAGGAATTGTATACATTTCAGATGATTTATGATGTCTTTCTCAAATAGCATACACACAACAAATTTCCAAAATGAATAACTAAGATTACTACAATGAATTAACAACAAACATTGAAGATTCCACTGAGTATAGAACTTAAGCATTCCATTCAAGTTGGAAATAAGGTTCAGTTTTGAGAGTAAATTCAATTCCGAAATATGACAAAATATTGAGATAGCAACACGTCTTAGGAACCCGTGTCTACAAAGACACTCATTTGCTTATGCTCAATCAACCACGTGAATCCACAATTTTAGAATTTGCTAGTTTCTCCAATTAATTCATAACATAGCAGATTTTTCTCAGATTTAAACATATAGCTATGTGGTCACAGTGGTTCAATGGACAAATGTAGACTTCCATATAGAATTCCAAATTGCGAACACAAACAAAGCATTTCAAATCTAATTACCAAAGAGTAACTTCAAGGAGTACCCGCTCGATCTAATGAATATGGTTTTCAGATATTATGCCACTGAAATCCCGTGTTGATAAGAGTTGATAGAGATTCACGTTAGGACTGGAAATTACGATATCTTTGGGTGCCTTTAGGACCATAGACTCTGTTAATGCAGATTAGTGTCTGGATGACTACTTCCAGGCTCGATATTGAGGAGATAAATTTAATATAGCCTTTGGCTATTTAATTTATCTTAAAATCAATTAATGAAAAGAAGATTCGCTTGAAGAATAAATCAAATGATTTTATATTATATAATTAATATTTAATTATTAATTTGTAAGCCGACTTTAGTGAGGCGCGATTTTCTAAAAGTCACGTCCCTTGTTTGGAGGCCGACCTCTTGTTTGGTGGAGTCGCATCCCTTCCTTGGCATATGTATAAATACAAGATGATGATCATTCATTTGGATCATCAAGTTCATTCATTATAATTCGCATTCTAGAAGAAGTTCAGACGTGAGCAGCAAATCATCATTTTGTAGCAGCAGATTGATCTCAAGGAGAAACATATTCATTCAAATTTTATTCAAGCAGCGATATCCTCGATTATTTTTCTCATTTCAATTTACATCTATCTTATCGTCAAGATGGTGAACGGTATCAAGGTCGAAGACAGACTTGAGGGTGCATCAAACTTCACATCCTGGAAGTTTAGAGTGATGCTCGCCTTGGAGGAAAATGAGTTAGCTGAGTTCGTGGAGAACGAAGTTCCTGAACCAACCGAAGAGAATGAGAAGCCTCAATGGAAGAGAAATAACACTAAGGTGAAACAGATGATGGTTGATTTCGTGAAAGATCACATTGTGCCAATCATTTGTAGTTGCAAACAACAAGAGATATGTTCAAGACCTTGGAGGAAACTTTTGAAATCAACAACACAAGTCGGGCTCTTGCATTAAAGCAACAATTTCATCATATCAAGATGGCAAAAGGAAAATCCGTTAGCTCATACTTCTTGAAGATCACTGAGTTGAGAGATCAGCTCTCTGCCATTCGTCATATTGTTGATAGCAAGGATCTGACTATGTTGGCTCTCAATGGTCTTCCTAAATCTTGGGAGTCATACATTCAAGGAATCAATGCGAGATCAAAACTTCCTAAGTTTGATCGATTGAGAGCTGATTGTATTCAAGAAGAATCATGTTTGGCTGCAACAGGCATTGGTCAAAGCTCTACAAATGAAGACATTCATGTTCTTTCCGCTCAATCCTCGTAGAAGAAAGGAAAAGGAGGAAAGAAAGGACACTTCAAGAGAAATAGAGATAAAGGGTCAGATGGTGCTCTGGCATTCAAGAAGAAGAAGGATCTATCTCGCATTCAATGTTTTAGATGTGACAAGTTTGGTCAGTATGCAAAGGATTGCACGACCAAGCCTAAGCAGCATGCTTCATTCCCGGATGTGTGAAATATACCAGCCAATTTTTTTCATTTTATTACACAGCTAAATTCACCCATTAGCATGAGTGCAAATATAAACCAGCTGAATGTAACCCTCTCCTTTGATCAACCCAGATCCCAATGCAGGCAAGGTTGAGAGCATACACGAAAGGGGGTCGTTAGAATAACTGAAGCTTGCTGAAAGTAACAGAAAGGAAGTGCAATCACTCAACCACTTATTCAGCGGGAGGACTGGAATTAGAAAGTACAATGTTGAAAGTAAATATGCAACTCAACCACTTTTCAGCGGGAGTGTGTTGACGGCTCAGCCGATCAGCAATATGTAAATGCAATACCAAAGTAACTAGGCGGCATGCCAGCCTCTTCCACTTTTCAGCGGGTGGTACATGAAGGTAAATACTGAAATGAAAGACTGAGGCATTGCCAGTCTCTTCCACAAACGTGGGAAAATATGAAATTGCAAGCATTAAAATGGCTGAACAGTACTACTGTAGCAGCGTTACAATATGAGTTTCTGCTCCAAATATCACTGTATTTGAAATGCCTCAATGCTGCAATGAAGTATTATATCTCTCCTATCATCAAAAGACTCGATCCACACTAAACCCAACCCCAAAGGCAAACTTTTACAATCTGATTTTGACCAACCAGCAACTGAAAATGCACAAACCAGCAACTAGACAACCCTCTAAAATGCTCATAACTCTCTCATAACTACTTCGAATGACATGGGACCAAGTGCAATGAACTCCTAAGAAGATGGCGACCAATTTTGGACCAAGAAATAGCTGTAACAACTACTCAATGAATTATCTAAACATTTGCCAAGCATGATGAAGTAGAATGACCTCAAGAGGGGCGACTTCTGCAAAATAAAATCCAAATCTGCATATAAAAATCTGAAACTCACCAAAAGGGGGCGCCCAAGGATGACAATGACAAATGCAAACTACCCAGAACAAAATGAAAAAATTGGCCGGCATATTTCAGTGGTATCAGAGCCAAGATCCTGCCATCCTATGAAAATTCAATGATTCAGTTTGTCAGATGAGTGACAAAGATATCAAATACTACATACAAAGGGAGATGACTACAGAGAAGTCTATATCCGAGTTGATACAAGAATTGTCCACACTTTTGAGAGATCCTGACATTAAAGGGGCATACTCATGGATTGCTGCAAAATCTAAATATTTGGATGTGAAGGTTGCCTCGACATGTGAAGGATGTGTGGGTGAGCCCAAAAATAATCCCTTAGACATGCATGTGATGGGTAGTGATGAAGATCATTTTGGTGACAAGAACAAAACAGTAGTATTGAATGTTAATTTGGATTCATCCAATCAAGGTCTTGAGACTAATGACTTCACAGAAGATGATGGAAGAACTGTTGTGTGGGATGAGTTCGCTGAAGAAGAGCAAGATGAAGGAAATACTAGTGGTGTCTTTGAACTAGCTTATGATCATTACCATGGTGATGTTGTTGGTGGTGATTCCGAGGTGTTTATACCTCCTCTTGTTGAAGATTGGAGCAACCCTTTTCTCCAAATTTCAGATTTTAATATTTGGTATTTATTTTTATAATGCAAATTCGCCCCTTCTCTAGGGCCGTACCTTTCTTGAGATGCTTGGTTTTGCGTGCCAAATAAATGTGGAGTCTTTGAGCTGGTTTTGTGCTTCCATCTTGGGTGCCATTAGTCTTAGAACATAATGCATTTTATTCCATGAAGTTTGAGTGAGTTTTGAGGGAGTTGTCATTAATTTAGTGATTTTCTGTGTTGCTGATTTGCATTTTCAATTCAGATCTGTCATTAAATCAGATTATTAAAATGAGGTCTGTGAGTTGTGATTTGGGTTTGGGAAGTCAAGAAAATGATAGGGAAGTCTTCTATTTTTCTGCAGCTTCATACACTGGATCCTATTGACAGGCAATTCTATATTATTGTAAGCTGAACAGTAGTACTGTCAGCAGTTCTCTTATTTTGATATAACTCTTGTAATTCCCTCGACTGTGGATGAGACTGGCATGTTCAGTCTTAGCTAGTTTCTCTTTACTGTATCACCCGCTGAAAAGTGGAAGAGGCTGGCTTGTCGCCTGTTACTTGTGTAATTGCATTATCTCATCTTGCTGATCGGCTAAGCCGTCAATCTACTCCCACTGAAAAGTGGTCGAGTTGCATTTTACTTTCAGCATTGTTCTTTCACTTCAGTCCTCCTGTTGAATAAGTGGTTGAGTGATTGTACTTTCTTTTCATTACTTCAGCAAGTTTCAGTTTACTAATGACCCCCTTTCGTGTATGCTCTCAACCTTGCCCGCATTGGGATCTGGGTTGATCAGAGGAGAGGGTTACATTCAGCTGATTTATATTTACACTAATGCTAATGGGTGAATTTAGCTGTGTAACAAAATCAAAAAATTGGTCGGCATATTTCAGTGGTTTTTCATAAATTTTCAGATCAACACCTGAGAAAACTTGATTCTTCATGCTTTTTCATCCAAAACATCAATTCTTTGAAGAAGAAGGTTATTGTTTTCAATTTTCAGCGAGTTGGTTTATACTGGTTCTATCTTCTGGATAATTTTTGAAGAATTTTCTCAAGGTTGCAACAACTGCTTTTTATTTTGCATGTCAGAGAAAACTTCAAAACTTCCAATTTCCAATCTTCTGGGTCTATCTCAAATCTTCTTTTGGACAAAACCCATATCACATATTTTTTAGTGAAACTTCATGTGCTTGCTTTTTCAGTAAAACTTCGAGGTTTTCAGAATCTAACCAAATGGGTTCATCCAGAATGTGCCTCTAAACAATACCCAGATGTCATCTTTTTCCACTTTTTTGGAGAAAATTAGGGTTTGCTGCTTTTTCAGTCTTCATTCAAAATTTTCAGAAACGGACGTTCTGGGTCTTATTGTAACGAAATTCTAAAAAAACCCATATCTCATAAACATTTCCAAAAAATTCATCCGTTTGAAGAAGAAAAATCAGCAAGCTAAAAATAGAAAGTTGTGCAAAACTTGTCAGAACATAGGCGAGTTTACAGGCAATCTTCAAGTTTTGCAGAATAGAGTACACTCCCACATAATTCAAGACTAAATCAGCACTGTACCATGATTTCATCGAAACAACCAAGACTGACTTGCACCACATCAAGCTAGTGATCAATCTGTGTGCTTTAAAGGACGCAACGTATGTTGCAGTCAAACATCTTGGTCATTTTGGGTTGTTTGCAGCTTCGGGCAATGTTGAGAAGTGCTTTGAGGAAAATGACAAGTGTCAGAAAAAGTTGTGCAATACACTTCCGTGGGAGAATCAAGAGAAGTGTGAGAAGCATAAAGTTGCAGAGCCGCCAAGTTATCAATTAGTGAGTCATCTTTTAGGGCAGCGATGTTTTTCAAGAATAGAACTCATAAAGAAGCTGAAGATGTCAAAGATTCTCTAAGTTTGATTGCAAAAGGGGAGAAGATCTTAGAAAAGCAGAATATGGCTATAGATAGTATCAACACTCTTGATAGAGAGGCAGTTTCCCGCTTTTTTGGGGATGTGATCGAGATTTAAAGCAACAATCTTCTAGAAGCTTTCTCCAAGCTTTCTTTCCATTCTTATATCATGCTTTCTTTCTATTTTTGTCTCAATTCTTATCCATTCTTTGAAGAAGAAGGATATCAAGTTGTAATAGTTGGCATTTCCTTTTTTTTTGCTTTCTTAGGTTTTCATAGTTGTAGATGTTTATCTTGTTTTAGGTTTAGAAATAAATCTTGCTTGTTGACAAGTCTTAGTTGTAAAAGCAAGGAGATTTTAGGGTTCCCTACTCCTCTGCTTAGCTATAAATAAGAGCAGTGTTTGCTGATTTTAGTTTAACCGTGCTTGTGATAACAAAATTGCTAAGCCTATGCCTTCATGTTTGTTATTGATTAGTGTCAGTTCACTTTGTGTTAAGGGAAAGTTTGCATGCCTCTTTTAGCTGCAAGTTCTTGTTCAGTACATGTGTCTTGTGTCAAGTGATAATCTGGTTTGATCGCATGTTGCGTGTATTTTGCCACAACTTGCTGTCCTGGAATTGTAACTTTGGGCCGAAAGTTTGAGTAAATAAAGTTATGAGCGTGCTTTGCTGCCCTGATATAAAAATCTTAGATTTTCGTTTATTATTTTGTGCTAGAAGTGTGACGAAATAAAGTCTTGAGCGTGCTTTGCTACCTTGATATAAAGTCTCATATTTCCGTTTATGGTGTAATGCTTTTATGATCTCTTTTTTAGCTTGCCTTGAATGTATGTTGAGAAAAGTTTGTTTAAGTATCTTTGTTAGAAAATCAATCTCGTCCATTTCTAACTCTCTTGCTCTGCGTTTACTTGAGAGGCTAAAAACGTCAATAGCGTAAGTTAAGTTGTAGTTGTTAAGTTTCATATAAAGGAAAACCTCAGTTGCAACATCTAGAGTTCTATAACCTTGTGTTCTCGCAGCTGAACCAAAAAGATAGGCAAAATTAGTTTAGTTTACTTTCTTTATGCAACTCAGCAAAAGAGGGAACTTCCCCTCCTAATTTGAAGAGCAGTTTACTGCACATAGCTGTTCGTTTCCAAAACGCATTCCAGAGGTGCGATTTGAAACGCCAACAAGCCGGATGAGATTATTTTGAGTCAAGGGAAGTATACTATTGACATTTTGAAGAGATTTGGTATGACGGATTTTAAATCCATGTCTACGCCTATGGAGACCAACTTTCAGAAGTTTAAGGGGGCTGCAGCTAGTTCAAATTTGGTGGATCCTACTATGTACAGACAGTTGATTGGATCGTTGATGTATCTAGTCAATACTAGACCAGATATTTGCTATGCAGTGAGTCCACTTAGTTAGTTCATGTGTGAACCAATGCAAATACATCTAGTTGCAACAAAGCTTATCCTGAGAGACTTGCATGGCATAGTTGGGTATGGCTTGAGATATTCTTCTGGTGTGGACTTGAAGCTGTATGGTTATACTGGTTCCGATTGGGCAGGGTGTGTCACTGATCAAAAGAGCACCTTTGGATGTTGTTTCAGTTTGGGGTCTGCTATGATCTCCTGGTGTAGCAGGATGCAGTCTCCAGTGGCTCTAAGCACCGCAGAGGCCGAGTATATTGCAGCATGTGTGGCATCTTGAGAAGTAGTGTGGGTTCGAAAGCTCCTTGCAGGATTGTTTGGACAATCATTGGAGCCTACTATCATTCATTGTGATAATCAAAGCTATGTGAAGCTTTCGGTCAATCCAGTGTTTCATGACAGGACCAACCATGTTGAGATCAAATACCATTATATCAGAGATATGGTATTGAGGAAAACAATTCAATTGAGATACATTAGCACTGATGAGCAGACGACAAACATTCTCAGCAAGCCCCTCTCCAGAGTAAAGTTTGTGTACTTCCGAGACAAGCTTGGTATTGTGGAGAATGAGGCCCTAGCTAAGGAGTCTCAACTTTAGTGATCTTCTATGATTTGCTTTAATGCATTTCTCTCTATAAGAGAGATTTGAGGTGCAAGCCCTTGTTTCCATCCTCTGGGAGTAACCAAGGTGGATGTCATGTGTGTGACTCCATGACAACATCACGTGAAAGAGTCCGTGACGATTTCCTTGTACTTGTGTTTATTCACCCTTTGGGAGTATCTGTGGTGAACATCATGATGAGATGACGACATCACGTTGAGTGATTGGGCACTTGTGCACATTTACCATTCATGGGAGTAGCCATGATGGTTGATATCACGATGAGGTGATATGCTCTTTGACACATGGGTGTACCCATGGTGTTTGTCATCACGATGAGGTGATATGACTTGTATATTTGAAAGTATTCCTCCCTAGCTAAGAGGGAGTGTTGATGCAGATCAGTGTCTGGATGACTATTTCCAGGCTCAATATTGAGGATATAAATTTAATATAGCCTTTGGCTATTTAATTTATCATAAAATCGATTAATGAAAAGAAGATTCGCTTGAAGAATAAATCAAATGATTTTATATTATTTAATAATTAATATTTAATTATTAATTTGGAAGCCGACTTTAATGAGGTGCGATTTTCTAAAAGTCTGGTCCCTTGTTTGGAGGCCGACCTCTTGTTTGGTGGAGTCGCATCCCTTCCTTGGCGTATGTATAAATACAAGATGATGATCATTCATTTGGATCATCAAGTTCATTCATTATAATTCGCATTCTAAAAGAAGTTCAGACGTGAGCAGCAGATTGATCTCAAGGAGAAACATATTCATTTGTATCTGCATCTAGGAGAGGTGCGAATATTCATTGTATCCAAATCGGCATTGTGTTATGCCTGAGTTGTAAGAAAATTTCTGCTCTTATTCTATCAATATATAAGAGATATATTGGCTAGGTTTTTCTCCCTCAAGTTGGAGGGTTTTCCCAGAATATTTTGCTGTGTTCATTGTCTTAAGTGCTGCATTTTCTGATTGCTGTCAGTATTTATATATCTGATCATAAAAACTAACATGGTATCTGAGTGGGTATAAGAAGATCTAGATCAGATTTTATTCAAGCAACGATATCCTCCATTATTGTTCTTATTTCAATTTACATCTAACAAGAGATAAAGAATGGAAAAGGTAGCCTGTGTGAATATCTATAATCCTTTGAAGCTATTATGGCTTGAATAGCGAGCCGATAATGTCATAATAGCTTAATCTAATGGTTCTTCAAGTCTTCGAGCCTTCCCAAATTAATGACAATGGCCTCAAAAATGTTGGTTGAAAACTCCCACAATTCCCATTCCTTATAAAATACCAATTCGTAGCTTCATAAGAAGAAAATATCGTCTTCATAGTAGACACTAAAATTTCCTAATTGATCGCCGTTGAAAACAAACAGTAAATCTCCTTTTTCCTTTGAAAATTGTCTCTGCAAGAGACTATGCAAAATTTTGAACTTGTAAGTTAATATCAATTGCGAAACCGAGGGGATTCCGACAGTGAAGAATTGGGTTTTCGTCCAATTCTTGAACTTGAAGATTTTCTGTCCTCAAGTTATGAGAAAGCCAAGCTTTCCAAAACTAGACCAAAAAAAATACATCCTACAATTAGCTCTCCTCAATTCTTTTATTCACATTTGCCTTGACCTTTGGCCTTCTGCTTGCCTGATTGTTCAAATTCCGTTTCTCTTTTAATTTCCAAAAGTGACTTAATTTTAAATTTGCATTTAATAAGTCACTTTAAGTATAATATTATTTAATTAATAATATTTTCTTTTGAATTAGCATTTGGAGGAAAATATTAAATAATTAAAATAATATTATATTTCTCCATGTAACAAAAAACGGGACATTACAATTCCTCCCGTCCCGAAGATTGCTAGCCCTCAAGCAATCAACATCTGCAGGCCAAACTGAATACCGGGGTCCCAAATCAGTCTTTTTAATTGTCCATTAGGCTGCCACCGCGCTACTCTGATTAAAACCATCGACTCATCATGCACACTTTGTGCTCCACTCTCTAGGAACCCCCAAAGGAAAACATCAACACTCATATTGAAATTCCTCTGTGAACTGAAATCAGCATCATCAAACATTTTCAACTAAAGCACCTCTATGAAATCCATAACTGAAATTCCATTATTTAACTCAATTATTCCATCAGTATCATCTTGTATCTCATGCAAATCTTCATCCAATTCAAGATGTTCCACATTATTAACAGATCCAAATAGTATATGAGGTTCATATCAAGACACTAGGCTGCTGTTAATACTTGTAAAATTCACATATTCTTCATCATTTTCAATGATGTCATTGTAAGTTTCATGCATTTATTCTTCCATCATTGAAAGCTCCTCAATAACTGTTGATTCATGAAGTGTATCAAGCTGAAAACTGTCTTCATCACCTGTTATATCTACTGTATCATGGCTGCAACTTGTACCTTCATTTGAAAAATGATCCTTAAAATTCAAGAATTCAGTTTCTTGATGTGGGTTCCATATCTTGTATTCATCATCAACCTTATCACCAAAATTTGAAATTGATTCATCTTCCAACATTAAAAATGGATTATCAAAAGTGGAATTTGCTTCCCACTCAAAAAAGAGGATTATAAGTGAACTGAAAAGAGTTCATATTCACTTGACCCACTTGATCATCTTGCTGTTCCAAATCTGTGCTTGTCAACTTGGAAGTTTGTTCTAAATCAAAAACAATATAGAGCTCATCGACCTCATCTATTACCTGTTTGATTTGCATATCTCTTCTTCATTTTCTTGCTCCATTTTTGTTATGTCGCCGAAATTGTAGCATTAAAATATAAAGCATCGAAAACAAGATAAACAAATACATATTAAAAACATTAACTATTTAATTTTATTATAATTATCATAGATAATTATAATATCAACAAATTAACCATTACTATCTTAATCATGAATATCATAGATAAGTATTAAAATTACGATATAAATATAATGGAATAACCGTTATTGCAATAATGAATCTGATCATAATAATAATTGAAATTATGAATATCATAAATATGATAACCTATATTCTAAGCTAACAAATATTATCTCCTAAGAAATCGTAGAAGGATAATAAATAAACAAATATAAAATATAACATATAAAATAAAAGGAATAATAGTGAAACTCATAAACATACAAATTGATTCAAGAGGTGATTATCATAACTATTAATATCATTGAATTAAATAATAATGAGAGTATTTTGATTACCAAAAGAAACGACTATCAGCATATAATTAATGACTCCCAGCATGCATGAAAAGTCACACTCTCGGGTATGCAAGATACATAAGGGGAATAAGACATCTGAATACTAAGGGAAAAAACATCTAAACAGGGGTCTACACTTTCCAAATCTGAAATAACCATTAATTATTATCTATGCCAGCAGTCCAATCTAGTGGAATAGGATGAATATCTATCTATCATATATCTTAATGTTGAGTGATGATCGGTGAGAATCAGATGAGTCAATACATTATTCAACCAAGGTAATATCTTCTAAATTGTCAATCGAATAGGAAATACATCAGCATTGAGGGAAAGACAATAAATAAAATCAGGAATATACAAGTAGATCGGGCTGGAGATAGATAAGGATGGTGGCTGAGAGAAGTGATAATGGTTTATGCAGATCAAACCCATTAAAGTGGTAAGTATTAGGTGGTAAGTATTTAAATACTCTAATATATTTAGAAAATGATATTTATTAAATATATTATAAATTTAGATATTGATGATGGACAAATATATTAAGAATTTAAATAACAGTTAGTGATTGATAAATATATTTAATTTCATTGGTAAATATATTATTGATGGTTGATAAATACATTTTATACATAAGAATATTTTGGAATAATGAGATTATCCATGATTCTTATAGCATTGTTAATATGTTATTTGTCTAGCCACAATAATATTGCTTGCAGCAAGGATTGTGTCTCCATGAGCTTTTATGACTTTACCTTGAAGAATAGACTCGGGCCAAACAATTCCCTTTCGCTAGCACTCAACAAGGATAGGGAGTTTGTGGAGGGAAAGGCTGGTAATTCGATCCTGTTAATTGATGATAGCTGCGGTCAGATATAAATAACGAATGCTGAAAGCATCTTCGTTATTTATATATAATCAAGATTATCCTTCTTATTTCATATTTCTGGAAATCGAATTTATGAGCATAAATATATAAATTCGTATTAAATAAAATGTTATTTCTGCATTTAATAAATCGGAACTTATACACTCACCACATATAAGGTTATGTGTGTGTTAAATAAACACTAACAAAATGGTAATCGGTTGTGTATGGAACTTGCGCACCCAAAGGGACACGTCCCTTGAGCGGACGTGTCTCCACATGTGGAGACACGTCCTCTATAATGTCCCCATTTTTAGCACTACACTTTCCAGTGACTGTTAGCCTATTCCCTGATGCTTGTAGGCTAGTCAGAGGCAGAATTAGGGTTCCCAACTGCTTGGAGGTTTTCCTTGAGGATTCAGGGGATTGCATGTTGGAGTTTTGTAGTTTGGTCGTGGGATTCCTTCTGGGTTTTCAGAGAGCTTCGCGGTGGTAAGACATGCAACTGGATCAGAGAATTTTCCCGGACTTACTATTTTTAGTAAGTTACAATGGTTGCATGTTGGAGTTTCATAGTTCAGATTCTGGATTCCTTCTAGGTTTTCAGAGAGCTTCGCAACAGCGTAACATGCAACTGAATCAAAGGACTTTTCTGGACTTACTATTTTTAGTAAGTACGACGGTTGCTCAGATTGTGGTTAAAATGAGTTTGGAACAACTTACTATTTTTAGCAGTATGCTATTTTTAGTAAGTGTTATTTTTGGCAGTGCTATTTTTAGCAAGGTCTCTGAAGTTCGATTTAGTGGCTATATCGGGTAGGGCAGTATATTCATCCGGTCTCCAGCTTTTGAGGTGATTATTTTGGCAAGCTCAATATTTGATGAAAATATTATCTTAACTGAGATATTTTTAAAAAGGGGATTTTTATGGGTAGGCGACTCATCAAAAGATTTAAGTGAAATATGTATCTTGTTTATTAATGTTAACTTGATGAAAAGGTACGCCAATATGAGGAAAGTTGGTAATAAGTTAAAAGCAAGGAATTCACATTGGAAAAAGGGACGCCATTTTGAGAGTCAATGGTCAAACAAGGAATTAGGGCAACTCTTGAGTGGAGCGCACCTTCTGGAGGCGCTTGGCAAAAGTTATAAAGGGAGGCTTTGGGATCTTCATTCAACTTCTTGAATTTTATGCAAAGTTATGTTGCCGGAATGGTTTAGTATTGCTTGGAGGGATGCATACCTCCTAGCTGGCTTGGCTTCTTGCTTGAAATATAGCAACTAGTTAAGAGTTCGTTTCTTATTGGGTTATTTTGCATTCTGAGTTAGAGTTTTATATTTTCAGTCCATTTCACAGTTGCTGTTTTGACTGTAGCTGAACTGAGTTTTGGCTTAGAAGCTTGTGAGTGATTTTAATTTGGTTGTGGGTATTGGTTGAATATTAATTGCAGATTGGAGCGACCCTTTTCTCCAAATTTCAGATTTTAATATTTGGTATTTATTTTTATAATGCAAATTCGCCCCTTCTCTAGGGCCGTACCTTTCTTGAGATGCTTGGTTTTGTGTGCCAAATAAATGTGGAGTCTTTGAGCTGGTTTGTGCTTCCATCTTGGGCGCCATCAATCTTAGAACATAATGCATTTTATTCCATGAAGTTTGAGTGAGTTTTGAGGGAGTTGTCATTAATTTAGTGATTTTCTGTGTTGCTGATTTGCATTTTCAGTCTAGATCTGTCATTAAATCAGATTATTAAAATGAGGTCTGTGAGTTGTGATTTGGGTTTGGGAAGTCAAGAAAATGATAGGGAAGTCTTCTATTTTTCTGCAGCTTCATACACTGGATCCTATTGACAGGCAATTCTATATTATTGTAAGCTGAACAGTAGTACTGTCAGCAGTTCTCTTATTTTGATATAACTCTTGTAATTCCCACGACTGTGGATGAGACTGGCATGTTCAGTCTTAGCTAGTTTCTCTTTACTGTATCACCCGCTGAAAAGTGGAAGAGGCTGGCTTGCCGCCTGTTACTTGTGTAATTGCATTATCTCATCTTGCTGATCGGCTGAGCCATCAATCTACTCCTGCTGAAAAGTGGTCGAGTTGCATTTTACTTTCAGCATTGTTCTTTCACTTCAGTCCTCCCGCTGAATAAGTGGTTGAGTGACTGTACTTTCTTTTCATTACTTTAGCAAGTTTCAGTTTACTAATGACCCCCTTTCGTGTATGCTCTCAACCTTGCCCGCATTGGGATCTGGGTTGATCAGAGGAGAGGGTTACATTCAGCTGATTTATATTTACACTAATGCTAATGGGTGAATTTAGCTGTGTAACAAAATGAAAAAATTGGCCGGCATATTTCAATGGTATCAGTGTAACAAAATCTAATTTATGAGCATAAATATATAAATTCGTATTAAATAAAATGTTATTTCTGCATTTAATAAATCGGAACTTACACACTCACCACATATAAGGTTATGTGTGTATTAAATAAACACTAACAAAATGGTAATCGGTTGTGTATGGAATCCGCACGCCCAAAGGGACACGTCCTCTCAAGAGACGCACCCCTTAGTGACAGGTCTCCTAAACATATAAAAGGTAGTTCCATTGGTGATATGCAAATATTGAAATCAATTAATGTTCTGCAATCAGCACATTCAACATCAAGAGAAGAAATCTGGAAAAACGTCTTTGACAAAGATAATCAGACCTGTTTGAATATGTTCGATACTTAACATGGTATCAGAGCCAGGTTATAACAAGTCTGAATCTTCTATCATCCCGTGTGTAAAAATCACTTGGTGCATTTGTTGAAAGCAAGAGAGGCGACGAAAGAATTTGATGCGATACCATGGGACCCTCTCTATATCGAAAGAATTGTTCGCCGACACCTCTCTTCATTACAGCACCTGACAGGCTATCCCCGATGGATGTGCATTGAGTCGTGTGGGATGAGGACATTTTTTAGTTTTACTTCGCACCTACAGGAAGCCGTGACAATGTGTGTGGGCCCTGTTGTTAAGTATGCGACTGTGAGCAGATGTGTTCTTAATAGTATGGCGCGGGCCACGTGTGACAGTGGTAACCATGTATTGCTAGGCGATTCACGGGTTGTAGCTAGTATTGCGGTAGTAGCTGGTAATGACTTGAGACACCAAAGCGGACTCCATATTGCATTTGCCAGATCTCCATGGGCGAGGTCATTTTCAGGCGCACAAATGAAAGCCTTCATCCTGACATCGTGAATAGCACGCAGATAGGTTTTATCATACTTCACTTAGGATCGACGCACCTAAAGCCGTATTGTGTATGGTCTTCTCGCAATAGCGCATACGGTGATTAAATCATCCAGGCTGTGCAGTATTGAGTCTCATCCATGACTCCAAGTGCGACAAAATCCATTGATGTCATCTACCGAGCAGCAAATCTGGGAGACGGGAGTGCGAGTTCTTCCTAGAGCGACTTTCATACACCCAGTCGAGTCCCCCACGCCACTACAAGGAGTCGTGCATATGGTCAAAGATATATATTCCTGAACATTGGTCGGAGATACGCAAATTGACTATATTTTGCACCAACACTATGATCTGCGTATAATTCTTGGAACTGCTTGTGAATTTCATTGCCGAGTATTTTGGTACAAATAAGTGTCAGAAGATGGGTACTGCGTGTGAATAGACTGAAGCCGCTCTATATAATAAAGTGGAGTCGATCTGAAGGAGTGCCATGACTGGTCAAATAAATCGACACCAGTCCACTTAGAGTTGTAATACCACGACAACCATCTGGTTAGATATAGGATCTAAAAGGGAGAAAACTTGCTGGAGAAGGATCACTATCTACAGTATTGGACTGCTCTGCTAACAGTTTGGAGAGTAACTGTGATTCCAACATTAGTCAGGAGGCGACGCCACTGCTAAGAGCAGAGCAAATCGTACTTTCCAGATCTCAAGAAAGGTGCAGACCTGAAAAGGAGTTTCCGATTAGCAGAGATAAGTATTCCTTGGTTAAAACTATGAATTTTCTTCTAGGCTAAATTTCAGTATGCTGAATTGTGCAAATCTGACGTCATTTGCTTGGAGTGCATGTAACTAGTAAATGATTGTTTTTTATAGATTAGCTCTTCCGAGAACAGTAAAGATGGAAGAAAGAAATGTCTAGATCAACAAAATGAATGATGAATTAAATTATCTAGGATTAATTGAAAAGATCCTGATTTCAATGAGATAAGTATAGTTATTAATTCATACTATAACATTGAGATAGTATTTTTTTGAGATGGTTGTGTCTCATGAACTATGAGTAATCTCTTCTATTGATTTTAGGTTGGATAAAGAAATGAAAGAGATTACTTTCAGGAAGAGCTTGATGCATCCTGTAGGTTTAAAAATGGAGACACTGCTTGCAACCTTGAGATTGTGTGAATGGCTAAAGACATCTCTTCGAAGAGGAAGCATTAAACTTAAGAGGGAGTTCTATGATTCAAAGTTGCAAGGACAAATGCTAAATTTTTGAAGTACCTCTTCAACAATTGAGATCAGAATTGCTCATGTTGTCAACCTGGATTTAACATTGGTAGCTCCGCAAACCTATTCATATTAGAGTGATCTGGGATGAGGTTGAAAAGATCAGCCTGAATCTCTACAAAGGTGTGAGTTGGAAAGCCTTTCTCTAAAACAAATTTTACAGACAATTTTGGATGAGGAGGTTAGGAGGTTGATACAAGTACTTAGAGCTTCAGAGGGAGTCACATCTTGACTTGTTGTAATGCTTAATTCTTTGAGATAGAGAGATATGAGGTGAAAGCCTTGTTCATCTCTGAGACTGAGATGAGGCTCATGTTGAGAGACTCCATGACGACAGGTCCCAGGATCTAACTTCAGAAGAACCCCTAGCACCCGTAGTGTGGCTTAAAAGGGGGTGTTGGAAATAAGCCACACCTGGACTGACGATGGGCAGGCCACAAGGGGCTCGTAGCTCAGTTGATAGAGCACTCCTACAGCAAAAGGAAGGTCCTAGTGAATGCTCTAAGCCGGTTCAGGTGTGAGGCAAAGGAAATTCACCTTATGGCTGTAAAACATACATTAAGATATCTTCTAAGCACTATTGGATTTGATTGGGTTGGAAGTGTAACCGATCGGAAAAGCACACCAGGACGTTGCTTCAATTTAGGATCGGCTATGATCTCCTGTATTTGTAGAAAACAATCTTCAGTTGCACAAAGTTCAACAGAAACTGAATACATTGCAGCCTCAATGGGAGCAAGAGAAGCAATTTGGCTTCGTAAATTGCTTGTGGGACTCTTTGATCTAAGCACATTGAGATCCCCTATCATTATGTAAGAGATATGGTGGAAAGGAAAGTGATCCAGTTGGAGTATATTAGTACAAATGATCAAACTGCAGACATTCTCACCAAGCCTCTCTCTCGGATCAAGGTAGAGCACTTCAGGAAGAAACTTGGTATGGTTGAAATGTAATTTGTTATTTATGTTTGAAATACAAATTGTTTATAAATTGTACTAATATATAAAGATGTTTAATGTGTAAACTCTTTTGTCATGTGTGTGACTCCATGACTTTATGGGCCTACTCCCCTTGTGTACATTATCGAAAGGTGACGATCTTTCTGATAATGAACACTTGTATTTGACATTGTAAAGTGACAGCTCTACAATGATGAACTATCATGATAGATATCATGTGACTTGATATCTGTGGACATGTCATGATAGTATCTCTTGGACACCTTGATGGATATCATGAGACTTGATATCTGAAGATCATTGTGATCCTTAAGAGATAATCATGGTGGATATTTATATCCGTGGATATGCCATGAATTATGGTAGACATCATGTGACTTGATGTCAGTGCACATACCATAATAATAAAGATGTGTTATGGAGAATGTCATGTGACTTGACACTTTCAGAAGCATACCATATCTTCTGATATCACGAGTTAGGTGATATCACTTTTTGAAGTTATCCTCCCTAGTTAAAGAGGGAGTGTTGAATAATAAAGATGTGTTATGAAGAATGTCATGTGACTTGACAATATTGAGAAATCATACCATAACTTAGATATCACGTGCTAAGGTGATATCTGTACTTATTTGATTTGAAATATCTTCCCTAGCTAAGAGGGAGTGTTAATGGATGATAGCTACGGTAAGATATAAATAACGAATGCTGAAAGCATCTTCGTTATTTATATATGATCAAGATTATCCTTCTTATTTCATATTTCTGGAAATCGAATTTATGAGCATAAATATATAAATTCGTATTAAATAAAATGTTATTTCTGCATTTAATAAATCAGAACTTATACACTCACCACATACAAGGTTATGTGTGTGTTAAATAAACACTAACCGAATGGTAATCGGTTGTGTATGGAACCCGCGCGCCCAAAGGGACACATCCCTTGAGCGGACATGTCTCCACATGTGGAGACACGTCCTCTCAAGAGACGAACCCCTTAGTGACGGGTCTCCTAAACATATAAAAGGTAGTTCCATTCGTGATATGCAAATATTGAAATCAATTAATGTTCTGCAATCAGCACATTCGACATCAAGAGAAGAAATCTGGAAAAACGTCTTTGACAAAGATAATCAGACCTGTTTGAATATGTTCGATACTTAACAGATTCTTTCGAGGACGGTCCCAAGACGGGTGGAACACCTTGAGGGAGTTCCCTTTGAGGTTGTTCATGCACCCTTTGCACAGTAATTCTACCATCCAAGGAGGTTAGGAAAGAGGAGACAAGGCAAAGATCTATTCCGATCGAGAGTAATGAGTCATACCCTTATCATGTGGATTTATGCCTTAAAACGATAGTGCATCTAACTGTCTATTTCTTAAACTATGCAATCTGAGATGAACTAATCATGAACAAGATATTATGTGCTTTATTAATAATACATGATATATGCAGGTCTTCATGGTCATAAACATTAATAAAATGATGTGTTGATAGAATAAAATAGATGTCCTAACTTGTGCTTTCATACTTTTAGGATAAGTCTAACCAAGGGGACATTACAACTTTCTTGCTATTAGATCATTGTAAGGAGCTACCCTTATTTGCTATTAATTTTTTCGATTTCCTTCAACTAGGTTGTCCACGCATTTCGTCAAACAGTTTTCTCCTTCGCTATTCTGATTTGTTCCCTCTTGGTTTCAATACTTGATTGATTGTTTTTTCCATTGCATTCCACACATAGGATACTTTCTATTGCAATTGCACAGACTATTAATTCATATATAATGCTAGTACAAGATTGTAATTTTCAAGGAATATACAGTATAACATATGTCGCTGTTATTTACTTTCCAGATTGCACCAGCATTATCATAAATGAATAACAAAGATTGTAATTCAGTTTATAATTCAGGCCTTTTCTGACTTGCACTAAACAATAATATTTTCCAGAATTTTAAAAAGAATTCCAATTCCAAATTTAAACTCAGATTTCAATGTTGCTGCTCAATTTCCCTGTTAATCTGGGAGTGAAGATTATCAGACATTTCTAACCTGTTATCAACTGCCATACGATGATTGACAAAGCCCGATATCTACTTTGAAGCGGCAGAGTATTTCACAACTTCACTTAAAGTAGCTCCCAATTAATTCTAATTTCTCCCGTTTCGATTTCCAGAAAGGAATCCGTTGTTCTACCAAATGCGACTCCTTAAAGCAAGGCTCCCTTTATTTTAAATGCAACTCCAATAATAAACAACAACCAATGAAATATAACATGTTTCTTCTAATAGCGACAAGAAGAGATCAAGACAACATAGAGAAAAGGCCGTGTTGTTGTACCCCAAATTAAAATTTTTGCTACACTTAGGCATTTTGAAGAAATGGGCAAAAGTCTTTTTAAAAATTATCACAAGGTCGGAAAATTGGATTTTGCATGTCATGCATGAAGGTCATAAACTCAAAATTTTCAAAATCTGATGATCTGGGTCTACTTAGATCAACTTGGTCTACAAAACCTAGATCTCAGTTTTTCGGCCCTAAAATTTATGAAATTTTCTAAAAATAGACTTTTTTTCGGGTTTTTCTGAGTTTCTTCTCAAATGGTTGCTGGAATTTTTTTCTAAAAATAGGAAGTTTGACTCCAGTGGTTCAAACTGATTTTGATTGGCTTAAAATACTTCCACATCAAGCCGGTCCACTTAGAATCACCAATAGATCATTTTTGCCCTAGTGGGTCTATTCTGCTTTTTTAGAAGCTAAAACAGGTGCTTCATGGTCATTAATGGAGGTGGCTCAACTGCTAGGTGTCAGATTCAAAGTCTCAAACATTACACAAAAGATGAGAAATGATGAATATGCACGCAAAACGAAGAATGGAGGGATGCTGTGAATTCATGAAAATTGCAAAATTTTGACTGTCTGGAAAGTTTAGGCGTCCCAGCTCAGTCTAGGTGCCTAGGATTTTGTGCCTTAGTCATTTTTTCCATCTCGGTAGTCGAAGCATGAAGTGATGAACGATGAACGAGGGAGAAAGTGAAAAATGTGAAATAAAAACTATATCTGGAGACTATGGGTGCGCCAGCTAGCTAGGGGTGCCCATGATTTCAAGGTATCAGATAATGGAGTTAGGGTTTTTGCATTCAATATGTTTTTTTTGCAATTCTTCTAGCTCCGCAACGAATCCAATAATAGGTTCATCAGATCAACTAGTGAACCAAAATCTCAGATTGATCGGAGAAGTCTTGACGAAGTGGCAAATTACAAACCATGAAAATATCAAAAATATAACTAAGTTTGGGAACTCTAGGCGCCCCAACTAGCTAGGGGCGCCAAACATTTTGAAGGACCAAATGATGTTTTTATCCAATGTTGCCTCTAGAACCACTTGCCAGATTCAATCAAGCTTCACAATGGATCATTCAGGCAGTTCATAGGATTCACTGGGCACCCGAAATTGGGGATCAAACTTGTTGTGACCTTTTTTCACACATCACCCCATCCCAGATGGGGACCCCCCTAATTTTTGCTCCATTCTGGTCTTTTGGCTTTGGTTAGTGCGTCTCTCTCTCTCTATCTCTAGTCCTTCCAGGGATGTCCCGTCGTTTGATCTGGGTTGAAGTATTGTTCAAGTCTGTGAAATCAGGGTTTTCATTAGTCAGGCTTATTAAAAGTCAAACTGGGTTGTAAAATTGAAATTCGAGCTTAGAACAGTAGTCGGAGGACTTCAAGCAGGGTCCCACTAAATTTTCACTGTATTCCGACAACTTACTATTTTTAGTAAATATTCAATTTGGGACTATTTTGTCGAGATTTTGGAATTCTGTCAGTTCCACCACAGTCAGGCAGCTTCAGAATGCCTACGCGCGAAATTTGAATGGATTCTGACAACTGGCTATTTTTAGCAGTTAAGCCTTCAGAGGCTGTTTTCAGGGCTTAAACATACAATTCTCCAATGAATGACAGGGGAATTGATCTGGGTTTTGCAAGACCTTCGCGATGATGTTACATGCAAACCGAGATGGTGACTTTCAGAGTTCAGCCTCCCGAGGCTATTTTTAGGGTTTGCATGCAAGAATTTTCAGTGCATGTTCAGATATTTCATTGTGGGTTTTGCGAGGCCTTCGCAATGATATGACATGCAGATGGATCGGGTCAGTTTTCAAGGACTTACTATTTTTAGCCAGTGCCAAAACTTTGACCAGTTTTCTGGGTTTTTTGAGATCCCACAAGCACTGTGACATGCAAGCTCGTCCGACATCCGGGTGACCACTTCCCAGGCACTTACTATAAATAGTAGTATCATCCCAGCGGCTACCCACCACTTCAGTCCAACAATCAGGTGCAATCAGGCACGATCAAGGACAGCCAGGAACAAATCGGAGCACATGCAGATCAGATTAGGGTTTCCCCTGCCACGTCTAAAAATAGATGAAGCAAAATGCAGAAATGACAGAACGAAGCACGCCACCGGAATCAGCATCCTTCAGGCTACCGGCTGGTAAAATTTGAACACGATTTGAATACTTACTATTTTTAGCAAGTCACCTCATGGCTAAAAATAGCACGTCCTCGTCAGGAAAAATGTGTGAATGAGTCTCTTTCAGCATCAAGTACAAGTGGAACAAATTTCAAAGCAAACAGACATACAAAATTGGTCAATTCTAGGGTTTGCTAAAAATAGCGAATGGCTAAAAATAGCATGTATTGTGCCAAATCAGGTATAAACGAGGTGATACAGGTCAACGAGGGCATAGCCACGCCACTTCCAGCTCAGAACAGGGTGAAAATCAATGAAACCCTAATTTCTTCGAATTTGCTAAAAATAGAAAGCCAGAATAGGGTTGGGGCGTTGGAAATTTTACAAATATAGCTGACAGGCACACACCTTCATATGCGCCCAGGAGGAATGAAAGCTTCAAAATTTTCTAAGTGTGAGATTTCCTTGAGCAAGGGCTATATGCGCCCAGGGAAGGTGAAAGGTCACCAAAAATGCATCGAAATTTCCCTAAGGCATCAAAATTTCCTGAGGCATCCTCAAATGCGCCTAAAATGGAAGTCTACAGAGCTAAATGCGCCAAGAGGAGGTGAAAGGTCAAGCTTTGGCGTGGAATTCCTCCTCACAAGGTCAAATGCGCCTAGAATGGAAGTTCCATGGCCTATATGCGCCCAGGGAAGGTGAAAGGTCACCAAAAATGCATCGAAATTTCCCTAAGGCATCAAAATTTCCTGAGGCATCCTCAAATGCGCCTAAAATGGAAGTCTACAGGGCTAAATGCGCCAAGAGGAGGTGAAAGGTCAAGCTTGGGCGTGGAATTCCTCCTCACAAGGTCAAATGCGCCTAGAATGGAAGTTCCATGGCCTAAATGCGCCCAAAGGAGCTGAAAGGTCACCAAAATGTAAAAAATTCACTAAGGCATAGCACTTTCCTTCTCACTAGCCAATATGCGCCTAAGATAAAGAAATTCCTCCTCTCCATGACAAATGCGCCCAAGGGAGGTGAAGAGCCACTTGGTAGAGGCGCGTTCCTTTACATGAATGAAGTGCGCTCAAACATAGAAGCCAACACCCCCATATGCGCCATAGGAAGCTGAAAGGACACTTGATGATGGCGTTTTTTTTTCTTTAATGAAGGTGAAATGCGCTCAAGGATAACAAGGAAGTCTACACCCCCATATGCGCCAAGAGGAGGTGAAGAGTCGCCCTAGGCGTGAGAGCTCTTCTGGCATTTGCGCCCCAAGTAAAAGGTAAGGATGAAAGGTAAAACGGTGAAGGTGGAAGCTACACTTGGGGAATGCGGTGGAGGAAGGTGAAGGGTCACCATGTGAAATGCGCCTATGGAGTTAGAACTTGAAAATAAAAATTGAAGCATGAAAATTGCTAAGAAATGTCTAGGCGTGGAATTGCCTAAGGAATAAAATGAAGTTCATGACATGTTCAAGTCCGCCCTCTAGAGATAAAATTAAATTTAAAATTCCTAAGGCATTTTCTTAAGGGAAAATGAAAAATAATGAATATGCCTAGAAGATGATGCCAGTTGCTAGAGTTATAAAAATCTTCAGAGGAAAATTCTTCAGGAAAAATCAAGATAATTTGCCAAGGCCGAGAAGATCGAAATTGCAGGAGTGAAAGACATCCGGAAGACAAGATTGAAAACATTAGCCTTTTTATTATTTTTTTTTTGAAAATAATAAAAATTAAACGTACCCCTTCGTCCGGATACACATGAAAACAATGGATTCCGGGAAGATTTTTCTTTTGGGTATTAAACGTTTCCAATTCGGAAGTGATTCAGAGCTACTCCACGCCTCACTCACGTCGTTTCGATGGATATTTTGCCCAGTACCTATTTTTAATAAAATTCCTAAGGCAAATTTAGTGAAATTTCTCTAAGGCAAACGACTAAAATGGATGAGAAATTTCGCTAAAGAGTTTGAACTTGATAATTTTGCCAGAATGCCTTAGCCAAACTTTTCGAAATTGTTCAAAGAAGTAAACGATTTAATATTTTAAGAAATCAAACGCAACGAGGCGGGCCTGTGCAGAGGTGATGAATTCACAATTCTAGAAGTTTGGGATTCCGATGCTTCAGACGACAAGTGTTGCGACTGGAAAAGAGAGGGAAAATGAATTCAAAATATTTGCTAAGTTTAGCCTCTGCAGGAATTCGCCCAAGCTATAAGTTTTGAAGTTCTCTTCATTTTTCTCTCGCAAGTTGCTGGAGAGCTGAAAGTGATAAGTTCGAATTTGTGAGAAGAGCTGAAAGTTGTTGAGGATCTCGAATCCTTGAAGGACTGGAGTTGCTGAAGTCACAAACTTGCTGGAGAAGTGCGACCTACCTTGTCAAGATTTCAAGTTGCTGAGAAGTGAGTTTCTAAATTGCTGCAATTGTGAGGAGGTTCAAATTTACCAAAGTGAAGTTGCTGAGTGCCTAAGTGCGACTTGAGAAGAAAGTTTTAAGTTGCTGAAAGGTGCTAAGTTAGAAGGAAAAGTGCGAACTTCAAAGAGGAGGTTTCAAATTTGTTAAAGTTAAATTGCTGCAGGCAAACATTTCCAAGTATTGGGCATTGTGTTGCTGCAACCGAAAGGGAATTTCTGAGAACGTTGAAGTAAACAGGCAATAGTTGAGAATGGCCGAGTCAAGCAGAAGAGCTGCAGGCAAGAACGTCCACGCTGAGTCCAGACAGGCAGTAATCAAGAAATTAAGCAAGTCTTTCCTGCCAGAATCAAAATTCACATCAAAGTTGGGCAGGCTGGCAGACACAAACCTGGGCTCGTTTAACCTGGAGGTGTTCAAAAGAAGGATAATGGGGACTGGAGGCCATCTCCCATCAGTGACTTCACATAGCATTGTCAGAAGTGGGTTATATGCAGCTGCAAATTTTCCACCAGCCATCCGATGCCCGGAGTTCATTATGGAATGCTCTCACCACTACGATTTAGAGAAGAGGATGATTGTTGTGCCAGATGGCAAGGTGCTGGCTAACCTGACACCACAAGCAATCGGAGAGGCGTTCGGGATCACCGCCCACGAGAAACTGATTTACAAAACAAAGGACAGGGCTGACAGAATGTATTCATCCACAACAGACCGGTGTGCTGATGTGATAAACACTAGGTGGATGATCAAGCCCAAACCAACTCGTACGAAGTTTCCCAAACAAATAATCTCTGAAGACTTGAAGCAAGAGTTTGGCGACCTGATTATGATGTTGAGTAGAGTTGGAGGGTGTCCCCAAGTGTTCGTCTTCGAACCTTGGATGTTTTACTTTATCAACTTGGTGCTGGAGGGCAAGGATTTCATGGATTGGGCACTGTTAATCAGTGATGGTCTACATGAGCAGCTCCACAATGTGAGGAGGACTAAAACATTTTATATGGGCTCTTACCTCATCTATATGCTGGCTCGCATGACAAGATATAGGGGGATCTCTTACAAAGAACCAATTGGTTGTGGTTCTCAGCAATTCAAAATATTCGAGGCTTGTCCGCAGTTGCATTTGACAAGCACTACTAATTACAAAAGAGTCAACGATGCCTTTACTATGCACATCACGAGGACCTTGCAGCAAAGGACCCATCACAGAATATTGAGGGAGGCACAAGAAATGATTGAGAAATTTGGATGTTGGTTTATTCAATTCCCAAAATTCACTTACATAAGGCTGCAGGGATTCTCTTCCTACCCATACAGGTTGCCCCGATATCCCACGAACAGGGTAGTGATGCTGGAAGTTTCTAGGCAACTGATTGCCTACGATAAGATTCAAAAGAAGAAGAAGAAGGGCGGACTTGGGTTCTCGATTGCTATGGGAAATTCAGACAAAGTATGCCCATCACTGCAGGCAGCAAGGGAGGCAGAGGCGGAGCTCCAGTTCTTTCAGCTTTCTTACCATTCCAGCAGACACTATTGCGATCCTCATAGAAATATCAGGTGGGTATTGACAGAGGAGTTTAGGCACAAGGCACAAATAGAAGATTTTTGGGCAAGTGCAGTAGATGAGGTCGAAGTCAGAAAGAGGATGTTTTCCCGGATACCATTGGCAATGATCAGAGAGTGCGAGATTATTCCTGTACCAGATCAGATTGAGGAGGACATAAACGTTGTATAGGTTGATTACGACACAGTAAGAAACACGCCCTTGCCACTCCCAGATTGGTCAGAGCCAGAGATCACGGACTCGGATACACTTTGTATCCCAGTCCTGACATTTACACGGAGTTGGATAGAGAGACATGTCTGCCGACTAAAGGGAAGGTCAATTCCCCTTACCTACAATTTGATGGGAGACAGCAGATTGCAGACAACTGATCCAAGGAGACGGACTAATCCAACTCCAGAGCCTAGGGGAAAGAGCCAGTTCGACCGGAGCCTGTGATAGTTGAGGAATCCTTGCACATGCCAGCTCGAACACATTCTCCGAGCATACAGGAAGTGTCCCTATTTGCTGATCAGAGGGAGAGGTTGCAGGCAGAATAGGCAGAACAGGCAGTACAAATAGAGAGCCAGCCACTTCGTAGGGAGTCCGTGGGCCAGAGCATCAACGTGCCCCGAGAGGATAATCAACAGGAGAACCGGCAGGAGACCGATGAAGGCACTGCCACAGATACTCAGTTTCAGCATGAGATTGAGGTAGCTCTCGAAGATGATGCTGCTTCCGATCGAGATGCCCAAAGCTCAAGAGACCCTGAGCCCATAGATGATGATGAGCCTCGTCGGAACGAGGGCCATGAAGTAGAGGCCGAGGTATAGTAGCCTTTCATCATAGCAGACACACGACAGGAGGTGCCAGACTGGCTGAGGGATAGGATGAGGTGTGATCCTGTGGATGAGGTTGATCCTGCAGTCGACAGGGAGGAATTGCTGCAAAGGATCAATGTACCTCCCACGAAAAAGAAGGCTAGGAAGTTTTTCAGAATATCCACAGATGAGGATGGATCCCGAACCTTGCATATGGCAATTCCACGGGAGGAATGTGATAGAGACGAGGTTGTTCCTGAGAACTATATTGTGACAACCCTGGAACTAGGCCGCCCTACTGGGGCACAGGTGGTAGAGGAGTGCGATAATTCCTATCGGGCACTCAAGGACAGATTGTTCCATGTTGAGGGCAAGTACAAAAGGTTGAAGGTAGAGCATCGGACACTGATTGGCTACGTGCAGCACTTGTCCCGTCCTTGTGGGCAAGAAAATCCTGCAATCGAGCTCCCAGCTGAGTTTTCCAGGGAGTCAATCAGTGGATTAAAAGATTTAAGGAGAATGGCACAACAGGCGGACACGTGGGTTGCCAGTGTGCGTACAGAGACAAGAAAGTTTATGGAAGATCTTGCACATGCCTATGGGCAAGCTTCCGATATTATGGCTAGAGTGGAGGCAGTTAACCTTGCTTGGGGTGAGGCTCGCATCTATCAGACGAGAGTTGTTCTCCGTCTAGGGGCTTTGATGAGCATACCTCAACACACTTTGGTTGAGGGAGGTGTTATCCAGCAGGGAGATAGATACGACTTTGCCAGATGGTATTCTTCAGTAGTCACAGGCCGGGGATTCTATGATGCATCACAAGCAGATTCGGTCAGGGTCAGGAAGGCCATGACGAACATCTTGGATGGAGTTCTCAACACATTGGAGGCAATCTTTGCCAGGAGGTTGACTTCTGAAGAGATAACTGCAGTTGGACTAAAGGACAGATTGACGCCATTCTTCTCTGAGGTGAAAACCTTCACTCAGGATGATTTCGAGAACACTACCACATTCTCCAGTATCATATAGAACACCCAGGATGCCCTTGTTGCCTAGAAGAAATCATGTGCCCGGCATGGGCAAACAGTTGCAGTATTAGAGTTTCAGTTGGATCACATTCCTCCTATCTCCGATCAGGAAGTTGAGGAAGTATTAACCAGGTTCACCAGATTTGCAGCCAGCGAGAAGGAGAAAGGAAACGCTCTTCTGGATGACGATCTATTGTAGGAGGACGATGTGCATTGATTGCAGGTAGTGGACCTGCAGAGGAGTGGAGAATATTCTGCACATTCATTGCCCCACTCCTCTCAGTGGCGGTTTTTAGGGCATAAACCCTAATTAGGGCATGGGTGGCTCAATCCGAGCCCTTTATTGTAATCAGATCTGAACCGTCCACTGGACTGGGTTTATTATAAAAGGGGTATCCCCCCTCATTTGTAATTCAATTAGATAGAATTAGAATCAGAGATAGATCAGAACTAGACTGAGATAGAGATTGATAAAGTAGAGCTAGGAGTTAGCATAGTTGGAAAGGAAAGAAAGACTTTCCCTTTGAAAGTTTTTGCAAAAGATTGTTGTGTAAGACTCTCATGATATAAAGACTTCATTGATTGGTGACTTCATTTTGTGTTGTGGGTAGTTGACGAGGTCTTTTCGTCTTTCCAATTCGAATAGAGTAAAGTAGAATAGCTTTTGTTTCCATGCAAGTAGCGTTAATTGTGGAATGCAACATTGGTTTGAGCATATCTCCCTATATCCATACCACTAGCAGGCTTGCTGACGGTAAGTCTGGCCTGCGTGGTGAACTGGAATTTCAGCACTTAACTTCGGTTGCGATTTGTGTGTCCACTCGCTTCGTGGTGAAGGGGTGTGCATGTTGAATCTCGATCTGAATATCTACCTATCCTCTGAAGAGTGCATCAGCTTTGTCAGAGTTGTCCGAAGGGGAGACGATACAAAGTTTGGTTTGGAGATTGTTAAAGCTAGTTTTGCCTTCCATCCTTAGAAATAGATTGTAGGATTCCTATCCCTTTCCGTTTAATTCAGTATTTCCCGATCGATTCGAACATCAGAGCAATATCGTCAAAATCATTCATTGTTTCACTATGATCGAACAACTACGTAAGTCCCCTTGAAATAACCAGCATATACACATCAACCAACTGAGTCTATTCGCGATAAAAGGAACCTTGGAGTTGAACGCATGAACTTTCACGCAATCTTAGCATGCAGAATACTTGGATCAAGAGAGAATAGAGTGATCGTTGGACATTTTATTCTGTGCTGGCGTTGTCATAAAAAGCACGTCAACAAAACTGAGGTGAAAAGCAAACAAAAAGTTGAAAATTTCAAGAAAATGGCTAAGTCTGCCAAGAAGGGCGTCCAAGTTTTCATGCCTTAGAGAAATTTTCAAATTTCATTCTTCAACATTTAAAAAAGTGTCTACATTCGACGAACTTGCTCAAGATTGGCCTCAAAAGATTTAAAGCTGGAGATAAAGCGTTTTATTTGTTCTCAGAATCTATTTAAGATGTCTTTGGCAGTCATTATTCATAGATTTTTGCCGGTGGTGTCCAAAGGAGGAGATAAAGAATTTTTCATTTCAAGATTCAAAGGCTAAAACTTGGAGATTTTTCAGAGTTCTTCATATTTTCTAGATCAGCTCACATAGAAGCTCGCTTTTTCATGCTTCAAATTTCTAGGGCATCAATTTTCAGAAGAAGGGGGTCATCTTTTTCAAAATTCATTCATTTGGGTCAGCTTGGTTTTTGATTTTCTACAACTTTGGTGGAAAATTTAATATTTTTCAGGAACCTACTTTTTCATGCATGTCCAAGAAATGTTCAGTATTTTCAAAATTTGATCAACTGGGTCTCTCTAAAACATGATTCTGCACAAAACGCAGCTCTCAACGTTTTTGGGAAAAACTTAAAATTTTAGGGTTTCCTGCTGTTTCAACCAGCCATCAACATTTTCAAAATAGGACGATCTAGGTCTCTTCGCAACGAAATTCTACAAAAAACCTATATCTCAGATTATTTTTGAAAAATTTGCCCTTTTGAAGAAGAAAAATCAACAAGCTATTTTTAGCCTTTGTGCAGAACTTGTCCAAGCATAGTCGAGTTTATTGTGAAAATTTTGAGTTTTTCAGCATGCAGTACTCTCGATTCAGAACCAAGCCAGTGTTGTATCAAGATTTCTTGAAAACTTTTGACAAGTTGTTTGCAGCCTTAGGCCAGATGATAATGATAAGTGCTTTTCAATACCACTATGGACAAAAAACATCATCTCAGTCGAAGAACGTGAAAAGATGTGGTATGAACGAAAGGACGAGTATTGGAAAAGAGTTGTACAATATTCTTCCATTGAAAATCAAGAAAAGTGTCAGAAGTATAAAAGATGCAGAAGAAACAGAGGAATATGGTCACACACAGGGTAAAAACGATATGTTGAAGCAAGATGATATATTTATAAAAGGTCATCACTCCAGTTATAGAGCCGCTCAGATTAGCAAGATTTGATAAAGAAGCTGAAGATGTCAAAGATTTGCTAAGTTCAATTGCAGAAAGCGAGGAAATCCTAGAAAAGCGGGATATTGCCTTAGATAGTATCAACGCTCCTAATAGAGAGGCAATTTCCAGCTTTTTGGCGGATGTGGTTGAGATTTAAAGCAAAAGTGAACTTGAAGCTTTCTCCGAGCTTTCTTTCTATTCTTGTCCCATCCTTATCCATTCTTCGAGAAAGTAAAAGAATCAAGTTGTAATAGTTGACACTTTCCCTGTTTTTTTGCTTTCATTAGGTTGTTAGATATTTATCTTGTCTTAGTTTTATAAATAAAGCTTGCGAGTTGGCAAGTCTTGGTTGTAAAAGCAAGGAGATTTTAGGGTTCCCTACTCCTCTGCTTGTGTATAAATAAAGGCAACCTTGCCCATTTTTCTTTAACCATTATTGTGATAGCAAATTGCTGAGCCTACATGTTGCCTACAAGTTGTTATTCGGTTTCTGTTCGCTTACTGTAAGAGCAAGCTTGCATGCCTGCCTTTTAGCTGCAAGTTATTGTTCAGTTCATGTGTTATTTGTGTCAATGTATTTTGGTTTGATGGTAAAATTGTAAGCCTGTTATTGCTACAATCCTGCTGTCCCAAAAGTGTGGTCTTTGTTACTTGAAATTTGAGAAAATAAAATCTTATGCCTGCTTTGCTGCTTTGATCTATTGTCTCAGATTTTTGATTTATGTGTTCTACTTCTATAATTTTTATTTCAGCTTGCATTGAAAGTATAGTAGATGTGCATTGGAAGGAAGTTTATTTAAGTATTTGTGTCGAAGAATCATTCCTTGTTCATTTCTATCTCTCAAGCTTTGAGTTTACTTGAGTAGTTAGAATTGTCATTAGAGTAGGCTTAGTCGTAGTTGAAATTCAAAATAGAAAATCTCAGCTACGACGTTAGAGTTTTATAACCTTGTGCTCTTAGCTGAACAAAAAGATTGGCAATTAGTTTTAGTTTACTTTCTTTAAGCAACATCAGCAAAAGAGGGAGCTTCCCCTCCTAATTTGAAGAGTAGTTAATTTGTTCATAGTAGTCCGTTTCTAATTCACATACCAGGGGTGCAAATTGAAACGCCAACAAGTGTCTTCATTTCCTTTGCAAATAAGTCTGTATCACTATCTCGATAGAGCCCCACATTGCTTCCTTCATAATTACTAACACGTTTTTCCCCTTTAAAAGAAACGTTATTCATAAGTAACGGCCATATTGAAAAGGCTCTCGATAACCTCTGCTCTTTTCACAGAACCATGATTTTACCAATAAAAGTAATCATCTATTCTTTCTTCTGGTAACCGTGTGACTTTGGCATACAAATGCAGCAGCATAAGGCGGTGAAAAGAAAGCTTAAGTGAAAATTATAGACAAACCCAAAATCCTTTGCAATAGAAAGACACGTCTGCTACAAAGGGTGATTTGTAGTGTTTAAATATTATTTTGACCAGCACGAGTCCTCCAACAAGGATATTCAATTTCCTTTGTTTGCTATGAAATATTTCTTAAACTCTTCAACGATTCCTCCAATAGTGGTTAGAACCAGGATGGTGTGGAGAATTGATATTTGCCTTGAAGTCAAGCGACGGTTTTTTCAAAAAATGTATTTGCCTTGAATTCTTGTTTCCTTGACTTATAGTTTCTCCAATGTTGATGGCTAAAATCGTTTATTTCCCAAATTTGTTACTCATTGACCAAACCCGAATACACAAAAATGCGTATGAAGAATTAAAGGAATGTCGATTCAGTTTGCCATCATGAGTTCTAGAATCAAACATTCTCCTTATTTGGCAGCTGATTTCCCAATTCTTTCCAAAGTATAACGTAATATCTGTAAGCCTCCATTCCTATATTCGACGACTTGGAGGAATGGATATGATTAATGTATCTCCCCCTTTACAAAATACCTCTCCTCAGGACACACTCGATAGGAATTGAGGAGCCCTCGATATCTTTATTTTATTCCTGAGATATGCCGACTTAATTAAAACTAATAACACCTGTTGATTCTTGCCTTCTGCCAAGTCAATCTTTAAATGGGTCGCAAGATTAAAATATGAAGCAATGAATTCAAACAACGCCGCCTTCTTTAATGGTAAAACAGAGGATTTTGAGAAACAAATTAACTTGTGATATCTACACACGACTCCCAGGTCTCTGTCGTGACTACCCTTTAGGTTGTGAATGCACGACAAATACGGTGCCAAGAAGTGTAGGCTCAATCAAAGAGCTCCGCTCAATCAAAGACCTCCTAAGCCTGACATTCAAAAACTGCTTATATTGTACTTTATTCCAGGATATAAAATATTCACATATACCGTTCAACAATTAACAATGGCTCAATGTCATGTCCCCAATTCTGGAGGTAGATTAATTTAATTAATTAGGTTGTCCAAATTCATGATTATTTCATAAGGATGACTAATTGATTATTTTAATTAAATAAAGTGGGATATTAAATTAGTTATTTATAAGGTTATCAAACAATTATAAAATATAAGGTGACCTTACAATTAATTATTTTAATAAGTGACTAAAATATATATTATATCATAAAGTCACTAAAAATAAAATATATCTTTTATCCTACTTTGACAAGAAAGGTGTGTGAGCTCTCCCAAGAAAAGTATAAAGGCAGCTTTAGGCTGAGCATTTGGTATGTTGAGTTGACTACTTCATTTTCTACTTTTGGTGAGCTTAATGCTTGGCAAACTTCGCTTGTAAGACATCAAGCCTAGCTGGTTCCTAGTTTCGCTTGTGAGATATCAAGCTTAGCTAGTTTGGGGAAAGGATATCTTAGTCCTTTCATTTGCATCATAATTTTGTGGCCTTTGGCCAAATTATCACATCTTGAGGAGGAATCGATTGAGGGTGACATTGCTGCATATTTCCAGCTTGAAGGAGAAATCGATATACTTATCTAGAGGCGGCCTTGCATTTACAATATCTGATATGCATTTTCAGTATCATAGGGTGGCTTGAGGAGACATGATTTTCTTGTTATCTTGCTACATGATTTCCTTTCTTGGTCTCAGCTGGGCGCCATTGGTGAAGGGGCGATTTTGAGAAATAAATTCACATAAATTCATTTGTGCATTATTTTCACTTCAGACCTTGGGTGATCATCTTAGGTGGGTTTGGTGATGAAGATTGTTGCATTTGGAAGATGTTTAAGAGCTGCTGTCATCATCATTTCATGGAATTACATCAGAACAGGGACGGCTTCATGGAGGCATGATTTCATGAGATTTCAACTTGTCTATTGGTCTTCATTTCATATCAGGTCTTCATCGACTTGTTCCAGGTTCTTGATATAGTTTAGCATTGCATATTTCATCTTGTAGTTGCTGATAAACTTACACCAGCATGATAGATATATTACCTGTAATTCTGATATAAGTTTGGCAGCCAAGAGTCTTGGCATCATTGTAATTAGAGTACTTCATATTCTAAGGAGAAATAAGGCTGCATATTAGATGGCTGTCATTATGATATTGATCATGGAGTTTGTACTTTGCATGGAAAGTGCTTGTTAAAATGTGTAGATGAAATATACTTGCTGTTACAGTTATATCAGACATTGTAAGATTGCATTAGAAGTAGATATTTTATTTCTTTCATTATCAGCATTTAGTTTAATATCTCTCATACCATTTCAAGCATAATTGCATCAAACAACTTCATCAAAAACAAATCAGAAGTTCAAAACAGCAAACTCAGACCCTGCAAGACAACTGTTTGACAAAATTACCAAGGCTGCAAATCAATCCTATTATATCAGATTTGGTCAGGCACATTACACTCAAAATCATACGAATCCCCAACTTTGAATTCTCTTCAAATTAAAATTCACAAAATTAACCAATTAATCCTAGCACAAGACCAGAAATAGGACTGTCAGCTATCAACACCTAGGAAACATCTTTCAGCATCGAAGGTGTTCTTCTTTCAGAGGTCTCCCCACCTCAGAAAGGGTGTGAACCACGTCCACCAACAGTAACCTGTTCCAAAATCCAAACTGCAGTCCGCTGAAATGAACTTTCTCAATTCTTTTATTCTTCTCCACTTCATGACTCTTCGAATTACGGATTGTTTGAATTCTCATGTTTGCCCCATTTTTTTATTTTGTCTTATGAAAATCCAACATAAAGTAACTTTATTAATTTATTTAACTTTAAACACTTAAGTTACTTTGCACTATTAATTTACGTTTTCCTTTATAATCCATTTTTTGACAACTTAAATAAATTACTCAACTTTAATGCTGACGTAAATGAAAGATCCCTTACCAATTCTACTCTGAATTTTTCAGTTTTGCCCTCTTGCCATAATGTCAAACAGTTGTCTTGTATGGTCTGGTTTGGTTTTGCTTATTGTTTGTTTGAGTTTCATTGCTTGTTTTTCATTGCAAAATCATAGAGGAAAGCATAGAAATGAAAGAGAACTATTGCATAAGTGAAAGACACCAATTGCAACTCAATAGAATCCCTTTTTTTCAACTATATCAGATCTGATTACAAGTTTCAGAGGTTTGATATATATTATATCAGTCTGTAAGAACAGTCTAAAACCCTTATATAATGCAATATTTGACTACCCAAAATGATAAACACATACTCGGATGTATAGCTCTAATTGTAGCTTGATTATTGAAGTCAAACCATGAATCACTTCGCTGTTACAACTTCAAACAGTATGGCTGAGTATGATGACGAAATAAGTGTTGTAGAGGATCACCAATAGGCTGGAAATAATGATAAAAATCAGGAACATCAAACTTTTACCAAACCCTAGGTGCCTGCCAAAATACTCAACAGACAGCCTTGATCAAAACTCCATGAATAAGGTACCAAATCGAAGATAAATTGTTGCCGTGGAAGAATATGCAGTAAAATCAAATACCCATGTGTCTTAGCTGCGATAAACTATCAAAATTTGCAATTATTTTCTGATAACTCCCTGCTGCAATCAATTCTAAATGTAGATTAACCTGTAATGAAGTCCAATGATGCCCAAATGGAAACTCAGAGTAGAATTCCCTGTTCTGTGAACTGGGTTTTCATCCAATTCACGATAGCCTTTGAGAGTTTTTGTTCCCATAAGGCTGAAACAATGCTGAAACCTTTCTCCAAAGCTCAACCTGCAAATTGCTTTTGTCAAAATGAGAATAAAATACCCAAAAATGAGCCCAAAATAATGCTTTATAACCTCCCATGAGCTTTTTTTATAAAAGTGAATAAAATAATCCTCCTCAAGGGTCTTTCCTCATCCAAAGAAATGACCACCTTTTATAAACAACTTGAGTTACTAGGATGGGGGGCACTTTTCACTATTCTCTTTATAATTTTCTGTTACTATCACTTTTCACTATTCCATTAAAGCAAAATTTAATATTTCCAATTTAGCCATGGATTCATCAACTGAACTCCAAACTGAAAAGCTCATCAGGCTCTCAGCTAAACTCCACAGCCCTTGGTTGGGTCCCCTAACCATTCTGCTGACTTACGGGAACCCTAATAGTAGGTTAACCTCCACTATAGACTGAACTGTCTGAGGAAGGGACATTACAGTCCTTCATTCTCGGGATTGCTTGCCCCCAAGCAACTGCAAAGCTGGATGTTGAAGTATCATCTCTCCTTCCCATGTGGCATCCTCCAATGACAAGTCCCTCCATCGTGCCAAATACTCTTTGATCACTCGGCTATGCAACCTCTCCTCCCTCATGTCAAGAATCTTTGCAGGTATCAAAACTAATTGGTCCTCTTCATCCAATGGGGGTGGAACAGGTGAAGAGGCAACATACTGTCCCAAAGCCTTCTTCCAACAAGATACATGAAAGACATTATGTATCCTACTCTCGGAAGGTAGCTCAAGCTCATATGCGACTTCACCAACCCTCCTCAATACTCTGTATGGACCATAAAACCGAGGCTTGAACTTCTCCACCCCACTCTTCTTAAGTGTACTCTGTTTATAAGGCTGTAGGCATAAGAAAACCATGTCTCCAACCTCAAAATGTCCTCTCAATCCGATGCCGATTTGCATACATCTTTTGCTTATTTTGGGCGTGCCGAATATTATCCTTAAGTGCCTTAAGGATATCCTATCCATCTTGTAACCAATCCTGAGCTCTAGGCGCTCTACTATCACCTAGTGCTAAGTCCACAAAAGATAAGGCATCATAATTATACAATGCTCGGAAGGGAGTCATACCAATAGACATGCGGTAAGTAGTATTATAACAATGCTCAGCCATATAAAACCTAATCACCCATGCCTTCTGTTGACCCAAAACATAATTACACAGATAACCCTCAAGCGAACACCAAACAACCTGCTGCTCCACTCCAATTAAAATACCCAAAAACCACAAACCGTGAAGGAGCATATTGAAATTCATGTGAAATAATGTACCAAGCAAATCAATACTTGGTTCCCAAATCAAAATATAGAACCTTATCTCCCTCCAATAGACTTCATGCCACACACTCCCAAGCGAATCAAAAGTTGATGTAGACCATGCTAAATCTGGAAGTGCAATGGAAAACCAAGTAGGACAGCCACTAATCCGTGAAGTACCAAATAAAATGAAGTCACCTACCTGTTTTGACCTTTTTCACACATCACCCCATTCAGATGGGGACCCCCTAATTTTTGCTCCATTCTGGTCGTTTGGCTTTGGTTAGTGCGTCTCTCTCTCTATCTCTGGTCCTTCCGGGGATGTCCTGTCGTTTGACCCAGGTTGAAGTATTGGTTAAGTCTGTGTAATTAGGGTTTTCATCCTTCAGGCTTATTTAAGGTCAAACCAGGTTATAAAATTGAAATCCGAGCTTAGTACAATAGTCAGAAGACTTCCAGCAGGGTCCCATTAAATTTTCACTGTATTTCGGCAACTTGCTATTTTTAGTAAGTATTCAATTTGGGACTATTTTATTGAAATTTTGGAATTCTGTCAGTTCCACCACATTCAGGTAACATCAAACTGCTTGCACGTAAATTTTGAGCCAGATCAAACAACTTGCTATTTTTAGCAGTTCAGGCTTCAGGAGCCATTTTCAGGGGTCAAACATATGATTCTTCATTGCATGTCCGGAGATTACTTCTGGGTTTCTCGAAACCCTCGTAACGATATAACATGCAAACCGAGACGACCACTTTCAGAGTTCAGCCTTCAGAGGCTATTTTCAGGTTTGCATGCGGAGTTCTGTAACGCATGTCTGGATATTCCTTCTGGGTTTTTCAAGAGCTACGCAACAGTGTGACATGCAAGCGGAAAAGATCAAATTTCGAGGACTTGCTATTTTTAGCCAGTGCATGCATGCTGACCAGTTTTCTGGGTTTTTTGGGTTTCTTGAGACCCCACGAGCAATATAACATGCAAAACCATCCGACAGTGGATGAGGCACTTTTCAGGCAGTTTCTATTTTTAGCAGGTACACTCTGGCAGCCGCCTAACACTCCAGTTCAGCAAGCAGAACGACATGCAGAAGGAACGAAGTCAAACGGAGACCTTTCGGAATACATGCAAGTCAAATTAGGGTTTCCACTTTTATAGGGGGTGAAATCCAGAAATAGTCAAAACGAAGTACCCCACCAATGTCAGCATACTTCAAGGCACCTGCTGGCAAAATTTGAGCAGAATCGGAGAACTTACTATTTTTAGTAAGTCAGGGCATGGCTATAAATAGCAGGTCTGCACCTGAGGTTGGCATCAGAGCGACACTCAAGTTATCAGGATCAGGCGTTGCAAGTTTCAGGTCAAACAGAGCTACTGAAGTCAAAAATCAAGAACTGACTATAAATAGCAGGTGGCTATAAATAGCAGGTCAGGGCAGAGGACTGGCAAAACAGGTTCACAAGGCAGAGAGTATTATATGGTGAAATTTTCAGGCAAAATGGAGCTATAGGGGTCGAAAATCAAGGGACTTTCTAAAAATAGCCTGACTTACCCAAAATAGACGGTGAAGACGAAGGCAGGCAGAGGTATGAAAAATTTTCTAAGTCTGGAAAATGAAGTTGCCTAGTGAAAATGCACCCCAATCATGGTGATGAAGACTTAAAAAATTCTCTAAATCTGTGAAATGAAAGTGGCCTAGTAAAAATGCGCCCACCTCAAGATTGATAGCCTAAAATTTGTCTAAGTCAAAAGTGAGAGCACACCCTCTCAAATGCGCCCTCAAGCAAAATTCCAAGTGTGTGAAAATTTTCCCAAGGCAAAAACAAAAGCACAAGGGTCAAAATGCGCCCACCTTCAAGAGGGAGACTATGAAAATTCCTAAGGCGTGGAAACTTCAAGGGGGTCACCTTCAAAATGCGGCTAAGTGTGAAATTGAAAGTTCAACATCTAAAATGCACCCAAGTTGAAAGCTCATGTATGGAAATGCGCCCAAGTTGAAGCAGAGGTGTGAAATCTTCTAAGGCACAAAATGAAACTAGGCATGTGGAAATGCGCCCAAGGTTGTTGGAGTGACATGGAAATTTCTAAGGCAAAAACAAAAGCAGCCACCCCCATTTGCGCCCTCTAATGAAAGCTCTCATAGCTAAATGCGCCCACCTCCAAAAAGGGAAAAAAAGTGAAGAAATATTCTAAGGCAAAAAACAGAAGTAGCCATGTCTATTTGCGCCCTCAAGGTAAAAGGAAGGTAATGATTGATAAAACGCCTAAGGCATTGAAATGGAAGTAGGGACATTGAAATGCGCCCTCACATGAAAGCACATCACCTTAAATGCGCCCACCTTAGGAAGGATACTTCGAAATTGCCTAAGGCATTAAAAATAAAGTATGAAGGGGAAAATGCACCTTAACATGGAAGTGGAGGCTCCAAAATGCGCCCTCAAGTAGTGAAAGCCTTGAAGAAATATTCTAAGCCATGAGAAACAAAAGCACCACCTCTCATTTGCGCCCAAGGAGGAATGGAAGCCTAAAAAACGCCTAAGGCAAAGATGGAAGTAAGCCCATCAAAATGCGCCCTTACATGAAAGCTTGCCACCCTAAATGCGCCCACCTCAAGGAGTGAAGACTTAGAAAAAGTTTCTAAGTGTTAAAAGAAAACGAAAATGCTAAGGTGAGAATGCGCCCTTGAAGAAGTTGATGAAATTTCAAAATACTCTAAGGCGTGGAAAATAAAAGTGGACATGTCTAAATGCGCCCACCATGAAGGAGTTAGCACACAAAAAAAAAAGAGAGAAGAAACTGCTAAGGCATTGCAAATGAAAGCTCACCCTCCCTTTTGTGCCCATGAAATGAAGACTTGGAAATTTTTTTTAAAGTCATGGAAAATAAAACGCCAAAGGGTTAAGTGCGCCAGAGGTGTAAAGTGAAGAATGTTTTTCTAGGTGAAATAAATATTCCACCAGAAAGAAATATACGCCTAAGGGGGGTGAGAATTTAAATTTTCTACTAAGTGTGTGAAGTGGAGAAATTCCCAAGGCATGAGAATTTAAAAAAAAAAAACACCAAGGAAGAAAATGTTCAAATTTTTCCTAAGTAAAGCAAATATTCCAACACATGAAAGTACGCCCTTGATATGGATGAACTGGAAATTTTCAAAGGCATTTAAATGGAATTGGCAACTTGAAAATGAATATTTTCCATGGGTCAAGTAAAAATTAAATGAACCCTTTTAAAATACACCCATGGGTCGGGAAATTTTAAAATTAATTTCCTAAGGGAAATTTTAATATTTTTAGAGGAAATTCGTTTTGCCTAGATTATTTTCCTAATGGAAATTAAATCTCAAAGGATGAAGTATTTCGAGCAGGCAAGTGATTTTAAATCGCCCGGAGTTGAATATTTCAAACAGAGAAAATTTAAAATGTCTAAGGCAAATTTCATGAAATTGAGGATTTAAATGATAGACATTTTAACAAGTTGAAAATAATTTTTAAATCTCCCATGAAATCTTCAAGTTGAATTTAATCAAGCGTGGCAAGAATTTTAAAATGGAATTTTCAATCAAGTGAAGTGATTTTTCTCGCGAGTTGTTTAAATCACCAAGAGTTAACTGGCAGACTAGAAAGGAAACTTCGAAATTTGAATGGCAACTGCCATAATAACCGGCTGACGACTAGCCCACTACTGCACCTGAATTAGAAGATGCCGAACGGAGAGAGTGGAGAATTGATGAAGGTACTAAAAATAGCCCCAGCACTACTCAGCAGGATTCTTCGCGAAGAGTTATTTAAACAACTTCATTTCTTTCATTTCTTCACACGTTTCAAAGAGCTTGGAATTGCTGAAGTGAAGAATTTTGTGAGAGATCGAAATCTTTTTCGAAGTTGCTGAGAGTGAGGTTGGATTTTATTCTTCTAGGAGCGAAGTTGCTAAGGATTTTAATTCTTGAAGAGCTGAGAGGGTGTTGCTGCAAATTTCGAAATCATATACTGCAGTTGCTGGAGAGATATTTCCGGATTGCTGAAAGTTGAAGTTGCTACGGATTTTTGAAGTTGCAGAGGTTCTCAAAGTTGTTGGAGATTTTATTTTCAAACTGCTGAGAGTTAAGGTTGTTGAAATCATTTTCGAAGTTGCACGAGAGTTCTTGGAGTTGCTGCAGATTTTATTTATTCAAGCTGCTGAAAGCTAGTTGCTGCTGGAGTTGAGAAGAAATTGCAGCAATCTCTCTCCATTTCTTCATTCTTCAAGTTGCTAAGGTTGAAAGTTGCTGAGGTTGACAGAAGTTGAGGCAAAAGATTTAATTTATTCTGTGCTGAGAAAATAGCCACATTGCTGAAAGTTGTTGGTTTGCTGTAATTTTCTTCGCTAGTCAGAGTGCAGTTGCTGGAAGCTTCTTTATAAGCTCAAAGTTTTTATACAGTTTGAGGTTTGGAGTTAGATAATTATGCTGAAAAATTTTATTTTCAAAAACTAACTCCACATCCGCAGCCGTCTCAGAGGCTATTTTATTTTATTAAAAATCTGCAAACTAACTTATTCTTATTCTATCTTATTTTTGCAGATGGCTGGAGCAAAGGATGTTGCAGGAACAAGCAGAGCCGCAGGCAGAGCTGCAAACACTGAAACGGCCAAGGCTAGCTCATCCCGGCAGGCAATGATCAAAAGGCTCGTCAAGTCATTTCTTCCAAAATCGGCAATTGTCTCAAAGTTGGCAGGATTAAGTGACACCAACCTCGGGTCGTTTAATCTAAATGCACTCAAGTCTAGGATGTACAGACTGGGAGGCCATCATCCGTCAGTCACGGCACATAACATCATGAAGAGTGGTATCTACGTAGCGGCTGGTTTTCCACTAGCAATTCAGTGCCCAGAGCTAATCATGGAGTGTGCAAACTACTACAAGGTGGAGCGTAGAACCATTGTCTCGCCGGATGGCAAATTGCTTGCAAACTTCACGCCAGATGCCATCGGAGAGGCATTTGGGATTCCTACTGCCGAAAAGATGCTATACAGATCAAAGGGGAGGGCGGATAAAATGTACTCCACCTCCTTCGAGAGGGTTGCTGCGGTCATCAACAGAGTTTGGATGCAAAAGCCAAAGCCACCTCGCACTAGACTCCCAAAGCAGATAATTGCCGAAGATGTGAAACAGGAATACTGCGACTTGATGATGATGCTGAGCCGAATAAATGGGAGTGCACAAGCCTACTTCTTCGAGCCTTGGATGTTCTACTTCATCGAGATCATATTGGAGGGAAAGGAATGTGTTGACTGGGCAAGAATGATCAGTGATAACATAGATGAACAGTTCAGGAGCCTGAGGGGGACGAAAACCTTTTACATGAGCTCATATGTGATATATATGCTGGCAAGAATGACCAAGTACCGAGGGATTACATACAAGGAGCCAATAGGCTGTGCACCTGATCAGTTCAAAATCCATGAGGCCTGCACGCAGTTGCATTTAACTAACCTTGCCAGTTACAAACGGGCTAATTATGCATTCACAATGCACATCACGTGGACCCTTCAGCGGAGAACGCAACAAAGAATATCCAAAGAGGCACAAGCACTGATAGAGGAATACGGATATTGGCTCATCCAATTTCCGAAATTCACTTACATTAGGCTGCAGGGGTTGACTTCGTATCCATACCAGCTACCGAGGTACCCCACCGATCACATTATAATGCTGGAAATATCTAGGCAATTGATCGCCTATGATAAGATTCAGAAAAGGAAGAAGAAGGGTGGAGTTGACTTTCTTATTGCCATGGGAAATTCCACTGAGGTGTGTCCCTCCTTGTAGGCAGAGGATGAGCTGCAATTCTATCATCTATCGTATCACACAGGCAGACAGGATTTCGATCCGTACGGGAACATCCGAATGATACAGAACGTCGAGTACCGAGACAAGGCCCACATTGAGGACTTTTGGGCAAATGCTATTGATGAGGTTGAAATAAGGAAAAGGATGTTTTCTAGGCTTCCCCTCAAATTGATCAGGGAATGTGAGATCATTCCAGTTCCCGACCAGGTGGAAGAGGATGTCAACGTTATACAGTCCGACTATGGTTCAGTCAGGGATACTCCGGTCCCACCACCTGATTGGTCCGAGCCAGAAATCATGGACTTGGACATGCTCTCTATTCCGGTGTTGACTTTCACAAGAGCTTGGGTCGATAGACATGTATGCAGACTTAAGAGCAGATCAATCGCCTTTACTTATAGCTTGATGGGTGACCAAAGGCCGCTATCGGTGAGAAGGGGAAAACAAGTTGCTCAAGCACCGAAAGCACAAGCAGAAGTACCAACGTAGCCGATACCGTTGAGGATGGAACAAGCATCACCTATGCACTCACAAACTCAGTCTTTGAGTTTGAGAGTGATTTCATGATTTGCTGATCAGAGGGCCGGATTGGGTGAAGAGCGGGAACTTGAGGAGGTGGATCAGCCCAACATCCGAGAATCAGATAGTATAAGTGTCAATGCATCCAGGGCTGGCCGATAGGAGGAAGAAGAGGAAACAGTGGCTGACACTCGTTTCCAACAGATGTTGGACATGACATTGGAGGAAGGGGAAAACACAGAACAGGGGACCCAAGGGTCAGGAGATATGCAGCTCGTGGAAGATGATGAGCCCGAGCAGAACAGTGCAAGAAGAGAAGAAGTGCACGAGGTGGAGGCAACGGAGGAGCAGCCCCTTGTCATTTGCAATCCGCAGCAGACGGTGCCGGATTGGCTTTCGGACAGAATGAGAAGAGAACCCGAGGATGATACGGATCCAGCCAACGAGATGGAGGAGTTCCTTAGGAGGATCAGTGCGCCACCAGAAAAGAGGAGGGCCAGGAAGTTTTCAAAGATCTCGATTGATGAGTCAGGCTCTTGCACGCTTCAGGTGGCTGTTCCGAGAGAGGATTGTGATCGAACCGAGGAGAGGCCTGAAAATTACGTGATCACCACTGTAGAGTTGGGTCGTCCGATGGTAGCCCAAATTGTTGAGGAGTTCGATAAATCCTATCAGGCGCTGAAGGATCAGTTGCTCAGAACAGAAGGGAAGTATAAGAAATTGAAGAAGGAGCACAAAACCTTGATAGGATATGTGCAGAGTTTAGCACGTCCAGGTGAACCAGCAAACCCAACAGTAGAACGCCCACCAGAGCTTCCGAGGGAGTCAGTTTTTGGCTTAGAGGATTTAAAGAAGATGGAAACGGAAGCGGACAAGTGGGTTAGCCATGTTCGTATTGAGACAAGGAAATTCATGGAGGACCTCGCCAATGCTTATCGGCAGGCCTCAAGTATTTTGGCGCGCATGGATATGGTGGATCAGGCTTGGGGCGGTACTCGCATCTATCAAACAAAGACTGTACTTCGTTTGGGGGCTTTGATGCATATACCTCTACAAACTTTGGTGGATGGAGGTGTGATTTAGGATGGTGACAGGTATGATTTCACCAGTTGGTACTCCTTGGTGGTCACGGGTCGTGGGTTTCATGATGCAGCAAGGGCAGATTCAGCCAGAGTGAGGAAGGCAATGGGTAACATCTTGGAGGGATTCCTTAATACATTAGAAGCCATATTTGCTAGAAAGTTGGCCCCAGAGGAAATAACTGCTGATGGCTTGAAAGACAAATTGGCTCCATTCTTCTCAGCTGCGAGGTCGCTTGTCCTGGATGACTTTGAGAATGTCTCCACTTTCTCCAGTATAATCCAGAATACCCAGGACGCCTTGGTGGCATGGAAGAAGTCTTACACTTGGCACGATTAAACGGTAGCGGTCTTGGAATTTCAGCTCAACCGTATTCCACCAATTTCAGTTCAGGAGGTTGAGGCGGTATTGGCCCGGCTAATCGAGTTTGCAGTTCGAGAATAGGACAATGGGAACGCGCTGCTTGATAAAGATCTTCTAGAAGAAGATAGTGGGCATTAATTGCTCATTATGGTTCCTACAGGGGAGTGGAGAATATTCTGTGCATTTATTGCCCCACTCCCCTCAGTGGCGGTTTTTAGGGCAGAAACCCTAATTAGGGTATAGGTGGCTCGATCTGAGCCCTTTATTGTAATTGAATCCGAACCGTCCGTTGAAATGGGCTAACTATAAAAGGGGCATCCCCCCTCATTTGTAATATATTAGATTAGAACTAGAATTGAATCAGAGATAGAGTTGAGTTAGAGAATAGAAGGCATATAGCATTTAGCTTAGAAGCTAGTTTAGATTGAGGAGGAAAGGAAGTTTTCCCATTGAGGACTTTGTAAGAAGTTGTTGTGAACACTCTCATAATATAAAGATTTATCATTGTTTGGTGGTTCTATCTTCTATTGTGAGTAGCTAGCAAGGCTTGTTCGTCTTTCCAATTCAAGTAGATAGAGTAAAGTAGACTTTCAATTCATGCAAGTAGTCGTTAATTGTGGAGTGTGGCGCTGTGATTTGAGTATATCTTCTTTCATCCATACCACTAGCAGGCTTACTGATGGTAAGTTCGCCTTGCGTGGTCAACTGGAGTATTGGCACTTAACTTCAATTGTGGCTCATATGTTCGTATGCATTGTAGTGATGGTATGAACATGTTGTGTCATAATTTGAACACCTTTCTCATCCTTTGAAGATTGCACCAACTTTGTCGGAGTTGTCCGAAAGGAGACGAAGCAAAGTCTGGTTTGAAGATTGTTTAAGTCGATCCTCGTCCTCCACCCTTTAGAAGTAGATTCGTAGAATTCCTATCCCTATCCCTTTGTAATTCAGTATTTCCCGGTTAATTTAGGAGTCAGAGCAATATTGTCAAATCATTCATGTCTTAATTGCTTCACAAAGTTGAACAACTTCGTAAGTCCCCTTGAATACCCAGCATTTTCACATTAGCCAACTGAGTCTATTCGCATTAAAGGAACCTTGGAGTTGAACACATGAACTTTAATGCAATCTTAGCATGCGGGATACTTTGATCAAGAGAGAATAGAATGACCGTTGGGCATTTTTATTTTGTGTTGATGTCGTCATAAAAAACACGTCAACACTACCAACGAATATATCGCTGCCATATCATAAGATATTGGTGACATAACCAAAGAGGAGCTATGGATACCGTCAACACCCATCAAAGACAACCCTTGAGTGGCAGATTCACTATGATTGTCATCAAAAGAATCTTCATCATAACCGTGAAAATGATCAACAACAACTGAATTTTCTGAATTGGCCAACCTTTGCTCATCATTATCTATGAAAAGGTGAATGTCATGAAGTTTAGTTTGTTGAGCCAACATCTTAGCTCGCTTCGCGTTTTCTAACCATCCTTCATTCAACTTTTGGGACTGCTCTATAACAGCTGCTCCAAAGTGTTTGAAATCGGTCTTATAATAAGATGCATCATATAAATTACCATGACCAATGCATGCATCTTGTGTACCAACACTTATTGACTCTTCTAAACAAGTTTTTCCATGTGTAAGGGTAGTAATCTCATAAGAATGATGAAGACGAATATCACTATCCCAAATCAGACCTTTGGGATCCTCTTCTATGCATGCATTTTAGTCATCAAAGAACATCGAGTCTTGATTCGTCTCAAGCTTTTCCCAAGTGATTAGAGATGGAAGTGGTTCAAAGTAATCTTCATCTTGGATGCTATGATATTCAAAATCAAACTGCTTGCATTCTAGACTTGTCATTTCATTCTCAAGTCGAAGCAGATAGTGGTTGTCTCCATATTGAAAATCAAAACCTTTGTCTAGCTCCATTGAAGTAATTTCATAATCCTCAACACAAGTTGAATGTTCTTGATCAATTTGTTCAATTTCTACACTTCTTGCATTAGCATTTTTCTTTATAGAAGTAGTTGTTATAAGTGTGATTTTCTGAATTATGCAAAGAATTAGACATACACAAAAGAAGACAAAGTTCAATTATCTCTTTGTCCTTATCCTCTACCAATTTGACCGCCATGTCCTTGCCTCTAAGAAATTGCAAGTAATCCTCTTTCATCAACTCCAAAGCCTCTTTGAAAGAGTGCAAATATGAATTAGAGATACCATGTCCCATTCCTTTTTTTCTTTCCTCTCTTTGGGCTGTCCAAATGAAGCCTTCTATGTGTTTGTGGGTGCTATCCATTCTTGACAATGCTTGAACAATTTTATCATTCTTCACCACCAATTGATCATGCAAGTCTTCCAAAACCAAAGGCTTTTATTCCAACTGTCCTTGGCTGCCATAGACTGATTTTTCATCATGTGTAGGGGAAGTAGAATCAATTATCATTTTAGGAGAAGCATTAAGATCACCCAAAGAATCCATACAATTGCTGTCCATATCACTAGCATGTTACATGCTTTTGTAATCTTCAAGGTTAGAGTGCACTTGCATACACTTTGCAACCCCAATTCGTAGCATTTCATTTCTTGAAGCTTTGTCTTCAACATATTCAGTCAAAGTATCATCATCATAAGCTGATATATTTTCCATTACTAACCAAAGCCAAGATGTAGTATGCAAAACAAACCAAATATTATCAAAATGCAAGATCTTCTTAGCAGACTGCCTCTGAGTCTCCATAATCAGCTCTTTAAGACCAAATGCTTCATATGGTCTTAACAATTGTTCTTTCATTGTAGGTGATGCATGTCTAGCCAAATTGAAATGAAATATGTTCCATTCCACACAAATGGATATATCACTTGTGGCTGGTCCATCAAGTGTGTAACTGTTATCATCATTGTTTTGAGTCTTCAAGGAGCTCTCTAAAAGAGGATAATCATAAACTCCAGGATGCAAACTAGACCAAACTGAATATCCTAAATCATTCCTCCTTTTTTCTTCACACAACTCAACGTGCTCTTCTTGTGGGCTTACCTCATGAAGGTCTTCCCTTGTATGCTCATCATCTACACATTCTTCCCTTGGAAGAATTGAGGACCTAATGTATGACTCTCTTGGTCTTCTTGCATTATCAAACTGATTGCATCTTTCCTTGACCTCTTGCAAGTGTTGTCTTGCTTGGGCAGCAAGCATCTTGGCTTTTTTGGCTCTTAGTGACCACCCATCACACAACCCTTGTGTCCTTTTAACATCTTTCACAGTATGGTGAACAAAATCAGGACCTTTGTGGCTTGAATCCACAATATATATCTCATGTGTAACACTCTCAACTTGAGTACCATCATAGGAAGACTCGACAACATCACTACATTCATGTGAAATGGATGCTACCTCATGATTAGAACTATTGTTGCAAAAATCAGAATAGGTGTCATACCCTGGTGTCATGTTTTCAACATCTCCAATGGGCTGATCCATGATTGTAACCTCTTCCACTTTGTGATCAACATGTTGATTCAATGGTGTGATATGAATCTCCACTTGATCCAAAGTTATTTCTTCTTTAGAACTCCCACCTGATGACTGATTTTTGCATTCATTGTGATCACTTGTAGGCTGCAAACTACAAACAAGTGATTCTTCTACCATTACTTGTTCTTGCACATTAAGCTCTTCACTTTTCCCAATGGTTTCTCTCCTATCTTTTGATATTTCTTTCCTTTTTCGCTGTTGATATGGACTTGAAAACATCAAGTCATCTTCATCCTCATCCGGTATACCCAAGAATTGTGTGAAAGAAAGCATGTCTTGTATCTTTTGAGGAAGAGAGCGATACTTGTCATAGCTGGCCATAATTGCTTTATTTGTTGGTGAAACATGAGGACTCTTACTTGTTCTAATAGATGGAGATGATCCATTAGAGTGCCCAAATTTCTTTGAAATTGTATTATTCTATCGTTGCAATTGATGATTGATCTTATGTTGTGACTGTTCTAACCCTTCTCACACTTGTGTATCCTTATGCAACTTTTCGATCATGACTCGTCACATTGCCCAACTGGAAACTAAACCAAACGAAAGTACACACAACTTTGAATGCCGACAGGCTGGCAATATCTAAGCTCTGGTACCACTGAAAGATCCCTTACCAATTCTACCTTGAATTTTTCAGGTTTGCCCTCTTGCCATAATGTCAAATAGTTGTCTTGAATGGTCTGATTTGGTTTTTCTGATTGTTTGCTTGAGTTTCATTGCAAAATCATAGAGGAAAGCATAGAAATGAAAGAGAACTATTGCATAAGTGAAAGACAACAATTGCAACTCAATAGAATCCCTTTTTTTCAACTATATCAGATCTGATTACAAGTTTCAGAGGTTCGATATACATTATATCAGTTTGTAACAATAGTCTAAAACCCTTATATAATGCAATATTTGACTACCCAAAATGATAAACACATACCCGGATGTATAGCTCTAATTGTAGCTTGATTATTGAAGTCAAATCATAAATCACTTTGTTGTTACAACGTCAAATGGTATGGCTGAGTATGATGACGAAATAAGTGTTGTAGAGGATCACCAATAAGTTGGAAATAATGATAAAAATCGGGAACATCAACCTTTTACCAAACCCTAGGTGCCTCCCAAAATACCCAACAAGCAACCTTGATCAAAACTCCATGAATAAGATACCAAATCAAAGATAAATTGTTGCCGTGGAAGAAAATGCAAGAAAATCAAATACCCATGTGCCTTAGCTGCCATAAACTATCAAAATCAGCAATTATTTTCTAATAATTCCCTGCTGCAATCAATTCTAAATGCAGATTAACCTATAATGAAGTCCAATGATGCCCAAATGGAAACCTAGAGTAGATTGCCGTGTTTTGTGAACTAGGTTTTCGTCCAATTCACGATAGCCTTCGAGAGTTTTTTGTTACCATAAGGCTGAAACAATGTCGAAACCCTTCTCTAGAGCTCAACCTACAACTTGCTTTTGTCAAAATGAAAATAGAGAACCGAAAAATGAGCCCAACATGATGCTTTATAACCTCCCATGAGCTTTTTTTATAAAAGTGAATAAAATAATCTTCCTCAAGAGTCTTTCCTCATCAAAAGAAATGACCACTTTTTAAAAACAACTTGAGTTACTAGGATGGGGGGCATTTTTCATTATTCCCTTTATAATTTTCTGTTACTATTCACTTTTCACTATTCTATTAAAGTAAACTTTAATATTTCCAATTTAGCCTTGGATTCATCAACTGAACTCCAAACTGAAAGGCTCATAAGGCTCCCAGCTAAACTCCACAGCCCTTCGTTGGGTTCCCTAACCATTTTGCTGACCTACGGAAACCCTAATAGTAGGTCAACCTCCGCTATAGACTGAGTTGTCTAAGAAAGGGACATTACAATAAAATTAGGGACATTACAGTTTTGCTTATATAATCTTTATTTCAGCTTGCATCTAAAAGTACAACGAGTCTTCGGGTGTGTGTTGGAAGAGAGTTTATGTGAGTTTTGTTATTAAATCATTCCTTGTTTACTTTTAGCTCTCGAGCTCCAAGTCTACTTGAGTTGCTAAAAGCATCATTAGAGTAGGCCTAGTTGTATTTGAAGTTCTAAAAGAGAAAACCTTAGCTACGATGCAAAGAGTTTTGTAACCTTGTGCTCTTAGCCGAGAACAAAAAAATTGGCAATAGTTTAGTTTACTTTCTTTAAGCATCATCAGCGAAGAGGGAGCTTCCCCTCTTAATTTGAAGAGCAGTTTATCTGTGCATAGCTGTCCGTTTCTAATCCGCATTCCAGAGGTGTGAATTGAAACGCCAACAATTAGACATTGCTATTCTTATTCGACTGCTTGCTTATAAGATAAAAGCTTTTGGAGGGTACAATTGCTTCCTAATTGGATCTCATGGATGTGAAATGCTTTTATGCCTTTATTGCACAATATATGGCAGGCGGTCACTTTTTGTGTACAACAACCAAGGTATGGGCTAAGCATGAATAAACAGCTGAGATGCACCTGAAAACTATAAATAGTCAAAAGAAATCATCATATTATATATTCAATCTTAATGATATTCACATTGGGTTGTAAGTTTGGCTATTGTTAAGTTATGAGTGCAAGTGATTTTGTTGTGGAACCTAAGTGCTCCCCACCTTTTATGTTCACTATCTTAACAAATCTTGATGTTATTAGCAATCTATTGATTAGCTTCAGTTATTTCTACAATTGAGTTGTAGGTTTGCCTACTGTTGGGCTCTGAGTGGGAGCCATCTTCAGTGCATTATCTTCAACAAATCATGATATTATTAGCATTCCTTGACAGTTCTTTGTAATTTGCAATCTTCAACTGGACAAATAAACACATTCTAGTGGATATGAGGCCTGCATGTTTTTTGGAGAAAAATGCTGTAAATTATTTTAAAGCAAAAACTAAATAGCTGGAAAGAAATGTAACATATTTTTTTTGACAATTCTTTGCATAGATTTTCAATCTTGCAAGTGCAGCATAATTGAAAATAATTTCAGAATATTATGTGCTATGCCAATGCAGACTTATATAACATTGATTGTGAAGAACGTTTCTAAGTTCTGTTTTTCTGATAAAAAAAGAAGCTTATATTATTAGGAGAGGCATGAAGATAAAAAAAACCCATAGAGTTAACTCATGATGTGCAGATTACATAGATCTTTTGTAGAAAGCAAACCACGAACAGATATCCATACACTGAAGCTAGATAAACCCACACATAGCTTAGTAATAGAGAAGAGCAAGAAGAATCCAATCAGCTTTAATTATGTTTCTTACAGGTATAGTGATGCTTCTGCAGATTGGTTGTTGGTTGGAGATGATTCTCAACTTCCCAGCTGTTCGATGGCTGAACTCAGGTTGACCACCATTATATAAGTTCCATTGCTCTGCACATGATTGAAATCATTCAGGGCAAGAGATTTCTGATGTGCCATTCTCTTGTCTGTGTTTATTTGCCGGAGTTGTTGGTGGAGACTGATGCTTCCCTTTTTTGGTTTGTCATTGGCTGTTAATCTTTCCATAGCTTCAGCCCTATTGTGAACTTCCTGAAAGCAATAGAAAAGGATACACAGGCCTGTTCTCAGCTTGTTAATGCTATTCATGACATCTTTTCGTTTCTCCCTTTTTTCTTGCAGATTTTGCATGATCAGGTTATCATTGGTTTACTTAAGTTCTTATTGCTTTCCCTGCTGCATGATCTTCATCAGGCTATTTACAGTATCATCGGTGTTGGGAAAGGCTAGACGGATTGTTGTTCCAGGAAGAGAGGGATGTGTATTTTGTTGTTTGTCATTGTGATGGTCAAAAAGTTTCAGTGAAGGTGTTGGGGTCTCTGTTAGTCATGTCACTTACTGTTTTTAAAGGTTGACAGTGGAAAAGAGTGAAGTGGGAACCTTTTTGTGGAGGGGTATGCCTGTGTGAACTAGCTATTGGTGATCGAAGACAAGGGAGACAACAAGCAGGCCCAGATAAAAAATCTGCGACATCATTAACATTAGTGTTTTGATTATTTGTAGAGATGGAATGGGCAGAAATAGGAAAAAAGACAGAATGGCAAGAGAACAATTTTTTGCCAGCATTCTGTTCCTGGATATAAGCACTACTAGCAGTAGGGATATGCCCTTGTAGGCAGGGTATTTCCTTCTTTCAACTCTTATCCAATCAGATGGTGATTTTTCCATCATCTTCTAAGAATTTTTGAATGGATTCAAGTGGCAAGTAGTGAAACTTTAACAGTTGTCATTGCAGAGATATCACTTCTGATTGAATTTTTTTTATTCCTACTATAACTTTTGAATGGCTAAGAAGTGTGACAGAGACATCTGCAGATACAAAAGAAAGGAGCTCTATATGTAGAATTTTGAATGAGTCTCATGCTCTTTTATCTTTATCTTTTTTGAAATTGATTTTCCTTTCCACCAACCAATGTCAAGTCTGAATTTCCTTCTAACCTTTCCACTTTCATGCACAAAATAGAATTAAGATGTGATCCAAGTAAGCTGAGTAGATAGTAAATGCTGTCAGGAATGTTGGGGTGCTTATTATTATTTGGTGATGTCATTATGTTTGCATCAAAGGAAGAGAATGAGAAATGAAAACAGTGAGAGGTGATGCTGAGCTCACCAACATTAGCACCATCAACTGGAACCCATTCACCTATTTCCCTAGCTTGAGCGAGAATGAAAAGACTAGCTTTGAGTGAAGCTTGATGGCACTGAGCATTTAAGAGGTCTATAGTAGAAAGATTAGTAGAGCTAGGCAGATAAACCAAATCCCAGACTTTAATATTGTTCATAATCCCCTTGATCGGCACCTTGCAAACCATCTTGGGGACAACACATATGAACCTGAATGCACTGGTGTTTTTAGTAGTGTGCCTAAATGATTCTGTGATCAGGTGTTGGGAAGAAAAGATGAGAATCCTAACCATACAACAGGGATGGACAAAGCTCTTCACTATGAGGCCCATAGTCTCCTTGTGGGGGTCTTTTTTGTTATGCAAGTGTTTTTGAGTTTTTAATACCTAGATTTAAAGAAAGATCATCACAGGTAAAGACAACATCCATGAAATGCCTTTGCTGTTTCATTCATAATAGATAAAATCCTTGTAAAGTCAAACATATATCTTTATAAGATTTGAGCTTGTGCCCAGGTAGCTTGCATAAGTGAAAATTTTGTTTGATTGTTACTTTGCCTAATTCCTTTAGAGATAAGTGGGTTGATGAATATCAAATAGCATGAATAGAGAAAACTTTTTAATGTTTCACTTTCTCATTCCCACTAGCATATTGAGATCCTCGTTATGATAGAGCTATGAAATTTGTTTCCAATGGCAGTGATTACTTGTGGATTGTAAATTAATTTATATTTGAATGTGTTTAAATTGTCTTTTAAAGAAGAAATGTTTGAGGAAACAAGGAAGGACATCATAGTATGGCATCTACAGTTAAATTTTTTTCTGAATGTTTCTAAATTGTATATTTGAGCTGAATTACTTCATATATAAGTTATATAACAATGCATCCAATGAGTTGGCAATCTTTTTGTATTTTTGGTACTGATTTTTTGAATTTATTGGTCTTTTGAGGTTTGTGTTTTGCTTAGTGGATGTGAAACAATCAGTGCCTATTAATTTCTGTTTTGAAAAGTCAAAAAATTATTCATGGCCATAATGAGCAATGTTTTTAAATCTGATTCAACATCTGATATTTTCAAGAATTGTATAGAATTTTGATTTGTGTACAATAACATGATCCAGGTTGGAGGCTTGGGTGATGTGGTGACAAGTCTTTCTCGTGCAGTTCAACACTTGGGGCATAGTGTTGAGATTATTTGTCCAAAGTATGATTGTCTTAATTATAGCCATGTAAGAATTGACTTCTCTTTCCTCTTTTCTGGCTAGGGTAGGGTATTTTTGATCTAAAATTTGTTGATAGGATTTTGCATTAGCAATTCTCAATGTAATGTTAGATAATAGTAAAGAGTTGTTTCTTGACTTCTTGCCATTAAAGCTGAAAGGTGTCAGGCCAAGTAGAAAACTGGAAAATATTCTTTTATTGTCAAATGAAGATTTATAATCTTATTTATAGGGCAGCGAAGAACAGTCTAACTGCCACAAATAAACTGAAAAAGGAAAACTACAAAAACTTACAAAACTGAAGGCTATATCAACCTGTAAGGTTAATATTTACATCCCTTGCTCTCTCCCTTAATTTAAGGGGGTTATGGTTAAACCGAGCATTCCTCTGAAGTCTGAACTTCTCAAACTTGTCTTGTCCAAGTGCTTTGGTGAGAATATCTAATGGCTGGTCTGCAGTTGGACAATATTTGAGTTACACTGCCATCTTTCACACAATGTTGAATCAATTGAAACTTCGTGTTAATGTGTTTGGTTTAATCGTGAAGATTAAATTTTTTTTCCACTTTGATTGCAAATGTATTTTCGATTGGGAGAGGTGTGGATGAAACTTGTTCTTGCAAATTTTCAAGAATTCCTTTGAGCCATAACATTTCCCTAGATGCCTCAAAAGCTGCTATATATTTGTTTTTGATGAGAATTGGCATTCACTGCTTCTTAATTTCCCAGATATGACTGACAACCTTAAATGCATTGAGAAACCTCAAGTAATTTTCCCATCTTCCATGTTACTTGCATAGTTGGAATTTGAATATCCAATTAATGTAAAATTTGTTGCCTTGGAGTATTGTACAGGTTTGAGTTCCCTTAAGATACCAAAGAGTTCTCTTTGTTGCTACTCAATGATTTTCTCTAGGCTGATGCATGAATCTAGAGAGGACTCCAACAATAAAAGAAAGTTTGGGTCTTGTTGTTGCTGCCTAAATTAGACTTTCAACAAGCTGTATGCACTTAGTCACATCAATAAACTCTACATTATAATCTGATTTTAGTTTCAAACTTTGCTCCATAGGCACACTTAGTGGTTTGCAGTTTGATATTCCGGATTTGCTTTGAATTTCACCAATATATTTTTGTTGGGTGATGAAGATGTACTTGGGTTTCTGAATCACTTCAATACCCAATAAGTAATGAAGATATCCCAAGTCAGTTATTTCAAACCCTTTCTTCAGTTCTTTCATAGTTGTAATTTAGTTTTCATTGTTACCAGCTATGAACAAGTCATCACATAAACAATGGGGTATACAACCATCATGCCAACCTTTTTGACACAGAGTTGCACCATTAAATTCAAAGTGCTTGAAATTCATTGTCAAGACGTGCTTGGTGAGTTTTTATATCATGTTCTTAGGGCTTGCTTCAAATCATACAACAATTTATAAGCTTGCACACTTGTTGTTCTTGACCTTTGACTGCATATCCGTTTGCTCACATCATATAGATTGTTTCCTTGAGATTGCCATTTAAGAATGCAGTTTTCATGTCCATTTGATGAAATTTCCATCCATTTTTTGTTGGCAGGGCTTACAAAGCATGAATCGTAGTCCACTTCTGTCATGTTCCCAAAATCGTAACACTAAGATATAAAGCATCAAAAAGCAAGTAAATAAATAAAATACCTATTAGCCATTTAATATTACCATAATTATAAATTTATAATTATCATAGATAATATTATAATTATGACTATTGACTACAACATTATAAACATTAAAATATAAATGCTAGCAAATTAAATATTATTATGATCTATATATAAACATATATATGAATATAAACAACCTGATATTACTATTATGATATAATAAGAACTAATATAAACAGATATACAATATATTAAAAACACCACATGACGAAGTATAAGACAGCAGTTAAAATGAAAAGGCAGCGGTTACCTTAAGTGCCATGATTCATATTGGCAGCGGTTAAGAATAGATAGGGCAGCGTTTAAAGGCAACTACTAAAGACTGTTCAAGGCAGTGATAAAGACTATTTAGACAGAAATTAGGATTGTTTTAAGACAACGATGGTATGTCATAAGGGTGATTATGAATTAGGCGATCTTCTTATAAAGGATGGCGACTTCTCAAAAGGTTATCTCTTTTCAAAGAGATGCCACTTTTTATGAATGCCAAAGGATATAAGATATGAGTGTGAAATAAGAATTGGGGGGACATGGACAGGCAGATTTAAAAAGTACAAGTATATAAGAGAGAGGAAGTAAATAAGAGCAGACTTAAAGATTGAGGAGCAGACTTAAAAAAGACATAGGAACATATATGAAGGAAATATAAATAGGAGAGGAAAAGAGGCAGATTTAAGGCAGAAATAAAGACATATCTGTAGAGAAGGATAAAGATCAATAGAGCAGAAATATATATAATAGAATTTAGTGAGATTTTAAGGCAGAGATAAACAGGAGCAGAGTAATCAACCACCAGCATAAGCCTTCACAAGTATACTGCAGATTCAACCAGTGCAATAACATAATCAGACCCTGTGGTATGGTGCTTTGTTGATCAGAAATCATAAACATTAAGCATTGACATCATATCATATTATGTAGCATATAATTATTGATATTATTAACAAAGGTAGCATATAATTACTGATGTTGTTAATAGTGATTTAGTGAGAATGGGTCATGAAGGGATGAGGCAGGACTGCAATAGGGAGAACTGCTAAGAGGGCACCCAATTGGGGAGAACTGCTGAGAGGGCACTCTATTAGGGAGAATTGCTAAGAGGGCACCCTGTGATAGGGAGAATTGCTAGAAGGGCACCCTATCGTGCAGCCTCCCAACTATCCCCGAGTGAATCAATTGTTGAAGTAAATGAAGAAAGGTCTTCAATCATAAGAGGATAGGTCAACATAATAGAGGAGAACTATGTAAAACCCTCACTAGGTACACCACCTCATGATGATGGCTAAGGACCATCGGTTAAGGATCACATGAGGCCACAGAGGACAAGGTCTTCTTGTTGGGCCTAGGGGAGGATACTTGGGGCACCTCATCATGTCCTTGTAATATCCCTTGCAAGTTCTGATATTAAATTGCAGCTGTAACCTTCAAGGAATATCGTCAAACACTTTACATGCAAACTTCCAGCTTGCTGGTCTGAGTTATCAGTCTGATCTAGTTGCTTGGAAATGACTTCAAAGTGCTGCAATTAGTGCTTAAAGTGCTACTAGTGATGCAAGATTGATTTACAAAGCAATAGAAGTGATAAACTGACTGTTCCTGACCCTTCTCATACATTGCCATGACTGAAAATGACAAGTACAGCTAGTAGACATTTTGTCAAACACTCGTATGCATTCTATGGCAGCAAATATGCAACTACAGCTTGTAAGCATTAATACAAACACTTGTCAAACAAGCTGATCATGAAATAAGAACACCTACAGCCAACTAACATTTTACCAAACAATTGTCATGCATCCTAATATAGCATTCAAATGACCATTACATTGATGTATGAATCTCCAATGATGAAATCCTTATTGAAAATGTGACCTCCAAATACCAAGCTAACATGAGACGCCAAGATTCTTGGCTTTACATCCAATGCAAATATAATATCAAGTCTGATATAGATGTACACCTACAGCAGTAGCCATACAATGACAAATAATATCATGCAACTACTCAAATCTACAATGGAACCTGATGGATGTAGTTGCCCTTTGATGGAGATGATGAATCAAGCAATATCCAAGCAATGTAAGCCTTTGCAGCACCAAGTCGACTCTCTTTACCAGCCGTCCCTGTACTACTGTGATCAGACCTCTGTAGTAAATGTAACCTGCCTGTAATCTCGTTCTAACAGCATCGGATTTCCTTGCTTATCCTCCTTAAATGAATACTGCAAACCCCGCTTGAAATCGATGGTCAATGAGCAAGGTATGAGCCAAATTGTGCCTCCTTTTGACTGGAAATAGTGGTCTGAGAATAGATAGCTGTCTTGACAAAATGAGTCGATTCTCCTTGCATCCAATGTATTTGTCTCCAAAGAGTAGCGCTTAGCCTTACCACCCTTAGACAATGTCTTGTGAATTTACTTAGATTTTATAGAGCTCCCCTTGTTGAAATTGCCCCTGTTTGTGGCAGACTTCTGATATAAATTAATGAAGCCACAATCTCCCATTAGAAAGCTTGTAACATCATCACTATCTACCCTAAAGTGTAGTGCTGTAACCTCCTTGGAGAATTGATTCCAAATGCGGCAGATATATGCAAATTCGTGGCTTTCACTAGTTGATAATGGTGGCTACCAATGACTGATATAAAATCAGATTAGACAAAATACTGTAGCTCGGTATTGTAGCGATTTTACTATTCATGTGCACTATAGCGATTACTATTCACGATCACTGTTCACAATCACTGTTCACGAGTTACTGTAGCAGCAGATGAAAGCTTGCGATCTGCTCTTTAAATCCTTGATGATTCTTCTCCAATAAGCACAGATTCGACTTCTGTATGAAGCCAACTAGATGAGCAATCTTAAGCTGATCTTTCACAACTTCAGAAAGCTAGACTAAGAAGAGGTATCGTTCTCCAAAGCTTGGAATGACTGAAATCTGCAGAAACCCTTGTTTCACAAACTCCAAAGTTCTCTGAGAAGAAAAAGACAAATTAGAATAATCATTTCACATAATGAGTTCGATTTGCCTTTGAAACATCAAATACTTCTCTTCACAAGTTCGACCCCAAAAAGCATTTTAATAATGATTTAAATGATAATAAATTTCGCCCTTTCAATACTTAGGAATAATAATCATTAAATGGCGTCCCTTTTAATGAGTAATAAATACTCATTTAATAATAATAATCGCCCCTTTATTATAAAGTCATTTAATACTTTATAATAATCCATTTAATAATTAATATTTCATTATTTGACTTTATAATATAAAGTCACAATAATAATTATTTAATTATCATTAAATGCTCAAATATCCTTTGTTTTCTCATCCAACTGCCAAATTGGGTCGAAACTGAGATAGCCAACTGAGCCAGGTGCTTGCCAGAAATAGTAACCCTGATGACCTGACTTACTATAAATAGTAAGTGCCTGAATAACACTCTGTAAGCATCTGCAAAGGCCCAAACTTGAATCAACTGATGGAGTAGAGTCCCAAAACTCTGGATAACTGCAATGAGCGACCCTCTAATCACATTTGTCAGCCTACGAGGGTCAGAATGATAGGCTAACCCCTCAACAAACAATGTCAGCTAAAACGGGGACATTACAGTCCTCCTCATTATGGTTGAGCTCACGTAGTCCTTGGGACTTGTTATATTGTTATATATAATCTTTCTTAGACTTAGAATTAAAGTATTTCATATCATATTCATCTAACATGGTTGCAGGTTTCCATGACCATACTTACATCATTTTAATTTTGAGGAAGGACTTATATCTTTAACTATAATCTGCTATTGTATTCATTTGGAATTGTGATTTCAGGGTGAAATATAAGGTGATCCCAAAAAGGGGACATTACAACTTCATTATAGGTGCAAGATTTCTTTATAATTTTTTGAGCATATTTCCTTGTGACAAGGATTGCTGTATGTTTTTGAAGTGAGCCATCTTCTTTGTACTTGTTTCGAAAGACTCACATAAAACTAAATAGGTTTACAATCTAGTGGATGATCAACCAATTCCAAGGTTCCATTTTCCAAAAGAGCGCCATACTCAATTTATATATCCTTTCTCCACACTTCAATTTTTTCAGCTTCTTTAAAAGAAGTTTGTTTTGAGTCTACTATTATACTGATTTAATCAATATACTCTTAAGTTAACTTTTTTGATATTTGTGAGTTAACTTCTTCAGTGATTTGCGTTTGTTGCCTTGCCTTGTATGAACTTCTTGTTCTTATCTTGCCTATTTCATTAGGTCTCCAATTTTTAAGAGTGTTGGGTTGAAATTGCTGCTCATACTCCTAGAGGAATGAGTCTACTTTAGAGGTAGGGCAGTGTTGTCTTGAAAGAGGATTTATTAGTTTATCAACAAAATGTGAGTGATTTAAGGTCAATTTTTGACAGTGGACATTCTCTCCTTCACTTTGGGATTAGTGAAATTGAGGAGGGTGTTCCTAAAGGTATCCTTAACACGATTAATCACAACTGAAGATAAGAAAAATGAAAATGCTATAGTACTAGCCAATGCGTAGTTGGTCCCAAAGGTTGTCACTAGACTAAAAAATAACCTATTGCATATAAAACTTCTTTCAAGTTGATAAGAACATTATTGCACAAATGCAAGATGAAGGTATGCAAAATATGATTCCTTAGGATAAGAACTCTTAATGGCTCACTATAGATGCTTCCTTGGATGAATCACTAAATCATGAGTGTTAAAATCAATCAAATTTGGCAGATCAGATTCAAGATAAAGAACTACAGATGTGAAGACTACTTGTAAATTTCTATCCTACAACTATGTCTGAATTCTTCTTTGTTGTGAATGCTCAAATGTAGAACATTTATCAATTTCTATGTTTGCTTTTGAGTAAGCGAACCATATTAAGTATGGAGAGGGGAGTCACGTCTAAGTCTCAAGAGAGATGCGACTTTAGCAAGGGTGCGTCTCATGAGAGACACGTCTCAACGAAGACGCGTCTCATGAGAGAGACGTCTCAACGGAGACACGTCTCATGAGAGAGACGTCTCAACGGAGACACGTCTCATGAGACGTGTCTTTCATGGGATGTGTCTAAGTTCGTCCCCTTTAACAAACAAATTTGCCAACTTAAAATAGCGAACACAATTAAGTTCGATTTATTTTGTATACATATAAATTATATCTTCAAAAGAATATTTCGATTTATACTTGGATGAAGGTGATCTGATATAAATGATGATGATGCATGACTGCAATCATCATTTATATCTGACCGAAGCTACCTATCTTCAACAATGAGGTGCATATAAAGTTTAAATCATTAACCTACTCCTAAACAATTGGTGGAAAATGTTTATCATTTTGAGTGTATGGTTGATTATGAACTTCCAAGAACCGGTACCTAATCAGTGGGTTATAGAGTCATAGTTTAGCAAGAGAAATAACACATTGAAATCACAATAGAATATGTGCTATGCATATACATACAGCAAATATATGATATTGAACAACTGAATATACTTAAGAATCTATCTCCAAACTCCATAAATCCATATGAATTAAAGAAGAGACCATTACAAAGATTGCAACAAAATAAAATAATGTGACATTAAATCCTTATTACAATCATATTAGTAAATGTGGTAACAGAGAATGCTATCACAATTTGTCACATAGAAGTTCGCTTGATGATCTACAAATCATGGAGAAATTCATTGAGTGACATCTTTTACATTAAAATGTTTGTGATTTACAAAATGTGCTGCTCTTTAGGCAATTGGATTTATAGAAGTTGAAACCCTATATGTCCCTTGATGCTTGCAATCACGTGGAAAGTAGAAATGATTGATTGTTTGGATGAAAAATGAATTGGTGTTTATAGCATTTTTCTTGTTCACCCAATTGCTTGTGGGAATTAGTTTCATGGATGAAAACTCACCTAGTTGATTGAGTGGATTCATATATAGTTCACCATTGTGTTGAACATTTGTGCCATTTGATTTTGTAGTGTTTGGTTATGAGTTTTGTGGAGTTTTGTGCTGAATATCGGGACATCATTCATAGGTTTGAGTTTATTGAAAAATCAGTTGCAAGCAAATAAAAATTTGTGGAGCATATTGAAGATTATATATATATATATATAGTGGAATGGGGAGTGTGGTTCTGCACAGCAAAGGTTTCATACCCTATTATATCCTTCAGTCCTATTTTTAGATACAATATTGCTGATTATATCGGCTAATATCCAGCTGTCTCACAATACTCAGCATAGACAACAAGTAAAGAGATTTGCATCGAGTTTTAGCCACCAAAGGAGCCGTCCAAGGAAAGAAAGAAGTGTTATTTGAAGTGAGTCGATTCATTTGTTAGGACTAGGAGTATTTTGATCACAATATGCTAGCTGTCCCTTGTATATGGCATTTCATTTGTTTATAAGGTAGAATTTGGTAGTTTGGGAAGGATACTACATTTTCATGCATGCTGTCTGTTCTAACCAGCAAGGAAAAACAGAAACCTGGGAAGTGATTAACCCAGTCATCACCTATTGAATGATCTAGAATTGCTGCTTACACATAGTATCATCAGCAGTTAGTCTGTTAGTGAAGTTGCATCCAAAACTGGGCATAAATTAAACAAATTCAGATTGCTGTTATCAAATCAGAACTGTGGGACAGAACTGTAAGAAGAATTGCAAGTAAAAACAGAACTTTGAGGGAGTGAACACGACTTGTTTTAGACAGCAGAATCCTGCAACAACTTTCTGCAGTATATGGTCAGAATTATCTCTAATTAATATTTGTAGACATTGTAACTATTCCCAGCAATGTTGAATTGGCCAACTGTTTGTCAAAATTTACATGAATGACTCAACGTTTGCAAATGATTGTTAAATTGCCCATGATAATAATAAATAGTTGCAGCCGTTCTTGATCATAAAACTCAGAATTATTGTTTGGGTACAATGTTCTACCAACTGTTTGATGAAATGCTTGTGAGTTGAAGGTTGGAGAACTTGCAAGTTTGTTGAAAAATCTTGATAGGGGCATTACACACTCAGTGAACAAGGGAATCCAATGAAAGCAATCAAGGTATGACTCAACTTAATATTGTTGAAGGAATTTTTCAATTGGAATATGCAAATACACTTTGCTCTAATGAGCATTACGAAGGACCGTATGCATGTTGTATGAGTTGACATGAAATGGAGGTATAAGTAGAAAGTATAAAATAAGTTAAATTCAGGTGAAAAAGAAAAGAAGAGGAAAAAAGAAATATCAATCAGGAAGGAAAAATTAAAAATTAAAAGGAGAATATAGTGTGGGTAGAAAAAATAAAGCAAAAAGAAAATTATTAGAAGGGATAGAAAAAGACTATGAATTGTTTTTATTTTTTATTTTTTATAAGACTATGAATTGTTAATTGACATTTCAATCTTGTAGAAGTCTATTCTCCAACGCTTATTGTACGGCCTACCTTTGGCACCTTCAAACTAGCATACAAATTAAAAGTCATAGTCATACAGCTTGCCCTCATTAGCACGTATTGTCTACAACTCCATTACTTATTGAAGTGTCAAGCAATTCCTTGTTGACCATATGCTTTAACCCTCCTATAGTTGTACAATTTATTTCTCTTATTTCCATTGTACTCTCCTTCATCCCTACTCCTATACTCCTAACCGTATGACTTGTATCATTTAGGATTTTCAGTGAACCGATGGCTCTAGTCATTTCTCCAAGTATCATTTGACTTGTCTTTGCAATCGTACGTTGTATTTGTTCTATCATATGCCATCCTCCCCTCTCTCAATTCTCTGATTTTTTCATATGCTTCACACTTCTAGTAGTATGATCTACTTACTTTGCCACATGCTTGGCAAAACACAAACTATCCATTATACGACCTACTGCTATCTACACCGTATGGTTAGTTTATATCTTCATCGTTGTATAATTTAATTTCTTTGAAAGTTGTTGCCTGCAGTCAAACCTTAGCATCGTATGACCTATCTTTGGCACCCTGTGTGAATTGTTTGACGTTGAGAATTCTTAGGTTACAAAACAACCTTTTCTGTCAACCGCTGTACAAGTTTTAGTTGTATATTTTCTGCTGTTAGTATCAACAATCAGTTTGAATAATTGCTTATTTGAGTCGCAAGAATTTGAATTTAACTATGGCCTTAAGGAGTCACTAAACAAATATCTTGAGACTTTGCAGCTCAAGACGTTTAGAAAGCAGAAAGCATGGCAAGAAAAGGGAAAAAGATAGTTACAGACAATAAAGTAACAAGTATCTCTTTTGTGCATAGACCAAAAATCCTAAACATAGCTATAGACAAGGCCATTGAGAAAGGGAATACTGACACACCAGGGAAAGATTCAACAGAAAGAACAAAAGCAAAAGGGAAACCAATAGAACCACAAGTGAAGGGAATAAACACTGTAGAATCTCACTTGGAAGAATTTGATTGACACAAAATGCTAGTCATGGTGGGCAAATAGTTCTAGAGATAACTCACTCAAAGTTGCACTAATGTCCACTCAGGTTGACAAATCAATACAATTCTTATTCTAATTTGTGAGAATTTGAGCCTTATCTAGTAAGCATGATAGCTAACTATAATAGAAAAGAAAAAAAATCCATTGTGCAATATATGGAGTTTGTAATGACCATTGCATACTTCTAATGATTTTTGCTAAGTATTTTGGGTTCCATGCCTGGAAATCTTAGTATTAAATGCTACAACACATGTTAGTTTAAGCCAAAAAACAAGTGGCCATCCAAATACTTTGTAGGGATAATCTCACAAAATAGGAATATACAAACATCTAGAGTAAGGGAAATAAAGGCCTACAAAAGGATTATCTAGCAAATAATGAATGGAAGTGCATCCTAGATCTTATTAAGAGTAGGTTATTAGAGGCTACACAGGCTAAACATCACTATTTAGATGATTGAATATATGGTTGGGGTTAGCGAGGGAGAAGTTTATAACTGGGTAGATATATTATCAATACAAATTCAAGAGTTCTTATCTTTGAAACACAATTTTTTTATGACATAGCATGCAATTGCATTGTTTTTGGATGCAATTTATAAACAAATACCTTTAGTTGTAACTGGAAAACTTCAACAAGATATAGAGTATGATCCTTCATGGCCCTATTTTTTAAGATGGAAGTCTTTGGCCTTATAAGTTATAGGTAATGGCAAGGAAAGTAGAGGAAGCCAATACCACTACAAGAAAGAGGAAGAATACATAAACTATATCATCTTTTGAAGGTGAACTCACAAAGGAAGGTGATAGTGAAGGGGACAAGGAAATAGAAATTATGGAACTGACTACATCTCCCATTGGCACCACACCTGAAGAACCTCCTTTGGACACGACACCTGTAGAATTAACTAAGGTTATCTCACAACTCATAGACAAGTGGTTGAGTCTATAGGAGCTACCATTGATGTCATGGAGTATCCTCCCTTGAACCCTATGCAAGAAACATAGCAGCAAAATTGGTCACTCTCTACACAAGAAACAAAGAAACAAACACAATCATTCCCTACACTTTAGCAAGAGGGAAGTCTTCAACAACTCCAAGAAAGTGCTCAACAATTGCAAGAAGAGTCACATAGCCTAGTCGATAGTAGTGGTGATGAAAATGCCATTTAGCTATCCAAACTAGATTCAACAATATATACATGACTTAGAGCTAATGGTACAAATCATGAGCGAGGTTGCTGATATTGCAAGGAAGTTGGACTACAATCACTCTCCCTTGGTTCTGCAGGAGGCTTGGAGGATTCAACACTTTTTTGAGGGTGAGTACCATGAGGATTTCACTAAAATCTCTCTCTCATGGATGGCCTACCACAAAGGTACTCAAAATGAAGCACAATTGGAATCCTACTAGAATGGCCTCTTCCTTTGGTGGTTTGGATGGTAAAGTTTTAGAGACACTATATTCTATTTAGTCTAAATTTTGTTGGTTGTACCTCTTGCTACAAATTGAAATAGCAACACATCGCAATATTAAACATGGGTTGATGATTCTGTGCATTTTTCCTAGAAATTAAGAGAAGAACTTGATGATTGAAGTCTTAGATTCCAAGCACAACTTGCATAGTAGGCTTAGCTCACAAAATTGGAAAAGACTAAGGTAGTGACAAAGAAAAAGAAATTGTTGAGAAAGACAAAGAAATTGCTGATAAGGAGAGGGAAATTGTTGAACTAAGACTTGCCAATGAGTAGGTGAAAACTCAACTCATGGAGCAGTACAAATGGTTAAAACCATAAATCGCATACTCCGACTCAGAGAGTACTCGACAAGCCCAAAATTTGTGACTTAGCAAAAACTCGGCAACTTAAAAAGTACTAAAATTTCTCATAAAAACACATTTTTTTTGCAAAATTTAAGTACAAAATGTATCAAATGAGTCTAAGAAACCATGAGGAAGTGTTTTCTATTACATAATGTATGATGTGTGTGTATGTATGTATGTTGTGTGTATATATATGTATGTATGCACTATACAATATAGGTGCAACATATTGTTCATGCTATATAGGTATGTATGTGTGTGTGTGTGTAATGTGCCCAAATTAGCCCTACGCTCTTCTTGTGGTTTTAGCCTATTTCCGGAAACTTGTAGGCTAAGTAGAATGGAAAATTAGGGTTTCCTATTTTATAGGAGGTTTCAGATGCATTTTTGAAGGCTTGCATGCAGGAGTTTGGAAGTGGGTTTCTGGGAGTTTTCTGGGTTTTCAGAGAGCTTCAGAATGGTGTAACATGCATCTCCATCCAATAACCTTTCCAGGCACTTACTATTTATAGTAAGTCACGTTGGCTTCCCGGTTTGTGTTCATAAGGCATTTGGAAACACTTACTATTTATAGTAAGTCATGATTACTGTTTAGATGAAGTTTTGCAAACTTACTATTTATAGCAGTTGCTATTTTTAGTAAGTCTATTTATAGCGGTATCTTTCTAGCAGCAGTTCAATCATCTGCAGTTCACATTTTGGGCATTGTGGCTGTTCAGCTGGCTTTTTGAAGGGTTTTGAAGTTAACTTACTATTTTTGTGAAATATTCTCTCTCAATTTTTTCCTTGTTTTTAATGAACATTTACAATAAGATCAATCACCCGTTAAGGTTAGCATAACCAAAACATACATAAAAGAACTCTAACCAAGAATGTGCCCTAAAACCACTTAAGGAGGAGGGGCGAGCATATAGTCAGAGGATCCTTAGGATCTACTGAATCAACAAGTACGAGATTATACTGAAAGAGAAATATTAAACTCAACACCAAGGATGTGCACTCAAGATCCTTTACAGGCGAGGTGCTAACATATGGTGGAGTACTACTGCTGAATTGAAATAACAACAAGGTGGATAACTAGCCAATGAACTTTCCACGCTACCACCAAACAGTGGGGTGAAAAGATTACAACATTAAAGACTTATTCTGCTGCGGCAAGCATCCACTGAAGAGTGGGGATTCACCACTTGAAAGTGGGCATGAAAGAGATTACAATCAGATTATCCACATTGGTGGTATACCATCCAGGGGTGCTTTAATGTGAAGTTATTAAAATAATGCAGCAATAAATAAACTGAAACAGTACTACTGTTAACAGCTTTTTACAAATAAAGAAAGCTGCAAATTACAAGGATTTCACAATCAATTTGAGCACCAGAAATATAGAGTGTTTACAATTTATAACAAGACAAGAATTGATGACGAGAAATAGAAGAAGCAAACTGAAACAAGTCTGAAATGAAAACAACAAAACTGGAAATGAATTACCAGCAACTGTGGTTCACTAAATTGTTCATAACTTCAGCAAACCTCCTCCGAATGACGTGATTCCAAATGCAGCAGCCACTAGGAGTAAAGGTACCCAAGTTCCAATACACAAACTATACCAAAAACCCCCTATTTATTTATCACGCATCCCAAGATCATTTTTGGAAAAGTACGGCCCTCAAGAGGGGCGAATTTCCCTTTAAAAATCAGAAACTTATTATTAAAATCTGCAACTCCTTGGAGAGGGTCGCCCAAGGCATAGAATCATATTGGGTAAATACCCATAATAGAAATAAAATCAACAAGAGAGCTGTGAGCAAAAACACCAATTAGCCATAACAATAACAACAACTCCAAAACTGAAACTATCACCAAAAAATTCAACTGTGAGGCTCAATCTGCTAGTCTGGATGAGAAGCAGTAATAAGAACCAACTAGGTGTTATCTTTCAAACACGAAATTGGATTGAACTAGGAGGTCAGCATTCCTCGAAGTAAGAAACAAGTTGTCATTTTGATAGCATAACAATAGCATAAACATTGGATACCAAAAGCTGGAGCAAACTTCTCTTTTATAGAAAAAGAGGTGACTTTTCACATTTTCAAAACTCCCCCAAGAAAGAGACGCCAGAAGTTCCCTTTTTGAAATATCTAATAATTCACAAATATCAAATCCCTCATAAAAAGGCATCCACTTCAAGGCGTAAATAAACTTCATTAAATGTTAATAATTCCTTCATGAAGGCGTCCCCCTTTCATGGCCACCTTTTAAACACAACTTAAAGTTAATGAGCTAGGCCAAGGGGTCAACTTGAAATTAAAACATTAATGCCTTGAATTATATTATTTCACCAAAATGGCCTCAAAATGCTGAAAGCCAATTATGCTCCAAACTGCACTGCTCGAAATGGAAACTGAGTTGACTGCTGATGCTACTGCCTAAAATGGCATTGCCAGAAATAGAACTTACTAAAAATAGTAAATTCTGAAAAGATGACCAATGCCTTTGCAGGTCATACCATTGCGAAGCTCTCTGAAAACCCAGAAAGAATCCGCAATCCTTATTCATGCAAACCTTCTTAAGAACACCTATAAAATAGGAAACCCTAATTTTCACATCTAAGTAGCCTACGGATTTCCGGAAATAGGCTAAATCCAAATAAAGAGCATAGGGAGAAAATGGCGATATTACATTTTGGCATTGGCTATTTTTAGTAAGTCTATTTGTGGTAGTGGCACCATCAACAATTCTGTTCAGGTCATCATTCTATTTCTGACAGAATCAGTTTGAATGTTAGCTTTGGGTTTTGGCTTCTATCCCTCCTTGGACTGAGTTCCAGACTTAGTCAATTTTCATATCTTGAAGTTGTACCCCATGCCTAGGCTTGATGACTTTATGTTGTCTTAATGAAGGGGACATAAGGGGGTCGATTTTCATATGGATAAATGTTATTGTGCAACTTAAAGTTGGACGCCAAAAGGTGAGGATTAATAGTTATTTAAGATCAAAAAATAAAGTGACTATTGAGAAATGGCGTCCCTTGGAGGAATTGAATAGTTTCTTGATTGGAAGTTACAGATTGCTTCATTTGCCATTTGAAGCTTATATATTGAAGCCTTGCTCTTTGTTTTTTTTTTGAAAATTGGAAAGTAGTGTTATGTTGCTGGTTTGAAACCAGAATCTGGCTAAAGGGAAGCTTAGCGAATTCACTCCATCCTTCGGGCCTGCAACTATGGCTTCCTATGTGGATTATCATGGCTGTATTTCACTTTGAAATACAAATGGAGCTTTAATTTGATGAAATCTAACATGTTGCTGATGTAAAGCTTGTTCTGAAGTTGCTGATTTGCCATGGCTGAAGCTGATTTCTGTTCATAGTTTCAACGTGGATTTTTGTTTCATTCTGGGTGATTGTCCATGCTGTTGTACTGTGAAGGGCGCCCCTTTCTGGAAAGTTTCGTAATTTTTGGTTGAGTGTGGATTTTTTAAGAGAAGGTCGACCCTCTTGCTAAGCCGTACCATCTCACTTGGCTGCATTGGGAAACATGTCTCATGTTGCTACCGTATTTGGCTTGTTTTCTCCTTGAGGTTTGGGCGCACATCTCCTATCTGTTGTTTGGCTTTGGTTTGGGAGCTTTCCGAGTGGTTTCGGGAAAGATACGTCCAAATTGGTGATTCTATAACTTGCTGGTCTGATTTTCTGTACTCTTTGTTTCTAATTAGATTAGTTGAGTTTAATTATCTTGCTGTTTTGAGCTTCATTGATGCATCTATTCATATTGTAAATGTTAGAGGAAGTGATACTCTAACCATTGATTGTTTTGGGAATTCTTGTTGATACATTGCAATTGTTTATTATTGATTTGTAAGCTGTTTAGTAGTACGAACAACAGTTTGTTTACTTGCTGCAATTTACTTTGTTTGTAATTCCCCCCACGAAATAAAGTGGTTGTGTGGATTGTATACCCCCCATAGTTTAAGTGGAAGTGAGGTTAATTGGTTGGCTTGCCGCCTATAAATGTTTTTAATAGTCACACCCACGTAATAAGTGGAGTATTCCCACCGCTTGTGGATGCTTGCATTTGCAGAAGAAGTTTATTTTCATTTAATCTAGCACTCCACCATATTTTAGCACCTCGCCTTGCAAAAGGATCTTGCATGCACATTCTTGGTGTCGAGTTTAGCTCTTCATTTCCAATTGTAATTCAAGTTATTAGATCCTAGGGATCCTCGGACCATATGCCCACCCCTCCTCCTTAAATGGTTTTAGGGCGCATTCTTGGTTAGAGTTATTTCAGTTATGTTTTGGTTTAAGAGGTAATTCTTAACGGGTGCATGATTTGCATTGTTGTAATTGAAAATTAAAGGCAAAAAATTAAGGGGTATATTTCAGTATGTGTGTGTATATATATATATAATATATGTATGTATAGGTGTGTATACACACACATACATTGTCACACATACTGTATATGCACACACATAACATAGCTATAGGCTATACAAATACATACATTACATATACACACACTGCACACACACAGGATGCCAAGTTTGCGTGCATATACACACACAGACATCTATACACACACACATGACGATTAATGCATATTTTGCTGGCTGCTGCAACTCCAACCTCAGGTATATTTGTTGCTGAAAGCCTCTCACCAACAAATATACCCGAGGTTGGAGTTGCAATATGCAGCTCCCTGTACGTACTTTAAAGTTTAATATACATAGTCACATACTTTCATGTTTCACTTATTAGTGTATGATGTATGCATATCGGTATATATGAAAAAGTTAAAGATTTTAAATGAACAATTTAAGTTTGTATATACACAAGTATGAAGTATGTATATACATAACTTGTATGTATGTGTATATGTAAACTTCATATTTGTGTATAAAATATTCAACTGAAAGGTATATATTGATAATTAATATACTATAGATGCTCAAAGATTGCATATATATACATATACAAACTTGATAGTTCAACTTCATACTTGATAGTTCATAAATTCATACAATATACATATTACAAACTTCATAGTGCAACTTCATATTGATATACTATTATACATACATCATACACAAATTAAGATACATTGATCATGATGATTGTCGACTAATACACAGTGATACATATTACACATTATCAATATACACAAGTTTGTATATTAATTATTAGATTATACCCTTCAATTGAATGTTTTATATCTTTGACTTTTTAGTATATTAATTATCAATATATACGTTTCAGTTTGTATATAGAATTCAACTGAAAGGTATATATTGAAAATTAATATATTGTAGATGCTCAAAGATCACGTATACAGTATACAAAGATCGCGTATACAATATACAAACATCATAGTTCATAACTTCATACTTCAAAGTTCATACTTGTATACATACATGATACATAGACTAAGATACATCGATTGATATACAACGATACACATTGCAGTTTGCACTTTGCACAATAAACATGGAAAAAATGAAAAAAACCTGGAAATTATGTAGTTTGCCCAATTGTGATGCAATTTGTCCAATTTGAAATAAACCAAGCCAATTTTTTTTTTGATTTTTGATTACAATAAGCAGAGCAACTCACAGTCGTTAGGGTTAGCTCTAAACCAAAACGATGCTGAAGCAACTCTAACCAGAATGTACACCAGGATCCCGATGTGGGCAAGGTGTGAGCATTGGTCAAAGGATCTGAACGCTGAAACAGAGCTGGAAGGAAGTCTAACCAAGAATGGCGCCAAGAGATGGCGAGCATATGGTCAGAGGATCTTAAATGAAATGCCGATACAAAAACTCTAACCAAGAAATGCGTTGGTGAACGACGAGCATGTGGTCAGAGGGTCCCTATCCTCTACTATGCTGAAAGTAAACTCAACACCCAGAATGTGCTTTCAAACCCGGAGTGGGAAAGGAGCTACCATAGGGCGGAGGTAAAGAAAATACAATTGCAGTTACGTAATGTAAAGATGAGCATTACAAATCAAGATTAAACCAAATTAAAGAACTGCTGCCAGTACTATTGTCAGCTTACAATATGATAGAGAATTCGCCTGCCAAGAGCATGGAGTTAGAATAATTCAACGAGCATATAAATAAGAATTCTCCTTGCTTAATGGAAATGCCGAGATTGATTTCTTCTCTCAAGAACCAGATTTAAGACTCTGGTCGATTCAGACCTGCACCTTTACCTGTAAAACCAGCAACTTGAGATCACACTAAAATGGACATATCTCTCTCACAACTCATCCCAATGACGTGAAACGAAAAGCAAAAGACCCTAATGATGAAGGCGCCCAAGATTGGAACACAAAATAGACCCCAAAGTTTCTATTTAACTTATGCATGAATCCCAATGCAAACAGAGATGGTACGGCCCAGCAAGAGGGGCGATTTGCCTTTAAAAATCACAGCCTTCATTAAAAAATCTATAACCTTGGGAAAAGGGTTGCCCCTACCAAACAAAGAGATTTGACAATACCCAGAATGATTTCTTTTTGTATTTTTTGACTTATGAATGAAAACTACAATTTGCTATAATGAAAAATGCAGTTCCAGAATCTCTCTAATTTGCATAAACTGATCTACAATGCCACATATTGACTACAATGCACAAACTCCACTACAAATCACTCAAACTACACTATATCACCACTAGTCGCTATCTTTCAAGCGAGAAGCAATGCCAAGCTAGGAGGCTTACATTCCTCGAAGCAATCCCACAGCCAATCCGGCAGCATAACATTCTTGTAGACAAAAGATGCTGAAATGAGAACCAATGGCTTCCTTTTATAATTTCCAGATGACTCTTCTCGAAACCCTAATCCTCTTTTTTGAGTCAAACCCTAATCCTCCAATAGATGGCGTCCCACTTTTCCAAGCAATAATTGACTTTTAATATAAACCTTATCTCTTCCATGAAGTTGGCGCCCAACTTAAGCTTGGATTCATTCTTTTAATATAATTAATTTCCTCAATGAGGCGCCCACCCATAAAGAACACCTTTTAAAAACAACTTAAAGTGAAGTTGCTAGGCCAAGGGGTCAATGTTAAAATATAATATTAAAACATGACTTAATTAAGTTAATTCTACTTATCTCTCCAGTTATGCCCAAAAGCCAAAAATGAGTAAGCCAACTGATCTGCCTGAAGTAGAAAGCCGACCGTGCCAAAGTCAACAGGACCACTGCCAAAATAGAATTTACTAAAAATAGTAAATTCTTGAAAATGCTCAGAACGCCAGGAAAACATATCACTGCGAAGCTCTCTGAAAACCCAGAAAGAATCCGCCATTGAATCAACCAACCTCAAGCAAGAGCATCTTTCAAAACAAGAAACCCTAATTTTACCTTTCGACAAGCCTACGGGTCTTCGGAATAGGCCAACGGTCAACTGGAAAGATCATTCTCGAGAAGGGGATATTACACAATCTCAATACTTTTTTCCTTCAAACAGATCGCCAAAGCCAAGTAAAATTACTTTCAATGGATAATGTGCAGAAACAATGCATTTTCAAGGGTTATAAAGACAAAAAATGCATCAAAACTGCGTACAACCTGCGTTTTTTCCCCCGCTGATTTTTCTGCTGATTTCCTGCCGAAAAATTAGCGAGTTAATGGCAAAATTTCAGCGAGTGAATGGTGAAAAGTTGGCAAGTATTTCTGCCCTGCAGCTTGTGAGTAAACCCGCTAGTACTCGTCAAGTCTGCAAACTATGGTTAAAACTTCTTGGGAGAGGGAACTCTTGACAAGTAACCATTTGAAGCAAAGAACAAAGGAGGTCTAAAAATTGAGCATTGTTGCTTCTCAACACCCGACTCCTTCCTCTTCAGTGTCTACACAACCAGGGACAATTTTTCACCCAATCGCTCAATAATGGTGGCTTTGTCTACTCTATATTGTTTGGAAGACTACTTTTATTTTCGGGGGTTGATGTAGATAGCAAAAACATATATTAGTTGTGAGCTACATTAGTTATATTGTACCTTCAATTAGTCAATTGATGTAGTTATGCCTCATCAATTGATTGAATTAGTTTTTGGTAGTTGTCTACTGTTGGAATTCCTTGGCAATTGTCGACAAGTTTATATACTTGCCCAATAGTCAACAAAAGGGACCGTGTTGTTGGAAATTTTTCTCTATCCCAATTTTGTATGAGAGCATCGATGAATAAAAGAAACAACTATTATATCTTTTGAATTAGCTACTTATTCTCATATGAATTAATCATGCATTTATAAACTAGTTTATTGTGCTTTAGTAGCTGTATATTCGTAGAGAAAGTAAGTATTGTCTCCTTTTGGAGACAAAGGACTATCTACTTCAAGGTATTTCTACAACACCTCATCTCGTACATCTTTGAGCATTTGGACAATCCTTTTTTGAAACTCACTAGTACACTCTTGCACACGTTTTCCTTTTTGTTCCATTTTTTTTTTGGTAAAAACCAAAGAATGAGATTGAGAGAAAATAGCGTGCTTTCTTAGTTTGAGAACACCACATTATATTATTGAGCAGATGCTAAATATAAAAAGTAGTTACAATCTAAAAATAGATGGTAGTTACAACAGACTAACAACAACTACTTATTACAAACAAGTTTGTACATACACTATTATACTTTATTAAAATATTAAACTAATATTCTAATAATCCCCTTAGTGACTAAGTTGGAATGATCTAAGGGTTTAGTCATTAAATTACAGGATTTGTGGAAATGGATAGAAATATCTGTACAAGTAACCTTCATTACAAGCATTGAAAAAAGATATGTAAAAAGGAACATAATGAACATGCTTTGCTGTGGAGTGATCAATTTGTTTTCTTGTCTTTTGAGGTGATGCATTTGATCTGGTGAAGTCATCATCAGGCTTACCTTCAAAGTATCACTGGGGTCTCTAAGGCATAACAAGCAATTTTTCTGCAGCCAAAGTATTGACTGGAGACAAACTCTATATGAGCTGAATCTAGGTTGGAGTAGAGACACCTTTAATTCTACATTGTTGATACATAGGTGGAGAATAACCGCCCGAAGGTTGATACAATTAAACACCCCATGAATTAGAGTGCACATCTATCAATAGTGCCACAATACTAGCTTTTGTCTTGACCTTCTTGGATTTATGATCAGATTGTAGTTCCTCTTATGTGGGATGGAAAACATGGTTCGCAAGTTGGTACATATTGTCTGGCCTAGTTCCTTGAGCAATTAATTTATCTTGGTTTACATCACAAACAAGGCACTCATTCCATGAAATTGAACTAGAATATTGAAGTTTTCTGCACTCTAGCTAATAGAGAATAAATTTTTGTTCAAACCTAAAACATACCTAACACTCCATACTAAAAGTTTGATGCCATCATTGTGTAGAATTTTGACATCACCTATCCCTTCAATTGTATGTAACTTTTCGTCACCAAGTTAAACAAAATCCCTATGACTATCACTAGTAGTAAACCTAATATACGAGTTTTTTTGACATGTGAAGTGTGTGGATGCACTTGAATCAAAGAACCAACAACTGCTTTTAATATTGTTTGAAAAATCCTTTAATGCTTACTCCTCCATGGTCTTCCTCAATAGTATTCACCACATTAGCTTCATTCCACTACTTGTGGGATAGATCATACTCTCTTTAGGAGAACTGAGATGTGTAGTTTGAAATTGTGCATCAAGTGCACTTTCTGAAGAAACTTCACTCATCTGTTCTTGTTAACATGCCTTCTGCAACAAGTATGAATTTATCTTGTCAAAGGTCAAAGTTTGGGTTTTCACCAAGTTTAGAGACTCCACAAAAAAATCATAGGAGGGTGGCATGCTATTGATCATTAGAGCAACGATATCTTCCTCATCCACTAGTTTGTTGGCCATAACAAGCTGTAATGTCCCCTTCTCAGCTGTGACCGTTTCAGTTGACCGTTGGCCTATTCCGGAGACCCGTAGGCTACGCGGATGGTGAAATTAGGGTTTCCTGGTTTTGAGGAGGTTGTTGCTTGAGGTTCGGGATTCTGTTTGCGGATTCTTTCTGGGTTTTCAGAGAGCTTCGCAGTGATGTGTTCAGTTTGGCATTCCGGGCAACTTCACGAATTTACTATTTTTAGTAAATTCTATTTTTGGCAGTGGACAGTTTGGGTTCTGTTCAGTTGGTCCTCTTCTTCAGTTGGTTCAGCTGGCACTTCAATTCTTGGCTTTGGGCGCATATTTCTTGGAGAGATAAGTATTTTCATTATAATATTATATTTTAATATTATACCCCTTGCCTAGCATTATAACTTTAAGATGTTTTTAAAAAAAGGGGGAACTTTGAGGGTCTAGGCGTCATGGAGAGATAAGTTATATCTTTTAAATGTCAAATATTGAGATGAAGAAAGGGACGCCTATTTGAGAGAATTGATTTTATTTAAAAAAAAAACAAAGTGAAATATTTCATTGGTGAAAAAGGACGCCATTCTTTGGAGGGAAAAGGTGAATTTGAAATTAGGGTTTGGGCGCCTTCTGGAAGCTTCTAGATGTTTCTCTCTTGTCTATTTAATCAGGCCTCAACTCTTCATTTGGCATCTTTTGTCTACTACACCGTTATGTTGCTGAATTGTCTTCAAGCACTCGCTTCGAGGAAAGCATTCCTCCTAGCATGGGCTCATCTTCTTGCTTGAAAGATAGCAACTAGTTGAGAGGTTAGCTTGTAATAGGTTTGAATTGCATTTCCAATTGAGTCATTGCATTTTGGGAGTTCTAGTTTACATTTTCTGTCATATTTTGATGTTGCTGAATGTCATTGAGGAATGTAAGATTTGCTCATAGCTCATGAAATAAAAATGCTATCATTCTGGGTATTGAATCTATCAATTTGTGTTTATGAGGGGCGACCATTCTTGCCAATTTCCAGATTTTGTTTGGGTCTCTTTGATTTTATAGAGGAAATTCGCCCTTGCAGCTGGGCCGTACCATCTTGAAGTACATTGAAGTTTGTGCAAAAATAAATAAGGCTTGTTTTGGGTGGTTTAGGGATTGCATCTTGGGCGCCTATATCAGTATAGTAATCTGCATTTAATTTCTCGTCAATAGGATGTGTTTAGAGTGAGTTATGTGCATTTTCGTGAGTGATTATGTTGTTGTTCTACATTAAATCTGTCAAATCAGTCATACCAGATTTAAGGAAGTTCATTAGTTGTGCGAGGGGTTGATATTCAAAGAGTTTGTGATTGTAGAAGAGGGATCTTATCTTGTTATAGCTTTGGAAGTTCTTACTCTTATGATATTTGGCAAGCTCTCTAATTTGTTGTAAGCTGAACAGTAGTACTGTCAGCAATTCATTCCCTTCATTTTGAATTTACATGTAATCCCCACTGAATAAGTGGAAGAGGCTGGATTGCCGCCTATTTGCTTTCAGTTGAGTAGTTTAGGGACCCTCTGACCATATGCTCGCCATCCATCAGCGCCATTCTTGGTTAGGGTTACATTCTGTCATCATGCATTGATCCTCTGACCATATGCTCGCCATCACTCGGCGCCATTCTTGGTTAGAGTTCCTTCAGTTTGCATTGCATTGATCCTCTGACCATATGCTCGCCATCACTCGGCGCCATTCTTGGTTAGAGTTCCTTTAGTTTGCATTGCATAGATCCTCTGACCAATGCTCACACCTTGCCCACATCGGGATCCTGGTGTAAATTCTGCTTAGAGTTACTTTCCGCAACGTTTTGGTTTGTGCTAACCTTAACGGGTGCGTGTTGCATTGTAATCAATTGTGAAAAATCAAAAAAAAATTTGGTCCGGTTCATTACACAAGCTGATCCCTAAGATCTTTGGTCTTCAGAAGATGATCTGATAGAGACCCCCCCTCACACAATTTAGTAGAAAATAACAAATTCTTCAAATACAAGACTTTACTTTTGTTGGAGAATTGATATTTATCTTTCAAACTATCCCACGTGGTATGGGAAGCTGTAGCATTTCAGACTTTGGGTTTTAAATCATTTGAGACTAACAACTTGAGAACCAATGGGGCTTCCCTACAATGTTTGTCAATCACTTGGGTGAGTAGTAGGCTTGGTTTATGTGCCTAATAGAATGTTTTGACATTCCCAATACTCAACAATAGCTAGTATGTTATGACTCTAGATATTACAATTTTTATTGATATAAAACAATTGAAAAGACAAAGATTTTTACCTTGGAGAACCCAAATTCTGGGTGAAACAACAAATGTGAGGCAAATGACCCGCTTATCCATTATGTCCAATGGCAAATATAATCTTAGGCGTCTTGGGCACAAAATTTACGTGAAAAAGCAATTTTTAATCCCTAAGATCACTTACAATAGCTCTCAAACATTGTATGTCAGTTGTGCTCACAAAAATATAGTCTACATGGAAATTTTTTATGAATTCTCTTGGAATTCGCTCAAAATCCTCCAACAAATGCTCTTGCAATGTGTATTTATGTTTTTACAAGCCTAGACAGAATATGAAGGATTCTAGAAAGTCAAACAGTGAAGAATTCAAAATGCCATAAGCCATTTTTGGATGCATGATGAAACCGCCACTTGGTGCAGACCATAGATTACATACCCTCCGATTACTCTCCGAGTAGCCGAGTAATCTCCAAAAAAATTGCATGCCGAGTAATTTCTGCTTTTACTCGCGGGCAGTATGCAGATGGATTTTCTCCGAGCAAATTATCAAGTAATCGCCAGTAGCTCACAAAAAACCCACAAACCTGGCATGTTTGTGTGTGTATACGCATGCAAACTTGGCATCTTGTGTATGTTTATAGATATGTATGTGTGCACAGTGCAGTCCTGAGTATACACATACATAAATATCCAAACACATTTTCCGAGCATTTTCCGAGTATTATCCGAGTATTTCCCGAGTTTTTCCCGAGTCAAAATTTTTGGGTTTGCCGAGTTGTCTCCGATTCTGAGTATGTAAACTATGGTGCAGACAATTAATTGTGTAATTTCCTTGGTGGTCATGAAAATGTCACATTTTGGAACTGGCGGTTGTGTAATCACTCCCTATTGGAACTGACAGTTTCTCACAAAGGCCAAAAACACCTCTATTTTCTGCCCAAGAACCTCTGCTCCCTTAATAAATTGTGTTCTACAAGATGTGCACCAAATTGTCATGGATCCATGGTGTAACTCTTTTTCTGATCTGTTTTTAGATCACATGTTAACTTGAGTGATTAGCCTCTTTCTTGTTAGTTTTTCTTAGATTAGATCATATAACTGAAAGCACTTAAAATATTGCAACACATAAGATAATGAGCACAACAAGATACCCTGGGAAAACCCTCCACTTGAGGGAGAAAAACCCAGCAAATAGTCCTCTTATTTAATATAGAAACAAGAGCAGAAATCTGCTTACAACTTAGGCCCAACAATGGCCGAAATGGATACAATGAATAGTCGCAGCTCTCCTAGATGCAAAAGATACAAATGAATATGTTCTTCCTTGAAATCGGACTGCTGCTACACAAGTGCGAACTTCTTCTAGGCTGCAAATTATAATGAATGAACTTGAATATGAAATGACAAGGAGTGACCTTGTATATATACAATTGAGGCACCTCCTCAATTAGGTCGGCTCCCTTGGGAGAATATATAAATATATTAAATACAATGTGGGTCAGCCCAAGGTAAAAACAAAACATTAGAACTTAAATAAGGTCGGCCCCTTTATGTTTATTACACATTAACAATATAAATTAAATAGCCGGAAGGCTATCATTTAATTTATGCTTTCTCCTTGAAGTATGTGCGCTGGAAGTGTAGCCCTAAGCTGCTTATAACATCAACACTTCCTCTCAGCTAGGGATGATACTTCCATCTGCACAAGACACATCATCTCAATGTGAAAACAAATAGGATATCACCTCATCATGATATCAACCATTATGGCTACCTCCATAGATGGTATGTACAAGTGCTCATCACTTAATGTGATGTTGTCACCTTAATGTGATTTTCACCATGGCTCCTCCAGAGGGTGAAACATATGTACAAGTAAATCATCACGGATTCCCTCACGTGATGCTGTAATGGAGTCACACACATGACATCCACCATGGCTCTCCCAAAGGGTGGAAACAAGGGCTTTCACCTCAAATCTCAAAGAGAAATGCACTACCAAGGGCTTGCACCTCAAATCTCTCTCAATAGAGAAATGCATTACCAAGGGCTTGCACCTCAAATCTCTCTCAATAGAGATATGTACTACCAAGGGCTTACACCTCAAATCTCTCTCAATAGAGAAATGCATTATCAATTTTAAAGATCACTGATACTAAGACTCCTTCTCAGTCAAGGCTGGATTCTCCACCATACCAAGCTTTTCTCGAAAGTACACAAACTTGATCCTAGAGAGAGGCTTAGTGAGAATGTCTGCCGTTTGCTCATCAGTGATATACCTCAACTGTATAGCTTTCCTTAGTACCATATCTCTAATATAATGGTACTTGATCTCAACATGTTTTGTTCTGTCATGGAACACAGGATTGACAGAAAGCTTTACGTAGCTCTGGTTATCACAGTGTATAATGGTAGGCTCCAATGATTGTCCAAACAATCCTGCAAGGAGCTTACGAAGCCACACTGCCTCACGAGCTGCTACACAAGCTGCAATGTACTTTGCCTCGGTTGTACTTAAAGCCATTGAAGACTGTTTCCTGCTACACCAAGATATCATAGCAGAACCCAAACTGAAGCAACAACCAGAGGTACTTTTCCGATCTGAGACATACCCTGCCCAATTAGAATCAATAAAGCCATGTAACTTCAAGTCCTCACCTGAAGAATATCTCAACCCATATCCAATTGTGCCATGCAAGTATCTCAGGATATGTTTAGCTGCAACAAGATGTATTTGCCTTGGTTCACACATAAACTGGCTAAGTGCACTCACTGCATAGCAGATGTCAGGTCTAGTGTTAACTAGATACATCAATGAACCAATCAACTGTCTATACATCGTAGAGTCCACTGATTCTGAACTAGCTGCAGCTTCCTTCAATTTATCTAGATTAGTCTCCATGGGTGTAGACATAGGTTTGCAATCAATCATTCCAAACCTCTTTAGAATGTCAATAGGATACTTGCCTTGACGTAGAATCATCTCATCTAGCTTTTGCCAAACTTCTAAGCCAAGAAAGTAATGCATGAGACCAAGGTTATTCATCTCAAATTCTGAAGCTAACTCCTTCTTACATTTTAGAATTAGGTGTTCTTCTCGAGTAATAATCAAATCATAGACATACAAAACCAGAATCAAAGCTTCACCATTTACTACCTTGAAGTAGAGCTTAAAATCTGCATCATTCTTCGAGAAACCCTAACTCAATAGGTAATGATCAATCCTTTCGTACCAAGCACGAGGAGCTTGCTTAAGACCATACAAGGCCTTCTTCAGCTTGCAAACATGAGACTCCTTCCCATGTACCTCAAATCCTTCGGGTTGCTCAATGTAAACCTCTTCTTCTATTACACCATTCAGAAAGGCTGTCTTTACATCCATTTGGTGAATCTTCCATCCTCTAGATAAAGCAATAGCAATGATGGTTCTGACAGACGGATATCGAGCCACAGGAGCAAAAGTTTCTTCATAGTCAACTCCCTCTTTTTGTGAGAACCCTCTAGCCACGAATCTTGCCTTGTGCTTCTCAATGCTCCCATCAGCTGCATGCTTGATTTTGAAGAGCCATTTAGAAGACACCACAAATTTGCCTTTGGGTCTAGGAACTATATCCCAAACATCGTTCTTAAGTATGGACTGATACTCCTCAGTCATGGCATCTTTCCATACTTGTTGACTAGAAGCTTCTTCGACACTTGAAGTTTCTGACTGAATGATCTGACTCATCAAGGCAACATAACTAGAGAACTTATGAGGCCTCTTGTTTTCTCTAAAAGCTCCTCTTGGGGCTGCAAAAATTTCTGCCTCCTGCATTGTCCTACGAGGCCAAAGAGGTCTTTTCTTTCCAATCACAATATGTAAAGGCCCATTAGTAGGATCCAAGGGTTCAACTGGATCATCATCTTCTTTAGGTTCTGGAACCTCCTTCTGATTCTCTGGAATATGGTCAATTTCTATATCATGAGGAGGTTCTTCTTCATCGATCTCCATAGGAGTGCCCTTGGATCTTCTGAAAGCAACATCTTCCTCAAATGTGACATCTCTACTAATCTCAATAGACTTCTGACTTGGAATGTAGATCATGTAGGCTTTTGATGTCTCACTGTAGCCCACCAGAATTCCTTTCTTCCCAGAAGGTTCTAACTTTGTTCTCTTTTCCTTTGGAATATGAACATATATTGGACAACCAAAGATCCTCAAATGAGTGACTTCTGGTTTCACCCCTGAGAATGCTTCTTCGGGAGTTTTATTCTTCGAGATCCTGTGAGGGCTCCTGTTCTGAACATAGACAGCTGTCCTAGATGCCTCAGCCCAGAGAGAGATTTGCAAATCTTGATCGTGAATCATAGCTTTGACCGCTTCCACAATAGACCTGTTTTTCCTTTCTGCAATACCATTTTTTTGGTGGATTATAGGGAACATTGAACTTCCTCTTAATCCCTGCTTCAATACATAAATCACGAAAGGTGCCAGAGGTGTATTCTCCACCATTATCGGATTTCAAAACCTTGATCCTTTTCCCAGACAGGATTTCAACCTGTGCTTTGAATTCTCTGAATCTTTCTAATACTTCTTCAGATTCTTTAGATCTCAAGAAATAAATCCAAGTCTTTCTAGAGTAATCATCAATAAAAATAATGTAATACAAGAAACCACTAGAAGATGCAATAGACATTGGACCACATAAATCAGAATGAATGAGATAAAGAATACATTTAGATCTACTTTCACTAGAATAAAACGTACTTTTTGTATTCTTGCCTAGGGCGCATCCTTTGCATGTACCTTCATGTTCCTGGTTAAACTTCGGAAGACTGGTGACCATCTTCTCCATGATAGGTAATACTCGAAAGTGAATGTGAGCCAATCTTCGATGCCAAAGATCACATATGCTGGAAGAGTTATGCACAAGAGCTTGAAGGGGACGAGTGCATAGCCTGTAGAGACATTCATGTCTAACTCCAATTACCTCCAATTACCCGAGCAGATTTGAAGGTGGAGTTCTTTGCCCATATAAGAACTTTTCCTTTAGAAAATGCAACTTGATAACCCTTGTCTTCTAAAGCTGAAATAGAGACAAGATTTCTCTTTATGCCTGGAACAAATAGTACACGATTCAGCTCCAATGTAATGCCAGAATCCAAGTGAAGAGAGGAGTTCCCAACTCCTTTCACATAATATCTAGCATTGTCTCCAATAACAACTTGTTCACTAGAGTCACTCTCCACCAAGTTTGATAGATGTCCCTTGAATCCGGTGATGTGCCGAGAGGCACCACTATCAATCAACCAGGTGTTGGCGTTGATGGATACATTGCTTGATAGGGCTGAAGAGAACAAATAATCACTTGAGTCCTTCTGTGGAGCAGCTTCCTCAACATTTGTAGTGGCAACCTACTGCTTAGGTTTGAGGGGACATTCTTTCGCACAGTGGCCATACTTGTCACAACGAAAGCATTGAACCTTGGATAAGTCTCGTTTCCTTTTGAAGGCAGGTGCACCATCATTTCCATTCTCTCGATTCCTCTTGAAGAACCCTTTCTTCCAACCTTTTCCTTTCTTCGATGAATGAGAAGCGAGAACATGTATCTCTTCATTCTTTGAACTTTGACCAATGCCTCTAGTCGCTTGTCTCGACTCCTCTTGAATACAATCGATCCTCAACTGATCAAACTTAGGAAGTTTAGATTTTGCACTGATTCCTTGAATAAACGACTCCCATGATAGCGGAAGACCATTGAGAGCAAGCATAGTCAAGTCTTTGTCATCAATCATGTGATCAATTGTAGAGAGCTGATCTCTTATCTTTGAAATCCTCATGAAATAAGTAATTACAGATTCTCCTTTTGTCATTTTCACATGATGAAGTTGTTGCTTCAATGCAAGTGCTCGACTGGTGTTGTTGATTTCATACATCTCTTCCAAGGTTGTAAACATCTTCTTTGCTGTATCCAACTTGAAGACAATCGGTACAACATGATCTTTGACGGAATCAAGCAACACTTTCTTTGTCCTAGTATCTTTCTTCCTCCACTGCAACTTCTCTTCTTCCTCAGGTTTGGGAACTTTTGTTTTCACAAACTCAGCCAAATCATTCTCTTCTAATGTGAGCATGATCCTGAACCTCCATGATGTGTAGTTAGAAAGTCCTTCGAGTCTATCCTCGATTTTCAGACCATTCACCATCTTGAAATTTGAAATAGGAGATAGACTGAAAAAGATTAGAGTGAGTGCTGCAAAATAAATTTGATGACAATCTTTTTGAAACCCGCTCTGATACCATGTTAGTTTTTCTTAGATTAGATCATATAACTGAAAGCACTTAAAATATTGCAACACATAAGATAATGAACACAACAAGATACCCTGGGAAAACCCTCCACTTGAGGGAGAAAAGCCCAGCAAATAGTCCTCTTATTTAAAATAGAAACAAGAGCAGAAATCTGCTTACAACTCAGGCCCAACAATGGCCAAAATGGATACAATGAATAGTCGCAGCTCTCCTAGATGCAAAAGATACAAATGAATATGTTCTTCCTTGAAATCGGACTGCTGCTACACAAGTGCGAACTTCTTCTAGGCTGCGAATTATAATGAATGAACTTGAATATGAAATGACAAGGAGTGACCTTGTATATATACAATTTGGGCACCTCCTCAATTAGGTCAGCTCCCTTGGGAGAATATATAAATATATTAAATACAATGTGGGTCGGCCCAAGGTAAAAACAAAACATGCGAACATAAATAAGGTCGGCCCCTTTATGTTTATTACACATTAACAATATAAATTAAATAGCTGAAAGTCTATCATTTAATTTATGCTTTCTCCTTGAAGTATGTGGGCTGGAAGTGCAGCCCTAAGCTGCTTATAACATCAACATTTCTCACTAGCTATAATCATGTATGTCTTTCATACCAATTGATAGATGGGTTCTCTTGAAAACAATCAATAAAATTTTGTTATTCTTTTATAGCAAATTTTCCTGCCCTTTTTTATATGTTGAATGAACTGAACTTTGTGTTTCTTAGATAATGAATATTTGATGATGTGTACACCATAATAATCAATATTTTTACCCATTGAGCTGCATGAAGTCTTCTACTACACAGTTCAGTTACATGGTTCATATCTTCTAGCAATTTCATGCTTTAGATTAGCTACATGTTAAACACATTCTTTGAAAACGTAATGAATTAGCAAACCTCATGGAAAAGAGTGATAAAATTATGAGTTTTTTTCCTTGTAGAATACTCTAATGCAGATGGAAATTATACATGAAAAGATATTGCTGTTTAAATCAGCATCCAATCAACTTTTCAAGCATAGCTTGGTTGCTGATACAAGGAATCTTCAATCATTGTGTAGGTGCATGACCTGCAGTTTAAGCAAGAATTTTCTTGGGGAGGTACCCAAATCAAAGTCTGGCATGGAAAGGTGGAAGGCTTATCTGTATATTTTATTGAACCAAATAATGGGTAATTTGCATTTTTCTTCCCATTCCACTTTTTTATTATAAACTTTATTTGAAAAACCACAATGATATTGAACTTCTTCTGGGCTTTAAATATGTAAGTCAAATCTGAAGTAATGATTGAAGGAAAATATATAATTTCCTTACGATGCAGAAATATTAGTTAATGTCTGAACTAAATATTCAAAAAGGGTTATTTGACAGTTCGAATGTATCAAGATTAGTATTTACATGTTCTCTAGTATTATATGTGTAATGTCCCCATTTTTAGCACTACGCTTTCTAGTGACTATTAGCCTATTACATGTTCTCTACTATTATATGTGTAATGTCCCCATTTTTAGCACTACGCTTTCTAGTGACTATTAGCCTATTCCCGGATGCCAGTAGGCTAGTCAGAGGTAGAATTAGGGTTTCCAACAGTTTGGAGGTTTCTTTTGTGGATTCAAGGGTTTGCATGTTGGAGTTTATCACATTGGTTGTTGGATTCTTTCTGGGTTTTCAGAGAGCTTCACAGTGGTATGACATGCATCTGCACCAGGTAACTTTTCCGGACTTACTAGTTTTAGTAAGTTACGATGGCTGCTCGGTTTGTGCTTAAAATGCATTTGAGGTCACTATTTTTAACAATATGCTATTTTTAGTAAGTGCTATTTTTTAGCAGTAGTTTAGTAGTTCAGTGCAATGTCTAATTTTGGTAGGGCAGTATTGGCAATTTGGTCTCTAGCATTCTTGTAGCCTGTTTTGGCAGGTCATGGCTTAAGTGATTTTTAAGTTAAATATTTTACTAAGGCTAACTGGGATGCCGCTTTTGGAGAGATAAGTGATTTTAATTAAGTTTATTACTTAAGTCATTTTGGACGCCTAGTTTAGGAAATATTTGTGAGTTATAAAATTATTTCACTTAAGTGTGTATTTGCATTTTTATTAAGTTATTTCTCTCAAATGCTTTGGACACCTTGGTCAAGGGGTCAAAAGATGAAATGCAAATGCAAATTAAGGGGTGAATGTGAATCTCATTTGGGCGCCCTATTTGGAGGGAAAAGAATATTTGAATTGGAGTTGAGAAAAGTTGTAAATAAGAGGTCTTGCCTTCACTTTTCATTATCTATTGCTTGCCATAACGAAATACTGTTGAAATGATTTCAGACTCCTCGCTTAGAGGGGAGCATACCGCCTAGCTAATATTGGTTCGTGTTTGAGAGATATCAACTAGCTGATTTGAGATTGCTTCTTCATCTAGAGGTTGCAGATTGAGCTTCCCAGTTGATTGTTTGGGTTGATATTTCTGTTTTGGAGTTGCTGGTACGAACATGGATGTAACAAGTTTTCATTCACAACTCTTTGGGCGATTTTTCTATCATTCTGGGTATTGAAGATATCATTTCTCCTACCTAGGGCACCCCTTTCCTCAAAGTTTCAGAATTTTTGGTTGAGTCTTTATTCTTCTAGCGCTGGTTGCCCTAGTTCTAGAGGTAGTTCTGTTGATGTGTGTTTTATGACCACACCAACACAGAATAAAATGTCCAATGGTCACTCTATTCTCTCTTGATCAAAGTATTCCGCATGCTAAGATTGCGTGAAAGTTCATGCGTTCAACTCCAAGGTTCCTTTTATTGCGAATAGACTCAGTTGGTTGACGTGAATATGTTGGGTATTCCAAGGGGACTTACGTAATTGTTCAACTAAGTGAAGTAGATGAAAGATTTGACTGTGATGCTCTGACTTCTAAACAAACCGGGAAATACTGAATTTAAAGGGATAAGGGGTAGGAATTCTATGATCTATCTCTAAGGGGCGAAATGCGAGGACAAACTTTGACAATCTTCAAACCAAACTTTGTTTCGTCTCCCTTTCGGACAACTCTGACAAAGTTGGTGCAATCTTCAAAGGATGGATAAGATGTTAAAATTATGATTCAACGCCCCTTCAAAACGATGCAAGCGAACACACGAATCACAATCGAAGTTAGGTACTGATATTCCAGTTGACCACGTAGGGCAAACTCACCATCAACAAGCCTGCTAGTGGTATAGATAAAGGAAGATTTGTCCAAATCAACGCCACATTCCACAATTAACAGTTACTTGCATAAAATAAAATCTACTTTACTCTAATCTATTTGAATTGGAAAGACGAAAAGGTCTTGTCAACTACCCACAATGCAAGATAGAATCACCAATCAATGAAAATCCTTATATTATGAGAGTCTTACACAACAACTTTTTACAAAACCCTTCAAAGAGAAAGTCTTTCTTTCCTTTCCAGACTAAGCTAACTCCTAGCTCTACTCACTAAATGCCTTCTCTACTCTCTAGCTCAACTCTATCTCTGGTCTAATCCAAAATCTAATAATACAAATGAGAGGGGATACCCCTTTTATATCTAGCTTAGTCCAGTGGACGGTCTAGATTCAAATACAAAAAAGGTCTCATATCGAGGCACATAATCCCTGATTAGGGTTCTCGCCCAAAAAACTGCCACCAAGAGGAGTGGGGCAATGAATGTGCAGAAGATTCTCCACTGCTCATCATGAACCACTATCTGTCATCAATGCACATCATCTCCTTCCAGAAGATCATCCAGAAGGGCGTTTCCTTTCTCCTTTTCGCTGGCTGCAAATCTGATGAATCTGGCCAATACTGCTTCAACTTCCTGATCCGAAATGAGAGGAATGTGATCCAACTGAAATTCTAACACCTTAACCGTTTGCCCATGTCGGGCACAAGATTTCTTTCAGGCAACAAGGGCGTCCTGGGTGTTCTGAATAATGCTGGAGAACGTAGACGTTTTCTCAAAATCATCTTGGGTGAAGGTTTTCACCTAAGAAAAGAATGGTGCTAATCTGTTCTTCAGTCCATCTGCAGTCACCTCTTCAGAAGTCAGCCTCCTGGCAAGGATTGCCTCCAACGTATTGAGGACTCCATCAAAGATATTTGTCATGGCCTTCCTGACCCTGACAAAATCTGTCTGTGATGCATCGTAGAACCCTCAGCCTGTGACCACTGAAGAGTACCATCCGGCGAAGTCATATCTATCCCCTTCCTGAATCACACCTCCCCCAGCCAAAATTTGTAGAGGTATGCTCATCAAAGCCCCTAAACGGAGAACAACTCTTGTCTGGTAGATACGCGCCTCACCCCAAGCATGGTAAACTGCATCGATCCTTGCCATAATATCGGAGGCTTGCCGATAGGCATATGCAAGGTTCTTCATAAACTTTTCTGTTTCAGCACGAACGTTGGCAACCCACTTGTCTGCCTGTTGTGCCATTCTTTTCAAATCTTCCAAGCCACTGATTGACTCCATGGAGAATTTAGCTGGAAGCTAAATCGCCGGATTTTCTTGCCCACAAGGACGGGACAAGTGCTGCATATAGCCAATCAATGTTTTGTGCTCTACCTTCAATTTCTTATACTTGCCCTCAATATAGGACAATCTATCCTTGAGTGCCTGATATGAATTATCGCACTCCTCAACTGCCTATGCTCCAGTAGGGCGGCCAAGTTCCATAGTTGTAATCACATAGTTTTTGGGAATGGCCTCATCCCGATCACACTCCACTCTAGGCGCTGCCACATGCAAAGTCTGAGAGCCATCCTCATCCATTGATATTTTGGAGAACTTCCTGGCCTTCTTCTTTGTTGGAGGTGCACTGATCCTTCTTAGTAATTCTTCCATCCTAGCTGCAGGATCAGTTTCATCCACAGGATCATGCTTCATCCCGTCCCTTAGCTATTCTGGCACCTCTTGCCGCATATTTGATATAACAAAAGGCTGCTCAACCTCGGCCTCTATCTCATGAACTTCTTCCCTGCCTTCGTTCTGGTGAGGCTCATCATCATCTATAGGTTCGGTATCTCCCGAGCTCTGGGCATCCTTATCCGAAGTAGCATCATCCGCGAGAGCTGCCTCAATCTCCCACTGAAACTGAGTATCAGTGGCCGTCCCCTAAACCGTCTCTTGTTGATTTTCTTCCTGGGGCATGTTGATGCTCTGGCCAATTGATTCTCTGCCAGGTGGCTGACTTGCCACATGCACAACCTGCTCTGCTTGCAATCTTTCCCTCTGATCCGCAAATAGTGACACTTCCTGCAAACTCGGAGAATGTGCCCGTGATGGTGTGTGTGCGGATTCCTCAACTCTTAGAGGCTCAGGTCGAATTGGCTCTTTCCCTCTTGGCTCAGGAGTTTGATTAATTTGTCTCCTCTGATTAGTTGCCGGTGATCTGTGGTCTCCCATCAAATTGTATGTGAGGGGAATTGCTCTTCCCTTGAGTCGGCTGACATGCTTCTCTACCCAACTCCGTGTGAATGTTAAGACTGGGATACAAAGTGTGTCCAAGTCGGTAATCTCCGGCTCTGACCAATCCGGGAGTGGTAAAGGCGTATCCCTCACTGTTTCGTAATCAGCCTGTACAACATTTATATCTTCTTTGATTTGATCCGGCACTAGAACAATCTCGCACTCCCTGATCATTACCAACGGTATCCGAGAAAACATTCTCCTCCCAATCTCGATCTCATCCACTGCACTCACCCAAAAGTCTTCAATCTGTGCCTTGTGTCTGAACTCTTCTGACAATATCCATCTAATGTTCCTGTGGGGATCGTAGTGCTGCCTGCTGGTATGGTAGGAAAGGTGGAAGAATTGGAGCTCTTTCTCAGCCTCCCTTACTGCTTGTAGTGATGGGCAGATTTCGTCAGAATTCCCTATGGTAATTGGGAATCCAAGTCCACCTTTCTTCTTCTTCTTTTGAATCTTATCATAGGCAATAAGTTGCCTAGATATCTCCAGCATCACTATTCTGTTTGTGGGATACCGGGGCAATCTATAAGGATAAGAGGAAAATCCCTGCAGTCTTATTATGTAGGTAAACTTCGGAAATTGGATAAACCAACACCCGAACTTCTCAATTAGCTCCTGTGCTTCTCTAGATATTCTCTGGTGGGTCCTCTGTTGCAAGGTCCTTGTTATGTGCATGGTAAAGGTGTCATTGACCCTTTTGTAATTGTCGGTGCTTGTCAAATGTAACTGCGGACAAGCCTCATGTATCTTGAATTGATGGGAGCCACACCCGATGGGTTCCTTGTATGAAATCCCTCTATACTTTGTCATTCGAGCCAACATGTAGACAATGTAAGAGCCCATGTAAAACGTTTTTGTTCTTCTCACACCACGGAGTTGCTCGTGCAAGTTGTCACTGATCATCAGTGCCCAGTCCACGTAATCTTTGCCCTCCGGCACCAAGTTGACATAATAAAACATCGAAGGTTCAAAGATGAACGCTTGGGGGCATCCTCCAACTCTGCTCAACATCATTATTAAGTCACATAACACTTGCCTCAAATCCTCTGAGATTATTTGCTTGGGCAACTTTGTGCGAGTTGGCTTGGGCTTGTTCATCCACCTGGTATTTATCAAATCAACACACTGGTCAAACGTGGATGAGTACATCTTTTCAGCCCTTTCCCTTTTTTAATAAATCATCTTCTCATGGACTGGTATTCCGAATGCTTCTCCGATTGCCTCTGGTGTCAAGTTAGCCAATACTTTGCCATCTGGCGAAATGACAGTCGTCTGCTCTGAGTTGTAGTAGTTGGTGCATTCCATGATTAGCTTTGGACACCGGATGGCTGGAGGAAAACTAGCAGCTGCATACAGTCCGCTTCTGACAATATTATGTGAAGTGATTGATGGGTGATGGCCTCCAGTCCCCATTATTTTTTTCCTGAATGTCTCCAAGTTGAACGAGCAAATGTTTTTTGTCAGCCAGCTTGCCCAACTTTGAAGAAAACTTCGATTCTGGTAAGGAAGATTTGCTTAATTTCTTTATCACTGCCTGTCTTGACGTGCTTGCTCTCGTGGATTCAACGTGGTTTGCTCTGCCCACAGCTCTTTTGCTTGATTCAGCCATTTTTTAGCAACACAATGTCAGATGCTTTGGAAATGTTTGCTTGCAGCAACTCGCCCTCAGCAGTGTTAGTGTTTCTTAGATCAGATTAGATAATCAATTCACAAAAGAAATGCAACACATAAGACAATGAACACAACAAGATACCCTGGGAAAACCCTCCTCTTGAGGGAGAAAAACCCAGCAAATATATCTCTTATATATTGAAGGAATAAGAGCAGAAATCTGCTTGAACTCAGGCCCAACACAATGCCGAATTTGATACAATGAATAATAGCACCTCTCCTAGATGCAAAGATACAAATGAATATGTTTCTCCTTGAAATCAGTCTGCTGCTACAAAGTGATGATCTGCTGCTACAAGATGATGATCTGCTGATTAAGTATGAACTTCTTCTAAGACTGCGAATTCTGCTCTGCCAAAAGTGCGAACTTGTTTTTCTTCGAATTGTTGTTTAATGACCAAAAGTAACCTTGTATATATATCTTCTTGGCGCCTCTTCATTTAGGTCGGCCTTTATACAAATAATAATAAATGAATAAATATAACTTAAGTCGGCCAGTCAACAAGTAGATGATATAACTCAAAATAGGGTCGGCCCATGCTCTAGATGATATTTGATATGAGTCTTAGTGAAGACCGACGCTGTATTAACATCAACACTCCCTCTCAGCTAGGGATGAACTTCCATCTGCACAAGACACATTATGTTAGAATGAAAACAAAATAAAATATCACCTCAACGTGATATTAACCATTATGGCTACTCCCGTAGATGGTAAAAACTCATCACGGATTCTCTCACGTGATGTTGTCATGGAGTCGCACACATGACATCCACCATAGCTTCTCCCAGAGGGTAGAAACAAGGGCTTTCACCTCAACTCTCTCTCAGCAGAGAATTGTATTAACAAGGGCTTGCACCTCAACTCTCTCTCAGCAGAGAGTTGCATTCTCAATCAAGGATCACTGATTACTGAGACTCTTTCTCAGTCAAGGCTGCATTCTCCACCATACCAAGTTTCTCTCGGAAGTATACAAACTTCATCCTGGCGAGAGGCTTGGTGAGAATGTCTGCCGTTTGCTCTTCAGTGCTGATATACCTCAACTGTATAGCTTTCCTTTGCACCATATCTCTAATATAGTGGTACTTGATCTCAACATGTTCTTGTTCTGTCATGAAACACAGGATTGACAGAAAGCTTCACACAACTTTGATTATCACAGTGTATGATAGTAGGCTCCATTGATTGACCAAACAATCCTGCAAGGAGCTTACGAAGCCACACTGCCTCACGAGCTGCCACACAAGCTGCAATATACTCTGCTTCAGTTGTACTCAAGGCCACTGAAGACTGTTTCCTGCTACACCAGGAGATCATAGCAGTCCCCAAACTGAAGCAACAACCAGAAGTACTCTTCCGATCTGAGACACATCCTGCCCAATCAGAATCAGTAAAACCATGCAGCTCCAAATCCACATTTGAAGAATATCTCAACCCATATCCAATTGTGCCACATAAATATCTCAGGATATGTTTAGCTGCTACAAGATGTATTTGCTTTGGTTCACACATAAACTGGCTAAGTGCACTCACTGCATAGCAGATATCAGGTCTAGTGTTAACTAGATACATCAATGAACCAATCAACTGTCTATACATCGTAGAATCCACTGGTTCTGAACTAGCTGCAGCTTCTTTCAACTTATCTAAATTAGACTCCATGGGTGTAGACATAGGTTTGCAGTCAAGCATACCAAACCTTTTGAGAATGTCAACAGTATACTTGCCTTGACTTAGAATCATCTCATTTGGCTTTTGCCAAACTTCTAAGCCAAGAAAGTAATGCATAAGACCTAGATTCTTCATCTCAAACTCTGAAGCTAATTCCTTCTTGCATTTTAGTATTAGATGTTCTTCACCAGTAATGATCAAGTCATCAACATATAAAACTAAAATCAATGCTTCACCATTTACTACCTTGAAGTAGAGGTTAGAATCTGCATCATTCTTTGAGAAACCCAGACTTGAAAGGTACTGATCAATTCTTTCATACCAAGCACGAGGAGCTTGTTTAAGACCATACAAGGCCTTCTTCAGCTTGCAGACATGAGATTCTTTCCTATGTACCTCAAATCCTTCTGGTTGCTCAATGTAAACCTCTTCCTCTATTATGCCATTCAGAAAAGCTGTCTTTACATCCATTTGGTGAATCTTCCATCCTCTAGATGCGGCAATAGCAATGATGGTTCTAACAGACGTGTAACGAGCCACAGGAGCAAAAGTTTCTTCATAGTCAACTCCCTCTTTTTGTGAGAACCCTCTAGCCACAAATCTAGCCTTGTGTTTCTCAATGCTCCCATCAGCTGCATGCTTGATCTTGAAGAGCCACTTAGAAGACACCACAGATTTGTCTTTGGGTCTAGGGACTATATCCCAAACATCGTTCTTAAGTATAGACTGATACTCCTCAATCATGGCATCTTTCCATACTTGTTGACTAGAAGCTTCTTCAACATTTGAAGGCTCTGACTCAATAATCTGACTCATCAAGGCAACATAGCTAGAGAACTTGTGAGGTCTCTTGCTTTCTCTGAAGGCTCCTCTTGGAGCTACAAACCTTTCTGCTTCCTGCATTGTCCTGCGAGCCCAAAGAGGTCTTTTCTTTCCAATCACAATGTCTAGAGGCCCATCAGTAGGATCCAAAGGCTCAGCTGGATCAATATCTTCTTTAGGTTCTGTATCCTCCTTCAGATTCTCTGGGATATGGTCAACTTCCATATCTTGAGGAGGTTCTTCTTCATCGACCTCCATAGGAGTGCCTTTGGACTTTCTATAAGCAACATCTTCCTCAAATGTGACGTCTCTACTAATCTCAATAGACTTCTGTCCTGGAATGTAGATCCTGTAAGCTTTTGATGTCTCACTGTAGCCTACAAGAATTCCTTTCTTCCCAGAAGGTTCTAGCTTTGTTCTCTTTTCCTTTGGAATATGAACATAGACTGGACAGCCAAAGATCCTCAAATGACTAACTTCAGGCTTCACGCCTGAGAATGCTTCTTCAGGAGTTTTATTCTCTAAGATCCTGTGGGGACTCCTGTTTTGAACATAGACGGCTGTTCTTGATGCTTCAGCCCAAAGAGAGATTTGTAAGTCTTGATCATGGATCATAGCTTTCACTGCTTCCAGAATAGAGCTACTCTTCCTTTCAGCAATGCCATTTTGTTTTGGATTATAGGGAACACTGAACTCCCTCTTAATCCCTGCTTCAATACAAAAGTCTCGAAAAGTGCCAGAAGTGTATTCTCCACCATTATCAGATCTTAGTACTTTGATCTTCTTCCCGAACAGATTTTCAATCTGCGCTTTGAATTCTCTGAATCTTACTAATACTTCTTCTGATTCTTTCGATCTCAAGAAATAAATCCAAGTCTTTCTAGAGTAATCATCAATGAAAATAATATAATACAAGAAACCACTAGATGATGCAATAGACATTGGACCACACAAATCAGAATGAATGAGATCAAGAATACATTTAGATCTACTTTCACTGGAATGAAACGTACCTTTTGTGTTCTTGCCTAGGGCACATCCCTTGCATGTACCTTCATGTTCTTGATCGAATTTCGGAAGACCGGTGACCATCTTCTCCATGATAGGTAGAGCACGAAAGTGAATGTGAGCCAATCTTCGATGCCAAAGATCACACATGCTGGTACTGTTATGCACAAGTGCTTGAAGAGGACGAGTGCACAGCGTGTAGAGACATTCATGTCTAACTCCAATCACTTGAGCAGTTTTGAAGCTGGAGTTCTTTGCCCATATAAGAACTTTCCCTTTAGAGAAGGCAACTTGATAACCTTTGTCTTCTAATGCTGAAATTGAAACAAGGTTCCTCTTTATCCCTGGTACGAACAGTACATCATTCAACTCCAAAGAAATTCCAGAATCCAAGTGAAGAGTGGAATTTCCAAACCCTTTTACAGAATATCTAGCATCATCTCCAATAACAACTTGATCACTAGAGTTGCTTTCCATTAAGTTTGAAAGGTGACTTCTGAATCCGGTGATGTGTCTAGAAGCACCACTGTCAATCAACCAAGTGTAAGAGTCCGTAGAAACATTGCTAGACAAGGCTGAATAAAATAGATAATTACTGGAGTCCTTTTGTGGAGTGACTTCTTCAACATCTGCAGTGGCAACTTGAAGCTTAGGTCGTTGAGGGCACACCCTCGCAAAGTGACCATACTTATCACAACGAAAACATTGAATCTTGGACATGTCTCGTTTTCTTTTGAAGGTAGGAGCATCATCATTTCCATCTTCTCGATTCCTTTTGAAGAATCCTTTCTTAAGGCCTTTTCCTTTGTTTGATGAATGAGAGGTAAGAACTTGTAATTCTTCATTCTTTGAGCTTTGACCAATCCCCCTTGCTGTTAGTCTTGACTCTTCTTGAATGCAATCAATCCTCAATCGATCAAACTTAGGAAGTTCGGATCTTGCACTGATTCCTTGGATGAATGCCTCCCATGAAAGCGGAAGACCATTGAGAGCAAGCATAGTCAGTTCTTTATCATCAATCATGTGTCCAATAGTGGAGAGCTGATCTTTTATCTCTGAAATCCTCATGAAGTATGTAATAACAGATTCTCCTTTCTCCATTTTCACATGATGAAGTTGTTGCTTCAGAGCAAGGGCACGACTGGTGTTGTTGATTTCGTACATCTCTTCCAAGGTTGTAAACATCTCTCTTGCTGTATCCAACTTGAAGATAATTGGTACAATATGATCTTTGACGGAATCAACCAATGCTTTCTTTGCCCTAGTGTCTTTCTTCCTCCATTGCAGCTTCTCTTCTTCCCCCTCAGGTTCGGGAACTTTTGTTTTCACAAACTCAGCCAAATCATTCTCTTCCAAGGTTAGCATGAACCTGAATCTCCATGATATGTAGTTCGAGATCCCTTCGAGTCTATCCTCGATTTTCAGACCGTTCACCATCTTGAGAAATTTGGAAGATAGACTGAAAAAGAATAAGTGTTGCGAACTAAATCTGATCACGATCTTTTTCACACCCGCTCTGATACCATGTTAGTGTTTCTTAGATCAGATTAGATAATCAATTCACAAAAGAAATGCAACACATAAGACAATGAACACAACAAGATACCCTGGGAAAACCCTCCTCTTGAGGGAGAAAAACCCAGCAAATATATCTCTTATATATTGAAGGAATAAGAGCAGAAATCTGCTTGAACTCAGGCCCAACACAATACCGAATTTGATACAATGAATAATAGCACCTCTCCTAGATGCAAAGATACAAATGAATATGTTTCTCCTTGAAATCAGTCTGCTGCTACAAAGTGATGATCTGCTGCTACAAGATGATGATCTGCTGATTAAGTATGAACTTCTTCTAAGACTGCGAATTCTGCTCTGCCAAAAGTGCGAACTTGTTTTTCTTCGAATTGTTGTTTAATGACCAAAAGTAACCTTGTATATATATCTTCTTGGCGCCTCTTCATTTAGGTCGGCCTTTATACAAATAATAATAAATGAATAAATATAACTTAAGTCGGCCAGTCAACAAGTAGATGATATAACTCAAAATAGGGTCGGCCCATGCTCTAGATGATATTTGATATGAGTCTTAGTGAAGACCGACGCTGTATTAACATCAACAAGCAGATTTGAAACTTCTTCTTTTAAGTTCGTACTTTCTTCCTAACTTTGCACTTTCAGCAACTTACTTTCTCCTCTTGAATTCGTACTTCACATTCAGCAACTTCAAATTTTCCCTACAAGTTGTACTTCAGTATTGTACTTCTCAGCAACTAGAAAGTTTCTCCTTGCAAACTCGTACCTCTCAACAACTCTCTACCTTTGCTTAAATTCGGATTTCTTCAGCAACTTGTAATCGGGACTTGGGAATTTGTGCTTCAGTAGCTTCAATCTCCAAACTTTGCTTAGCCATGCCCCTGTCAATTCAACCTCTTGCAAACTCGCACCTCTCAGCAACTTCAAGCTTCCTTCACAATTTCGAATTCCTCAGCAACTTGAGAATTTTTTTCACAAATGCGTACTTCAGCCCCAGAGAGTGCTTTGCATTCAGCAATTTGTGAGAGATATGGAAAAGACTTAGAATATTATAGCCAGGTCGAAATCTAGGAGAGGCTATACTTAGCACATTTTTGAATTCCATTTTCCCCCCTTTTGTTCAGTTGCAACACTTGTCATCCGGAGCATCGAAATCTTGGACTTCTAGAACCCCGAAATTTCATCACTCTTGCACAGGCCTGCTTCATCATATTTGCTTCTTTAAAATATTAAATCAATCACCTCTTTGAACAATTTTAAATTTATCTGGCTAAGTCATTTTTCCTTCTTCCGGCAAAATTACTTCATTCATCCAGTTCAATCCTCAAGCAAAACATATTTCATGATGGGATATTCTACATATGCCTTAGAGAAATTTTTTGAATTTGCCTTAGGCAATTATCAAAACAGGCACCGGGCAAAATTCTCTGTCAAAATGACATGAGCGAGGTGTGGAGTAAGTTTAAATCATCTTTGAATTGCAAACGTTCAATACCTAGAAGAAAGCTCCCTTCAGAACTCGTCGTTTCCATGTGTATTCGAATGAAGGGGTACATTTAATTTTTATTATTTTGAAAAAAAAAATAATAAAATGGCTAAGGTTCACTCATTTTTACTCTGGATGTCTTCCACACCTGCAATCTTCAATTTTCTTTGCCTTGGCACCTTATGTGATTTTACTAGAAGAAATCCTTACTGGCTCTGGGCATACTTCACACTTGTTCTTGAAAATCTCCAACTTCATCCTTGCCTTAGGCGTATTTCTCACCCTTAGAAAATAATTAAAATTTTAAATCACCTATGTGGGGTGCATTTGAGAGTGTGAGCTTCCACCTCATCCGTTTTATCTCTCCACGCCTTAGCAATTTTTTGCCTTCGGAAAAATTCCTAGGAAAGTTTCATATTTAAATTACCCATGAAGGGCGCATTTCATCTCATGCATCAATCTTTGCCTTTATCCTTTAGGCACTTTCACGCCTAGAAGCTAACACTTTACCTTTTTCATCTCACAAGCAAGGGCGCATTTCATGTATACTACTTCCATTCCTAGGCGCATTTGAGGGGTGGTGAAGGAACTTCCACGCCCTTGTGACTTCTCACCTCTCTTGGGCGCGTTTTGCATGGCGAGCTTCCATTTGAGGGCGCATTTCATGTGCCAAGAGGGAAACTTTCTTTTACCTTAGCGCATTTTATCTCTTACCTTCCAATGTTTTTACCTCAGGGTTAAACTTTAACTATAAATCTACTCTAAATCTGGGTGAAAATTTGTCTTGTTCTCTCTTTTTAGAAAAGACACTTATTCTTTCCTCTTATTTCAGAAAACAATCACAATTGAAAGCATGCATGATTAATGAAGTAAATAAATAAAGAAGCAAAGTTTCCATAAAGGCGCAAAGTCCTCCGTTGCTCCTCCGGGATGGGAAAACAAGTTGAAATCGCAAAGTCTTTGACAACTTCCTCTCCGATCAACCTTTTTAGATGATTTTCTGGTACATAAGTGCAGTATGTAGCAGCTCAAAGTCTAATTACATGATGCACTTTTTATGCACAAACACATAAAATAAAAGCAACACAAAGTCTGCAAGTTACTCCCTTTGCTTGAGCATTCTACAATAGCTTTAAACGTGACAAATAGCTCAAAGTCTGCAGTATCAAATCTGAAAAACCAATCTAAAACTCCAAACGCAATAAGCAGCTCAAAGTCTGCAAAATTGAGCTTGAATCCCTCTTGTATAGCACCACAAAACTCACAATCAATATGCAGAAAATGTCATCACATAACACCTTGAATCAACACAAAGTTTGAAAGCAATTTGCCTCTTTTATTGATTGTAATCTGATTTACATCTAAGCGCAAAGTCTTAGAGTGCACATACAAACTGGCAGAGTTTTGTTCCATTGCCAAAAGATAAAAATTACAAAGGACCTCCTCAAGTATTTATAGGAGAGAGGCCTTGAGAAAAAGGTAGGAGGATCTCAACAAACTTGAGAAATTCTCTCAACCACTAACTAACTGTAATTGACTTATTCAAAATTACAATCCAAATTGTGATTTGACTTGTAATGTAATTACATGTAATTACATTTTCCAACTTTGCAAGTGATATGATTACTTGCAATTACAATTTTCCATTTTACATGTAATTTGTCAAAACTAAATTACAAATACATAATTGAAACTATTCTAAGTGTCCAAAGACACGACTTGAACTACATCATCCTTGATTAGGTCTTCATGTTGCTGTTTGAAAAACATCCTTTCATCTCTGTCTTGAAAGCATTCTATGCTCAATCATGTCACTTGTTCAACTCCTTGTGTGGCTTCGTCATGTTGCTGTTCTTTCTTTTTATCATTCTCCAGCCTTGGAATTTGCTTGAAAAATAAGGCCCATGCCTTATATTATTGATTTGGTAGGTCATGCGTGCAAACAAGACTAACAAGAATGAGACAAAGGGGCTGCAAAAGTGAGGCCAAAACTCAATTTCGGGTTTTGGAAGGTTGACTGCAAGTTTTAAGTGCAAGGTAGGAAAAATAAGAAGTCATTGCAAATTTCAATTTGCAACTTCAAACTTGCAATTTTAATGAAAAATCCCGAAATGCTATTGGATGATAAAAACCCGAAATTGGGTCAAAGCCCTATTTTGTAAAAATGGTAATGAGGATTTGATGTTTTATCAAAATGGAGGAAAATGGGATGAGTGTGAATGAGTGAGGTGAACTTGGTGAAGACAAATGGAAGTGGAAAATGGCTGATGGAAATGACAAAAAAGGTGATTCCTTTGAGTGAAAACGCGATTTGATCAAGGGCAAAAAACGTTTTTCATATATGCTGTTTTTGTGAAACTGACTTCACTTATGAAAGGGAATGATGATTTCATGACAATGATAAAAGCAGCTGCAAAGAATTTCCATTCAAACAAAAACGCGATTTGGCTGGGAGAAAACACATTTTTTATAGAAACCCTCTTCATAGAATGTGAGAAATAACAATTTCACATACAATGAAAAATGCACATGACATTAATCAGCTTGGAGAAGAGAAGCTGAAAGTTTAAAACTGAGATGAAAATCCTAGGTGACTTGATGTGAACTCAACAAGTAAAAACAACTTGATTTATTGCAGCTGAAAATCTGATTTCTTTGTTAGAAATTAATGGAAACACCATGAAAGAAATGAGACAATCAAAACCAAACTCAAACTGCCCTCTTCAAGCATGGCGTCGGGTTTTTCAAGCTCAACAACAAAGAAAAATAGCACAAAAAAAACCAAAATCGCGTTTTTGAAAGGTTTCAGCAACTTTTCTTTTTACTCATGGGAAAAAATAGGAACTTTTGGCTCATTTAGCAATTTTATTTTTGACAAAGAGGCAAAATAGGAACTTTTTGACAACTTAGCAATTTTTATTTTGTCATTTAAGCCAAATAGGAACTTTTTGACACTTTAACAATTTTGCTTTTGTCAAATGAGTGAAAATAGGAACTTTTTAGAGTTTTAACAATTATAGGAACTTTTTGGCACTTTAACAATTTTGCTTTTTGACAAAGTAGGAAATTTTCACAACTTAAGCAAAAATCGGAACTTTTGGAGACTTTAGCAATTTCGGGTTTTTTGGCAACTTAAGCAATTTTGCTTTTAGACTTAAAATTTCCTATTCTGCTGAGCTGCCTTAAAAACCCGAATTTGACCAAAAAGACAAGAAAAATGACTCAGAATTTGACAAAAAAGGGAAAGAGGAGCTGATGAAAGAATACCCAAGGGAACTATCAATTTAAATACAAATTTTTACAACCTCAACACCTCGTAAAATGTGCCTTAACACAAAAAGATCCCTATTTGCAATGGTGATCAAAAATCCCGAAATTGGACAAAACAAGGGGAAAAACATGTCAAAATGTTCCCAAATTTCGCACAAGGCAAAATAGGAAGGAGACCAATGGCTGCACAATTTAATTGGAGAATTTTGGCGCCTCGAAATGCGTGTCATAGAGATTTATGAAGAAATGTTAGGCAAAATTTCATATGGGTTGTCCAATTTTGAGAATTCAAAATTGAGGACAACAATGCTGTAAGTGACCTATTCACATTTGCCTCTGGCACCGACATGCTATTTATAGCCATGAGGTGACTTGCTAAAAATAGTAAGTATTTAGATTGTGTTCAAATTTTGCCAGTAGGCAGCCTGGGAGATGTTGATCATGGTGGCGTGCTTTGTTTTGACAACTCCGTATTCCATTCCATCTATTTTTAGGCATAGCAACGGAAAACGCTAATCTGACTTGCATGTGCTCCAAATTGTTTCCACTTTGCTCGATTTCTGTTGCTTGTCCTTCTGCTTGCTGGATTGAAGTGTTGGGTAGCTGCTGGAGTGAAACTGCTATTTATAGTAAGTGTCTGGAAAGTGGTCTATCTGATGTCGGACGAGTTTGCATGTCACAGTGCCCGTGGGATCTCAAAAAACCCAGAAAAACCCAAAAAATTGTTCAACATGCGGGCACTAGCTAAAAATAGTAAGTCCCTGAAAACTGATCCGTTCTGCTTGCATGTCATATCGCTACGAAGCTCTCACAAAACCCATAAGGAATATCTGGACATGCACTGAAAATTACTGGATGCAAACCCTAAAAATAGCCTCGGAAGGCTGTACCGTTGCAAGTCACCATCTCGATTTGGATGTTATACCATCGCAAAGGTCTTGAAAAACCCAGATCGATCCTCCAATCATGCATTGGAAAATCATATGTTTAAACCCTGAAAATGGCCTCTGAAGGTTGAACTACTAAAAATAGCCTGTTGCCTGAATCCGTTCAAATTTCATGTGTGGGCACTCTGAAGTTACCTGGACACGCTGGAGTAGTTAGAATCCCGAAATCCTGAGGAAAAGGCCTCCATATTAGGTACTTACTAAAAATAGTAAGTTGTCAGATTTCAATAAGATTTCAGTGGGATCCTGCCTTGAGCCTTCTAACTGTACTGCTGCACTCAGATTTTACCTTGATAACTCTATTTGACCTCAAACAAGCCTGAAGGATAGAAACCCTAATTTCACAGACTTAGTCAACATTCCAACCTAGGTCAAATGACGGGACATCCTTGGAAGGACAAAAGATCAGAGAGAGAGAGAGAACTAAAGCCAAAGACCAGAATGGAGCAAGAATTAGGGGGTCCACATCTTGGATGGGGTGATGTGTGAAAAGGTCACAACAAGTTCCATTTCCAGATTTTTCTTGGGAAGTGTGCAAATTAATTCGGGGTTGTTTGATGTTGTTTCTTGGTTGATACTTGGCCACCCTTCTCAAATGCTTTATTTGCACTTGGTTTGACATCATTTAGAGGAGTATTGGTGAAGTTATGAGTATAAAGGTGAAATTTGTACATGATGGTTTGGTGTTTCAGTTTGCTGCAATTTTATATCAGACCTGTTATTTCATATACGGGATATCAAGTACTTGTTAGGAGGTTATGCTCTAACATTTTGGTGATCATAAGATATCCATATCTCATTGTATTTGCAGATTGTTCATCATATTGTAATGCTGAATCAGTAGTACTGATCAACTCTTTTACTTTCTGCACTTTACATTTTGTATTCCCACTTTTAGTGGAAGAGATTGGCCTCGCCATCTTTTACTTTCAACATTTTACTTTCTTGTATTGTCCGCTGAAAAGCGGAAGGGATTGGCTAGCCGCCCAGACATTTACTTTTCTTGTAATAACACTCCCACTGAATAAGTGGTCGAGTTTGCATTCTCATATCATGCTGATCGACCGAGCCGTCTATTACAATCCTGGTAAATAAGTGGTTGAGTTTGCATCTGCATTACATTCTATTTGGTTGAGCTGTCTCTCATTTGTACTTTCAGTTTGAATTTTGCCTAATGATCCCCTTTCTACCCTATGCTCTCACCTTGCCCTCATCGGGATCTAGGTAATCAGAAAGTGAAGGGTTACTTTCAGTTGGTTAATGATTTCTCTAACATTAATGGGTGAAATCTTGTGCCGAAAATTGAAAAAAATTGTAAGGGGATATTTCAATATGAAAAGAGTAATCTCTTAAAATTTAAATTTTGTAGGAGAACATTTCTTTAATATTTTTTTGCAATATTGAATCATTAATTATATGAAACGTTACTTTAATTGGCGTACCACTCTAAAATGTGCTAACTAAAGGGAGTTTGAGTTTTCAGCTTAAAGTGCTTTTCAAATGACGGATGGGAGTGGGTGTGTGGTGGTTGGAGTGTTAATTGTTGGGTTTAGGTAAGGTTGGAATGGGAGGCAAGCGAATTCTTCATTTTGTGTGCATATAATGTAGATTGAGAACTATAACTGAATTAGGATGGAATATACCAATTCTGTAAAATCCCCTCTAGTTTGAGTGAAGTTTTTGGCGACAGTTTTCAATTTCACATATGTTCCATTTTGTCAAATGAGTGGCATGGTAACATGGCTGAATATTTCAATGGGTTTGAAGGAAATAAATCACAAATTGCAATTTCAAATAAAGACAACAACATTCTTTATATTGTGTCAGACTTGTGCATCATTCATTACATTTATGCATGGCATAGAGCCCTTAACATCATATTTCAAAATTACAATATCAGACATATTTCTGAAACTCAAATACCCAATTGAGCAGGTGACTCCTGTAAATGGTGGCTCCAGGTATGATGCTATACCCAATAGGTAAAACACTCCGAAAATGAAGTTTGGAGATTGTTGTTGTAGTTGTCAGCTGCTCAGAGATCACACCCAGGCAAATGTTCATGCCCAATTATGCCCCTTATACCTTTAGAAACAATGCCACGACCCAATCAACATACAACAACTCAAAGGTAAGGGCGATATATCCTTAGACAAACCCATGCCTCATTCTTGAGCCCTCACGACTTCTTGTAAAAGTCTCACGCCTCCAACCAATGGTGAACTGCCCCCTTGCAAAGAAGGTATATGCCACATAGGTATTACAACACCCCTATAATTCAGAAAATGTGTTCAGGCCATCCCAAACAGAGAAGTAATGTTTGGTGCGGGATTATTGGCATTCACAGAGAAAAAACTGTAAAGTACCCACCCGGGTGGACACTTAACCAATCCAATTTTCTGCCATATGTTTAAATACTTGGGTTTAGAAATTAATGCTATGCTTGACTTCCTTGATAATTTCTACACCTTGCTAGGATAGAATGATAGTGCAAATATATATAATCCAATGGCAAATAAAGATAAACTCAAATCAAGGCATCTACATATATATTCGAACTAAACATTGTTGGCATAACATGATAGATATACAAATCAGATTTCTTTCCTCTAATTATACAATTCAATCATGCTCAAATATTGAGATATCAAAATATATAAAAACCTGGTAATGATTGCAGCCAAAAGATGTCTGGTAAATAAATTGAATGGCTGTTGTAGATGAAGTTCCCACCTCCAATCTGAAACCAAATGTCTTAGTAGGGCAAGACACCCACTATAAGTGCATTAACAAGGCAAGAGACCAATCGGTTTGCCTCGGGAAGAACACGCTAGCTTATGGAGTGTGGACGGCTTGCTGATGATTGCAGATTGCACCCTGTAACATGCCTTAATTCGGCCCAGATTTATGCATACAGCTGAAACCCATAACAACAGATAATAATCTTGATATTCTTCAATGGAAATCCCTCAAAATTTGAAATACTCTTCACCAATGATTGTTCTTTGCATAATATGAAATCTGCTCTTCAAACCCTAGTGAAATTCTGCAGATAACCACTTAATATCTGCATTGGTACTTGTTGTGACCTTTTCACACATCACCCCATTCAAAATGGGGACCCCCCTAATTTTTGTGCCTTTCGAGTCTTTTGGCTCTAGTTTTGGGTGGTTTTGTGGCAGTCTCTCCTAGTTCCTTATGTCTTTCCGGGGATGTATCCGTCTTTGGGCCCAATTTGGAATTTTGGCTAAGTTTGGAGTGCATTTTGTCAGATTAGGGTTTTTATTCTCCAGGCTTAGTTGAGGTCAAATTGAGTTAGCAAATCGAAGTCTAAGCTTGGCATTGCAATCAAGAGGCTTGAGGCAGGTTCGCGTTAAAATTTCACTGAATTCTGACAACTTACTAGTTTTAGTAAGTACTCCATTTGGGACCTTTTTCTCAGGGCTTTTGAAAATCCAACTACTACATCATGTTCAGATCCCTTTGAGCTACTTGCATGCAAAATTTGAACGAATTCCAGGAACTTACTCTTTTTAGCAGGTTCACTTTTAGCAGGTATGATGTCACTCGAACAGTTCCAGATCCTCCGTTTCCAGAGCAGAGTTGTACATAGCAGAAACGACATCGAACGGAGGTCAACAAAGGCACATGCAATGAAATTAGGGTTTCTTGCTTTTATGCCTAAAATGAAGGGCAAAACTCAAGAAAAATTGAAAATTGATGTATCCCACTACGATCAGAATATTCCGACGAGTCTACTAGCGAAATTTGAGCACATTCTGTATACTTACTATTTTTAGTAAGTCACTTCCAGAACAGGGCCTAAAATAGCAGGTGAGCACAGTAAACATGTTTGAACAGGTCAGTCAAGTCATGAGGACCGGGATGAGCCAACATCAAGTTTGTAGAAGTTGAAAATCCATGAAAATCACAAAGACTTCAGAAATTACTAAAAATAGGAAGTAAGGATGAGCAGGTTGAAAATTGCCTTAGTGTTCAAAGTGCACTCAGGATGGGGGCATAAAACATTTTAAGTGTTAGAAGCTTCTCTAACACTCCTTAGAAAAGCGCCCATGGCAAGGAGGCCAAATGCGCCCAAGGGAGACAAGAAGGGTTGAAAATTTGTCTAAGTGTAATGTCCCCATATTAGAGACATAAAATGCACAGATTAAAATTTTGATTTTAAAGATTGTTTGATAAAGAGCAATGAAAGATTGATGGAATAAGATAATTGAAATGCATTATTATCGACTAGTGCATAACTAACATAATCTGATATGACTTATTACTCTTGATCGAAATAGATCTTCGCCTTGTTTCCTCTTGCCTAGACTCATTGGAGGAGGGACAGACTTACAGTGCCGAGGGTGCGTGACGAATCTCCACTTGGATGCCCTCAAGGTTATCACCCGTCTTGGGACATTCATCATGGGATCGAATTTACCAGCCTTTCCCTCCACAACCATCCTCTCCTTGGTGAGCATTAGTGAAAGAGAATTTTGGCCCAAAGTCTATTCTTCAAGGTAAAGTCGTAAAAGCTCAATGAGACACAATAATTGCTGTAAGCAACATTATTGTGGCTAGACAAATAACATCCATTTATTCCTATATGTGAAATTCACTTACACTGTAGAGATGAACTCAATATATAGACACATATATCTATCGATTGCAATGTGTCATTTATTCATTCTATGCATTCACTTATCCTATTGAATTCACAAATCATCATAGATTAGAACATTCACCGATATGGATTCTAATAAGATATGAGTTAGGCATTACACTGTAACCCACTGTCACTGGAATTTGATTATATAAACCTCAATGGTATATCAGTTGGTTGAGGGTACTTACCCCCGATTGTTGAACTAAGTGGACTTCTTCCAGACTTATTTCTCTGGGCCCGATCCGTCTTCTTTCTTGGATGCGATGATGTATCTTCCTAAGATGCAATTGTTCTTGTTTCTTTGCACTCAAAAGATATCGTTAGTGTAACTCAACAGATAAGAATCTATTATCCGTAATTAGATTAAGCATCATAACTATTTATAAGGTTCAATAATTGCTGCAAGCATCATTATTGCATAATCATATATAATTCACATATCTAAACATATACATATATATCCCTAATTATTATTAAGTAATTTCTAGACTTATAATAATTACTTCTGTAGATACATTTTATGTGTATATTTACTTATTCATATATATATGTATATATATCCATATTCCTATTCCTATTCATATTCATATATTAACAACTTTAATATCTCTTTCAAACCTGGTATTTACTTGAATTTAAATATTTGATATTTTGATATGAAAGCATAAATATCAATAATTTTATTCTAATGTCTTACAATCCTGGAAGGGATATGACACATATCTATCGACTGTCCTATGATTTTACTATATATTATATTCCTAATTGATTCACAATCATTACCTTTAATTAACATAATCTTGGAGTCATAATTTAATTACTTTTATTAATCTTGAAATCATGGATTAATCATCATTGAGTATTATGATTAACAATCCATAAATTAATGACTATCATCTATAGAGTTCTATATTCAAAAATTTATTTTTACTAACTACAGAAAGTCTGGGATTATAAATTAATATTAACTATAGCATTTTCTGAAAAGACACATATTCAAACCTTACTAGAGAACCGTTTGACCAATCTGCAGTAGTCTCTTCTTATTTTCTCCAGCCAGCGATTCCTTTGTTCAGAGTATATTCATATATTCTTCCTTTATTTCCCATTGATTGCCTTCCCTTCTATTATTTCTTTTTCGTGCCCTTTACTAGGGGTTTTTTGCCTCATAAATACCACTCAATCTGCCAAGAGACATGACTGATGGTCAAAGTTCATGCCCTATGGAGTGACGTATCACTTCACTTTAGATAAGCTTTTGTTTTATTCATCGCTGGCTCTCTTTTTTTTTGTCTTATTCACAGCTCATGGTGACTTTTGTTTTTATTGGAGTTTTTATAGCTTTAGCAACTGCTCCTATGCATTATATAAATATGATACTTCCTTTCATGTGATCGTAAATTATCAATTGCTGCCTTTTATTTATAATATATAGTTTATATTAATTGTTATATGTTTTATATATTTATTTTTATATATACATTAAATATTCAGTGCTATATTATTATTATATTGTTAATACTTATATTTGACAATTATAATTATTATCTACGATAATAATAATAATTAAATTTAAATTATTTATATTTATATTTTGATATGTATTTGATTTAGTTATTTGTATTTCAATACTTCATATTTTAGTGTTACAACTCCGGGGACATGACACTAAGGCATGGAGATTCAAGGTTAGACCCCCCTCTCAAATGTGCCCAAGGCACAAAGAATGACTCTATACCCCTCAAGTGCGCCCAAGCTCAAGGTCTAAATGTGTCCAAGTGAAGTACGCCTAAGGCATGATGACATGCGCCTAAGGCAGGATGATAGAAAAGCGCCCAAGGCAAGGAGGCCAAATGCGCCCGAGAGGAAGAAGAGATGTGAAAAAGTTTCTAAGGCACACAACTTGAAGAGACCCCTTCTCATGCGCCCATGATGCAAAGAGGACTAGAAAATTTACTAAGCTAAAGAAACTTCTTCCTCATACATGTATTTGCATTCAAGGTGAGAATGCGCCCATGATAGGGTGTGGAGGACTAGAATTGTTTTCAAAGTGATGAAAACTTTGCCTCAGACATGGATTTGCGCCTAAAGGACAAGGTGAAGTGCGCCTAAAGCAAAGGGGTAGAGGAACACAAGGTATAAGGTGAAATGCGCCCAAGGTAAAGAAGAATAAGACAGATGAAGTATTTCCTAAGGCAATAAACATGAAGCAAGACCTCAAATGCGCCCAAGGTAAAGAAGAATAAGACAAATGAAGTATTTCCTAAGGCAATAAACATGAAGCAAGACCGCTCAAGTGCGCCCAAGGTAAAGAAGAATAAGATAGATGAAGTATTTCCTAAGGCACGAAAACATGATGCAACACTCCTCAAATGTGCCCAAGGTATGAGGCATGAGTCAAATCTGCCCCAAGAGCTTGATAAAAATGCGCCTCAAACACTCTAGGTGAATTTGCGCCCATAGCAAGGAGGTTAAGTGCACCCATAGCAAGGGAGTTAAATGTGCCCATGAGAGGAGGGTAAAAATGCGTCCAAGTTAGACATGTATATGTGCTCAAGTGATAAATAAGGGGTAAGATTTTAAAACTTGGCTAAGATGTGGGAATTTTAAAATACCGAAAGAGGAAATATTAAATGTTAAATGATTTCCCCATGAATCTTTGAAATAACAAAATGATTACAAGAAGTTAAAGGGGGAAATTCAAACTTTTGCAAGGGAGAGAATCTTTGACAAAGGCAAGGTTTATGACGAATGAGACCCGCTTTGGTGACAACTTGCCCATCACCTCTCTGAAATTGGAAATTGCCGAGTAGTGGGAGTGGAAATTTAATGAGTTTGCTAAAATAAACTCACTCACGAATTAACAATATTCTTTGACACAATTATTTAAGACATGAAATATTCATTTCTTCTCACCATTTGCAAGTGCGATGTTGTGACTTTGAGGGTGAGAAGAAAAACGTTGAGGTGAAGCTGCTGAAGTGAGCAAGTCAAATCAGCGAGCTAGGTGCTGAGGGTAAAATTTTTAAGTACCAAAAGTAATATTCATACTGCTGAAAAAGTGTTGAGGTTTGGAGTTCAAATTTTTAATGCTGAGGCTCCTTATTTTCGAAGTTTGCTCCACATTTTGGCTATCTTGAGGTTATTTATTTTCTAAGTTTAAATTTTAATGCCTATCTTTTGTTTTGCAGGATGGTTGAAGTAGGCAAGGGAGCAGCTGCAAAGGCCAACAAAGCTGCAGGCAAGGCTGCCAATGCTGAGTCAAACAGGGCCAATATATCCAGGCAGGCGGTGATAAAGAAGTTAAGCAAAACATTTTTTTCCAAAATCCAAATTTACATCGAAGTTGGGAGAGCTAAATGATACGAATCTTGGTTCAATAATCTTGGAGCACTCAGAGGACGGATGTACGGGATAGGTGGCTATCCTCCATCAGTCATGACGCAACAAATTATGAGGAGTGGAATTTATGCAGCTGCTGGTTTTCCACCAGCTATCCAGTGTCCAAAGTTAATCCTGGAATGTGCCAACTTCTCTAGGCCAGAGCAAAGGACTATTGTTTCCTTTGATTGTAAACTGTTTGCCAATGTTACACTCGATGCCATGGGAGAGGCGTTTGGAATCCCTACTTTCAATGAGATGGTATACAGAACAAGGCAAAGGGCTGAAAGGATGTATGCTTCTACTTTTGAGAGATGCGTTGGAATGATAAATTCCGTTTGGATGCAGAAGCCCAGGCCTCCTCACACCAAGCTTCCCAAGAATATTATTTCAGATGATGTGAAGCAAGAGTATTGTGATCTATTAATGATGCTCAGTCAAGTGAATGGAAGTCCTCAATCGTACATCTTTGAGCCGTGGATGTTCTACTACATCGGGATTGTGCTGGAAGGAAAAGACTGTGGATTGGGCAAGAATGATAAGTGATAATCTTGATGAACAGTTCAGGAATCTGAGGAAAACTAAATTATTTTACATGAGCTCATATGTGATTTACATGCCGACTCGAATGACTAAATACAGGGGAATAACTTATAAGGAGCCGATTGGGTGTGGTCCTGAGCAATTCAAAATTTACGAGGCTTGCCCGCAATTGCACCTGAGCAACACCTCTAGCTACAGAAGGGTGAACGATGCCTTCACAATGCACATAACAAGGACCCTTAAGCAAAGGACGCAACAAAGGATATCAAAAGAAGCTTAGAAGTTGATCGAGGAATACGTATATTGGTTTATCCAATTTCCAAAGTTCACTTATATCAAGCTGCAAGGGTTTACATCATATCCTTATAGATTACCAAGGTACCCCACAGATAGAATGGTAATGTTAGAGGTATCTAGGCAGCTCATTGCCTGTGATAGAATTCAGAAAAATAAGAAGAAAGGAGGATTGGACTTCCTGATCATCATAGGAAATTCAGATGAGTTTTGTCCCTCCTTGTAGGCAGCCAAAGAGGTTGAGGATGAGCTACAGTTTTTCCACCTCTCATACCACACCGATAGGCAGGATTTTGATACTTATAACAATATTAGAATAGTGCAAGGCGTGAAATATAGGCACAAGGCTCACATTGAGGACTTCTGGGGTAATGCAGTGGATGATGCTGAGGTTAGAAAAAGAATGTTTTCCAGAATACCCTTGAAAATAATCAGAGAATGTGAGATTGTTCCAGTTCCGGATTAGGTAGATGAGGACTTAAATGTTATGCAGACAAATTATGAAACAGTAAGAAACACAACGGTCCCACTACCTGATTGGTTAGAACTGGAAATTACATACTTAGAAACATTATGCATACCAGTTTTGACATTCACTAGAAATTGGGTAGAAAGGCACGTGAATAGACTTAAAAGTAGATCAATCCCCCTCACTTACAATCTGATGGGTGACTAAAGGCCACAAACAACTAGAAAAAGGAAACAGGTCGCCCAAGCTTCAGAATCGTAGAGAGAAGTGTAGGTTCAACAGGTGCCTCAAAGGATAGAGGAAGCATCATCCATGCCATCGCAAACTCACTCTTCGAGTGTGCAGGAGGTCTCATTGTTTGCAGACCAGAGAAGCAGGTTGAATGAGGAGCAAGAGTTTCAGGAGGTGAACCAACCACCTCTTAGGGAGCCAGATAGTCAAAAGTGTCAACGCTCCTAGGAAGGAAAATCAACAAGAAGAAGAAATGGAGACAGAGACAAACACTCGCTTCTAGCAGCTGGTTGAGACGGCTTTGGAGGAAGAGACTGCCACGGGGCAAGAGGCTCAGGGCTTAGGAGAAAATACTCAGCAGATGGAAATTGATGAACCTCAGCGGAATGTTGTTAGAGAGGAAGTGCATAGAGAGGAAGCAAGAGAGGAACAACCGCTTATTATTTGTGACCCGCAACAGGCAGTGCTAGACTAGCTCAAGGAAAGAATGAGAAGGGATCCTGTTGAGGAGACTGACCTGACAATTGAAATGGACAAATTCCTCAGCAAAATTAGTGGACCGCACGAAAAGAAGAGGGCTAGAAAGTTCTCGAAGATATCTACAGATAAGTCTGGTTCTCGCACACTCCATGTGGTTGTTCCTAGGGTAGAATTTGACCAAGATGAGGCTATCCCGGAGAATTATGTGGTTAGTATTGTGGAGTTGGGCCGCCCTACAGGAGCTGAAATAATCGAGGAATGTGATAGCTCCTATCAAGCTCTTAAGGATAGGTTGCTCCGAACAAAAGGGAAATATAAAAGATTGAAGAAATAGCATAAGATGTTGGTTGGCTATGTGCAACACTTAGCCCGTTTGTGTGGACAAGAAAATCCAACAGTTGATCTTCTAGTTGAACTTCTGAGGGAATCAGTTAGCGACCTGGAAGATTTAAAGAAAATGGCTCAGGAAGCAAATAAGTGGCTTGGCCATATTCGCGAAGAGACAAAAAAGTTCATAGAGGATCTCGTCCATTCTTCTCAGCAGGCCTCCAGTATTCTGACACGCTTGAGCAATGTTGATCAAGCCTGGAGTGAAACCCACATTTATCAGAATAAAACTGTTCCTTGCCTGGCAGCTTTAATGCATATGCCCATACAAAATCTGGTGGAAGGAGTGATTGAAGAGGGCGACAAATATGACTTCCCCAGTTGGTATTCTTCAACAATCACAAGCCGAGGCTTCTTTTATGTAGCTCAGGCGGAAGCAGCTAGAGTTAGAAGGGCCATGGGAAATATTCAGGAGGGAGTCTTGAACACGCTTGAAGCATTATTTGCTAAAAGATTGACTCCGGAGGAGGTGACTGTGGATGGCTTGAAGAGCAGATTGAAGCCTTTCTTTTTGGATGTAACGTCATTTGCCCAGGTAGATTTTGAAAATATTTTGACCTTCTCCAACACCATTCATAATACTCAGGATGCCTTAGTTGCTTGGGGAAAATCTTGTACTCGGTAGGGGCAAGCAGTCACGGTGCTTGAGTTTCAGCTCAACCATATTCCACCCATCTCAGTTCAGGAAGTTGAAGCAGTATCTGCCAGATTCATCAATTTTGCAGTTAGAGAGAAGGCGAATGGGAGCGCCTTCCTGGATGATGACCTTCTGGATGATAGTGGGCATTAAATGCTCATAGTGATGTAGGGAGAGAGTGGGCATTATGGGCTCATTTATTACCCCAATCCTCCACTTTGTGGCCATTTTTAGGTATAATCTTGAGTAGGGCTTATGTGGCTCAATTTGAGTTCATTGTAATTGAATTTGAGCCGTCCTTGAGACTGGGCCGGCTATAAAAGGGGCATCTCCTGTCATTTGTAAAGAAGGAAGGAAAGTTTTCAACTAAATGTTTTGTAAGAGACTGTTATGAACACTACCATAGTAAAAAGAGTTGTCATTGTTTGTGATTTTATCTTTTATTGTGGGCAGCTAGCAAGGTTTCTTCATCCTTCCAATTAGCATAATCTTAGAGTAGAAGTTAGAGAGAGTAGAATAGATTGAATTTCATGCAAGTAGATAATTGTTGAATGTGGTGGTTGATTTGAGCAAGCTTCGCTAGTCCATACCACTAACCAGCTCACTGATGGTGGGTTCACCCTGTGTGGTCAACTGAAATAGTTTGGACCTAACTTCGGTTATAATTTACATGTTGATATATGTTGTCGTGTTGGTGTCTTCATGTTAAATTATAATCTGAATACCTCTAGTTCACTCCTTTGAAGATTGCACCATATTTGTGGAAGCTGTCCAAGGTGAGGCAAAACAAAGCTTGGTTAAAGTTTGTGAGATTTGATCGCCACATCCCATGCCTAGTGTAGATGAGAACTTTTCTAAATCTCTACAACCATTCAAATTCAGCATTTTTCGATTAGTTTAGGAAACTTGAGCTTCATTGGTAAATCTTCTGAATCTTGAAAGCCCCCTTTCTCTCGAGTGAACAATTGTATAAGTTCCCTTGAAATACTAGCAAATCACATCAAACCAACTGAGTCTACGTCCATTGCATGAAGGAACCTTGGAGTTGAATGCACGATCTTTCGCAATCTTAGCATGCAGGAGATTTTGATGAAGAGAGGATAGAGTAACCGTTGGAAGCTTTATTATGTGTTGGTGTGGTCATAAAACACCCGTCAACAGTATTGTAGTGAACACTGTTCACGTGCACTGTAGCGCTTACTGTAGTGGTACTGTAGCAGCCAACAATAATGGATTCCACAATGCCTCTTTAATGTCTTTATATCTTGCAAGTAAATTCTCATCAAACCCTTAATATTCTTTGTATTTCTTCTACAATTTGCACACTTGAAACTCTTGATGTGAAACTTCCAATTAATTGCAGCCTTCAGGTGATCTTCCACACCCTTAGGTAGAAAAACCGTGAAGATACTATGTTCTCCAAGGCTATATCAGCAAACCCTGGTTCATCTTCTTCAAGAGAAGAGTTCAAGAGACTAAAGCCAAATTCTTCCAAATAACCAATGAGTAAATGAATGCCTATTTTCTTTTGTTGTGCCTTTTATACTTTTCACAATTAGGTCGACCTCCTTGATGCCTTTTTAATCATTAAAAATAATATAAAATGGTTGCACTTTAACTTTATAATATATTTTAATATTTGGGCGCCCAAGTCAATGTAACTAATGTACTTTAAAATCACTTTAATGAGGGTCATGGCCTCATCGAATAAAAAATGACTTTTATACTTTATATTAATTATCATTAAAGTACCTTTAATGATAATATCTAATTAAATACTTGATAATTCACCCAACCAACTGATTAAGGAGATCAACATTGCAACTGAGACCCATCTAGGTGCCCTACTAAAAATAGTATCTCTACAAATATGACTTACTATAAATAGTAAGTATGCCAAACTGAGCCAAAAAACATTTGCAAAGGCCAAAACCTGAACCCAACAATGCATTGATGAGAAGTAATGTCACCAAATGACCAAGTAATTACCTTAGAGGACCCTCTATCCAAATCCATTAGCCTACAAGGGTTGAAATGATAGGCTAACCTCTCGAACTTTGATGCTCACGAAAATGGGGACATTACAGTTCGCCCTCCCTGAAATTGCTTGTCCCGAAGCAATCCCTACCGCAAAGAAACTTCACTCTACTGAAGGTGCAAAAGATAACTGTATAATGTCTCGCACATAAACATAACTGCTGCAACATCAACATAACCACAACCGCGCAAGGATATATGTCAAACCAATTGTCCCACTCATGCACACCCAAACCGTGCATCGTAGTGAATACATGTACAAGTAGACCAAAGATGAACCTATATGCTCTCTGTACACTATACATGCAGTAATGCTCATCTGTAAGCCTTGTCTGGAATGTTGATGCACCCATAGAATCCCAAACTCTACACTCAATGCTCAGCTTAAAGCCAGGATCCCAAACTACTCGGTAGAATACTCAATCCAAACCACTATACACCACAACTAAGTCAACCCCAATAAAAGGAAGCAACAATCCACCAACTGGAACAATCCCTTGATCCCATAGCCAGTATGGAAGCTTGCTATGCACATCACCTGCCGACCTTCCTTGCACTACACTAATATCCTGCTCACCATGCCTAAAAGTCTTCTTTAATGCCTAAAAGGCTAAATCAAAATCTTTTGACTTGATTTTTCAACTATACTTCATTTTGGCCGAGTGTATACACTTTACACTAGTCTGAGGCTAAGTGTGGGCATCTGAAGACTGAAGTGGTGATTGAATCCAGGTATGAGGGAGGATTTTCGGTTTTGTTTTTGTTTCAATTTTTAAATTCTTTGCTAGATGTCCATACCCATCCAAAGCTACCTGAGTTTTATCACTAATGCGGCCGGAAGGGGTCAAATGAGTGTTTTATCATTATGCAGCAAGCACGTGTAAGGGACTATTAGACTGAATACCTTAAAGAGATGTCATCTTGTGGGATGCAATGAAGTGCAGGCTTGCCCACACTTCATTGCATCCCACGAGATGACATCTTTTGAGGCATTCGGAATTTCAGTCTAGACTCTAACAATCTCGTGCCTTGCCCATTTTAATTTTTAAATTTTAATCGATACATTTATAGCCTACAAGCAGGAGGATGCTAGCAAAGGTTTATTGTTGCAATGTTCACTAGTTCAATGAAATCATTGCAATGTGTTTAAACTAAACTATACTTATTCCTTAGGCTTCTACAGTTATACATCGTTTTATAAGTATTTTTTCAAGTACTATATGTATTTTAGCGCACCGCTCCCCCGCTGCCATCCCCTTGCCGCCCCCAAACTTAGGCCTCGTGCCCTCGAAACGCATCCCCTGCCGTCCCCCCGTTCCCGTCCCTGAAACTTCGTGGAACTATGCTTTTTAATGATTAAAAATAATATAAAATGGTTGCACTTTAACTTTATAATATATTTTAATATTTGGGCGCCCAAGTCAATGTAACTAATGTACTTTAAAATCACTTAAATGAGGGTCATGGGCTCATCGAATAAAAAGTGACTTTTATACTTTATATTAATTATCATTAAAGTACCTTTAATGATAATATCTAATTAAATACTTTATAATTCGCCCGACCAACTGATTAAGGAGATCAACACTGCAACTGAGACCCATCCAGGTGCCCTGCTAAAAATAGTATCTCTACAAATATGACTTACTATAAATAGTAAGTATGCCAAACTGAGCCAAAAAACATCTGCAAAGGCTTGAACCTGAACCCAACAATGCACTAATGAGAAGCAATGTCACCAAATGACCAAGTAACTACCTTAGAGGACACTCTATCCAAATCCATTAGCCTACGAGGGTTGAAATGATAGGCTAACCTCTCGAACTCTTATGCTCACAAAAATGGTTACATTACAAAAAGCCTCATGTCTCGCTCTTGCAAAGAGGTAATGTTTGATTCCAGTTCAAATATATGCAACCATGGAGTCCTTCATTTCATACGCCCAACCCTATGTGAACTCATAGCTTCAATCGACAACACAATGTCTCCTAACCTTTTGACCAGCAAGAAGAAATCTTCAATCTCGAAATATGCAAATGATATTACCTCAATCTCCAAATTTGTCTCCGTAGGACACTCACAAATTTGCCAATATCACGCAAGTGTGAATTTATGATGAATCCACCTCAATCTAGCTAGGGTGGAATCTTTCACCACCAAAACTAGACATCCGTAGGAATTCCACCTAGGGTTTCAAACTCTAAAGAGCTCCACCTGAAAACCAACAAAATAATAATAATCCAGCATAATGAGAAATGAGCTCTTTTGTCCTTTTATAACACGTTTTTAGTTTTCCCGCTAAAGCAAATTAGCACTTTATTATAAAGTGACTTTATTAAATTGTCTTTTAAATATTCCTTGGCGTCACTTTATTTCACCTCATTAATATAATTATTTAATATTACCTTATTTAATGCACTTTTTGTCAAGCAACATTAAATAATTAAATTAATTAATGTCTATGAGGCGGGTTGGAAAATGGGGACATTAGAAATTCACGGTTGTAGACTAGTTTCAGGATGGTACAAATCTTTAAGTAGATGAAGGTCATGGTGACACAATTTTCGGGGAGATCCTTGCTTTTCCACCACAGCTCCCAATCCTTTTCATTTTCATCAGAAAATTAAGCCAAAAGCTTTGGGGTGTCGTATATATTATCATCATCATATAAACATTGGATAGTAGAGATTTTTTACAAAAATGAAGTCTAGGATTTAAAAAAAAATATTGCTAGTAGTTCAGACCTTGATGTGGGTAATCGTGATTGTTTGCATGGCAACTAACATCAGTTCTTATATTATATAATGGTGACAATTCAATATGTGTAAGGTTTCTTTGTGTGATAAAGTTTTGAAGATTTTACTTATTGTCTACTTCAAGTCAATCATATGAGGGAATGCTAGTGTATATGGCTAGATGTGTGAACCTTAAAATTGAATATGACTATGTAATAATTATGCAATTAAATGGCAATTGTGTACATTTTTGGCCATAGCTTGATGGAGAACCCACCCTTATGATGTTTGATAACCCAAACAGTACAATAAGATTGGGTTTGATTTGTCAATCCCCACTTAGATGATCAGGTTGACTAGGATTTGGAGATATTGCTTGAAGAGACATGAGATGTAAGAGTGGTGATTTCATTGGGTGTTGAAAGGTTTTCCTAGCAAAAAGGGGTTAGGACCTTGCAAGTATAGTAAGAAGGATGTTTCTTTTGGAAGCTAGGAGTGTAAAGAGTAAGAAAGTAGTTGAGTAGATAAAAATATGTGCGAACAATGTGTGAAATTGCTTTGTTTGGAATGGTTAAATGATTTGTTCATTTGCAGATGCACCTTTTTGCTTGTTGAAGATACATCTTTGATTCCTTTGACTATTCTTCCTTGGAGAAAACTCTTAAGTTCTGAAATCTCTCGATCATACAACTTTCATAGTTAAAGGATTTCAAAGCTTATACCCTTTTACATTTTTGTCGTACCATGTGAAAATAAATTTCTTGGCTTTATAGTCCAGCTTAGATTGTTTAGGCACATGAACACATGTTTCATAGCCAAATTTCCTAAGATGTGAAATAATAGGGCTTTTTATTGGTCGATATTTCATTTGCTGTTTTATCTTCAAGGGTAGAAGTAGAAGACTTGTTTATTAAGTAGCAAATAGTACTAACAACTTTAGCCCAAAATCTTTGTTTTAAGTTTGCATTGCTTAAAATAAGTCAAGCTCTACACATTAAGGCTTTGTTCACTCTTTAATCTACTCCATTTTGTTGTCGTGTATATAATGTAGTTTTTTGTTTTACAATTCCAATATGTTTACAAAGTTCTTTAAACTCCTCAGAGCAATACTTTACTGTATTATTGACGTCAAAATTTTTATTTTCTTATTTGTTTGCTTTTCTACAAGTGCTTTAAATTTGCAAAAAACCTTGGACTTTTGCTGAAGAAAATAAATCCAAGTTTATCTAGAGTAATCATCAATAAAAGAGTTAAGAGTATTGTGATCCCTTAATAGAAGGGACATCCATGGGACGTGTTGATGTGTGTTTTATGACAACGCTAGCATAGAATAAATTGTCCAACGGTCACTCTATTCTCTCTTGATCAAAGTGTTCCGCATGCTAAGATTGCGTGAAAGTTCACGCATTTGACTCCAAGGTTCCTTTAATGCGAATAGACTCAGTTGGTTGATGTGAATATGCTGGGTATTCCAAGGGGACTTACGTAATTGTTCAACTTTATATGCTCAAGCAAATGAAGGATTTTGACTATGATGCTCTGGTATTTGAATGGATCGGGAAATGCTGAATTTAAAGGAGGTAGGGATAGGAATTCTACGATCTATTTCTACGGGTGGAATGCAAGGATTAGCTTTGACAGTCTTCAAACCAAACTTCGTGTCGTCTCCCCTTCGGACAACTCTGACAAAGCTGGTGCAATCTTCTAAGGATGGATGAGATGTTCAAATTGAGATTCACCATGCACACCTCTTCACAATGAAGCAAGTGGGCACACTAAACACAATCGAAGTTAAGTGCTGAGATTCCAGTATTGAATCAAAACACCTTCATCCAAGATCATTTGAACATATATGTTCATCTCACCTCTAAGCCAACTTGACTTCCGAGATGAACTATGGCAAGTTATATAAGTGTCTTCACTTCAAAAGCATTCTGGACATTGCCTCGCTGCCAGTCAGGCGTCCATAGCCCTGACGAGATTGTCGCTACAATTCTCACGAATATTGCTCCACTGCCAGCCGGGCGTCCATAGCCCCAGTGGAGTTATTCGTATATTCCCAAACCAATGTTTTAGGTATGATATTTCCTTTTATTCATTTCTTTCTCTTATGATATTTCTTTTTCAGCATATTTTCCTCTTTTCTCTTGATTTTCCATCAATTCCATAATTGGTTGGCAAGCAGTGAAGCTACCAATGGGTTTGAGAATTGCAGTGGCGCTGAAGCAAGATGTAAGATTTTTACCTGCCATAACCTCTCCCAAGAAATCAAAATGACTCAAAGTATTTTGCTGAACAAGTAGGACAATATGATCTCGGATTCATGTGTTAAGACACGATAACTGATTAACCTTCCGAGTCGAGCTCATACGAGATCGAATGATGATAAGAGGAAAACAACCTTGGTGTTATATCATTCATAAAAATCCCATGGAAGTAAACCAAACTATGTGGAAATATCATCACCCCCATACGTAACGGGAGAACCCAAAATTCATGTCCATTCCAAATCCAAACCAAAACCACTTGAGTGGACAACTCAAGGGAAGAAGCACTAAAACCAAAAACCCAGAGGGCAACAAACCAAAACCAAAACCAAAAAAGGGAAAGCGGGAAACAAAACAACCTAATCTAACTATGTACAAAATAGGTCCCAGGAGGGAACCTACGCTTGGAAATAATGCTTGAGGAACCGCACATTGACGAGCAATGGGATATCCTCTCCTGTTAATGCCTTCAATCTGAATGCATTATCTCCTAGGATCTCAGAAATCTGATATGGGCCCAACCATAATTTATCGAACTTGTCGTGATCACCTTTTCTTTCATGGGCCTTGTCCCAACATAAAACTAAATCTTAAATCGTGAAGGCCTTGATCTTGGCCTATTTGTCGAACCATCTTTTCACCACTCCTTGATGCTTGGTCAGATTTTCCAATGCTTCATCTCTTTTCTCCTCCAAATGCATCAATTGGGACAACTTGACTTGAACTTTGTCTTCTCCTTCCAGATACTCCTGAATGAACTGAAGAGTTGGAATCCTCAACTGCACTGGGAAGACGAGATCTTGCCCATATACCAAATGATAAGGGGATGTCCCCAAAGAATTCTTCGTTCTGGTCCTATCTGCCCATAAGTCAAACCTCAGCTGTGTGTGCCAGTCTTTGGGGTTCTTATCCAATAATTTCTTGATAGCATTCAACAAATTCTTATTTGTGGACTCTGCAAGCCCATTCCCCTGCGGGTAGTAGTTAGATGAGAACTTTAAGGCAATCCCATATTCAAACGCCCAGTTTGAAAACTTCAAAGATGAAAAGGCAGGGCCATTGTCGCACACCAAAGCGTGTGGACACCCAAATCTTGTAATAATATTTTCTTCGAGGAACTTAATGACTACATCTGTTGTGCAAAGCTTGAGAGCTTGAGCTTCCGTACATTTGGTGCAGTAGTCTGTGGCTATCAGTATGTACTTGTGTTGTGCCGAGGAAGGTGGATTAATCATCCCAATGAAGTCCAATCCCCACTTTGCAAATGGCCTGACTTCAATCACTGGCTGCAAGGGCATAGCCAGATTCTTTTCTTTGTACGCAGCTGTTTGGCAAATGTGGCAAGTTTTTACATGCTTGTAAGCATCTTTTAAAAAGTGTGGGCCAATAATACCCAACCCTTAAAATTTGATGAGCTGTGGCCAAACCACCTCCGTGACTTGTTCCAAATTTCTCATGAAAGTGTTCCATTAGCTGTCTATCTTCTCTTTTTCCTACACATCTCAAATAAATCCCCTCGTGATTCCTTCTATAAAGTACGGATCCTTGCAGCATAAATCTCTGGTTTTTCATTCTCAAAGCTCTTCTCTGCACCGGATTCAAATGTGAGGGACACCTGTGATTCAACAAATAATAGACAGTGTCGTCGTACCATTCCCCGGGGGACACTTCTTGTAACACATAAGTTTGTTGTATTAATCCAGGTCCTGCCATTGCAATTGTTTGTGCCAAGGCTTGCCCTACAACTAACTTCATCGGCTGTATCTCTATGTCATATTCTTGCAAGCTGGCGACCCACTTGCCTCTTCTTTCTCCTAGTTCATTTTGCATCAGCAGTGTTTTCACCGTGGCATCTGGAACTATTGCATGGACTTTGCTTCTTAGGATATAGTGCCTGAATTTGTTAGCTGCCTTCACTAGGGCATAAGCCTGCTTTTCTACGTTGGCGTACCTTAATTCTGCTTCTTTTAACGGTGCACTCATAAAGGCAATTGGATGCTCATCCTTTTCTTCCGTTCTCTAGGTCAATACCGCTGCACAAATGTGCTCTGAAGCAAAAGAGTACAAGTAAAATGGCTTTGAATAATCCAGACTAACCAGCACTGGAGCATCTACTATTGCTTGTTTGATTTCCTCGAACGCCTTCTTTGTTTGAGGAGTTCATTCTATTTTTGCATCCTTTTTCAGCATCTCATTCAGTGGTCTGACAATCTCAGCAAACCCAGTTATAAACTTTCTCACAAAATTAATCTTTCCAAAGAAAGACCTCAATTCTTTTTGACTTCCTGGCATGCCAATTCGTGAAATTGCCTCAATGCGGTCTGGGTCAATTGATATGCCATGTTCTGAAAGGACATGTCCCAACAATTTCCCTTCGGTGACTCCGAACACGCATTTCTTTGAATTGAGAGAAATGCCAAATCTTCTGCATCTCTGGAAGATCTTCCTCAAGTCTTCAACATGATCTTCCCTCTTTTTGGAGAACAATGTAAGGTCGTCCATGTATCTAATAATGCATTTCCCAACTAAGTTTCTGAAAGCGATGTCCATAGGCCGTTGAAATGTGTCCCCAGCGTTGATTAAGCTGAAAGGCATTCTCCTGTAAGCGAATGTTCCCCACTTGGTGGTGAAAGTTGTTTTTAATCTATCTGCTTCTTCAACCATCACCTGGTTGTATCCTGAATAACCGTCCAAGGAGGACATCATTTGGGAACCATTCACAATTTGCAACACCTCATCTAGTGAGGGCAAGGGATAATTATCTTTCTCAGATGCTCTGTTTACGTTGCGGATGTCAACACATAACCTTATCTCTCCATTTTTCTTTCTGAGGGGTACCAGATTGGCGACCCACGTTGAGTGCCTTATTGGGAAAATGATTCTGGCCGAAAGGAGCTTCCTTACCTCCTGATATATCAATGGTTCTAGCAGCGGGTTCACCGGCCATTGCCTTTGTCTGAATGGTTTATTTCCTGGCTTTAGTAGGATTGTGTGCGTGATCAAGGTGGTGTCATATGTCTTTAAATCTTCGTAGCCCCAGGCTACCACATCAGAGAACTCTCTCAATGCTTGCACTATTCCTTCTCTTTTGTTTGGGGTGCAAACCTTACCCACAAATACATTCTTGACTTGTTCATTTGTTCCCAAGTTAATTATTTCGCATTCATTTCCTCGAGTACCCTGATTTCTACTCAGTTTATCAGGGTCAAAGAGCCTTTCCAACTCAACCATTCCTCTAGGAATAACATTTGTCCTCAAATTTAGGATCCCTTCAGCATCAAATTCTGCTTCCTCAGTTTCCTCTTCATCTATAATCTATGCTTCAAATACCCCTGAGTTTGTTAAGAATTCCAAAATCTATTTATCATAATCAAATACCTGGAAATTCTTTATATTATCCGGAATTGAAGGCGTAGAGATTAACTCTACCGTGAACTTCTTTAGACCTTCCAACTCTAGCGCCTCTAGTGAACTGGCTGCCTGTGCAAGGGAATTTGCTACTGGATTTTTAGCTCTGTATACTTGCTTGATATTGAAAGCATCGAAGCTCTCGATCAAGTCCCATACTCGGTTCGGGTAATGACCCAACCTCTTGTCATGACAGGCATATTGTTTTCTTACCTGGCGGACCACTATGTTTGAATCCCCAATGGCGTGCACAATCTTGGCACCTTTATCTATTGCTAGGATCAACCCATGAATCAAGGATTCATATTCAGTAACATTTTTGGTGCAAGGGAACTGGAGCCTGCAAACACTTAGATATGCTTCTCCCTTGGGGCTGATGAGTTCAAACCCTGCTCCATTCCCTTTGTTAGACTTTGACCCGTCAAATCTCAGAGTCCATACTTGATCTTCTATATGATTGCTATAGGTCATAGGATCATTCCTTTCTACGGCGGGCTCAATCTTCTCACTTTTTATCCATTCCTTCATCAGGGAGTCCTTTTCTTCATTTACCCTTTCTAGTTCTTCTACCAAAGAGACCCGTGGAACTCTGTTTGAAACTTCTTCAATGGCCATTTTGCACATGGCACATGTAAATTCCGGATGGAATGCCTCATGGATCCTGCACCAATTAGGCATTAACATACTGCTAATGGAAACATCCTTCCCTGACTCCATTCTTTGCTTGACATTCTTCAGCACAAAGTTTCTAAAATTTTCAAACATCCCCTCACCATCCCTTGAGTCATCTTCAATCAATACTTCAGTGGAGGAGGGCGTGCTCTGTAAAGGTTTTTCCTCAATCACGCTCTGTAGCATGAGGACCTCTTGCTTGACTGGCTTGTAAGACCCTAGATCAGTTTCTACAAACAAGACTTCGTTGTTATCACCATATTCGGTGATCATCAACCTGAGCCGTGGTGTGCTCTCTACTCTTATCTGGTTAGGGATTCCTCTCCAAGGCAACCACATATGAGAAAAGTCAGTGGCGATATACCCGTTCAACTTTCGGCACTAGTCTTTGGTAAGTAGCATGCCATACCCATCTGGTATATCTACCATGGAGATATCAATACGGCTTTGGATTCTAGGATCCGCGACTAGCTGCATGTGAATGTCATTTAGTTCCCCAACGACGGGAACTTCCGTTTTGTCCAGCTGGGTTACTTTCTTGTTGGTGCGAAGTGGGATTAGACCTAGCCTCTCACATACCTTTAAAGGCATGACGTTGCTTGAAGCTCTGGAATCAATTAAACAGTTGTGAAGCATTTTCCCGAATATTCTGACTGAAACTAAGAATGGGGCTGGTTCATCTTTCCCTTGATAAAACACTACTAGTTTTCTTCTTTCTTCTGCTACATCACTTCGCCTTTCATCTCTCTTGTCCGGTTGAACTTGTCTGTTTTGAGTCTCATTTTGCTTAATCCTTGCGGTCTCATCAGGCTGAAAACCTCTCTCAGCCTCGGCTTTTTCATGAGTGCCTGAAGAGTTTAGAACCATGCCCTCAAAGTTTTGGGGCTGTTGTTGTGCCTCCCACGAATTATAGGATGTTTGGGGCACATTCTGTACTACGTTTGTGTTTTGTGTAGGATGGGGTTGTACGAGAATTTGGGGATTTCTTGGCACACTCGGTGCCTCTTGCGACGTACTTCTCGTGGAAGGGTCTTTAGTCAATGCCCCTAGAAGAGTTTCTCTTACCTCTTGAACCTTCATTAACTCATAAAGTGGTAGACTTACTTTCATTTTCTTGAACTCTTCCAACATGTAGGAGCTCATCTTCTTTATGTCCTCTCTAGGAGAATTCTCCTTCTGTCCTCGGACCAACTGGTAAACTGGCTGTTGAGGCGTCTGTGGTCCATTTGATCTTGCTTGTGTGGGACCTTGTTGTCTGTACTCCGGAGAGTCTTTTGGTGCAACGGGCACATTACTCGCATTGGGATGCGGTGGCGTAGAGAAGTTGTTCGGTGGCATTGACGAGGTCAACGACTCGTGTCGGGGATAACTTCTCTGATACACTTTAGGAGGCCCACTCCCAGTCGTCTGGAGGGCTTGTACTTCTCTAACTCCTTCCACCAGGACACTGTTGTTAAGAGGTAGGAAACTGTAGCCGTCTCTGCTTAGAGGTTCATCTGGTGATGCGTATGTAGCATGGGCCTCTGAAGGCGCTTGAGTCTCTGGCATACCCCCGGGACCTGTTGTGACCTTTTCACACATCACCTCATCCAAGATGGGGACCCCTTAATTTTTGCTCCATTCTGGTCTTTTGGCTTTGGTTCTCTCTGTCTCTGGTCTTTTGTCCTTCTGGGGATGTCCTGTTTGACCTCAGTTGAAGTAATTGACAGATTTAGGGTTTCTATCTTTAGACCCGTTCGAGGTCAAAATTGGGTTGTTAAGGTAAAATCTAAGTGCAGCAACACGATCAGAAAGCTCAAGGCAGGATCCCACTGAAATCTTATTGAAATCTGACAACTTACTATTTTTAGTACCTAATCTGAGGTCTTTTCTTCAGGATTTCGGGATTCTAACTACTTCAGCACGTTCAGGCAAATTCTGAGTGCCTTTCCATGGAATTTGAATGATCTGCATTAATTGGTTTTGGTTTTAGCAGCTCAGCCTTTTAGAGGCTATTTTCCAAATATACAATTCTCCTCATAAATGATAAGAGAATGGACCGGTTTTAAAGAAGACCTTCGCCATGGTGTAATATGCAAAACCGACAAGACCTCGAGTTCAGCTTCAAAGATCATTTTAGGGTTTGCGTGCGGATTTTTGGGTACGGTCCGGAGCATCGATCCGGTTTTACAGGAGCTTCTGCAAAGGATACGGCGAAGCGTACGGTAATCGAGTCGCTTTCAGGATTCATTACTTCATTTTAGCCGCTAAAACGTTGACCAGCCTGGTTTTCTCTGGTTTTTGAGATCCTACCGCATCGTGGATACGTAAATCATTCAGATCCCATGACCATACTCCTGGAATTATCATAAATAAGTGGTTCCACTCCAAACAGGTAGTCACCCGGATAATTTGGCTTCAATGCGAATGGCATGCAAAATATAAAATTAGGTCAAACGGGAAGGGCCAGGAGTATTACGTAAGTCGATTAGTTTCATATGTCTAAAATAGATGAAGTAAAATGCAGATGTCGTAATTAAGCACGCTTACCATGATCGTAAGATCTTCAGCTACCATCAAAATTTGAGTAATGATCCGAATAATTTACTTATTTTAGTAAGCCATCTCCGCGCTAAAATAGCACGTATATATGAACAAGTCCTCGGCATCAAAAGTAACCGGAGCAAATTTCAAAAGCGCAAAATGTAGAGATAATTTAAAATTGATCAATCCTAGGGTTTGCTAAAAATAGCAAATGGCTAAAAATAGCACGTACTGTGCCAGCTAAGGTGTGAACAGGATGGCAAAACCAAATGGAGGCACAACCACGCCAGTTCCAGTTCAGAACAGGGTGAAATGCAATGAAACCCTAATTTCTTAGAGTTTACTAAAAATAGAAGGCCAAGGTCACCTAGGGCGTTGGAAACTTATAAACGACAGCTAGCATATAAACACCTTCATATACACCCAGGAGGAGTAAAAGATACAAAAATCTCTAAGTGTGAGATTTCCTTGAGCAAAGATAAAATGCGCCTTCAAGAGGCATATAAATTCTTCCAAGGCATAGAGTTTCCTCCTCGTACCCATATATGCGCTTAAGGAAGGTGAAAGGTCACCCAAAGCATGAAAATATTCACTAAGGCGGAAAAAATTCCTAAGGCATCCTCATATGCGCCCAAGAATGGAAGTTGTATGGGCTAAATGCGCCCTAGGGAGGTGAAGAGTCACCTAGGGCGTGGAAATTTCCTCACACACTTCAAATGCGCTTAGAAATGGAAGTAACATAGGCTATATGCGCCTAGGGAAGGTGAAGAGACACCATGGGCGTAGTATTTTCCTCCTCACAAGCCAATATGCACCTAAGGCAAAGAAGTTTCCCTCTCACACTAGCAAATGCGCCAAGAGGAGATGAAGAGTCATTTGAAAGGGGCGAAATTCGTTGTCCCCATGCATATGCGCCCAAGAATGGAAGTTGCATGGGCTAAATGCGCCCAAGGGAGATGAAGGGTCACAGGATGATGGCGTCTTTCCTTTGCAAAGGTGAAATGCGCTCAAGGATAAAATGGAAGTCTACTAGTCAAAGTGCGCTAGAGGGAGGTGAAGAGTCAAGTTAAGGCATGGGAATTCCTCATGACACCCTCATTTGCGCCCTCAATTTCCTCTTCTTCATGGCATATGCGCTCAAGGTGAAAGTTAAAGGCGTGGAGTGGTGAATGTGAAATGTGCTTGAAAGTGGAAGTCCACTATGGCATATGCGCTCAAGGAAGATGAGGAGTCACCATGCGCCAAGGGGGAAATAATGCTAAGGGGGCGTGATTTTTAAAAGACCAAGGATTATATTTTTTCCTCTTCAAATATGAAATGTGCCTAGTGAGTGGGGACTTGAAAATGAAAATTGCTAAGAAAGTCTAGGCGTAAAAAAAAATTGCTAAGTGAGAAAAGAAAGTCTAGGCGTGGAATTGCCTAAGGAATAAAATGGAAATATGACATGCTATATGCGCCCTTCAGAGATAAAATGATGAAATTTAGATTTTAAAATAATTCCTAAGGTATTTTCTAAGGAGAAAATGAAGAATACGTCTAGAGGATGATGCTAGAATTTCTAGAGTTATGAAAATCTTCAGAGGGAAAATTCTTCAGGAAAATAAAGAAAATTTGCTAAGGCCAAGGAGCTTGAAATTACAGGAGTAGAATACATCCGGAGGGGAAGAAATAAAGATTAGCCATTTTTATTATTTTTAATAAAAATAAAAAGAATACCTTCGTCCGGATACACATGAAAACGATGGATTCTGGAAGGATTTTTTTTTGGGTATTAAACATATGCAGTTCAGAGGTGATTCAAACGTTCTCCGCACCATGTCCACATCGTTTCAATGGATATTTTGACCAGTGCCTATTTTAAATAAAATTCCTAAGGCAAACGAACAAAATGAATGAAAGGCACTTCGCTAGAAGTTTTGAGCTAGATAATTTTGCCAAAACGAAGACAAGATCAAATGACTTAGCCAAACGTTTCGAAATTGTTCAAGGAAGTGAAAAATTTAATATTTTAAGAAATCAAAAGCGACGAGGCAGGCCTGTGTAGAGGTGATGAATTCATAATTCTAGAAGATGCCTCAGATGACAAGTGTTACAACGGAGAAAAGAGAGGGAAAATGAATTCGAAAATTTGCTAAGTATAGCCTCTGCAGGAATTCGACCAGGCTATAAGATTTTCAAATCCTCTTCATTCCTCTCACTAGTTGCTGAATGCAAAAATATTGGCTAAGTGAAAGTACGAATTTTTGAAGAGATTGCAATTGCCGAGAAGTGCGAATTTGCAGAAGTTGAAGTTGCTGAAGAAGAGTGACTTAACTTGCTAAGGTTGCAGTTGCTGAGAGGTGCAAATTCTCAAGTTGCCAGTTGCTGCAGTTCCTGAGAAGGTACGACTTTGAAGAAGTTTCATTTGACTGCTGAAGTAAACAGAGTTAAGTCTGCAGTTGCTGAGAAATCTGAAGTTTAAAAGGGCTGCATTGGCTGAAAGTTCGAATTTGTGAGAACATTTACAAGTTGCTGAAAGTATATTTCTTCTAAAGAAGAAGTTCGAAATACGAGTTTGAGAAAGAGTTGCTGCAAATACAAAAGTTTCATAGCTAAAGTGAACAAGACAGTTGAGGTTTGCAGTTGGAAATGGCAGAAGTGTTGCAGCCTTTTTATTTAAAAATCTGCCGACACCCTCAATGATGGTTGTTTTATTATCTTAAATTTTTCTTTCTAACTCTCTTGCCTTTTTGCAGAATGGCCGAATCAAGCAGAAGAGCTGCAGGCAGGAACAACCACACCGAGTCCAAACAAACTGTGATCAAGAAACTAGGCAAGTCCTTCCTGCCGGAGTCAAAATTTTCATCCAAGCTCGGCAGGCTAGTTGACACGAACTTAGGCTCATTCAAAATAGAAGCTTTCAGAAGAAGGATAATGGGGACTGGAGGCCATTACCCATCAGTGACTTCGCACAATATTGTCAGAAGTGGATTGTATGCAGCTGCCAACTTTCCGCCAGCTATTCGATGTCCAGAACTCATCATGGAGTGCACCTACCACTACAATGCAGAACAGAGAACAGTCACTTCGCCAGACGACAAGGTACTGACTAACTTGACACCTGAGGCAATCAAAGAGGCATTTGGGATTCCAGTTTATGAGAAGATGATCTACAAGATGAAAGAGAGAGCTAGAAAGATGTACTCATTCACCACAGACCGGTGTGCTGATTTGATAAACACTAAGTGGATGATTAAACCCAAGCCAACTCGCACCAAATTGCCCAAGCAGATAGTCTCAGAGGACTTCAGACAAGAATTTGGTGATCTGATTATGATGCTGAGCAGCGTTGGAGGATGCCCCCAAGCGTTCATTTTTGAACGTTGGATGTTCTATTTTGTCAACTTGGTGTTAGAGGGAAAGGATTGCATGGATTGGGCACTGATGATCAGTGATAACATACATGAGCATCTTCGTGGCGTGAGGAGAACAAAGACATTTTACATGGGCTCCTAGCTTGTCTATATGCTGGCTCGCATGACAAGATATAGAGGGATCTCTTACAAGGAACCAATCGGTTGCGGATCCCATCAGTTTAAAATATATGAAGCTTGTCCACAGTTGCATTTGACAAGCACAACCAATTACAAGAGGGTCAATGATGCCTTTACAATGAATATCACGAGGACCTTGCAGCAGAGAACCCACCATAGAATATCAAGGGAGGCACAAGAAATGATTGAGAAATTCAGATGTTGGTTTATCCAATTTCCAAAGTTCACCTACATAAGGCTGCAAGGATTTTCCTCCTATCCATACAGATTGCCTCGGTATCCCACAAACAGGATAGTGATGCTGGATGTATCTAGGCAAATGATTGCCTATTATAAGATTCAGAAGAAGAAGAAGAAAGGTGGACTCGGATTCCCGATTACTATGGGAAATTCAGATGAAATCTGCCCATCGCTGCAAGCAGCAAGAGAGGCAGAAGCGGAGCTCCAATTCTTCCACCTTTCCTATCACACCAGCAGGCATTACTACGATCCCCACAGAAACATCAGGTGGATATTGACAGAGGAGTTCAGGCACAAGGTGCAGATCGAAGACTTTTGGGCTAGTGCAGTCGATGAGATCGAAGTCAGAAAGAGAATGTTTTCTCGGATACCGTTGGTGATGGTCAGGGAGTGTGAGATCATCCCAGTGCCAGATCAAATTGAGGAAGATATAAACGTAGTACAGGCTGACTACGAGACAGTAAGAGATACACCTTTGCCCCTCCCAGATTGGTCTGAGCCAGAGATCACCGACTTGGATACACTTTGTATCCCAGTCTTGACATTTACACGGAGTTGGGTAGAAAGGCATGTCAGCCGACTCAAGGGAAGGTCAATTCCCCTTACCTACAATTTGATGGGAGACAGCAGATTGCAGATAACTAATCAAAGGAGATAGAGTAATCCAACTCCAGAGCCTCGAGGAAAGGAGCCAGTTCGACCTGAGCCAGTGGTAGTTGAGGAGTCCATGCATACGCCATCTCGGACACACTCTCCAAGCTTACAGGAGGTGTCTTTGTTTTTTGTTCAGAGGGAGAGATTGGATGTAGAGCAAATAGTGCAAGTGGCGAGTCATCCACCTCGTAGAGAATCAGTGGGTCAGAGCATCAACATGCCCCAAGAAGAACATTAGCAGGAAAATCAGCAAGAGACAGATGAGGGGACGGCTACTGATACTCAATTTCAGCAGGAAATTGAGGCGGCTCTCGAGGGTGATGCTACTTCAGATCAGGATGCCCAGAGCTCGGGAGACACGGAGCCTATTGATGACGGTGAGCCTCGTTAGAACGGTGGCAGAGGAGAGGTTCACGAGGTAGAGGCTGAGGTAGAACAACCTTTTATTATATCAGACATGTGGCAGGAGGTGCCAGAATGGCTAAGGGATAGGATGAGGCGTGATCCTGTAGATGAGACCGATCCCGCAGCCGAGATGGAGGAATTATTATAGAGGTTCAGCGCACCTCCAGCGAAGAAAAAGGCTAGGAAGTTCTCCAAGATATCCACAGAAGAGGATGGATCCCGAACCTTGCATATGGCAGTTCCTCGAGAAGAATGTGATAGAGACGAGGCCATTCCTGAGAACTATGTTGTGACAACCATGGAACTAGGCTGCCCTACTGGAGCACAGGTGGTGGAGGAGTGCGATAATTCCTATCGGGCACTCAAGGATAGATTGTCCCATGTTGAGGGAAAATACAAAAGGTTGAAGGTAGAGCACAAGACACTGATTGGCTACGTGCAGCACTTGTCTCGTCCTTGTGGGCAAGAAAATCCGGCAATTGAACTTCCAGCTGAGTTTTCCAGGGAGTCAATCAGTGGGTTAGAAGATTTGAAGAGAATGGCACAGCAGGCAGACAAGTGGGTTGTCGGTGTGCGTACAGAGACAAGAAAGTTCATGGAAGATCTTGCACATGCCTATGGGTAAGCTTCCGATATTATGGCTAGAGTGGAGGCAGTTGACCATGCTTGGGGTGAGGCTCGCATCTGTCAGACGAGAGTTGTTCTCCATTTAGGGGCTTTGATGAGCATACCTCAACACACTTTGGTTGAGGGAGGTGTTATCCAGCAGGGAGATAGATACGACATCGCTAGATGGTATTCTTCAGTAGTCACAGGCCGGGGATTCTATGATGCATCACAGGCAGATTCTGTCAGGGTCAGAAAAGCTATGACGAACATCTTAGATGGAATTCTCAACACGTTAGAGGCAATCTTTGCCAAGAGGTTGACTGGTGAAAAGGTAACTGCAGATGGATTGAAAGACAGATTGGCGCCATTCTTCTCTGAAGTGAAGACCTTCACACAGGATGATTTTGAGAACACGGCCACGTTCTCTAGTATCATACAGAACACCTAGGACGCCCTTGTTGCCTGGAAGAAATCATGTGCCCGGCATGGGCAAGCAGTTGCAGTTTTAGAGTTTCAGTTGGATCACATTCCTCCTATCTCCGATCAGGAAGTTGAGGCAGTCGTGGCCAGATTCATCAGATTTGCAGCCAGCGAGAAGGAGAAAGGAAACAGCCTTCTGGACGATGACTTTTTGGAGGGAGACGACGTGCATTGATGGCCAGGTGTGGTGCATTGATGAGGAGTGGAGGGCGCATTCATTGCCCCACTCCTCTTGGTGGCTGTTTTTAGGGCAGAAACCCTAATTAGGGCATAGGTGGCTCAATCTGTGCCCTTTATTGTAATCAGATCTGAACCGTCCACTATTTGGATTCATTATAAAAGGGGCATCCCCCCTCATTTGTAAGGAGTTAGAATTAGAATCATAGATAGATCAGAGCTAGACAGAGATAGAGATTGATAGAAGTTAAAGTAGAGCTAGGAGTTAGCTTAGTTGGAAAGGAAAGAAAGACTTTCCCTTTGAAAGTTTTTGCAAAAGATTGTTGTGTAAGACTCTCATGATATAAAGATTTCATTGATTGGTAACTTCATTTTGTGTTGTGGGCAGTTGACGAGATCTTTTCGTCTTTCCAATTCGAATAGAGTAAAGTGAAGTAGATTTGTTTTCATGCAAGTAGAGTTAATTGTGGAATGTGATATTAGTTTGGGCATATCTTCCCATATCCATATCACTGGCGGACTTGCTGACGGTAAGTCTGCTCCTGCATGGTCAACTGGAATCTCAGCACTTAACTTCGATTGTGTTCAATATGCCCACTTGCTTCGTTGTGAACGAGTGTGCATGGTGAATCTCAATCTGAACATCTCATTCATCCTTTCAAAATTGCACCAGCTTTGTCAGAGTTGTCCGAAGGGGAGACGAAACGAAGTTTGGTTTGAAGACTGTCAAAGCTAATCCTTGCATTCCACCCGTAGAAGTAGATTGTAGAATTCCTATGCCTACCTCTTTAAATTCAGCATTTCCCGATCCATTCAAATACCAGAGCATCATAGTCAAAATCCTTCATTTGCTTGAACATATAAAGTTGAACAATTACGTAAGTCCCCTTCGAATACCTAGCATATTCACATCAACCAACTGAGTCTATTCGCATTAAAGGAACCTTGGAGTCGAACGCATGAACTTTCACGCAATCTTAGCATGCGGAACACTTTGATCAAGAGAGAATAGAGTGACCATTGGACATTTTGATCTAACTATTTACAAATGAAGGGGGATGCCCCTTTTATAGTGAGTCCAATTATTGGACGGTTCAGATCTGATTACAATAAAGGGCTTAGATTGAGCCACCCATGCCCTAATTAGGGCTTTTGCCCTGAAAACCGCTACTGAGAGGAGTGGGGCAATGAATGCGCCCTCCACTCCTCATCAATGCACCACACTCTGCCATCAATGCACGTCGTCTCCCTCCAAAAGGTCATCGTCCAGAAGGGCGTTTCCTTTCTCCTTCTCCCTGGCTGCGAATTTGATGAATCTAGTTAAGACTGCTTCAACTTCCTGATCGGAGATAGGAGGAATGTGATCGAACTGAAATTCCAAAACCGCAACTGTTTGCCCATGCCGGGCACATGATTTCTTCCAGGCAACAAGGGCATCCTGGGTGTTCTGTATGATACCGGAGAACGTGGCAGTGTTCTCGAAATCATCCTGTGTGAAGGTCTTCACCTCAGAGAAGAATGGCGCCAATCTGTCGTTCAATTCATCTACAGTTACCTCTTCAGCAATCAACCTCTTGGCAAATATTGCCTCCAACGTGTTGAGAATTCCATCTAAGATGTTCGTCATGGCCTTTCTGACCCTGACAGAATCTGCCTGTGATGCATCATAGAATCCCCGGCCTGTTACTACTGAAGAATACCATCTGGCGATGTATCTATCTCCCTGCTGGATAACACCTCCCTCAACCAAAGTGTGTTGAGGTATGCTCATGAAAGCCCCTAAACGGAGAACAACTCTCGTCTGATAGATGCGAGCCTCACCCCAAGCATGGTTAACTGCCTCGACTCCGGCTATAATATCGGAAGCTTGCCCATAGGCATGTGCAAGATCTTCCATGAACTTCCTTGTTTCTGTACTCACACTGGCAACCCACTTGTCTGCCTGCTGTGCCATTCTCTTCAAATCTTCTAACCCACTGATTGACTCCCTCGAAGATTCATCTGGAAGCTCAATTGCCGGATTTTCTTGCCCACAAGGACGGGACAAGTGCTCCACGTAGCCAATCTTGCGCTCTACCTTCAACCTTTTGTATTTGCCCTCGACATGGGACAATCTATCCTTGAGTGCCCAATAGGAATTATCATACTCCTCTTCCACTTGTGCTCGAGTAGGGCGGCCTAGTTCCATTGTTGTCACAACATAGTTCTTAGGAACGGCCTCGTCTCTATCACATTCTACCCGAGAAACTGCCATATGCAAGGTTCGGGATCCATCCTCATCTGTGGATATTTTGGAGAACTTCCTAGCCTTTTTCTTTGTTGGAGGTGCGCTGATCCTCTGTAATAATTCCTCCATCTCGGCTGCGGGATCGGTCTCATCCACAGGATCATGCCTCATTCTATCCCTCAGCCATTCTGGCACCTTCTGCCGCTTGTCTGATATAATAAAAGGTTGTTCCACCTCGGCCTCTACTTCATGAACCTCTCCTTTGCCATTGTTCCGACGAGGGTCACTGTCATCAATAGGCTCAGTGTCTCCTGAGCTCTAGGCATCCTGATCTGAAGTAGCATTACCCTCGAGAGCTGCCTCAATTTCCTGTTGAAACTGAGTATCAGTAGCCGTCCCCTCATCTGTCTCTTGCTGATTTTCTTGTTGATGATCTTCTTGGGGCATGTTGATGCTCTGACCCACCGATTCTCTACGAGGTGGCTGACTCACCACTTGCTCTGTCTGCTCTACATCCAATCTCTCCCTCTGATCAACAAACAACGACACCTCTTGTAAGCTTGGAGAGTGTGTCTGAGATAGTGTATGCATGGACTCCTCAACTACCACTGGCTCAGGTCGAACTGAGTCCTTTCCTCTAGGCTCTGGAGTTGGATTATTCCATCTCCTCGGATTAGTTGCCAGTAATCTGCTGTCTGCCATCAAATTGTAGGTAAGGGGAATTGACCTTCCCTTGAGTCGGCTGACATGCCTCTCTACCCAACTCCATGTAAATGTCAAGACTGGGATACAAAGTGTGTCCAACTCAGTGATCTTTGGCTCAGACCAATCTGGGAGAGGTAAAGGTGTATCTCTTACTGTCTCGTAGTCAGCCTGTACTACGTTTATATCCTCCTCAATCTGATCTGGTATTGGGATGATCTCACATTCTCTGACCATCATCAACGGTATCCGAGAGAACAATCTCTTTCTGACTTCGATCTCATCCACTGCACTAGCCCAAGAGTCTTCGATTTGCACCTTGTGCCTGAACTCTTCTGTCAAGATCCACTTGATGTTTTTTTGGGGATCGTAGTAATGCCTGCTGGTGTGATAGGAAAGGTGGAAGAATTGGATCTCCGCTTCTACCTCCCTTGCTGCTTGTAGCGATGGGCAAATTTCATCTGAATTCCCCATGGTGATTGGGAATCCAAGTCCACCTTTCTTCTTCTTCTTCTGACTCTTATCATAGGCAATCAGTTGCCTAGATACTTCCAGCATCACTATCCTGTTTGTGGGATACGGAGGCAATCTATAAGGGTACGAAGAGAATCCTTGCAGCCTTATGTAGGTGAACTTTGGAAATTGGATAAACCAACATCTAAATTTCTCAATCATTTCTTGTGCCTCCCTGGATATTCTGTGGTGGGTCCTCTGCTGCAAGGTCCTCGTGATATGCATTGTAAAGGCATCATTAACCCTCTTGTAATTAGTTGTGCTTGTCAGATGCAACTGTGGACAAGCCTCATATATTTTAAATTGATGGGAACCGCAACCGATAGGTTCCTTGTAAGAGATCCCTCTGTATCTTGTCATGCGAGCCAGCATATAGACAAGGTAGGAGCCCATGTAAAATGTCTTCGTTTTCCTCATGCCACGAAGCTGCTCATGTATGTTATCACTGAACATCAGTGCCCAATCCATGTAATGCTTTCCCTCCAACACCAAGTTGACAAAATAGAACATCCAAGGTTCAAAGATGAACGCTTGGGGGCATCCTCCAACTCTGCTCAGCATCATAATGAGATCGCCAAACTCTTGTCTCAAGTCATCTGAGACTATCTGCTTGGGCAATTTTGTGCGAGTTGGATTGGGTTTAATCATCCACCTAGTGTTTATCAAATCAACACACCGGTCTGTGGTGGATGAATACATCTTTCCAGCTCTCTCTTTCGTCTTGTAGATCATCTTCTCATGAACTGGAATCCCGAATGCCTCTCGGATCGCTTCAGGTGTCAGGTTAGCCAGCACCTTGCCATGTGGCGAAGTGACCGTCCTCTGTTCTGCACTGTAGTGGTAGGCGCATTCCATGATGAGTTCTGGACACCGGATAGCTGGCGGAAAGTTGGCAGCTGCATACAATCCACTTCTGACAATGCTGTGCGAAGTCACCGACGGGTGACGGCCTCCAGTCCCCAATATCCTTCTTCTGAATGCTTCCATGTTGAATGAGCCTAAGTTCGTGTCAGCTAGCCTGCCGAGCTTTGATGAAAATTTGGATTCTGGCAAGAATGACTTGCCCAATTTCTTGATCACAGCCTGTCTGGACTCGGTGTGGTTGTTTCTGCCTATAGCTTTTCTGCTTGATTCAGCCATTCTGCAAAAAAAGGCAAGAGAGTCATTAGAAAACAAGATTTTATAAAACAATATATCGCTTTTGAGGGTGCCAGCAGATTTTTATATAAAAAGGCTGCAACACTTTGTCACTTTCAGCTGCAAACCTCAACTACCTCTGTTTACTTCAACGTTTTTAGAAGTTTATTCTCTAGTTGCAGCAACACGAGGCCAAATACTTGGAAATGTTTGCTTACAGCAATTTACTTTCAACAAATTTGAAACCTCCTCTTTGAAGTTCGTACTTTTCCTTCTAACTTAGCAACTTTCAGCAACCATCAAACTTTCTTGTCAAGTCGTACTTCAGCATTCAGCAACTTCACTTTTGGAAAATTCGTACCTTCTCAGCAACTGCAGCAACTTCAACTTTTGCAAATTCGTACCTTCTCAGCAAATGGAGCAACTAGCAATCTAGGAATTCGTGCCTCTCAGCAATTGCAGCCTCAGCAAGTTGAGTCGCACTTCCTTCAGCAACTTCAACTTTTACAAATTTGCACTTCGCCTTCAGCTCTCTCACAATTTCGAACTTCTCAGCAATTGCAACCTCTTCAAAAATTCGTACTTTTACTTAGCCAATATTTTGCATTCAGCAACTGGTGAGAGGAATGAAGAGGATGTTAAAATCTTATAGCCTGGTCGATTTCCTGCAGAGGCTATACTTAGCAAATTTTCGAATTCATTTTCCCTCTGTTTTCTCCGTTGTAACACTTGTCATCTGAGGCATCTTCTAGAATTATGAATTCATCACCTCTGCACAAGCCTGCCTCGTTGCATTTGATTTCTTAAAATATTAAATCGTTCACTCTCTTGAACAATTTCGAAACGTTTCTCTAAGTCATTTGATCTTGTTTTCGCTTTGGCAAAATTGTCTAGCTCAAAACTTCTAGCGAAGTGCCTCTCATTCATTTTGCTTGTTTGCCTTAGAGAAATCTCTGAATTTTGCCTTAGGAATTTTATTTAAAATAGGCACTAGGCAAAATATCCATCGAAACGATGTGGACATGGCGTGGAGTAAGCTTGACTCATTTCTGAATTGCAAATGTTTAATACCCAGAAGAGAAATTCTTCCAGAATCCATCGTTTTCATGTGTATCTGGACGAAGGGGTTCATATAATTTTTATGATTTAAAAAATAATAAAATGGCTAATGTTTGTTTCTTCCGAATGTTTTCCACTCCTGCAATTTCAATCTTCTCTGCCTTGGCAAATTTTCTTGATGTTTTTTTTCCTTGAAGAATTTTCCTGCTGAAGATTTTTCTAACTCTGGAAACTAGCATCATCCTCTAGGCGTATTCTTAATTTTCCCTTTAAAAAGTGCCTTAGGAATTTAAATTTAATTATTTTACCCTTGAAGGGCGCATTTGGGCATGTCAACTTCCACTTCAATCATCTTCACGCTTTGGCAATTTTTGCTTTAGGAAAAAGAAATCTAGAAAATTTCATTTTAAATTACCCATGAGGGGCGTACTTTATCTTATGTATCAACCTTTGCCTTTACCCCTTAGGCATTGTCACGCCTAGAGGCTAACACCTTACCCTTTGCGAATTTTCATGTGTTAATTTCCACCTTAGGGCGCATTTGCCATGGGTAGGAGGAGTTCCCATGTCTTAGTATTTTCAAAATCACACCACCCTTAGTGTTATTTTTCGTCCTTGGCGCATTTCACATGGTGACCCTTCACCTTCCTCTAGCGCATTCCTCATAGAGGACTTTTATTTTCAAGCGCACTTCACATGTTGAGGGAAAAAAAACCCTTTTTACCCTTGGCGCTTTTTCCTTTCACCTTCAATGTTTTTACCTTTACCTTGTTGCCAGGTTACCTTTAGGCGCATTTGCTATAGAGAGGGGGAACTTTGAGGGCGTGAATGGGGGTGTCATGAGGAATTCCCACGCCTTGGGTGACTCTTCACCTCCCTCTGGCGCATATGGCTTAGTGAACTTCCATGTTGGGCGCATATCACCTTTGCAAAGGAAGGCATCTCCATCTTGTGACCCTTCAGCTTCCTTGGGCGCATTTAGCCTATGATGCTTCCACTCTTGAGCGCATTTTACTATGTTAGAAGGAATTCTGCCCCTTTCAAGTGGCTCTTCCCCTCCTCTAGGCGCATATTGGCTTTGTTGTTTCCATGTCCTAGGTGACTCTTCACCTCCTGTTGGTGCATATGAGGGTATTGACTTCCTTTCCCAAGTGCGTTTTCCATATGTGAAAAGCCTTCGACGCCTAGAGTGATTGTTCAGCTTCCTTGTGCGCATTTGAGGATGCCTTGGGAAATTTTGATGTCTCAGTGAATATTTCTATGTCCTCGGGTGACCTTTCACCTCCCCTAGGTGCATATGGGGGTATGAGGAGGAAAATCTCTTGCCTTAGAAGAATTTCTATGCCTCTTGAAGGTGCATTTCACCTTTGCTCAAGGAAATCTCATACTCAGAACTTTTGGATCTTTCATTTCTCTTGGGCGTGTATGAAGGTGTTTGCCTGTTAGCTATCATTTATGAATTTCCAATGCCGTAGGCATTCTCAGCTTTCTATTTTTAGTAAACTTAGGGTTTCATTGCGTTTCACCCTGTTCTGAATTGGAACTGGTGTGGTTGTGCCTCCATCTGGTGTTGCCATTCTGTTCACATCTTATCCGACACAATACATGCTATTTTTAGCAAACCCTAGAATTGAACAATTTCCGTATCTCTATTTGCTTTGAAATTTGCTCCAGTTGCCTCTGATGCTGTGAGAGACCTGTTCATAGTTGCTTCTGGTGATGAGGCGCTATTTTTAGCCACCTGCTATTTATAGTAAGTTTCAAAGTTGCCTGCTTCAGTAGCTCCGCTTGACCTGAAATTTGCAACGCCTGATCCTGATAACTTGAGTGTCGTGCTGATGCCAACCTTGGGTGCAGACCTGCTATTTATAGCCGTGCCCTGACTTACTAAAAATAGTAAGTTCTCCGATTCCGCTCAAATTTTGCCAGCATGTACCTTGAAGGATGTTGATCATGGTGGCATGCTTCGTTCTGACATCTCTGCATTTCGCTTCATCTATTTTTAGACATGGCAGGGAAACCCTAATCTGACCTGCATGTGCTCCCGACTGCTCCTGATTTATACTATTTGTCGTTTTGCTCGCTGGAATGAAGTGCTAGGTGGCTGCTGGATTGAAGCTGCTATTGATAGTAAGTGTCCCGAAAGAGGTCCATCAGATGTTGGACGAGTTTGCATGTCACAGTGCCTGTGGGATCTCAAAAAACCCAGAAAAACCCAGAAAACTGGTCAAAGTTCCGACACTGGCTAAAAATAGTAAGTCCCTGAAAACTGATCCGATCCACTTGCATGTCATATCACTGCGAATCTTTCGCAAAACCCAGATGGAATATCCGGACATGCATTGAAAATTTTTGCATGCAAACCCTAAAAATAGCCTTGGAAGGTTGAACTCTGAAAGTCCCCGACTTGATTTGCATGTTACACCATCGCGAGGGTCTTGGAAAACCCAGATCAATTCTCTTGTCATTAACCGGAGAATTGCTTGTCAAAACCCTAAAAATAGCCCCCGAAGGCTGAACTGCTAAAAATAGCCAGTTGTCTGAATCCGTTCAAATTTCGCGTGTAGGCACTCTGAAGCTGCCTGATTGTGCTGAAGTCATTAGAATCCCGAAATCCTGAGGAACAAGCCTCAAATTAGGTACTTACTAAAAATAGTAAGTTGTCGGATTTCAGTGAGATTTCAGGGGGATTCTTCCTTGAGCTTTCTGAATGTGTTGCTGCACTTAGATTTCACCTGAGTAACTCAATCTTGACCTCAGACGGGTCTAAAGGATAGAAACCCTAAATTTGTCAATTACTTCAACTGAGGTCAAACAGGACATCCCCGGAAGGACAAAAGACTAGAGATAGAGAGAACCAAAGCCAAAAGACCAGAATGGAGCAAAAAAAAAGGGGGTCCCCATCTTGGATGGGGTGATGTGTGAAAAGGTCACAACAGGACGAAACACATTACTATGAATCACTTCTAATATTTCACTTGCTCTTGTATTGCTAGAAGACATATTAACCTTATTATGTTTATCAAAGACCCAATGTTCACAAAACTCAAAATTTATAGAGTAATTGATCTTTTCAATCATAATATCTTTACTAATCATTGTTTTCATTCCTTTTTTACCAATGTGATCCAGTCTATGTTGCCACAACGTATATGATTTAGTAGTTTCAATTAAATTGGCTGAATTACATATTGTAGATGCTTTTCGATTAAAGAGAGTTCCATGCCAAATCCGTTTAGCCAACATCAAGTTCCCCCGTGCCAACTTGGAATCCTTCTCATCAAAATTAACATGCAGAGTAAAGCCATTAGAAAAGTCTGCCTTGTCTTTAGAAAATCCACCCCCATTGACCTCTATCTCCATGTCTCCTTGCATTGCCACCTGTCCCAAAATGTTGGAGTCTTAAAGATTCTAGTCTCTAGGCTCTTACATATTTTTGATGTTGATCACATTGACCTGGAGCTTTCCCACCTAGGCAAAAGGTTGATGGCTCTTATGTTGTCCCTATTGCTACCCTTCCCTAATTGAAGGCATCTTCAATAAGATTTTTAAAATCCTCCTCAAAAAAGGGAATTAAATGTGCCTTCAAACTGTATTCTTCCATCTGATGTCTTATTCCTTCCAAAGATCCTAGAGACAAGCTTCTTAATCCTAGAGTCTATAAGATCAATTGTTCTTGTAATATGCCCTATATCGGTGAGCTTGGTTGTTTGATCATCACAAAGATCAGGGAGCACAATGGAGACATCAAGTATGAGCAGTTGTTTAAATGAGCCCTTGTGGAACACTCCTCCAATTCCCAACACCACATTCGCTTTGAGGAGACTCGGATCCGTACAAATGAAGATAACTATTTCAAGAATAAACTCAAAAAAACCATTGAAATGGCTAACCACCCTACTAACCTGAACTATGATGAGGGGCGGAGCTTAAATTTGGGTTGCCATTCGTTGTTAAATTCCCTTCAAAATGCAACTTTTACCTCTTGACTTCTCTTTCTCCCTTCCTCTTCATTCCAACATTCTTTGCCCCTCCCCCCTACGACCCCCCTTGGGTTTCCCTCTTTTGCTTTCTTCCCCAACCCTCTTGGTTGTTTTCTTCCTCTCTTCCACTTCCCCCACCTTGTCATTCTTTCCTCTATATTGCCTTAGCACTTTTTTGTTTTTTGGTTCTTTACTATTTTCCTTTCTCGGCCAACATTACTTAATTGTTGGGTATCTTCTCTATATTTTTTTTTCAAGGTTTAAACTTATATTAATACTTGTTGGATATCGATTCCTTTTATCTTATTTTTATTCGGTATTTTCTTGTTGTAGGATTTTCCTCATGTTTCTTCTTTGCATCTTTTTAGACCTATTTTTTAATTTTTTATCTTTTTATCTTTATCTTCTAATTTTCGTTTATTGTTGATGTAATAACCCTTGACCAAGATTGGTAGTTTTTACGATTTAATCTGTTAAGAGTTGACAATGTAAACATGTTGTCAAATAATAATAAATCACATAATTGTACTTGTGTAATGTCCCTTGTAGAATTACGTTAAATCTTGTCTTTATCAACATATGCCATTGAACCAATATATAAAGGGTTATAAAGCTTTAAAGAACAACTCTAACTTCGAATTACGCTAGTCCTTTTATATATAAGAGTAAGAATGGATATTATAACAACAGTAATGACACTAATTTTTCTGAAATGAAGTTTGCCTTGACAATTGATTTAAGAGTGGAACATAGACTTTATAGTAATGTTGCTGTTTCTGATTTTCTTCCCCATTTTCATGCGATTAGATAAGTAATGGATTGATTTCTTTATAAGATCGCTGTCTCTAATTGAGGCCTTATATTCATGCGAATTGTATATGAGGCTATGTTGGTGTTTCAAATCGCACCTCTGGAATGCGTTTTGGAAATAGATAGCTATGTGCAGTAAACCACTCTTCGAATTAGGAGGGGAAGCTCTCTCTTTTGCTGAGTTGTGTAAAGAAAGTAAGCTAAACTTAATTTTGCCTATCTTTTTGGTTCAGCTGGGAGAACACAAGGTTATAGAACACTAGATGTTGCATTTGAGGTTTTCCCTTAAATGAAACTTGACAACTACAACTTAACTTACACTAAAACGTTTCTATCCTCTCAAATAAACGCAAAACAAGAGAGTTTACAGATTGACAAGGTTGAATTTTTGACAAAAATACTTGAATTAACTTTCCTCAACATACATCTACTAAATTTCAATGCAAGCCGAAGAAGGAGATCATAAAAGTATTATGGAAATATGAGACTTTATTTCAAGGGCAGCAAAGCAAGCTTCAAGATTTTATTTTCTCACACTTCTAGCACAAAACAATAAACGAAAATCTGAGATATTTATATCCAGGCAGCAAAGGACGCTCAGGATTTTATTTACTCAAACTTATGGCACAAAGATTACAATTCTGGGACAGCAAGTTGTAGCAAAATACTTTCAACATGCGATAAACCAGTATTACAATTGACACATAACACATGCACTAAACAAGGATTTGCAGCTAAGGAGGCATGCAAACTTGCTCTTTACACAAAGTGAATTGACAGTAAATGATAACAAACATGAAGGCATAAGCTCAGCTGTTGATGAATGGTAGCTTAGGTCAGATATAAACGATGATTGCTATAAGCATCATCATCGTTTTTATAAGATCAATTGCTCTTCATATTTAATTTTTCTAGAAATAAGTAAAATCGAATTTTATAATGCATGTATAAAAATCGAATTTAAATAAATGATGTTCAAAATTCATATTGAATTTAATTCGGAATTCTTATAATATATATCCGCCATGTGTGAGGGGGTATATGTGTTAAGTTTATTTAACCGAATGGTAATCGGCTGTAAAGGAAGCCCGCACGCCCAAAAGGACACGTCCTTTGAGTGGACGTGGAGACACGTCCTCTCAAGAGACGCATGCCTTGGAGGCAGGTCTCCTTACATACAAATAGAAGTTCCATCTTTGATATGCAAACATCGAAATTTATTAATGTTCTGCAATCAGCACATTCAACATACAGAGTAGAAATCTAGAAATTCGTTTTGGACTTGGAATTCTCACACATAATTTCAGACCTTAGCATTTTCTTAGTTTTTTAAGATCCCGTTTGATAAAGATTTGATTACATTTACATGGTATCACAACCACGTTGTGTGAATCCAAATCAAATCTAAATATCAGATTGCTCAAGAAAATTCGTATTTTCTAGAATCGAATTCACATCACATTCTTCATAATGTCAAGTGTGATCGGATTTGGAGATCGTCTTGCAGGAGTAGACAACTTTACATAATGGAAATTTAGAATCATAATGATCCTTAAAGAGAATAAACTAGACTCACTTGTGAGAGAAAATAAAAGGGAACTAGAGGCTGAACCTGAGAAAACTCAATGGATTGAAAACAATGAAAGAGCCATGAAAGTCCTAGTGGATGCAGTTAGGGATCATATAGTGCCTATCTTAGCAAAACATGAAACCGCATATCATATGTTCAAATCTCTTGAGAGTACCTATGAGATCAACAACACCAGTAGGACTTGCATTAAAGAGGCAAATCAACAATGCCCAAATAAACAAAGGAGAGTCAATTAATGCATACTTCATGAGGATCATTGAACTAAGGGATCAGTTATCCACAATTGGATATCAGATTGATAGCAAAGAGTTAACCCTAATTGCACTAGGAGGCCTACCCAACTCATGGGAGTCATTTGTTCAAGGAATAAGTGCGAGATCTAAACTCCCGAAGTTTGATAGGCTGAGAATTGACTGCCTTCAAGAGAAAACAAGACTCTCCACTAAGGAAAATAAACAGAAGAACATGGATGAAGACATTCATGTACTCGACACAACAACTAATAAAAGGAACAAGAAAAACTCCTACAAGAGAGGATCTTTTAAAAGAAAGAGAAATCCCAATGGAAAAGGATCTTCTAAGAAGAAAGATATCTCTCAAGTGCAATGCTTTAGATGCAATCAATATGGTCACTATGCAATGAAGTGCCCTGACAGATCAAAGCAACAAGCATCATTTGCCAAAGTAGGAAAAACAAATTCAGATCATGAATCTGAGAACTTTATGTTCTATTCAGCTTTATCTAGCCAAACATCTAACAACACCCACAACTGGGTAATTGATAGTGGTTCTTCTAGATACATCATAGGATTCAGAGAACACCTGGACACTATGACTGAAAGATCTGATGAAGTAGTAACTATTGGGGATGATTCTGCACACCCTGTAAAAGAGGTTGGAACTTGCTCCATCAAACTAAAATTTGGTCTCTCTCTTCAACTCACTGGAGTCTTATTTGTACCTGGAATTAAGAGGAACCTAATATCCATCTCTGCCCTTGAAGACAATGGATATAGAGTTACCTTTATGGATGGGAAAGTTCTAGCATGGCCTAAGAACTCAACAATCAAGAAAGCCCAAACTATAGGTGTAAGACAAGGGTACCTTTACAAACTATGCACTGAAGTTAAACAAGCCCTTACCCTTGACACCTGTGATTCAAATGAGATTTGGCATAGAAGATTAGGACACCTTCATTTCCGTGCCCTACCTTATGTGGAAAAACTTGTAACAGGCTTACCTAAGTTAAAACCATCTCATGAAGGAACCTGCAAAGGTTGTGCCTTAGGAAAGAATACAAAGGGGTCCTTTCCCAATAGTTTGAGCAAAACCTTAAATGTGTTAGAACTGGTTCACTCAGACTTATGTGGACCCATGTCTGTACCCTCTAAAGCAGGATTTCTATACTATGTCATATTTGTAGATGACTTCTCTAGGAAAACCTGGATCTATTTCCTTAAATGTGAAGAGTCAATAGAAATCCTCCAAAGGTTCAAAGAGTTTAAAGCCCTCATTGAAAAGTTCTCCGGGAAGAAAATAAAAACCTTAAGGACAGACAATGGGAAAGAATACACCTCTGAGATTTTTAAAGAATTCTGCATGAGTGCTGGAATTAAGAGGGAGTTCATAGTTGCCTAAAATCCTCAACAGAATGGGGTTGATGAAAGGAAAAATAGAACCATTGTAGAAGCTACTAAGGCAATGTTACTGGACCAAAACATTGAAACTTCTTTTTGGGCAGAAGCCTCTAGGACTGCTGTCTATATCCAAAATAAATGCCCTCATTCTCATCTTGATAACAAAACTCCTGAAGAAGCCTTTACCGGCATAAGACCTGACATCAGTTACTTTAGGATTTTTGGGTGTCCTGTCTATATTCATGTGCCCAAAGAGAAGAGATTCAAGCTAGAACCTTCTGGAAAGAAGGGAGTATTTGTGGGTTATAGTGAAACCTCCAAAGCCTACAAGAGATTCATACCCGGGCAGAAACAAATCGAATTGAGCAGAGATGTCATCTTTGAAGAAGACATTGCATTCAAGAGGGCAAGAATTTCTAGTGAGATAGAAACCTATTCCCCTAGAGTACCTAAAGAGGAACCTGCTCCTGAGATTCAGAGGGAGCATCCTGAGGAAATGCCACATGAACTTCCTTCTAATTCAAATGAAAATACAAATGACAATGGTAGAAAGAGACCACTTTGGGCCAGAAAGATGATCAAAGAAGCCGAGGATCATACAACACCCAAAGGAACGTTCAGGGAGAGTAAAAGACCTAAACGGTTCTCTGGCTATGTTGCTTTAATGAACAACATCATAAACTCAGAACCAGCCAGTGTTACAGAATCCTTCAGACATCGAGCTTGGAAGGATGCAATGACGGAGGAATACCAGTCCATCCTAAAGAATGATGTATGGGATATAGTGCCTAGACCAAAAGAGAAATCTATTGTCTCTTCTAAATGGCTGTTCAAAATCAAGCATGCTGCTGATGGCAGTATAGAAAAATATAAAGCACGTTTTGTGGCTAGAGGTTTTTCTCAAAAGGAAGGCATTGATTATGAAGAAAACATTTGCACCTGTTGCCCATTACACATCAGTGAGAGTAGTATTAGCCATTGCAGCAGCTAAAGGCTGGAAGATCGACCAAATGGATGTGAAAACTGCCTTCCTCAATGGAACCATTGAAGAGGAAGTCTGTCTGAAACAGCCTGAAGGCTTTGTGATACATAAACCTGACTCACATGTATGCAGATTGAAGAAAGCCCTCTATGGACTTAAATAGGCTCCCAGGGTCTGGAGAAGATCACCTCATTGCTCAAGGGAAGCACGATCTAATTTCTGAATTTGACATGAAAGACTTGGGCATTCTACACTACTTCCTAGGTTTAGAAGTATGGCAGAAATCAGAAGGCATTATACTAAACCAAGGGAAGTATACTATTGATATTCTGAAGAGATTTGGAATGTTGGATTGTAGACCGATGTCTACACCTATGGAAACCAACCTTCACAAATTGAAAGAAGCAGCAGCAGAATCCAAATATGCAGATCCAATCCTTTACAGATAGATGATTGTATCCTTGATGTATTTGGTTAATACTAGACCTGATATCTGCTATGCAGTGAATGTTCTCAGCTAGTTCATGTGTGAGCCAAATGAAATTCAGTTAATGGCTGTGAAACATATTTTGAGATATCTTCAAGGCACTATTGGATATGGTCTCCTTCACAAGAATGATCAACTAGACCTACATGGATACTTTGATTCAGATTGGGCTGGAAGTGTAACCGATCGGAAAAGCACTTCAGGATGTTGCTTTAGTTTAGGATCGGTTATGATCTCCTGAATTTGTAGAAAACAATCTTCAGTTGCACAAAGCTCAATAGAAGCTAAATACATTGCAGCCTCAATGGGAGCAAGAGAAGCAGTTTGGCTTCGTAAATTGCTTGTGGGACTCTTTGGTGAGCCCTTGAATCCTACAATTATTCATTGTGATAATTAGAGTTGCATCAAACTCTCTGTAAATCCTGTCTTTCATGATAGATCTAAGCACATTGAGATCCCTTATCATTATGTAAGAGATATGGCGGAAAGGAAAGTGATCCAGTTGGAGTATATTAGTACAAATGATCAAACTGTAGACATTCTCACCAAGCCTCTCTTCCGAATCAAGGTAGAGCACTTCAGGAAGAAACTTGGGATGGGTGAAATGTAATTTGTTATTTATGTTTGAAATACAAATTTTTTATAAATTGTACTAATATATAAAGATGTTTAATGTGTAAACTCTTTTTGTCATGTGTGTGACTCCATGACCTTATGGGCCTACTCCCCTGTGTACATTATTGAAAGGTGACAATATTTCTAATAATGAACACTTGTATTTGACATTGTAAAGTGACGACTCTACAATGATAAACTATCGTGATAGATATCATGTGACTTGATATCTGTGGACATGTCATGATAGTATCTCTTGGACATTTTGATGGATATCATGGGACTTGATATCAGCTGAAGATGATAGTGATCCTTAAGAGATAATCATGGTGGATATTTATATCCGTGGATATGCCATGGATTATGGTAGACATCACGTGACTTGATGTCAGTGCACATACCATAATGAAGATAAGAATGTCATGTGACTTGACAACTTCGAGAAAACATCTCATATCTTTGATATCACGTGTGAAGTTGATATCTCCACTTATTTGATTTGAAATATCTTCTCTAGCTAAGAGGGAGTGTTGATTAATGGTAGCTTAGGTCAGATATAAACGATGATTTCTATAAGCATCATAATCGTTTATATAAGATCAATTGCTCTTCATATTTAATTTTTCTAGAAATAAGTAAAATCGAATTTTATAATGCATGTATAAAAATCGAATTTAAATAAATGAAGTTCAAAATTCATATTGAATTTAATTCAAAATTCTTATAATATATATCCGCCATGTGTGAGGGGGTATATGTGTTAAGTTTACTTAACCAAATGGTAATCGGTTGTAAAGGAAGGTCGCGTGCCCAAAGGAACACGTCCCTTGAGCGGACGTGTCTCCACATGTGGAGACACGTCCTCTCAAGAGACACATGCCTTGGAGGTGGGTCTCCTTACATACAAATAGGAGTCCCATCCTTGATATGCAAACATCTAAATTTATTAATGTTTTGCAATCAGCACATTCAGCATACAAAGTATAAATCTGGAAATTCGTGTTGGACTTAGATTTCTCACACAAAATTTCGGACCTTGGCATTTTCTTAGTTTTTTAGGGTCCCATTTGATAAAGATTTGATTACATTTACATCAGCGATTCTGTTATCACAAGCACGGTTCCGAACAACACTGAATAACAAAGAGAAGGCACTAAAGACACTTATGTTTTTTTATCACTAGCATGGCTCCCCTAAAATGAGCAGACACTGCTCTTATATATAACTAAGCAGAGGAGTAGGGAACCCTAAAATCTGCTTGCTTTTACGACTACTACTTGCCAACATGCAAACTTTATTTCTAAACCTAGAAAAGATAAAACTTCTAAAACCTAGAGAGCAAATAAAAAAAAGGAAATGCGAACTCATTACAACTGTTTTCCTTCTATTTTCTTTGTATCGTCAAAGAATGGATAAGAATTTAGACAAGAATAGAAAGAAAGCGTGGAAGAAGCTTCTAGAAGAAAGTTGATTTAAATCTCTCACATCCACCAAAAAGCGGGAAATTGCCACTCTATCAGGAGTGTTGATACTATCTATAGCCATATTCCGCTTTTCTAGGATCCTCTCCTCTTTTGCAATCAAACTTAGAGAATCTTCAACATCTTCAGCTTCTTTATGAGTTTTATTCTTGAAAGACATCGTTGCCTCAAAAGATGACTCACTAACTGATAACTTGGCGGCTCTGCAACTTTTGTGCATTCTGACACTTCTCTTGATTCCCCCATGGAAGAGTTTTGCACAACTTTTTCAGACACTTGTCCTTTCGCTCATACCACTCCCTTTGCACGTTCTTCAACTGAGATGATGACGTTTTATGTCCATGATGGTACTGATAAGCATTTCCCAACATCATTCGTTCAGATAATTATGATACAACACTTGTTTGGCTCTGAATTCGATGGGAGAGTACTTCATACTGAAAAACTTGAAGATTGACTGTAAACTTGACTATGCTCGAACAAATTTTGCAAAACTTTCTATTTTTAGCTTGCTGATTTTCTTCGCCAAACGAATGAATTTTTTGGAAATTTTTCTGAGGTATGGGTTTTGTATAGAATTTCGTTACAAGAAAACCTAGATCGTCCGTTTTTGAAAATTTTGAATGAAGATTGAAAAAAACAGCAAACCATAATTTTCTTCCGAGAAGCAGAAAAAGATGGCATCTGGGTATTGTTCATGAGCACATTCTGGATGAACCCAATTGATTAGATTTTGAAAACTTCGTAGTTTCACTGAAAAAGCTGTGATGTGGGTTTTGTCCAGAAGAACATTTAAGATAGACCCAAAAGATTGGAAGTTGTAAATTTTGAAGTTTTCTCTGACATGCAAAATAAAAAGCAGCTGCTGCAACTTTGAAAAAATTCTTCAAAAACTATCTAGAAGATCGAACTAGTATAAACCAGCTTACTGAAAATTGAAAACAATGGCCTCCTTCAAAGATATGATGTTCTGGATGAAAAAATATAAAAAAACAAGCCTTCTTGAGTGCTGATCTGAAAATTTATTGAAAAACCAGCAAGTTAAACTCTTGAATCTTGAAAACAAGGGTTTGAAGTTGCTGCTTTGTTTCTCCTTGAAGACCACCTGCATGAAAATAATGAATAATAAAGGTGCCTTAAATAAGCTTTGCCTTGAGAAAACAACTTTCTTTTGCCCTAATTCTTCAAATCCCTAACTCAAGATTGTGCAATGAACTTAGACTTTGTCTTCATCTTCAATTTTTGAAATTTTCAAAAATTTGACTAAGGCATTGGAAGTTGGGCGGCTTTCTTGGCTGGAGGCGACTATTTCACTCAGACTTAAGGGTAGTCTAGTGTAAGTGTATGTGAGTGGAGTTGAGGGGTGAAGCTCCTCTGGAGCCCCTATGGGGGTGGCTGGGAGGAAGAGAGGGATAGGCCCCGTTGTAATGGATTTTTCGGTGTGGCGGTGTCTGGATGGCCCTACTCTCTATAGGGGCATCAGTTGAGGGGCCTATACTCTAGAGAGTAGGGGCGGGTGAACCTCGTTGTAACCATTTTTTTTATCATTTTCAACTTTTCCTCAATTTTTAACCCTAGTTTGATTTTGACTTCTGGCCTCCAGATTGATCCGATGAACGAGTTGAATGTCTCATCGCAGAGCTTGATCGAATCTGACAAAGTTTGTTTGGAGGAGACTTCTGATGAAAACTTCCTTTAACCCTTCAAAAAGTCAGGTGCCTCTCTCCTCCAGGGGCACCCACTTTCTCCAGTGTTAGCCATTTTCATGGTCTTCGAATTTATGCTCGTCTTCTGACCTTCAGATGAATTCATGATATTTGGGGTTGTTCTTGTTAGATTGACTGGCTGTTAGGTTCGCTGGATAGCTTAGAAGATTCTGGTAGGGGTCTCCTGGATACTTCATCACTAAAAACTGACATCTGATGCCTTAAAGCCCTAGGCGACCTTTTCATTTAGAGGTGCCCATCTCCTCCAAAGAGTTTTTATTTTGAGTTTTTCGCTGTTGCTTTCGACTTCCGTCGTTTCATTCACTTTTCTCCTCTGTTCAGCCTATAACATCTGATGACTGCTTGCTCTGACGGACATGCTGATGATTGCGTTGGACAACTTGATGTAGTTTGATGAAGTCACGTTGGAGATGCCTTCAGCAAATTCATTCATTTAACCTCTTAAAAACTTGGGTGCCCTTCTTCTCCAGGGGCTCCCATGTTCACCAGTGTTAGAATACTTTCATCGTTTTTACCTTCAAAGTTCTAAACACCTCTCATCATGGCCCCTGTTTAATCTGACTTTGCCGAAAAATGAGTGATCGTATGACTATTTTGTCGGGCTCTCTCTGGAGCTGAGATGGATCTGACCAATAATGCCTGGGAGCTCCACTTCTGGTTTTATCATTTGATGCTTTAAAAAGATGGGTGCCCTTCTTGTCTTGGGGCGCCCAAGTTGAGCAGACTCAGAAAGTTTTTCGCAATTTTCAATTTCTTCCCTCGATTGGCGTGCCTTCCTTGTCTTGATTGCCGGAAACAGAAAAAATTCTAAGGCATGAAAGTTTGGGCGCCTCTTCTTATCAAGGGCGCCTAAAGTCTCCAGACAACCAAAAATTCACATTTTTCAACTTTGACAACTTCTCTTCTCCGTTCCTCGTTCCTCGTGCATGTTCGTCATTGACAACTTCTGTTTGATGCTTGAATGTCTGATTCTGACAGTTGGCAGTTGACTGACCTCCATTGATAACCTTGATTCTCTAGAAGAAGCTTCTAAAAAAGCATAATAGACCCACTAGAGCAAAACTGATCTTTTCGTGATTCCGACTGCAGCAGCTTGATGAGGAAGTATTTTAAGCCAATCAAAATCAGTCTCAACCCTAGAAGCCAAACTTTCTATTTTTGGGAAATTTTGCAAGTATCCATTTCGAAAGAAACTTAGAAAAACCGAGAGAAAAGTTTGTATTTTTGGAAAACTACTAAAAATAGAAATTTTCCTAAAATTTAGGGTCGAAAAACTGAAATCTGGGTATTGTTGATTTGGTCGCTCTGAGCCGACCTAGATTGTCAGATTTTTAAAATTTCAAGGTTTTGACCCCCATGCAAGACATACAAACCCCAATTTTGACCTTTTTGACAGATTTAACAATATTTGGACTCATTTCTTCAAAATGCCTAAGTGTAGCAAAAAATTTAATTTGGGGTACAACACGCTATACCTGATTGATGTTGATAAATCATACGTCCATAGGGGGCTGATCGTGTGCTCCTTATGAGCACCTTAGATCTGAGTTTTAAAATATATAAATCTGCAAAAGATGATCAATGCCTCGTCCCTCCCATTTCTCATTCTACTTATACCCTTGTGTCTCTATGAAAAGAGTCAGTATTTGATAGTATCATTTGATAAGGGATGCATCCTTCAATTGCCACCTTTCTTTAAAACATAAAATTTTCATTAAATATTATCGCTGCATGTATTATACTAAGCGTTGCCTTCTATACCATAATCACTCCATTATTAATCGCTGTCTTAATTCATAACACTGAGCGTTGTGAATAAGGACATGTATATATATATATTATATATATCTGCTTCGGCTAGAATTTTGTTTGACTTTCCACACTGGCACCCTCCTCTATGGATAATATATACTAGTATAGACAAAAAGGGGCGGCTCAAGAATATTTCGGAATTATATTCCAAGGTTGTGCTAAGATATTATCCACAATTCTGAAACCCGAATAATAGGATGGCGGTCAGAGTAACATTATCGGGCCTTCCAGTAATATGTCTAGGTAGATATATATACATGCCGCTTCTTTCCAACAGTTGACCAATGCTGCGATGAATAACTTAATACCTCTTTGCAAATGATATCGATTTCTCAGATACTCACGATTCTTATATGTAACAAATATATATACATCTCTATTGAATGAAGCGCCTAGTTCTTAGCAATATGCCATGATCAACACATTAACTACACAACGCATAATAATAATGCCCGACCAAGAATGTGTCAAAATGATCAAGACCAATTACCTGATTAATACCGTAGACTCCAAGAAGATGCTATTAATAATAGCAAATGCTGCGGATGAGACAAAAGAGCCCGAGATGACCATGTTTGTGCATTTGATATAATTTTTGTTCTTCTGTATTTAATCCAATGAATTAATGAGGTCATCCACTTCTTAGATTCATAATTCCATATGAAGGTTGGCTAGTATCGATAATTATAATCTATATCTGTCTATTATTAACTAAGATTGCTGTTTGGCATTTAAACTCAATTGCTGCCATGGCATAATTAAATTTGATTTCTTTGGACAATCAAAGGGGTTATTACAGTTGATTTTGTTTCATGTTTCTTTTTTACAATATTATTTTTTATTTTCTCTTAAATATTATTAATATTGTATATGTGTGTGTGAGCTAGCCCTTCTCTTGCGGGGGATTCAGATTTATACTATGTTTCACCAAGTTTTCGGGACGACCAAGGATAAGGAGATGCATTTTCAGGATGGACTTTTTTGAGGCCATTTTAGGGGACACTAAAGGATGACAAAGGGGACAACTATTTAAATTTATTTATTTATTTTTAAAAAATATAGGGAAATTTCAAATATTCATATAATAACATTGATAAGGCATTCATCATATACATTATAGATCCTTAATACACAACATTAGAGTTGAATTGAGAGTTCAAATGGGAGTTGAGCAAATTAACGAATGTCAAAACTCAAAATGTAATTGCTTTCATAATTCATTGTATATGTGCATATGATATGAAATAAAAAATACTACAAAATGCCTATATCATATACATTATGAATCCTTAATACACAACATTAGAGTTGAATTGAGAGTTCAAATGGGAGTAGAGCAAATTAGCGAATGCCAAAGCTCAAAATGTAATTGCTTTCATAATTCATTGTCAATTTGCATATGATATAAAATAAAAAATACTACAAAATGCCTAAACGTTGCAAGTTTGAACTATGAAATAATAAAACTATAGAAAGTATGATGCCAACCTAATCAACATCTGCCAACACTACGTCAAAATTGGAGTTTGACTCTAAGCCATTGCCACTATGAGGGATTACCTCTTCCAATGGAACTCCAATCAATCTCTCTTATGTCTCCTCCTTGTCAATCTGGGTAGTGTCTTAGGGATCAAAATTCCACTGTAAGGTTGGAGTCTATTGATACTTTGAAATTTGATGATCTTGAAGTCGCAAAGCACTATGCACGACCACCAAATTCTCTACTCTTCTTGATGTAAGCCTATTCCTCTTGATAGAGTGGATGAAGCTATATATGGACTTGTTGTTGCAAACATTAGATTCTAGATTACTGAAGGTGGATCCTCAACTGTCACCAACATCTGTAGATTTCCATGTTGTTTAAGTGAGGATGGAGTTAGTATAAATATCAATGTGGGAGACACGTCCCATGAGCGGATGTGTGGAGACATGTCGGCTCAAGGGGCGTGCCTCTCCATTTAACTTATTACTTGTTTTTAACGTCGATCAAAGTCCTTTATCAGACCGATGCTACCTATTATCAACACTCCCTCTTAGCGAGGAGGATAAACCCTAAACAAGTATAAAGTGATATCAGAAGATATGGCATGCTTTTGAAAGTGTCAAGTCACATGACATTCTTCAGAACACATCTTCATTATGCAATACTCCCTCTTTAGCTAGGGAAGATAATTTGCATCAAGTAAACGTGATATCACCTAACTCGTGATATCAGAAGATATGGTATGCTTTTGAAAGTGTCAATTCACATGACATTCTTCATAACACATCTTCATTATGGTATGTGCACTGACATCAAGTCACATGATGTCTACCATAATTCATGGCATATCCACGGATATATAATTATCCACCATGATTATCTCTTAAGGATCACAATGATCTTCAAATGATATGAAGTCCCATGATATTCATCAAAGTGTCCAAGTGATACTATCATGACATGTCCACATATATCAAGTCACATGATATCTATCATGATAATTCAACTCATGATTGTAGAGTCGTCACTTTACAATGTCAAATACAAGTGTTCATTATTAGAAAGATCGTCACCTTTCAATAATGTACACAGGGGGAGTAGGCCAATAAGGTCATGGAGTCACACACATGACAAAAGAGTTTACACATTAAACATCTTTAAATATTAGTACAATTTATAAACAATTCGAATTTCAAACATAAATATTAAATTACATTTCAACCATACCAAGTTTCTTTTTGAAGTGCTCTACCTTGATTCGGGAGAGAGGTTTGGTGAGAATGTCTGCAGTTTGATCATTTGTACTAACATACTCCAACTGGATCACTTTCCTTTCTACCATGTCTCTTACATAATGATAGGGTATCTCAATGTGCTTAGATCTATCATGGAAGACAGGATTTACAGAGAGTTTGATGCAACTCTGATTATTACAATGAATAATTGTAGGATTCAAGGGCTCACCAAAGAGTCCCGCAAGCAGTTTACGAAGCCAAATTGCTTCTCTTGCCCCCGTAGAGGCTGCAATGTATTTAGCTTTTGTTGAACTCTGTGCAACTGGAGATTGTTTTCTGCAGATCAACTATCAGTTGCTGGAGTGCTCTTATCAACTAAGCTATTGGCCCCTTGTGGCTAACCCAACATTGGTCCGAGTGTGGCTTATATCCAACACCCCCCGCTTAAGCCATACTGCGGGTGCTTGGGGCTCTTCTAAAGTTAGATCCTTCTATCTTTGAGCAATGAGGTGATCTTTTCCTGTTATGAAAAGATCATCAACATATAAAATAATTATTAACATCTCACCTTTCATTACCTTAAGATAAAGATTTTGGTCTGCATCATTTTTGGAGAATCCTAGTCCCAAGAGGTAGTTGACAATTCTTTTATGCCAGGCTCAGGGGGCCTGATTAAGTCCATATAGGGCTTTCTTCAATTTTCATATTTGTCACGGAGTCTCTCAATGTGATGTCGTCATGGAGTCTCTCAACATGACGCCTTATCTCAGTCTCAGAGATGAACAAGGGCTTTCACCTCATATCTCTCTATCTCAGAGAATTATGCATTCCAACAAGTGATGATGTGGCTCCCTCTAAAGCTCTAAGTACTTGCATCCACCTCCTGACCTCCTTGACCAAAATTTTTTGCAATACTTGCTTTAGAGAAATGGTTTCCAACTCACACCTTTGTAGAGATTCAAGGCTGTTCTTTTCAACCTCATCCTAGATCACTCTATTACGAATAGGTTTGCGGAGCTACCAATGTTAGATCCAGGTTGACTGACTAGAGCAATTCTCATTTCAACTGTTGAAGAGGCACTTCAAGGATTTAGCATCAACACTGCAACCCTTTACTGAATCAAAGAACTCCCTCTAAAGGTTAATGCTTCCTTTTCGAAGAGATGTCTTCAACCATTCATTCAGTCTCATGGCTGCAGGTTGTGATTCCAAGCTTGATCATCTCTTGATTCAGTATGACTTTCATACAAGATGCCTTAAGCTCTTCTATGCGATCTCTCATTATCCTATTGTTTCTTGATCTGTCCTGAAGGCATCAAGAAGAGAGATTATTAATAGTTCATAGAACTATCTCGAAGAGAAATACCGAAGTAAGATTTACTATTGCACGAGTTAATAACTATTGAAGAATTCATGAACATTAAGCATGGAATACATATCTCTACTCGTAGAGCCGAGATTCCTAGTAATCAACTCGGCCAAACATAGCATACGTGTATACAACAAAGTGATCCAACTCCACCATTAATCTTGGAGGTGCTAATAGCAATTACCAGACTATGACAAACCTCACATTTGTCATCAGTGTCATTCGTAGTAGATCGAGTTCATCACACGTTCAACACCCGAAACTCACAAAACTTGAGATCTGAAGAGACTTTGTCTTGACTTGCATGCAATTTGTATGAGGACGTAGCCCCTCTCTTATCGTGCACAGGTCTAGACGACAATTTGGCCTGTGAATTCGTGTTTACATTGCAGCTTGATCCCGTTTGCATTTAGATAGTTGATTCACATCAATCTTGAGCCATTCTTCATTCTGTAGGGTGCGATACCAGCGGAGGGTGATTGTTGTGATAAACTACAATCTCATGTTAATATCCCGAAGGGCCTATTCACAGGAGACATTGAGTACATCTCATGCTGTCTTGTATAGCACTAGAAACTACCATCATCAGAGTCATGTAGTACCAAGGAGACAACATCATCTGAAATTCATAGAGCGAGGCGCAAGTATCTTCAACCAATCATAGGAAGATTGGGAGTTGTTTCGTGGAGTGTAAGGCCTGTGCGGGTTCATCACAACACGAAAGAGGATTGATGTGATGGAATTGTGGCTGTTGCCACAGTCCCGTGTGGGCGCCCATCTCTTAAGCGACATCAAGAGGACGCACAAAGGGAGGTGATCCAACATCAATGGTGGTGGAGCCTGGTCACGCCACCCTGAGGGACATCAACTACGACTTTCAGCGTGTGAATTGGAGAATCCATCGTGAAGGTTATCACCTCTGACTCTAATTGCGGCGTTGCTAGTAAAATCCATTTTCAAAGAGAGTTTTGAGGAAGCTTGGACGAAGGCGCCACTGGAAGGGCACCGACTACCATATCGTAACACCTAGCACATTCCGACTTGGCGTATCAATCCCTGTATCTATTCTCCAAATATTCGCGGCTATCTAGGGTCACATTCCTGAGTGCGTTTGGAATATGGTCTTCTTGCTACAAAGATGATGATCTGCTGCTCAAGTATGAATTTCTTCTACGAATGCGAATTATGATGAATGAATTTAGAGAAACGCGTGCTAAAAATCCAAGCTCGACCCACTGGGGAACGCGACAGCTCGAGCAATAATTTCCTCTGCCATTATCGGGCTCTGCTTCTGGGCGAGCGAGCGCACAGGACCAAATTCATGAACCATATGCAGTGACAATGTGATTTGCGCAAGATAAGAGACTCCGAACTCAGAGGCGTATCTTCTAGAATTTAATCGGATCTTCCATAACTTAGCTCTGATACCATGTTGTTGCAAAGATTAGATTCTAGATTACTGAAGGTCAATCCTCAACTGTCATCAACATCTGTAGATTTCCATGTTGTTTAAGTGAAGAAGGAGTTAGTATAAATATCAATGTGGGAGACACGTGCCATGAGCGGATGTGTCTCCACAAAGTGGAGACATGTCGGCTCAAGGGGCGTGTCTCTCCATTTAACTTTTTACTTGTTTTAAACGTCGATCAAAGTCCTTTATCAGACCGATGCTACCTATTATCAACAGGACTAATTCCTCTTTGTGGCAAAGCAATTGGCAACTTGTGAAAGGAGGCAAAAAGTGAGCATCCTCAACTTTGGTGTATCCTTGTAATGCCATGTCTATGATCCAATGGGATCAATTTGAAGCTCCATCTATCTTTGCGTTCGATTTTTTGAATTTTAGGGTATGAATATTTGTAAAGGAAAGCCATTGTATGTGAAGTATAGTTGACTCCACGCTTGAATACATCTTTCGAAGGGCCTTCATTAACTCTTATTTCACCCATGTCATCATAAGAAGGCAACCTCCCAAGTTCTGGTGCATATCGTTTGGGATTTAGAGCAAGGGTTACAATATGAAGTAGGGTGTTTATAGTTTTCCACTACTGCATCACAATGGGCTTAGTATGTTGTTCATCGAATCCTAAATTAGGATCCTTGTTACAAATTGCTTGCTTCATCCATCCAAGTATGCTATGAAATGTCTCGTAGATCTCTCCAAGACTATAAGAGTTTGTATTAGCATATCTAATGACATCTACAACAAGTGAGATGAAGTTGCAAACATATCTGCAAACAAACATTTCAAAAAGGACAAGTTAGAAAATCAAAAACAATGAAATCAACAATTTTTTACATTACAATGGACAATAAGTCATCACCAAGGATCTTTTGTTTGATAGTTTTTCCTTCAACAATGTTTGCAGTAGGCCATCTAGTCTACTTTGAATTAACCTTAATCAATTGTAGATCCTTCTAAACCTCAAGCATCTTCTCTAACAAAATGAAATAATTGGTATACCTAGTCTCCATAAATTTGAGGAATTCCTTCATTGAAAAAGTCTTGAAGAGAGCATGTGAGGTGTGATGGTTGCAAATGAACATTTGAATATCTCTAGCTTTTGCTATCACTTTCTGCACCTAATCTATCTTCCCTATCTCTTTCAATGTGTTGTTCAACACATGAACACAACTGGAGGTCCAAAATATATGCTTGTAATCATCCTCCACCATCATGCCAACTAATTTTCACACACATTCCAAATCAATGATCACCTGTACAACATTTGAGGTCCCAACCTACTCCATTCAAAATATGAAATTGGAAGTTGTAATGTCCGTTATCCAATTTTCGCTAGAATTCACTTGTTGATTAGGTTTATGGTTTCCTCTTTCCAAAAGAATGTTCTCCTAGATTCAATAATCCTAAATTTGAGTCCTATATTCAACATATTAACAACATATCTGTTAGCATTCATATATAGATATCCAAAATCAGATATAATCATAATTACAAATTGATAAACATAAGAGGAGTCACTCAGCCCATCAGGAGAGGAGAATCCCTAAGGGCCTACGGTCCACCACCTTCCAATGCCCAACCTGTATCTCAAGCCTATGGGGCAAAATGCCAAGGTGGGACCCTCACCCCTCCATGACCCAACCCTTGCAATGGGCTTGTGGGGCAGACTGCCCAACCCCTGTTATGGGCCTGTGGGGCAAAACTGCCCAACCCATGGGCCTGTGGGGCAGACTGCCCAACCCTTGCTTTGGGCCTGTGGGGCGGAACTTGGGTGAGGTTTTTAGATGAACCACTTAAGTTATGACTCAACTCTCCTGGCGAGATTACAAACACAATTCGGACAATCGATATGCAGTCATTAGTACTTCATTTGTATTTACATGTATTATGCAATAAGAGTATTTAATATGATTAAACAGTTCCTTGAAACCTAATATGAAGGTATATCAGAATACAAAACTAAACTAAGCAATATTCATGCTTACATGTTCATTATGTTCATTTGCAATTCATCATATCCTGTAAGTCCAATATTAGCAGAAATCAAATACAAATGCAAATTAATCATCATTAAAGCCATATCTATAGAAGATAAACCCTTTGGCCTCTGATTAGTCAAGGACTATATAGTCCGCCTAAGTTCACACCAATTCCCAGTATAATGAATCTATTTCCAGATTTGATAAAGAGGGAATGGTTCCAACACATCAAACGGGACTGTGTGCATTCCAAAATAATACATAGATCGGTTGGGCATACAAGGTTCATGCAACATTGTTATGTCAGATTGAGGACAACTAAATATTAAAGCTAAGTGAGTAGTCTCACTTGATCTGTTGTGTCTTCCCATGACTCTTCATTCCTTAATCATCTTCCTTCAATCTTACATTTGATTGATCATAGGATAAAAACATATATATAAATAAATATCAATCGATCCATTAAGATCGTAATTACTTATAAGGTTCAATAATTGTTGCAAGCATCATTATAACACAATCGTGAATATAAATATATATATATTATGTATATGTAACCTATATTTATATATATATATACTATACTCATTTCATCTTATTCATTATAAAATTTGTCTATATCTATGTATGTATAAATATTAATAATCATATAAATAATAATCATCCTTGCATAATGATTGCATATAAATATTTAACATTCCAAAGATATTAGTTACTGAATATATATATTCTTTTCTATCTTTTTACTTGCTGTCCTCTTCTTATAGTCTCCCTCTTCTCAGAAATACTTTTTCAGATTTTATTTCCTTTTCGTTCTATTACATTCCATGCTCCTCTTGTTAGGATTGTATGCCTTATATATGTGATCGGTCCTCCAAAGACACGACTCTTCACGATCCTTGGTGTTACTCGTACCTTCTAAGTGTTGCGTCTTTTGCATAGGAGACAATCCCTTGATCGCTGTTTTGTTTTATCTCTATTTATGCCTTGTTACTAGTTATTATATCTTGGGCTAACGAATGCTGCTTTATGTTTGTTTTATTAATAATTATTATACCTCTTACTATGGATTGTTGTTGAGTCTATGGGGTTTATCATAGTATTTGGTTTGTATTTATTATTATTTTTATTATGATACTTATAATAAATAATATAAAGGGTCCTTATTAATTATGATAGCTGTATATCAATTATAATATTATTCAAGATAAACATAATTATTTTGATATGTTTTTTTATTAATATTATTTTATATTATTTTTTCTTGTGAATATTACGATGTTTTATAATTGCTGATATTAATTACTTCTTTTTTTATTATAATATTTGTCTTATAATTATAATGTTATCTATGATAATTATAATATTTAAATTGTGATTACTCATTCATATTTTAATATTTAGTCGATTTTGTTATTTGTATTTCAATATCTCATATTTAGCATCATGATTTCAGGGGACATGACAGAAGTCCGCATCCTTGTGCTTCCCTAAACTATCAATAGCTCTAAGAAAATAAAAACTAGTTGAACATGTGACTATGTTGTTGATGAGTGGTTGATATCTAATATCAGTTCATTGATCAATGACAATAGAGCAGGCTGTCCTTATCGAAATTTATTGCGTGTCCTCCATGTAATGTCCCTTACCTGACTTGTCCTAGAATTTGCTTGTTGATTAGGTTTAGTTTCTCTTCTATCCAAATGATTGTTCTCCTAATTCAATAACCTTAGATTTGAATCATGTATTCAACATATTAGCAACATATATGTTAGCATTAATATCTAGATATCCAAAAAAACTAACATAATCACAAAAGCAATAATGAAGACAAATGGGGAGTGGCATGGGTAGATCCGCTTGAAGCTATCCATCTAAGCCCAGGGGCACAAGCATCCTATCAGGATAACCCACCCCTTGGCTCTGAGTTGAACGTCCAACTACGACCATTCCATCCTTGGAGTGGCATGCTTAGTGGGAACACGTGTACCTTCTACCCACGTTATCACCTCAAAAGACACATGACCTACTAGGGGTAGCCAGCGGAGCTCATAAGTGGCCTAGGCCTACCACCCCTCCATGGCCGCAGCAGATTGTTAAGTGATACCCCCACCCCTCCATGGTTGTAGCGGATTGTTAAGTGGGGTTTTTAGGCAACACTTTTCTCAAGCCATTCCTCCCTAGTAGGCTTGCAAATACTCAGAAAACAATCTTTTAGCAATCAAATACATTTGCATTTATTACTAATTATTTAAGTTAATATCAACATCATTATCATCATGATAATACTAAAGAAAGCATTACACCAATAATTAGATTAAAAATATTTATTTCTTATATTCAAAACATGCTAAATATTATTGCTAAGTGAGTACATCACCTGAGTTGCTATATCTCTCCATGTTTCCTTACTCCCCTCCTTCAACCTTATACTAAATTGATCATATGGTGAGGACAATTCATAAATATACATAATCTACTTATGTTTATATTAAAGAGCCATCATTACTTATAAGTATCATCATTAGTATTCATATATATATGTTTATATAATTATTGTTTCCTTATTTATATATATTCTTTATTCATTATAAACTTTATCTATATCTATGCATATATACTTGCATGCCTATATATATATATATATATATTAAATGACTATATTCCAATGCATAACAATCATTGTTGTTGCTGTTCTAATTTGCAGATTGTATTTCTCCATGTTTCCTCCCCCTTCCTTATTTTCCTTCCTTCTATTTATACCATTCAAGGTGGTGACTCATGGGGGGTATGTATTGTTTGGTGAAAGAGGTGACTTTTCATAAAATACATCGCTTTGTTAGATTTAATTGCTGCCTTCATTATCACAATAATATCTATTTTTAAAATAATATATTATTACTATAATTATGATATTTTAGATTTCTATTTATTTTTTTATTTTGTTTTGATGTTTTATTGAACATATTTTAACATTAAAGTATAATAATAAAACAATTTGCTAATATCTTATTATTATTTTATTCTAATGTATTACAATCTTGGATGTGTAATGATTATAATATTTATTTATTATTATTATTTTTGATATTAAGTTATTTAATAATAGAATGTAATAACAATAATTTGCCTATATATTATTATTATACTTGTTATTTCATATTTATATATTTTTATATTGATATGATACACATTTATTTTATATTTTAATGTTAATATTGCTATTTATTTTATGTATTAATTTATTTGTATTTTAACACTTGGTCTTTATAGTTCTACTATTTCGGGGACATGACACTCCATCACCAAAATCACCTTGGAATATTCTTTGTCAAGGAGGGTAGTGCGTAGTCTATGCTCTCTAGGGGGTGTGAATGAGGAACCAATAAAGCTACATCCTTGAACAGTTGTTTGAAGTAAAGAGAACATGCTACATGCAATGGGTAGCATGGGCATAGGAAAATTTGGCAATGGAAGGCTTTGCCACATCTTGTACTTGCATATTTAACATACTTGTGATTGTCCTTGCCTTGTCACTAGCACTAGTCCTCTTTGCTTTTGTAGAAACATCACCACTACCATTTGAAACCATGGAGGGCAAAAGCATACCTGATTGTGTAGATTGTTTTGGAATTTAGACACCCTTAGATTTTGCTTGTGCCTCCATATGCAATCTATGAACCTATAAATTTTCATCCTCCTTTTATTTGGACACAGCTTAACCCCATGTCTTGTAAAGCTGAAGAGATGAGAATATACTTTGGTGTAGGTCCCCCCAAAATCTGTTTTGTAAATGTGACAACCACACTCTACAACCACTTGAATTTTTCTTTTTGTCTTTGTTTAGGGCTGTCAAAAATTGGAGAATAGGTTTTTTGAAACTAAAAGGGCCATTTGCATAAGTTTTTAAAATGGTGGAAGGGCACTCAAATGGATTTAGTGGCTTTTATCCTTTACCAACGGCAGTCCCACACCTTAATGAACCCCCAAGTGAGGTTGAAACTCTCACATTTGTTTCTTCCACATCATGTTCACTACTCTCATTGTTGCTTCTCATGTTGTTTTGTGAAACAATGCTGCAAGTGCAAACTGAAAATAGAAAAAACTAAATCATATATTTCTGTCTTAAATTTTTTTGGAAAAAACAAAAAAACAAATGAAAAAATCACATACCTCTTCCACTTCTCTTGCTATTGCACTCCTCACTATTGATTGATGTTGATTTCTCTAGCCGCACCTTCAAACCTCTAATGTCCCCAAATTTGGAAACCCCTAAATCTGCCTTAATTTATCAATTTCAAATAATCAATTTGGTTTAGGGAATATCTATCACTTGATTAGGTCCTGTTGTGACCTTTTCACACATCACCCCATCCAAGATGGGGACCCCCTAATTTTTGCTCCATTCTGGTCTTGTCTTTGGTTCTCTCTATCTCTGACCTTTTGTCCTTCCGGGGATGTCCCATCTTTTGACCTAGATTGAAATGATTGCCAAGTCTACGAAATTAGGGTTTCCATCCTTTAGGCTTGTTTCAGGTCAAATTGAGTTATCAAGGTGAAATCTAAGTGCAGCAGTGCAATCAGGAAACTCAAGGCAGGATCCCACTGAAATCCTACTGAAATCCGACAACTTACTATTTTTAGTAAGTACCTAATCTAAGGTCTTTTCCTCAGGATTTCGGGATTCTAATTACTTCAACACATTCAGGCAGTTTCAGAGCATCCACACGTGAAATTTGAACAGATTCAAACAATTGGCTATTTTTAGCAGTTCAGCCTTTGGAGGCCATTTTTCAGGATTTAAACGTACGATTCTCCAACGCATGACTGGAGAATGGATCTGGGTTTTTTAAGACCTTCACAACGGTATAACATGCAAATCGAGATGATGACTTTCAAAGTTCAGCCTTCAGAGGCTATTTTTAGGGTTTGCATGTAGTGGTTCTCAGTGCATGTCCGGATATTCCATGTGGGTTTTGCGAGAGCTTTGCAGTGGTATGACATGCAAACGGAATGAGTCAGTTTTAAGGGACTTACTATTTTTAGCCGGTGGCGGAATGTTGACCAGTTTTCTTGGTTTTTCTGGGTTTTTTGATATCCCACGGGCACTATGACATGCAAACTCATCCGACGTCCGATGGACCACCTTTTGGACACTTACTATAAATAGCAGCTTCAGTCCTGCGGCTACCCATTACTTCATTCCAGCGAGCAGAGTGACAAACAGTAGAAATCAAGGCGATCAGGAGCAGTTGGGAGTGCAGGCAAGGCAGATTAGGGTTCCCATGCTATGTCTAAAAATAAATGGAACAAAGTACAGAGATGTCAAAGCAAAGCATGCCACCGGGATCAGCATCCTTCAGGCTACCTACTAACAAAATTTGAGCACGATCTGAATACTTACTATTTTTAGTAAGTCATCTCATGGCTATAAATGGCAGGACTGTGCCTAGGGTAGGTGTGAACAGATCACTTACAGCATCAGGAACAGGTGAAGTGAATTTCAGAGCAAGCAGAGATGCAGAAATTGATCAATTTCAGGGTTTGCTAAAAATAGCAAATGGCTAAAAATAGTATGTATTGTGCCAGATAAGGTATGAACAAGGTAACAAAAGTCAGTGGAGGCACAGCCACGCCTGCTCCAGCTCAGAACGAGATGAGATGCAATGAAACCCTAATTTCTCCAAGTTTACTAAAAATAGAAAGCCAAGGCATGGCTAGGGCATTGAAAATGTATAAGTGATAACTGGCATAGAGACCCATGAAATACGCCTGAGGTAGGGAGAAAATTGCTAAGTGTGGAATTTCCCTCATGATATGCTGAATGCGCCTTCAAAGATAAAATGGAAGTAGAGTATGCCATATGCGCCCAAGATTTCTTGGAGCAGGGGTGAAATGCGCCCACATGAGGCAAAGGCATGATAAAATCTTCTAATGCACGGAAATTCCTTGAAGACCCCTCAAATGCGCCCTCATCTAGAAGTTGCATAGGCTAAATGCGCCTAAGGCAAGGAAGTTTCCCTCTACATAGTCAAAATGTGCTTAAGGAAGGTGAAGAGCCACTAGATGTGGGCGGAATTCCTTCTAACACCCTCAAATGCGCCCAAGAATGGAAGTTGCATGGGCTAAATGCGCCCAAGGGAGATGAAGGGTCACTAGGTAGTGGCGCTTTCCTTTGCATATGTGAAAGGCGCTTGGAAATGGAAGTTGCCTAGTCAAAATGCGCTCAAGGAAGGTGAAGAGTCATGAAAGGCGTGGGAAATTCCTCCTACCCAAGGCAAATGCGCCCACAAGTTCCCCTTCCCTATGGCAAATGCGCCTAAGGTAATAAGGTAACAAGGTAAAAGGTGAAACGTTGAGTGGTAAAAGGGAAAAGCGCCAAGGTAAAGAAGTTTGCTCCTCACCATGTGAAATGCGCTTGGGAATGGAAGTCCACCATGTGAAGTGCGCTCAAGGAAGGTGAAGGGTCACCATGCGCCAAAGGCAAGGTAATACTAAGGGTGGCGTGATGTTTTTTTAAAAGGCTAAGGGTTGGAATTTTCCTCCTGACCATGTGAAATGCGCCCAAGTGAGTGGGGACTTGGAAATGAAAATTGCTAAGTTTGAGAAAGGAAGTCTAGGCGTAGAATTGCCTAAGGAATGGAATGGAAGCATGGCATGCTAAATGCGCCCTTCAGAGGGTAAGGTGATAAAATTTAAATTTTAAAATAAATTCCTAAGGCATTTTCTAAAGAGAAAATGAAAATACGCCTACAAGTAATGCTAAAATTTCTGGAGTAAAAGGATCTTCAGAGAGAAAATTCTTCAGAGGGAAAATCAAAGAACAATGCCGAGGTAGAGAAACTTGAGATTGCAGGAGTGGAAGACATCCGGATGTGAAGAGAAATAAACCTTTGCCATTTTTATTATTTTTAAATAATAAAAATTAAAAGTACCCCTTCGTCTGGATACACATGAAAACGATGGATTCTGAAAAGAATTTTCTTCTGGGTATTGAACGTTTGCAATCCAGAAATGATTCAAACTTACTCCACGCCTGACTCATATCGTTTCGGTGGATATTTCGCCCAATGCCTATGTTGATAAAATTCCTAAGGCAAATTTAAAGAATTTCTTTAAGGCAAACAAATAAAACGAATGAGATGTATTTCGCTAAAAGTTTGAACTAGATAATTTTGCCAAAGTGAAGGTGAGAAAATGACTTGGCCAAACAATTCGAAATTGTCCAAAGAGTGAGTGATTTAATATTTTAAAGGAAACAATGCGATGAGGCAGGCCTATCCAGAGATGATGAAATTCATGATTCTAGAAACTTGAGATTCCTATGCCTCAGAGAAGTAAAATATTCTCGGGGTGCTGGAGGAGTTCAATTTTGTGAAGTGTGAAGCTGCTGAAATACGTTTTTGCTGAAGAAGTCTCAAGTTGCTGAAGAGGTGCGAACTTCCTAGTTTCCAGTGGCTGAAAGTGAAAGGTACGATTTAGTTTGCTGAAGTTGCAAGTGCTGACAGGTGCAAACTTCCTAGTTTGCAGTTGCTGCAGTTGCTGAGAAGGTACGACTTTGTGAAGAAGTTTCATTCGACTGCTGAGATAAACAAGGTTAAGTCTGGACATTTTTTGAAGTTGCTGAGAAATCTGAAGTTGGAAGGGCTGGATTTGCTGAAAGTTCGAATTTGTGAAAACATTTACAAGTTGCTGAAAGTACATTTTTTTTTAGAGGAGAAGTTTCATAGTTGTTGCAAATACAGAAATTTCACAGCTGAAGTGAACAAGACAGTTGAGGTTTGCAGTTGGAAATGGCAGAAGTGTTGTAGCTTTTTTATTTGAAAATTTGCTGACACCCTCAACAGTGATTATTTATTATTTTTAATTCTTGTTTTCTAACTATCTTGCCTTTTTGCAGAATGGCCGAATGAAGCAGAAGAGCTGCAGGCAAGAAAAACCACACCGAATCCAGACAAGCAGTGATCAAGAAATTAAGCAAGTCCTTCCTGCCAGAGTCAAAATTCTCATCAAAGTTGGGCAAGTTGGTTGACACAAACTTGGGCTCGTTCAACCTAGAGGCATTCAGAAGGAGTATAATGGGGACTGGAGGCCATCACCCATCGGTGACTTCACAGTATTGTCAGAAGTGGACTGTATGTAGCTGCCAACTTTCTGCCAGCTATCCGGTGCCCAGAACTCATCATGGAATGCACCCACCACTACAATGCAGAACAGAGGACAGTCACTTCGCCAGATGGCAAGGTATTGGCTAACCTGACACCGGAGGCAATCGGAGAGGCATTCAGGATTCTAGCCCACGAGAAAATGATCTATAAAGCAAAGGAGAGGGGTGATAGAATGTATTCATCTACAACAGACCGGTGTGCTGATTTGATAAATACTAGGTGGATGATCAAACCCAAGCCAACTCATACACAATTGCCCAAACAGATAGTCTCATAAGACTTGAGACAGGAGTTTGGTGATCTCATTATGATGTTGAGCAGAGTTGGAGGATGCCCCCAAGCGTTCATCTTTGAACCTTGGATGTTTTATTTCGTCAACCTGGTGCTAGAGGGCAAAGATTACATGGATTGGGCACTGTTGATCAGTTACAGCATACACGAGCAACTCCGTGGTGTGAGGAGAACGAAAACGTTTTACATGGGTTCTTACCTTGTCTATATGCTGGCTCACATGACAAAGTATAGGGGAATCTCCTATAAGGAACCAATCGAGTGCGGTTCCCATCAATTTAAAATACATGAGGCTTGTCCACAGTTGCATTTGACAAGAACAACTAACTACAAAAGGGTCAATGACGCCTTCACAATGCATATTATGAGGACCTTGCAGCAAAGAACCCATCACAGAATATCCAGGGAAGCACAAGAAATGATCGAGAAATTCAGATGTCTCGAAGTTCACCTACATAAGGCTGCAAGGATTTTCCTCCTATCCATACAGATTGCCTCGGTATCCCACAAATAGGATAGTGATGCTGGAAGTATCTAGGCAACTGATTGCCTATGATAAGATTCAGAAGAAGAAGAAAGGTGGACTTGGATTCTCAATTACCATGGGGAATTTAGATGAAATCTGCCCATCGCTGCAAGCAGCAAGAGAGGTAGAAGCGGAGCTCCAATTCTTTCACCTTTGCTATCACACCAGCAGGCACTACTACGATCCCCACAGGAACATTAGATGGATATTGACAAAAGAGTTCAAGCACAAGGCGCAGATCGAAGACTTTTGGGCAAGTGTAGTGGATGAGATCGAGATTAGGAAAAGAATGTTCTCTCAGATACTGTTGGTAATGGTCAGAGAGTGTGAGATTGTCCCAGTACCGGATTAGATTGAAAAAGACATAAATGTTGTTTAGGCTGACTACAAGACAGTGAGAGATACGCCTCTGCCACTCCCAAACTGGTTTGAGCTAGAGATCACCGACTTGGATACACTTTGTATCCTAGTCTTGACATTTACATGGAGTTGGGTAGAGAGGCATGTCAGCCGACTCAAGGGAAGGTCAATTCCCCTCACGTACAATTTGATGGGAGACAACAGATTATCGACAACTAATCAGAGGAGACGGAGAAATCCAACCCCAAAGCCTAGAAGAAAGGAGCCGGTTCAACCTGAGCCTGTGGTAGTTGAGGAGTCCTTGCATACACCATCTCGGGCACATTCTCCAAGTCTGCAGGAGGTGTCATTGTTTGTTGATAAGAGGGAGAGATTGGATGTAGAGCACACAGTGCAAGTGGCAAGTCAGCCACCTCGTAGAGAATCAGTGGGCCAGAGCATCAACATGCCCCGAGAAGATAATCAGCAAGAAAATGAGCAAGAGACAGATGAGGGGACGGCTACTGATACTCAGTTTCAGCAGGAGATTGAGGTAGCTCTCGAGGATGATGCTACTTCCGATTAGGATGCCCAGAGCTCAGGAGACACTTAGCCTATTGATAATGATGAGCCTCGTGAAAGCGAAGGCAAAAATGAAGTTCATGAGGTAGAGGCTGAGGTGGAGCAGCCTTTTATTATATCAGACACACGACAAGAGGTGCCAGAATGGCTAAGGAAGGGATAGAATGAGGCGTGATCCTATGGATGAGACTGATCCCGCAGCTGAGATGGAGGAATTATTACATGTTGTGACCTTTTTCACACATCACCCCATCCAAGATGGGGACCCCCTAAATTTTGCTCCATTCTGGTCTTTTGGCTTTGGTTCGCTCTCTCTGGTCTTTTGTCCTTCCGGGGATGTCCCACCGTTTGACCCAGGTAGAAATATTGTTCAAGTCTGTGAAATTAGGGTTTTCTATCCCTCAGGCTTTTTAAGGTCAAACCAGGTTATCAAATTGAAATCTGAGCTTAGTACAGCAATCACAAGGCTTCCAACAAAGTCTCACTGAATTTTTATCGAATTCTGACAACTTACTATTTATAGTAAGTGCTCAATCGGGGACTGTTTCAGCAGGATTTTGGAATTCTGTCAGCTTCGACACATTCAAAACACATCAAGCTGCTTGCACGTAAATTTTGAGCCAGATCAGACAACTTGCTATTTTTAGCAGTTCAGGCTTTAGGAGCCATTTTCAGGGGTCAAACATATGATTCTTCATTGCATGTCCGGAGATTACTTCTGGGTTTCTCGAAACCTTCGCAACGATATAACATGCAAACCGAGACGACCACTTTCAGTGTTCAGCCTTCGGAGGCTATTTTTAGGGTTGCATGCAGAGTTCTCTAACGCATTTCCGGATATTCCTTTTGGGTTTTTCGAGAGCTTCGCAATAGTGTGACATGCAAGCAGAGAAGATCAAGTTTCGAGGACTTACTATTTTTGGCCAGTGCCCGCATGCAGACCAGTTTTTTGGATTTTTTTGGGTTTCTTGAGATCCCATAGGCAATATGACATGCAAATCATCTGGCAGTGGATGAGTCACTTTTCAGGCTGTTTCTATTTTTAGCAGTTTCACCCTAGCCACCCAACACTTCGGTTCAGCAAGCAGAACGACATGCAGAAGAAACAAAGTCCAACGGAGACCGTTTGGGACACATGCAAGTCAAATTAGGGTTTCCACTTTTATAGGGGATGAAATCTAGAAATAGTCAAAATGAAGTACCTCACCGGCATCAGCATACTTCAAGGTACATGCTGGCAAAATTTGAGCAGAATCGGAGAACTTACTATTTTTAGTAAGTCAGGGCACGGCTATAAATAGCATGTTTGCACCCGAGGTTGGCATGAGCACGACACTAAAGTTATCGGGATCAAGCGTTGCAAGTTTCAGGCAAAACGGAGCTACTGAAGTTAGAAAGTCAAGAACTTACTATAAATAGCAGGTGGCTATAAATAGCAGGTTAGGGCAGAGAACTGGCAAAACAGGTTCACAACGCAAAGAAGATCAGATGGTGAAATTTTCAGGCAAAACGGAGCCATGGAAGTCAAAGAAGCAAGGACTTACAAAAAATAGAATGCGAGGGCAGACTGAAAAGGTCAAAATATTCTAAGTGTAAAATCAAAACTTCACCTTCAAATAGCGCCCTCATGAGGAATGTTGAAGCTGGACATGAAAAAGCACCCAAGGCTGAGGTGGTAGCATAAAAATCTTCTAAGGCATGAAAATGAAAGCAACCCCTAGTAAATGCGCCCATGATAAATATCAAAGCTTCACTAAGGAAATACGCCCAAGGTTATTGGAGGCCTAAAAATGCCTAAGGCATAAAGTGGAAGCTTCCTAGGCAAAATGCGCCCACCTCAAGATTGATAGCCTAAAATATTCTAAGAATAAAAATGAAAGTGGACATGGCAATTTGCGCCCTCAACTTGAAAGCTCATGTATGAAAATGCGCCCACCCCCAAGAAAGGGAAAGGAAGTCTAAAAACGCCTAAGGCATAAAGTGGAAGCTTCCTACCCTAAATGCGCCCAGCCAAGATGAATTCATCAAAACGCCTAAGGCACAAGAATAAAAGTACGCCTAGTCAAATGCGCCCAAGCTGGTGATGGGAAGATGAAAATTATCTAAGTGTGGAAACGTGGAGAGGACCCTATAAAATGCGCCCAAGCTAGGCTTGATGTTCAAAAGTTACTAAGGCATTGGAAATAAAAGTGGATGGGTGGAAATGCGCCCATGTTGGAGGATGCCTAGCAATACGCCTAAGGCATGGAAAATAAAAGTTGAGGGTACCAAATGCGCCCAAGTTAAAGCAAAGATGTTGAAAAGGCACCTAAGTATGGAAAATGAAAGTTCACCCTCTCAAATGCCCCCAGCATTGTGAGAGCCATCCAAAATATTTCTATGGCAAAAAAAAAAAAAAAGCTGAAGGTATCAAATGCGCCCAAGGTTGCTGGAGACTTAAAACGTCTAAGGCACGAAATGTGAGTAGCATATGCCATTTGCGCCCTTGTGGAAGTAAGGTCCTCCAAAATTTTCTAAGTGTTAGAAAATAAAAGCACATGGTAGCAAATGCGCCACAGAACAAAAGCAACCCAGCCGAAATAAAATACCCAAGGGTAAAGTGAAGTCTTGAAAATAAACTAAGGCGTTGGAAGGAAATAAAAGCTCTCTAGCTAAAATGCGCCTAAAGAATTGAGAGAGTGCTAAGAGAGTTCCTAAGGCATGGAAATTTTAAAATTGAATAAAATAAAATGCCAAGGGGTCAAGGGCGCCAGAGGTGTAAAGTGAGAAGAAAATACGCCTTGAATGTGGGTGAGCTCGAAATTTCTTTTTCCTAAGGCAAGCATGGAGATTAATAAAGTGGTGAAATTTTATTTCCAAGGCGGAAGCAATTGATATACTTTTCCATGGGTCAAACAAAAAAATTAAATGAACCCGTTTAAAAGGCACCCATGGGTTGACAGAGTCAAAAAATTAATTTCCTAAGGGAAATTTTAATATTTTCAGAGGAAATTCGTTTTGACTAGATTATTTTCCTAAGGGAAATTAAATCCCAGAGGGTGCATTAATCTGAGCGAGCATGTGATTTCTGTCAGCCGGTGGAATTATTTTAAAAGAGAAAATTTAAAATGTCTAAGGCAAATTTCATGAAATTGAAGATTTAAATGGCAGACATTTTAAATAATTTAAAATCTCCCGTGAATTTTTTCGAATTGAATTTAATTGAATATGGCGAGAATTTTAAAATGAATTTTTTCAATCAAGTCAAGTGATTTTCTCACGAGTTGTTTAAATCACCAAAAGTTAACAGGCAGAATAGAGGGAAAAATTCGAATTTTTTACAAAAAAGGAATCCTTATTAATGGCAACTGCCATAATGACTGGCTGACGACTAGCCCACTACTGCGCTTGAATTAGAAGATTCTTAATGAAGACAGTGGCGCATTGATGAAGGTGCCAAAAATAGCCCCAGCACTACTCAGCAGGATTCTTCACGAAGAGTTATTTCAGCAACTTCATTTCTTTCATTTCTTCACACGTTTCGAAGAGTTTGGAATTGCTGAAGTGAGGAATTTTGTGAGAGATTGAAATATTTTTTTAAGTTGCTGAGAGTGAGTTTGAGTTTTACTTTGAAAGTCGAAGTTGCTGGAGGAATTTTATTTCCAAGTTGCTGAGAGTTTTCTTTTCGAAGGCTTGAAGGTGTGTTGCTGCAATTTTTGTAATTGCATATTGGAGGGCTGAGAGTTCAAAATCCATGAGGCTTGCACACAGTTGCATCTAACTAACCCTGCCAGTCACAAACGGGCTAATGATGCATTCACAATGCACATCACGAGGACCCTTCAGTGGAGAACGCAGCAAAGAATATCCAAAGAGGCACAAGCATTGATAGAGGAATACGGATACTGGCTCATCCAATTTCCGAAATTCACTTACATTAGGCTGCAGGGGTTCACATCGTATCCATACCGGCTACCGAGGTACCCCACCGATCACATTATAATGCTGGAAATATCTAGGCAATTGATCGCCTATGATAAGATTCAGAAAAAGAAGAAGAAACGTGGACTTGACTTTCCTATTGCCATGGGAAATTCCACTGAGGTGTGTCCCTCCTTGCAGGCAGCTCGAGAGGCAGAGGATGAGCTACAATTCTATCATCTATCATATCACACAGGCAGACAGGATTTCGATCCTTACAGAAACATCCGAACGATACAGAACGTAGAGTACCGGCACAAGGCCCACATCGAGGACTTTTGGGCAAATGCTGTTGATGAGGTTGAAATAAGGAAAAAGATGTTTTCTAGGCTTCCCCTCAAATTCATTAGGGAATGTGAGATCATCCCAGTTCCCGACGAGGTGGAATAGGATGTCAACGTTATACAGCCCGACTATGGTTCAGTCAGGGATACTCCGGTCCCACCACCTGATTGGTCCGAGCCAGAAATCAGACATGTATGCAGACTTAAGAGCAGATCGACCGCCCTTACTTATAGCTTGATGGGTGACCCAAGGCCGCGATCAGTGAGAAGGGGAAAACAGGTTGCTCAAACACCGAAAGCACAAGTAGAAGGACGAACCCAGCCGATACCGTTGAGGATGGAACAAGCATCACCTATGCACTCACAAACTCAGTCTTCGAGTTTGAGAGTGATTTCATTATTTGCTGATCAGAGGGCAGGATTGGGTGAAGAGTGGGAGCTTGAGGAGGTGGATCAACCCAACATCCGAGAATCAAATAGTATAAGCGTCAGTGCATCCAGGGCTGGCCAACAAGAGGAAGAAGAGGAAACAGTGGCTCACACTCGTTTCCAACGGATGTTGGACATGACATTGGAGGAAGAGGAAAACACAGAACAGGGGACCCAAGGGTTGGGAGATACGCAGCTCGTGGAAGATGATGAACCCGAACAGAACAGTGCGAGAAGAGAAGAAGTACACGAGGTGGAGGCAACAGAAGAACAACCCCTCGTCATTTGCAATCCACAGCAGACAGTGCCAGATTGGCTTTCAGAGAGAATGAGAAGAGACCCCAAGGATGATACAGATCCAGCTGTTGAGATGGAGGAGTTCCTCAGAAGAATTAGTGCGCCTCTAGAAAAGAAGAGAGCCAGGAAATTCTCGAAGATTTCGACTGACGAGTCAGGCTCTTGCTGACTCCAAGTTGCTGTCCCAAGGGAGGAATATGATCGAGCCGAGCAGAGGCCCGAAAACTATGTGATCACCACCGTAGAGTTAGGTCGTCCTACGGGAGCCCAAATTGTCGAGGAGTTTGATAACTCCTAACAGGCGCTGAAAGAGCAGTTGCTCATAACAGAAGGGAAGTATAAGAAATTGAAAAAGGAGCACAAAACATTGACTGGATATGTGCAAAGTCTACCGTGTTCAAGTGAACAGGCAGACCCAGCAGTAGAACTCCCACCTGAGCTTCCGAGGGAGTCGGTTATTGGCTTGGAAGACCTAAAGAAGATGGAGACAGAGGCAGACAAATGGGTCAGCCATGTTCGAGTTGATACAGAGAAATTTATGGAGGACCTCGCTGACGCTTATCAGTAGGCCTCGAATATTTTGGCATGCATGGATATGGTAGATCAAGCCTGGGGCGATACCCGCATCTATCAGACGAAGACTGTTCTTCGCTTAGGGGCTTTGATGCATATACCTCTACAAACTTTGGTGGATGGAGGTGTGATTCAGGATGGTGACAGGTATGATTTCAGCAGTTGGTACTCCTCGGTGGTCATGGGCCGTGGGTTTCATGATGCAGCAAGGGCAGATTCGGCCAGAACCAGGAAGGCAATGGGTAACATCATGGAGGGAGTTCTTAATACACTGGAGGCCATATTTGTTAGGAGGCTGGCTCCAGAGGAAATAACTGTTGATAGCTTGAGAAGCAAATTGGCTCCATTCTTCTCAGCTGCGAGGTCGCTTGTCCAGGATGACTTTGAGAATGTCTCCACTTTCTCCAGTATAATCCAGAATACCTAGGACGCCTTGGTGGCATGGAGGAAGTCTTACACTCGGCGCGGACAAATGGTAGCAGTCTTGGAATTTCAGCTCAACCATATTCCACCAATTTCAGTTCAGGAGGTTGAGGCGGTGTTGGCCCGGTTGATCGAATTTGCAGTTCGAGAACGGGACAGTGGGAACGCTTTGCTTGATGGGGATCTTCTGGAAGAAGATAGTGGGCATTAATTGCTCGTAGTGGGGAGTGGAGAATTTTTTGTTCATTTATTACCCCACTCCCCTCAGTGGCGGTTTTTAGGGCAGAAACCCTAATCAGGGCATAGGTGGCTCGATCTGAGCCCTTTATTGTAATTGAATCTGAATCGTCCGCTGGATTGGGCCAACTATAAATGGGGGCATCCCCCCTCATTTGTAATAATTAGAACTAGAATTGAATCAGAGATAGAGTTGAGCTAGAGAATAGAAGGCATATAGCATTTAGCTTAGAAGTTAGCTTAGATTGAGGAGGAAAGGAAGTTTTCCCATTGAGGACTTTGTAAGAAGTTGTTGTGAACACTCTCATAATATAAAGATTTATTATTGTTTGGTGGTTCTATCTTCTATTGTGAGTAGCTAGCAAGGCTTGTTCGTCTTTCCAATTCAAGTGGATAGAGTAGAGTAGACTTTGTTTTATGCAAGTAGTTGTTAATTGTGGAGTGTGGCGTTGCGATTTGAGCACATCTTCTTTCATCCATACCACTAGCGGGCTTACTGATGGTAAGTTCGCCTTGCGTGGTCCACTGGAGTATTGGCACTTAACTTCGATTGTGGTTCATATGTCCGAATGCATCGTGGTGATGGTATGTACATGTTGTGTCGTAATTTGAACACCTTTCTCGTCCTTTGAAGATTGCACGAACTTTGTCAGAGTTGTCTGAAAGGAGACGAAGCAAAGTCTGGTTTGAAGATTGTTTAAGTCGATCCTCGTCCTCTACCCTTTAGAAGTAGATTGTAGAATTCCTATCCCTTCTCCTTTTAATTCAGTATTTCTCGGTTAGTTTAGGAATGAGAGCAATATTGTCAAATCCTTTGTCTTAACTGCGTCACAAAATCGAACAACTAGTTAAGTCCCCTTGAATACCCAACATATTCACATTAGCCAATTGAATCTATTCGCGTTAAAGGAACCTTGGAGTTGAATGCATGAACTTTCACGCAATCTTAGCATGCGAAATACTTTGATCAAGAGAGAATAGAATGACCGTTGGGCATTTTTATTCTGTATTGATGTCGTCATAAAAAGCACGTCAACATTACAGAGGATCAGCGCACCTCCAGGAAAGAAAAAGGCTAGGAAGTTTACCAAAATATCGACGGATGAGGATGGGTCTCAAACTTTACATATGGCAGTGCCTCGGGTAGATTGTGATCTGACAATTGAACTTCTAGCCGAATCCTCCAGGGAGTCAATCAGTGGGTTAGAGGATTTGAAGAGAATGCAACAACAGGCAGACAAATGGGTTGCCTTCGTCCGTGCAGAAACAAGGAAGTTTATGGAGGATCTTGCAAGCCTCCAATATTATGGGAAGGATGGATGCAGTTAACCATGCTTGGGGTGAGGCATGTATCTATCAGACGAGAGTTCTCGGTTTAGAGGCTTTGATGGGCATAGCTCAACAGACTTTGGTTGAGGGAGGTGTTATTCAGCAGGGGGATAGATACGACTTCACCGGATGGTACTCTTCGGTAGTCGCAGGCCGGGGATTCTACGATGCCTCATAGATGGATTCTGTTAGGGTCAGAAAGGCCATGACGAACATCCTAGATGGAATTCTCAACACATTGGAGGCAATCTTTGCCAAGAGGTTGACTTCTGAAGATGTAACTGCAGATGGATTGAAGAGCAGATTGATGCCATTGTTTTTTGAGGTGAAGACCTTCGCACAGGATGATTTTGAGAACACTGCTATGTTCTCCAGTATCATACAGAACACCCAGGATGCCCTCGTTGCCTGGAAGAAATCATGTGCCCGACATGAGCAAACAGTTACAGTTTTAGAATTTTAGTTGGATCACATTCCTCCCATTTCGGATCAGGAAGTTGAGGCAGTATTGGCTAGGTTCATCAGATTTGTGGCCAACGAGAAGGAGAAAGGAAACGCCCTTCTAGACGATGACCTTCTAGAGGGAGACGACGTGCATTGATGGCTGTTAGTGGTTCATTGATGAGGAGTGGAGGGCGCATTCATTGACCCACTCCTCTCAGTGGCGGTTTTTAGGGCTGAAACCCTAATCAGGGTTTAGGTGGTTCGATCTGAGCCTTCCATTGTTTTTTGATCTAAGCCGTCCACTGGACTGGGCTAGATATAAAAGGGGTATCCCCCCTCATTTGTCAAATAGCTAGAAGATATCAGAGTTAGACAAAAATCATAGATAGAGTTGAGCTAGATAGAAGTTAAAGTAGAGCTAGGAGTTAGCTTAGTTGGAAAGGAAAGAAAGACTTTCCCTTTGAAAGTTTTTGTAAAAGATTGTTGTGTAAAACTCTCATAATATAAGGATTTCATTGATTGGTGACTTCATTTTACATTTTGGGCAGTTGACGAGCTCTTTTTGTCTTTCCAATTCGAATAGAGTAGAGTAAAGTAGATTTTGTTTTCATGCAAGTAGTGTTAATTGTGGAATGTGACATTGGTTTAAGCATATCTTCTCGTATCCATACCACTGACGGACTTGTTGACGGTAAGTCTGCCCCTGCGTGGTCAACTGGAATCTTAGCACTTAACTTCGATGGTGATTAGTGTGCCCACTTGCTTTGTGGTGAAGGGGTGCGCATGGTGAATCTCAATTTGAACATGCTATCTATCCTTTGAAGATTGCACCAGCTTTGTCAGAGTTGTCCGAAGGGGAGACGAAACAAAGTGTGGTTTGAAGATTGTTAAAGCTAGTCCTTGCATTCCACCCTTAGAGATAGATTGTAGAATTCCTATCCCTACCTCCTTTAAATTTAGCGTTTCCCGGTCCGTTCAAATACTAAAGCATCATAGCCAAAACCTTTCATTTGCTTGAGTAAAGAAATTGAACAATTACGTAAGTCCCCTCGGAATACCTAGCATATTCATGTCAACCAACTGAGTCTATTCGCAATAAAAGGAACCTTGGAGTCGAACGCATGAACTTTCACGCAATCTTAGCATGCAGAACACTTTGATCAAGAGGGAATAGAGTGACCGTTGGACATTTTATTCTGTGCTGGCGTTGTCATAAAACACACGTCAACAGGTCCCTGCAAGATAGAATTAGAAAATATTTACAAGATAATAGTATATGATGCTCTCATTTGAATATGTAAAGGAAAGCAGGGAAAGTAAGATTAGTGATATGACTACCCATTTAAGACCTGGAAATAGATTAGTAAACATCTATAACAAGAAAAAAATATCATATCATAAATATATTGGAATCTTTTAGGTTTCTAATTCATTCTTCCTAGAACAAAATGGTCTAATAGGGTGCCCAAGAAGCCCTCTACACTAGGCCAAAGAGCAGTACATCCCTCTTGGCCCCATGTGGCCTCTTGCCATCCATATGGGGTGGTGTGCTATAATGTCCCCTTTTCAGTGATGACCTCGTTGTGGAATGATAGCCTATTTCCGGAAATCTGTAGGCTGTTCAGATGAGCAAATTGGGATTTCCAGTGTTTCCTGCTCAGCTTGGCCTTCTGTGGTTTTGATGTAAACTTACTATTTTTAGCATTGGCTATTTTTAGTAAGTCTATTTTTGGCAGTATCTTCATCAACAGTATTGTTCAGATCATTATCGTAATTTTGGTAATCTCCCAGTTTCCAGTTTGGCGTTGGCTTGCTCATTGAACTAAGTTTCATACTTAACTAAAATTGTGTTTTGAAGTTGTACCCTACGCCTAGCTTGATGACTTCAAGTTGTTTTTAAGTTGGGGCCATAAAGTGGACGCCTTCGTTGATACATTTAATATTTTATTAAATGTTTTATTTCTTATCAAAGTGGGAGGACTTGGAGAAGAGAATGAAGAGTTTAAATATCATATTTTAAAAAGGTGCTTTTTGGAGATGGGCGTCCCTTGTGGGAAGTTGAAGAGTTTCTTTTGGAGTTACAGTGGATTCATCTCCTTCTATGAAGCTTATTTATTGATGGCTTGCTCTTTCATTCTCATGTTTGAATTTGTAAGTAAAGTTATGTTGCCGGACTGAATTCGGAACTTGGCCAAGGGGAAGCTTAGCATTTTGCAATCCATCCTTTGGGCTTGGAACTATGGTTTGCTAGGCGGTTCTATGAGACTGTACTTTACACTGGAGTGCAGATGGAGCTTCATTTCAGACGTTTTTGGACAGGTTGCTGATGTATAGCCTGTTTCTATGTTGTTGGTTTTTACATGGCTGAAGTGAATTTCTGATCACAGCTTCGCCCCTGATTTTTCTATTGTTCTGGGTACTAGCCAATGCTAATCTACTGTGGAGGGCACCCCTTTTTGGAAGTTTGCAGATTTTTTAGTTGAGTTTCTGATTTTTGGGAGAAGGTCAACCCTTCCTAGAGGTCGTACTTGTTGACGTGCTTTTTATGACGACATCAACACAGAATAAAAATACCCAACGGTCATTTTATTCTCTCTTGATCAAAGTATTCCGCATGCTAAGATTGCGTGAAAGTTCATGCGTTCAACTCGAAGGTTCCTTTAACGCGAATAGACTCAGTTGGCTAATGTGAATATGCTGGGTATTCAAGGGGACTTACGTAGTTGTTCGATTTTGTGAAGTAGTTAGGACATGAATGATTTGACAATATTGCTCTGATTCCTAAATTAACCGGGAAATATTGAATTAAAAAGGAGAAGGGATAGGAATTCTACAATCTACTTCTAAAGGGTGGAGGACGAGGATTGACTTAAACAATCTCCAAACCAGACTTTGCTTCGTCTCCCTTCGGACAACTTTAACAAAGTTGGTGCAATCTTCAAAGGATGAGAAAGGTGTTCAAATTATGACACAACATGTACATACCATCACCACGATGCATACGAACATGTGAGCCACAATCGAAGTTAAGTGCCAATACTCCTGTTGACCACGCAAGGTGAACTTACTATCAGTAAGCCCGCTAGTGGTATGGATGAAAGAAGATGTGCTCAAATCGCAACGCCACACTCCACAATTAACAACTACTTGCATAAAACAAAGTCTACTCTACTCTATCCACTTGAATTGGAAAGACGAACAAGCCTTGCTAGCTACTCACAATAGAAGATAGAACCACCAAACAATGATAAATCTTTATATTATGAGAGTGTTCACAACAACTTCTTACAAAGTCCTCAATGGGAAAACTTCCTTTCCTCCTCAATCTAAGCTAACTTCTAAGCTAAATGCTATATGCCTTTGTATGTCCCCTTCTCGAGCATGATCTTTGCAGTTGATCGTTGGCCTATTCCGGAGACCCGTAGGCTATTCGGAAGGTGAAATTAGGGTTTTGCGTTTTGGAGGTTGCTCTTGCTCTTAAATTGTTGATTGATTGGCGGATTCCTTCTGGGTTTTCCGAATGCTTCGCAATGATGTGTTCTTCTTGGTTTTTTGAGCTCCTTCAGGAATTTACTATTTTTAGTAAATTCTATTTTTGGCAGTGGTCCTCTCGTCTTGGCACAGTTGGCTCTCCTCTCCAGTTGACTCTCCTCTCCAGTTGACTTAGTTGGTTTGTTCAAATTGGGCCTTGGGATACTTTTGCGGAGAGATAAGTTCAGTTCATTTAAATAATGTTATATTTTAATGTTATCACACCCCTTGGCCTAGTCTCATAACTTAAAGTTATTTTAAAAGGTGGTCTTTTATGGGTGGCGCCCCATTGAGGAAATATTGCTCATTTTCTAAAATCAAAATGGAAGCCTTTAGTGGGACGTTTTTTTGAAGAGTTGAAATTCAAAGTAAAGTCTAATTGAAGCCTTGAGAAAGTGATGCCATTCTTGGAGGGAAAGTTTAGGGTTTCTAGAAGCTTCGGAAAAGGTCTTCACAAAGTTATAAAAGGAGGCACTGGGTCTTCATTTTGGCATCTTATGTCTTCAGTAATGTTACTCTGCCGGAATGGTATTGGATCACTTCGAGGAATGAAGGCCTCCTAGCTTGGGCATTGCTTCTTGCTTGCAACACAGCAACTAGTGATGATTTAGTGATATTTGAGTGATTTTGTAGTGAGCTTGCATTTTTGTTGGATTTTCTTATAGGGTTCTGTTTCTTGCATATTAGAGTTTTCTGGAGTTGCTGTTTAAGTTTGGCTGTAAGTGATTTTCAATTGCAGATTTGAAAATAAAATTCTTCTTCTTCTGGGTATTGTCTCAATATGATTCCTTGGTAAGGGCGCCCCTATTTGCCAAATCTCAGATTTTATGATGAAGCTTTGAATTTATTAGAAGGAAATCGACCCTCTTGCTGGGCCGTACCATTTCATGTTCTTGGGATTTGTGTCTTAAAAAGAATTCAGGGTTTGGGTGGAATTTGTGGTCCTAGTTTGGTCGCCTCCTTCATAAGGGTGTTATGCATTTGTTTTCAAGTCAAAAGAGTAACGAGTGAGATAAGTGCATTTTAGTGAGTCTAAAGGGTACTGGTTTGATCTATTAAGCTGCTGGTCTGTCATATCAAATTCAAGAATCCTACATTCTGCTTCATGGGTTGGTATTAGAAAATCATAAAGGCTTTGAGAAGGACATCTTTATTGTTGCAGCAATTTGAAGAGCTCTAATCCTTGATCTTGCAGGTGATCTCTATGTCATTGTAAGCTGGACAGTAGTACTGACAGCAGTCTTTAATCTTACTTAATCATGATTTGTAATGCTCATCCTTACATTACGTAACTGCAATTGTATTTCTTTATCTCTGCCCTGTGGTAGCTCCTTTCCCACTCCGGGTCAGAAAGCACATTCTGGGTGTTGAGTTACTTTCAACATTCTGGCTTAGTTTCCTTAATTGCATTGTAATTCTTAGCATCTCCGTCATCTGGTAGCTCCCATTCGATCTCGGTTTGGAAAGCACATTCTCGACGTCGAGTATTTCAGCTTAATAGTTGGTAGGGATCCTTTGACCACATGCTCGTCGTTCGCTGGCGCATTCTTGGTTAGAGTTCTTTGTATCAACTTTTCTTTAAGATCCTCTGACTAATGCTCACACCTTGCCCATATCGGGATCCTGGTGTACATTCTGGGTAGAGTTGCTTATAGCATCGTTTTGGTTTTGAGCTAACCTTAACGGGTGCATATTTGATTGTAATTTGCAATTGGAAAAAGTGAAAAAATTGGCTCAGAATATTTCGGCCTTCTATTCTCTAGCTCAACTCTATCTCTGATTCAATTCTAGTTCTAATAATTTACAAATGAGGGGGGATGCCCCTTTTATAGCTAGCCCATTTCAGCGAACGGCTTAGATTCAATTACAATAAAGGGATCAGATCGAGCCACCTATGCCCTGATTAGGGTTTTTGCCCTAAAAACTGCCACTGAGGGGAGTGGGGTAATAAATGAACAAAAGATTCTCCACTCCCCATTACGAGCAATTAATGCCCACTATCTTCCTCCAAAAGATCCTCATCAAGCAGAGCGTTCCCACTGTCCCGTTCTCGAGCTGCAAACTCGATCAGCCGGGCCAACACCGCCTTAACCTCCTGAACCGAAATTGTTGGAATATGGTTGAGCTGAAATTCCAAGACCGCTATCGTTTGTCCGTCCCGAGTGTAAGACTTCCTCCATGCCACCAAGGCGTCCTGGGTATTCTGAATTATACTAGAGAAAGTGGAGACATTCTCAAAGTCGTCCTGGACAAGCGACCTCGCAGCTGAGAAGAATGGAGCCAATTTGCCTCTCAAGCTATCAACAGTTATTTCCTCTGGAGCCAGCCTCCTAGCAAATATGGCCTCCAGTGTATTAAGAACTCCCTCCAAGATGTTACCCATTGCCTTCCTGGTTCTGGCCGAATCTGCCCTTGCTGTATCATGAAACCCACGGCATGTGACCACTGAGGAGTACCAACTGGTGAAATCAGACCTGTCACCATCCTGAATCACACGTCCATCCACCAAAGTCTGTAGAGGTATATGCGTCAAAGCCCCTAAACGAAGAACAATCTTCGTCCGATAGATGCGGGTATCGGCCCAGGCTTGATCTACCATATCCATGCGCATCAAAATATTTGAGGCCTGCTGATAAGCATCGGCGAGGTCCTCCATAAATTTATCTGTATCAGCCCGAACATGGCTGACCCACTTGTCTGCCTCCGTCTCCATCTTTTTTAAGTCCTCCAAGCCAATAACTGACTCCCTCGGAAGCTCAGGTGGGAGTACTACTGCTGGGTCTGCCTGTTCACCTGGACGTGCTAGACTTTGCACATATCCAGTGAAGGTTTTGTGCTCCTTCTTCAATTTCTTATACTTCCCTTCTGTTCTGAGGAACTGGTCTTTTAGCGCCTGATAGGAGTTATCAAACTCCTCGACAATTTGGGCTCCCATAGGATGACCCAACTCTACGGTGGTGATCACATAGTTTTCGGGCCTCTCCTCGGCTCGATCATATTCCTCCCTTGGGACAACAACTTGGAGTGTGCGGGAGCCTGACTCGTCAGTCGAAATCTTCGAGATTTTTCTGGCTCTCTTCTTTTCTGGAGGCGCACTAATTCTTCTGAGGAACTCCTCCATCTCGACAGCTGGATCTGTATCATCCTCGGGGTCTCTTCTCATTCTCTCCGAAAGCCAATCCGGCACTATCTGATGTGGATTGCTAATGACGAGGGTCTGTTCTTCTGTTGCCTCCACCTCGTGTACTTCTTCTCTTCTTGCACTGTTCTGCTCGGGCTCATCATCTTCCACGAGCTGTGTATTCCCTGACCCTTGGGTCCCCTGTTCTGTGTTTTCCTCTTCCTCTAGTGTCATGTCCAACATCTACTGGAAACGAGTGTCGGCCACTGTTTCCTCTTCTTCATCTTGTCGGCTAGCCCTGGATGCACTGACGCTTATACTATCCGATTTTAACGAGACTCGGACTCGGCTCGGACTCGGCTAGGGCGACTCGACTCGGGACTCGGGGACTCGGGACTCGGACTCGGTGCAAACTCGGCAAAATGAAAAAAAGTTGAAAAAACCCTAGAAATTTAGAGATTTTTAAGGATTTAAAACTTGTTTCAAGCACCCTTTATTGAATACAATACAAATAAAATAAAATTTAATCACATACACAAGTATACAACGATCACATAAGTATAAAGTACACAAATTGTAGTTGCGCTGCTGAAGGAAATAGCATACTTAGATATATAAAATTAGTCAAATGTATACAAAACTCATGGAATATGAAATCCATAACATCAAATGTTCCATAAAAATATGAAATATCAAAACAATAGCTATAAGTCTATGACTCTATGGCATAGTGGAGCCAACATCCTTCCTACGAAGGCGTCTAAGGATCCTGGATGATGAAAAGTTACTTACATAAGTATTGTAAAATGAAAAGTTTTAAGTTTTTAACTTTAAATTTGAATTCGATAATGAGATACATCTAGATTCTAAAATAATACAATTTAAATATAAATTTTAGAACAATTGAATGAAAAAGAATTACCTGGCTACATGGAAGGGAATGGTGCAGTAGTACCAAAAGTCTACAATTGTCTTTTTTGTTGCATCATGTGCGTCCTTGTTCCAACCCATGCTCTCAAGCGACGGTTGAGAACCAGTAGTAGTGTGTGGTACAAAATATGAGTCCACGACATCAAATGTTCCAAACAAATATGAAATATCAAAACAATAACTACAAGTCTATGGCTCAAAGGAGTTTGCATCCTTCCTACGAAGGCATCTAAGGTGGGTCATAGATGACGTAGCAATTGCAGCCATAGTCTCTGCTTGTGACTCCATGCCACCCTCACCAACATTAGTTTTGGATGTGTTTGCTCATGCTTTAGCCTCCTCCTCTGCCATGGCTATAGCCTCAACCTCTCTATCTACCCAGTCAACCCAATCAAGGTCCTCATCACTAGCACAAGTATACATCGATCATATAAGTATAACTATAAACACAAATTGCAGCCATAGTCTCTGCTTGTGACTCCATGCCACCCTCACCAACATTAGTTTTGGATGTGTTTGCTCATGCTTTAGCCTCCTCCTCTGCCATGGCTATAGCCTCAACCTCTCTATCTACCCAGTCAACCCAATCAAGGTCCTCATCACTAGCACAAGTATACATCGATCATATAAGTATAACTATAAACACAAATTGCAGCCATAGTCTCTGCTTGTGACTCCATGCCACCCTCACCAACATTAGTTTTGGATGTGTTTGCTCATGCTTTAGCCTCCTCCTCTGCCATGGCTATAGCCTCAACCTCTCTATCTACCCAGTCAACCCAATCAAGGTCCTCATCACTAGCACAAGTATACATCGGCTATAAGTAGCTGAGTTGCTCAAGAAAATAACACACTTAGATATATAGTCAAAGACTCAAATGTATACAAAACTCATGGAATATGAAATCCATGACATCAAATGTTCCAAACAAATATGACAATAGCACACTTAGATATATAGTCAAAAACTCAAATGTATACAAAACTCATGGAATATGAAATCTATGACATATCAAAAGATTCAAAACAATAACTAGAAGTATATGGCTCAAAAGAGCTTGCATCTTTCCTATGAATGTGTCTAAGATAGGTCCTGGATGATGTAGTAGCCATAATCTCAGATTCTCAAGTATCAGGGAAATCGCCATGATGGGGTTGAGAGGTAGTGCCCTTTGTGGGGGTTTAGGCGCAGTGCCTCTAGTGGGGTTAAGGGTCAACGCCCCTCGTGGGGGTTTGGGGGCAGTTCCCCCAATGGGGTCAAGGGGTAGCGCCCCTTGCGGGGATCTGGGAGCAGTACCCCTAGTGGGGTCAAGGGGTAGCCTCTCAAACATGGGGCTGGAGGCCCTCAAGGGCTCCCAATGGCAGGCGGCAGCTCAGGTCAAGGCCCCTGGGTGAGAGGGCAGGCTGATCAGAGGCGCGGGGGGCCAACGCTCCTCTGTCCGTGTATGAGTCGGGGGGCGTCCAGCCCAAATTAAGACCTCCAAAATCATGCAAACCTCCATGGCGTACATCATTTTGCATTCACAATAAGTAAATAAATTTAAAAAAAAAATTTCAAATTTCATGTATTTTTTTCACTTGCAAAACTTGCCTTTTGTCGAGTCCTGCTGATGGGACTCGCCTGGACTCGGCGAGTTTGGCGAGTCTACCAGACTCGGCGAGTCCATCCAAGACTTGATAGGACTCGGCCGAGTCCGAGTCCGAGCCCCCAAGACTCGGCCAGGGTGACTCGACTCGGGACTCGCCGAGTCCTGGCGAGTCTGGGCGAGTCTCGTAACTATGCTATATACCTCTAATATGACCGAATTCACTTACAAAGGGTCATTCCTACATCATGGTTAGCATTGTCACAACTTAGGGTTAAATCCAATTCATGAGAATATTGCATATCCACTAGAGACTACTCGCAATTAAGTGAATTTTGAGAATGCAAGAGTAATTCAAGGCGCCATATGGCAATTAAATGTCACTAGGCTAAACATCAAAGTTATCCCACAAACCAATTAGGTCATGAAATTATGAATACACTGAAGGGAAATTCTCCTTCTTAGGGAAGGTGGCCATATAGACCTAACACATAATTAGAAGATGGCAATAATTTGAATCCAAATTAACAGCTCCAATTAGGGTTGTTTCCTTATACACATTAAATTTAACAATCATAAGGAAAACTAATTAACATTATCTATGAAGTTTAATAATCATATATAAGTTAATAACAGTCAAATACTACAAGATGATTAGAGTAAAATCCACGTGAATCAAAAGTTTGAAGTTGAGATGCAATTGTTTGTAATGTCCCCAATTTAGCCCTACGCTCTTCTTGAGGTTTTAGCCTATTTCCGAAAACTTGTAGGCTAAGCAGAATGGGAGATTAGGGTTTCCACTTTTTGATGCAATTTTGAAGGCTTGTATGTGTGTCTCTTTGACGCATGTCTAGTTGAGCTTTCTGGGTTTTTGAAGAGCTCCAGGATGAGGTAACATGCATGTTGAGATAATGACATGCAATTTAGCTGATTCCTTGCATGCAAGAAAGGTTTCTAGGTTTTTTTGGGTTTTCAGAGACCTCTGAGGTGGTGTGACATGCATCTAAATCTGACATCCTTTCCGGGCATTTACTATCTATATTAAGTCATGTTGGCTGCTCGGTTTGTGCTTAGAAGATATTTGGAAACACTTACTATTTATAGTAAGTCATGATACTGCTCGGTGTTCAAATAATGTTTTGAAAACTTACTATTTATAGCAGTTTGCTATGTTTTCCAAGTTTTTGTTCATAGCTTCATCAACGAATTTAATTTCATTCTGGGTGTTTGCTCATGCTGTTCTACTATGGAGGGCGCCCCTTTCTAGAAGTTTTCAGATTTTATTATCTAGTTTCTGATTTTTGGGAGAAGGTCTACCCTTCTTGGAGGTTGTACCATTCTTCCTAGCTGCATTGGGATTTGTGCCACTTTGTGATTGCTGTTTTTGGTGCGATTTCTTCTTGGAGGTTGGACGCCTAGCTCTTAGCTGTAAATTGGCTGTGGTTTGAGAGCTTTTTGAGTTTTTTCGGAGGAGATACATCCATTTATGCGAGTTTCAATGTTGCTTGTCTGATTTTCTGTTAATGCTGTTTTTGATCATATTTGCATATTTTCATCATATTGCTGGTTTGTGCTTCATTTCTATATCATTCTGACATTGTAATTGTTAGAGAATTATTACTCTAACTTTCAATGGTTTTTGGAAGCATATCTTTATTGTTTGTAGCTATAATTCATTGTTGTAAAGCTGATTAGTAGTACTAACAACTATTCTTTATATTGCTGCAATTAGTTTATTTTATACTCCCACAATTGAGTGGTTGAGTTTAATAAATCATCTTTCATTATTGTTGTAATCCCCCCACAAAAAATAAGTGGCTGTGAGGATTGTATACCCCCGAGTGTTCAAGTGGAAGCGTGGTTACATGGCTGGCTTGCCGCCTTAATAATTTGTAATAATCTCACCCACTGAACAAGTGGAGTATTCCCACCACTTGTGGATGCTTGCTTTAGCAGATGAATGAACCTTTCAATTCGGATTATTCCTTATGATCCCCAAACCATATGCTATCACCTCGCTCATACTGGGATCTTGGTGAACATTCTTGGTGAGGGTTACTTTACAAGCTGATTTGTATTTGGAGCTAACGCTAATTAGTGGTTTGATGCTGGTTTGTTGTGTTTAATTCAAGAAAAAATTAAGGGGGTACATTTCATTGTTCCAGAAATTGCTAAAATTTTCAATCATGAAACATTTGGAGTGCGACTAGGGTTGCAAAATGGTTGGTGACTTTGGTGACATCATAATGTTTTCCAATTGTGTGCATGAACATGTTTTTGAGATCATCATAACTAATTGTGGACATGAACATCCTTTTTTGAAGCCTTAAACTTGATTATCCTTATCTTGATCTCAATTTGAGATTTCCCACAATTCCTCCTTGGGGTATGTTGTTCTTCTTGATGACTTCATTCCTCACATTGGAACCAAAGAAAGCACCATTCACGATCTCATCAATGATAAGATTTGTCTTTGAGAGTTGGATGTAGATGAATTTGGTTTATTGCAAAGTTTGAATCACGAGAATAGTCTTGTCATTACTTATGGTGGACACCTCTAAGTTGTAATGCCCCTTATTTGGTTTGCACTAGAATTCACTTGTTGATTAAGTTTAGGGTTTCTTCTTTCCAAATGCATGTTCTTTTTAGTGAAGTAATCTTGGTTTGAAATTTGCATTCACCATATTAACTAGATTTCCACATACACATTTATCTATTAGCATGATATCTAGATATCCAAAATATAAGTATAATCATAAATGCAATTTAACAAGCAAGAGGAGTGTCATGGGTGGATCCGCCCTGAAGCTCTCATGTTGGGCATGGGAGGTTGTCTACCACAATCCTCCTTTCCCAATGGCTTAGTACCTGCATTCTCCACTCATGGCAACACCTCAGAAGACATTCGCCCTGTTAGGAGAAAGGAACCATAAGGTCCATAGTGGCCTCAAGCCCTACCACCCCTTCATGGCCGCAGCGGAATTATAAGTGGGATCCCCACCCCTCCATGGCCTTGGCGGAATCCTTGAGTTGGGTTTTTAGGCACCACTCACCCATGGTTCGCCCTCCCTAATAGAGTACAAGCACGGAGAAGACAATATTTTAAACAATCAAATACATTCACATTTATCATTGATTCTCTTAAGTCAATATCAACATCATTATCATCATAATACTAAAGAAAGCATTATACCAATAATCAGATTAGCCATATCTATTTCTTATATTCAAAATATGCTAAATATTATTGCTAAGTGAATACATCACCTGATCCGCTGTGTCTTCACATGACTCTTTGCTCCTTAATCGCCTTCCTTCAATCTTACATTTGATTTTACAATAGGATAAAAACATATATAAAAAAATATTAATCTATTCATTTTTGATATTAAGATCGTAATTACTTATAAGGCTCACTAATTGCTTCAACTATTATTATTACGTGATCATAAATAATCTATATATATATCCTATATAGATATATACATATCCTTACTTCTAATTAATTTCAATTTGCCATAATCCCTTTGACATGAATGTATATATACATACATACATTTATATATATATATATATATATATATATATATATATATGTATAGTATATATATATATATTTATATTATTATATTTAACTTACAGAACATACACCTTTACTCTCTTTACTGCTGCAGACTTTCCCAATAGGTCCGATCTGCAGAGATTATTATATTTTTCCAGCCAGCGATGCCCCTCTCCTTTGAGAATCATTCCCTTTAAGTACCCGATCTAGGGACATGTCTCTTAAATGAATCCCTTTCTTAAACCATTCTAGTTGCATCGCTTCATATGATAATTAATCTCTGCATTTTTGGAACTTTAATTTATTTCCGTTAAATCACTTTAATCGTTGATTTGTTTAATAGGAATTATTTCCATCTTTTACTAATCGTGACTTTTATGACCATCTATATGAGACAAATTTTGTTTTTATGTGGAACTTTCTTTGTCCTCATGTGGGAAGCGTTTCTTTTTGTTTATTAAATTGCTGCATTTAATCTTTTGTTCTCTTTATTTCTTTTAGTTGTTGTTGCTGCTGTTTGGAATATAATAACCGTTTTTTATCAGTCTTATCTCCTTAGTTTATATATCTTAATATTTGTAATATTATATTATAATGATTATAAATATAATATTTAAATTGATAATTATAATAATATTAGATTTATTAATATGTGTATTTATATTTTAATATGTATTTTTGTCATTTATTTTATTTATTTATTTAGTTGTTTGCATTTCAACGATTATTTATTTTTATAATTGGGTGTTCTATATGGGGGACATGACATAAGTAGGTGAATCTGAGAGCCTCCACATTCTTAATTGGTTCTACCATTTTATTGATTCACATAGGTTTATTTGTTTCCCCCATGGTGAGAGTGCCAGTGTGGTTGATCTCCTTCTCACCAACATATCTTTCATCTCTCATATTGAGGACCTTTGTGTCTACCCTTTGCCCCTCTAGCCAACCATGCTGTTTTGACCTTCACATTCCTCGCTCCCAGCTTCGTTTCGCCTCCCCTCCCATCCCCTCTAGGTCAACAATACTTACCATACCATGATCCATTTTGATGATGATTACTCCCTTGACTATGCTGCCTGACATTCCTAACTTATATAAGTTCCTTTTTGATGCTCTTCATGAGGATGCCCTTGAGCCTTTTCCCCAAACCATCTTATTTTCTACTCCATCCCACCTTCTTGGTTGCTGCCCTGTGAATCATTGGTTTGATGATGTGTGTAAAGCCTTGCACCTTGCATTAGAGATCTCACATTATCTTTTCCCATGATCTTGTGGCTTACTATGTTTTCTAGATCATGATAACCAATTGTGCACATGAACATCCTTTGTGAAAGCCTTAACCTTGCACACAATCTCTGAAATTAACTACGCCTTCAATTAAGCATGCATGTGGGAGGAAAACATCTGTGGAAAGCTGAAACATTATGCACAAACCTCCATTGTCACTGTGCAATCAAATACTCCTACATGTGGGCTGAAAATCGCCCAAGATCCTCTTGCAGAATATTACAACACTTGTGTGGCAAGAAAACTTGTACTCAAACATAAAACAATGAAACAATCAAACAAGCAAACAAATAATTCTTATTGGGTAATGTAAGATTGCAAGACCTTTGAGATGCTCTTGCATCACATACTCATTACTCAAACCAAGTAAGGAAAGAAATAAGTAAGAAGTTGGCATCATTTTATGCATATAAGTTAGCATTGCTAAGAGGTTTTTGTAATGAAGACATTAAGACATTTAGGAAGTATGCAAGAGAGAGGTTCTTGAACATGTGCTTAAATACAAGTGGGAAGGCTCCTAAGAAGGCATGTCAATTGACAAATGACCACCAACCATATGTCTCATAATAGAGAAAAACATGTACACATTGTGGGAGTAGATATACCTTATGTACTTTAGTACAGCAAGTCATAATGACTAATAGACCAAGCACATAACACCATCTAGTGTAAACTATGCTATATCTAATTTCGTTTCTAAAACTGCCTTTAAGAGGGTTTTTGTAGACAATAATTGTTTAACTATATGCCAAATTCTTATCTAGAATGCACTCCAATTGATTTTTGACGATTTCTGTTCTAGATGGGCCTTATACAAACATTAGCAAGAATATTTTTGTTGTCTTATATCTTCATAATGCTATCCTTAGAGTCTTTGCATCGCTGTTGGATAGTTGAAAACTTGAAAACTTATCCGCCAACACCTTAGTCTCTTATATGACTGGTTCTTCCATTTTAAGTTTAATAATCATTAATGTTTTTGTGGCCACTGATGGTCCTCTCTTGCATTGTATTTGGTGTATGTTAAACAATCCTTCTTATTAGATTGACTGAAAACATATATTTCAAATCCTATATGTTTACGTTTGTTTCAATTGTTTATAATTTTTTTAACAAAAATGAGCTTGAGGGTGCTGTGAACTTTCATAACAATATCTCATTCTAGAACCTTAAATTCATATCTACTTTTTATGGATGCAGAATGTTTCGTGTTGGTTCTATTTATGGACGTAAGGATGATGGACAACGATTTGGGTTTTTTTGCCATGCAGCTCTTGAATTTTTACTTCAAAGCGGATCTAATCCGGTGAGCAGTTGAAGTTAAGAGGTGTTCCACTCCCATATGATTGTATTATAAAAATAGTAGTAGCTGGGTGCCAACATAGAATTGGGGTTTACTTATTCTGAGAGAAAAATAATATCGGGCATATTTAATCCTAGATTATTAAAAAGCAAAGATCTTTTTGTAGTATATGCTTAAAAATTTCACTCTGTTGCACATGGTCACTTACAAACATTTTGACATTTTATTAGTATTTAATCTCTTTTTCATACTTTTTTCCATAAAATAGTTCTTTCTTAAAAAATGAGCCACATTAGCTTGTTTTCATCCTGCAAGTCTTGAAATTGTTGAGTGCTTCAGGAGAAAGCAGGCAAATTTGTAATAGATAATGTTAAATTTGCAGTCTCTGTTTTGTAGGGGAAATTCCTTTTCATCGGTCTCATGAACTTGATTTTCTAATATCATTCTTACATGGATGCTTTAGTGTGTAGATGTTGTTTAACAACATATTGTTGTATGTAAAAGATATTCAATATTTGCACCTGTCCAACAGTCATACATTATATATTAGGGATATATTTACCAAAGATGATTAATATATATGTTTCTGTATGTTCAAGCTCCAAGGACTTGGCAATGGTTAGATTGCAAATCTCTAATGTCACATATATCTTCTCCAAGCCATACTTTCACAAGTTTCTAAGGCTATGTTTCGGTTGACCAAGAACATTAGTTTGGCTTCACAATATAGTTTTATAAGAATTTAATGTGAATGAATTTTGTTAAAATACTATAAAATTGAGAGCATCTCTTGCAATGAAGGATTATAGACCCCTCATTTTGAAATGTAAAATAATGCTGTTAGTAATTTTCACTCCCATTACAAATATGTTTTAGGTGATGTAAGCAATTCTAACAAGTTCTTTCCATCCTGTTTGGAATCTTATTGCATAGATAGAGTATTGAGTTTAGAATGAATAATCAATTTCATATAGCTTTCATTAGAGGTTGACTAGTAAGTTCTAGCAAGAGGAAATGTGCACTCAAAGGCGGTTTAATAAATTCAAAGAAATGGTTCTATTCAATAGTCAATTAACGGATTGAGAAAATTCATAAGGGTTGATAGTTATTTTCCAGGATAATAACATGTAGGCCTTCTAACATTCTTTAATATATTTCTTCCTCAGATACTGCCTGTTGACGTGCCTTTTGTGACAGCGCCAGCACAGAATAAAGTTGCCCAACGGTCACTCTATTCTCTCTTGATCAAAGTGTCCCACATGCTAAGATTGCTTGAAAGTTCATGTGTTCGACTCCAAGGTTCCTTTTATCGCGAATAGACTCAGTTGGTTGATGTGTTTTGCTGGTTATTTCAAGGGGACTTACGTAGTTGTTCGACTTTGTGAAGCAATTAGGACATGAATGATTTGGCAATATGGTTCTGGTATCTAGACTGACTCGGAAAATGCAGAATTAAAAGGGGATAGGGATAGGGATTCTACAGATCTACTTCTAAAAGGGGTGGAGGACGAAGATCGACTTAAACAATCTTCAAACCAAACTTCGCTTTGTCTTCTTTCGAACAACTCCGACAAAGTTGGTGCAATCTTCAAAGGATGAGAAAATGTTCAAACTATGACACAACACGTTCATACCGTCAACACGACGCATACAAACACATGAACCATAATCGAAGTTAAGTGCTGATACTCCAGTTGACCACGCAAGGCGAACTTACCATCAGCAAGTCCGCTAGTGGTATGGACGAGAAGACTTGCTCAAATCACAACGCCACACTCCACAGCTAACAACTACTTGCATGAAATAAAATCTATTTTACTCTATCTACCTTGAATTGGAAAGACGAACAAGCCTTGCTAGCTACTCACAATAGAAGATAGAACCACCAAACAATGGTAAATCTTTATATTATGAGAGTGTTCACAACAACTTCTTACAAAGTCCTCAATGGGAAAACTTCCTTTCCTCCTCAATCTAAACTAACTTCTAAGCTCTACTCTCTAACTTCTATCTCCAATACTCTCTAGCTCTGATCTATCTCTGATTCTAATTCTAATTACAAATGAGGGGGGATGCCCCTTTTATAATAAGTCCAATTCAGTGGACGGTTCAGATCAAATTACAATGAAGGGCTCAGATCGAGCCACCTATGCCCTGATTAGGGTTTCTGCCCTAAAAACCGCCACAGAGAGGAGTGGGCAATGAATGCACAGAATATTCTCCACTCCCCTGCAGGAATCATAATGAGCAATTAATGCCCACTACCATCATCAAGAAGATCCTCATCAAGCAGCGCGTTCCCACTGGCCTTCTCCCGGATAGCAAACTCGATCAACCGGGCCAATACTGCTTCAACCTCCTGTGTAGAGATCGGTGGAATATGGTTGAGCTGGAACTCCAAGACTGCTACCGTCTGTCCGTGTCTGATGCAAGATTTCTTCCATGTCACTAAGGCGTCCTGGGTATGCTGAATTATACTAGAGAACGTGGAGACATTCTCAAAGTCATCCAGGACAAGTGACTTCGCAGCTGAGAAGAATGGAGGCAGTCTACCCTTCAAACCATCAGCAGTTATCTCCTCTGGGACCAACTTTCTAGCAAATATGGCTTCTAATGTATTGAGGACTCCCCCCAAGATGTTGCCCATTGCCTTCTTCACTTTAGCTGAATCTGCCCTTGCTGCGTCGTGAAATCCACGGCCTGTGACCACCGAGGAGTACCAACTGGTGAAATCGTACCTATCACCTCTCTGAATTACACCTCCATCCACTAAGGTTTCTAGAGGTACATGCATCAAAGCCCCCAAACGAAGTACAGTCTTCGTTTGATAGATGCGAGTATCACCCCAGGCCTGATCTACTATATCCATTCGTGCCAAAATATTTGAGGCCTGTCGATAAGCATCGGCAAGGTCCTCCATGAATTTTCCTGTCTCAGTATGAACACGGCTAACCCACTTGTCTGCCTCCGTTTCCATTTTCTTTAAATCCTCTAAGGCAACAATTGACTCATTCGGAAGCTCCGATGGACGTTCCACTGCCGGGTCTGCTGGTTCACCTGGACGTGCTAGATTCTGCATATATCCTATCAAGGTTTTGTGCTCCTTCTTCAATTTCTTATACTTCCCCTCGTGCGGAGCAACTGATCCTTCAATGCCTGATAGGAGTTATCGAACTCCTCGATAACTTGGGCTCCCGTAGGACGACCCAACTCTACTGTGGTGATCACATAATTTTCAAGCCTCTCCTCGGTTCGATCACAATCTTCCCTCGGAATAGCCACCTGAAGCGTGCGGGAACCTGACTCGTCGGTCGAGATCTTTGAAAACTTTCGGGCCCTTTTCTTCTCTGGTGGCGCACTGATCCTCCTGAGGAACTCTTCCATCTCAATGGCCGGATCCGTGTCATCCTCGGGTTCTCTCCTCATTCTGTCGGAAAGCCAATCAGGCACTGTCTGCTGTGGATTACAAATGACAAGGGGCTGTTCTTTGTTGCCTCCATCTCGTGCACTTCCTCTCTTCTTGCACTGGTCTGCTCAGGCTCATCCTCCTCTATAAGCTGGGTATCTCCCGACCCTTGGGTCCCTGTTCTATGTTTTCTTCTTCCAAAGCCGTGATCCAACATCTGCTGAAAATGGGTGTCGGCCATTGTTTCCTCTTCTTCTCTCCCGTTGGCCGCCCCTGGATAAACTGACACTAGCTGATTCCCGGGCGTTGGGCTGATCTACCTCCCCAAGTCCCCGCTCTTCCTCTAATCCTGCCCTCTGATCGGCAAATAATGAAACCACTCTTAAACTCGAAGATTGAGTTTGTGAGTGCACGGGTGATGCTTGTTCTATCCTCAACGGTATCGGCTGGGTTGGCACTTCCACTTGTGCCCTCGATGTCTGAGCAATTTGTTTCCCTCTTTTTACCGATAACGGCCTTGGGTCACCCATCAAGCTGTAAGTAAGGGCGATCGACTTGCTCTTAAGTCTGCATACATGTCTGTCGACCCAAGTCCTGGTAAAAGTCATCACCGGGATAGAAAGAGTGTCCAAGTCCATGATCTCTGGCTCGGACCAATCAGGTGGTGGGACAGGAGTATCCCTAACTGACCCATAGTCGGGTTGCATGACGTTGACATCCTCCTCCACCTGGTCGGGAACCGGAATAATCTCACATTCTCTAATCAACTTGAGAGGAAGTCTGGAAAACATCCTTCTTCTTATCTCAGCCTCATCCACTGCATTTGCCCAAAAGTCCTCCAGATGAGCTCTGTGCCGGTATTCAATGTTCTGTATCATCCGGATGTTCCTGTAAGGATCGAAATCCTGCCTGCTTGTGTGATATGACAAATGATAAGATTGCAGCTCGTCCTCTGCCTCTCGGGCTGCCTGTAAAGAGGGACACACCTCAATGGAATTTCCCATGGTGATAGGGAAATCAAGCCCACCCTTCTTTTTCCTTCTCTGAATCTTATCGTAGGCAATCAATTGCCTAGATATCTCAAGCATTACTATGTGATCAGTGGGGTATCGCGGTAACCGATACGGATACGAAGTGAACCCCTGCAGCCTAATATATGTGAATTTCGGGAATTGGATGAGCCAATACCCATATTCCTCAATCAGTGTCTGTGCTTCTTTAGATATTCTCTGCTGCGTTCTCTGCCGAAGCGTCCTCGCAATGTGCATTGTGAATGCATCATTTGCCCGTTTATAGTTGGCAATGTTAGCTAAATGTAGCTGTGTGCAGGCTTCATGAATTTTGAATTGACCAGGGGCACAGCCGATTGGCTCTTTGTACGAAATCCCTCTGTACTTAGTCATTCTGGCCAACATGTAAATCACATATGAGCTCATGTAGAAAGTCTTCGTCACCTTCAAGCTCCTGAATTGCTCATCGCTGTGGTTGCTAATCATCCTAGCCCAATCGACACACTCTTTTCCTTCCAAGATGATCTCGATGAAGTAGAACATCCAAGGCTCGAAAATGTAAGCCTGTGCACTCCCATTCACCCGGCTCAGCATCATTATCAAATCACAATATTCTTGTTTCACGTCCTCGGCAATTATCTGCTTTGGGAGCTTAGTGCGGGGTGGCCTCGGCTTTTGCATCCAAACTCTGTTGATGACTGCAGTGACTCTTTCGAAAGAGGAAGAGTACATCTTGTCCGCCCTCTTATTTGTTCTGTATAACATCTCCTCAGCAGTTGGAATCCCAAATGCCTCTCCGATGGCATCCGGTGTGAAGTTGGCGAGCAGTTTACCATCCGGAGAGACAATCGTCCTACGTTCTGGCTTGTAGTGATTGGCGCACTCCATAATTAGCTCCGGACACTGAATTGCTGGCGGAAAACTAACAGCTGCGTAGATTCCACTCTTCATTATATTATGTGCCGTGACGGATGGTTGATGGCCCCCTAGCCCGAACATCCTCGATTTGAGTGCATTCAGATTAAATGAACCAAGTTTGGTGTCATTCAATCCTGCCAACTTTGAAACTATTGCTGACTTTGGGAGAAATGGCTTAGCGAGCCTCTTAATCATTGCCTGCCGAGATGAGCCAGCCTTGCCTGCTTCAGTGTTTGCAGCTCTGCCTGCGGCTCTGCTTGTTCCTGTAACATCCTTTGCGCCAGCCATCTGCAAAATAAAATAGAAGAATAAGCTGGATTGCCGATTTTTAATAAAATAAAACAATCCCCGAGATGGCTGCGAATATGGAGTTAGTTTTGAAAATAAAATTTCTCAGCATAAATTTCTAACTCCAAACCTCGTACTGTATAAAAATCTCTGAGTTTAGAGACAACTCTCAGCAACTGCACTTCTGACTGGTGAAGAAAAAAAACGCAGCAAGTTAATAACTTTCAGCAATGTAGCTAATTTCTCCAGCACAAATTGTTCGAACCTTGACTTCACTTTGTCAACTTCGGCAGTTAGAGGAATAAAGAGTTGCCAGCAATATGAAATTTCAACTTCCTCAACTTCTCAACGTTTAAACTTCGCAACAACTCCACTTTCAGCTCTTTGAGAATTAAATTCTCCAGCAACTCCGGAAAATAACTTCAACCTTCAACTTCGAAGTCGCAGCAACACACTTTCAGCTTTTCGAAAGAAAGAGTCTCGGCAAATGAAGATTTCTCCAGCACTTTGTACTTTCAGCAACTCAACACTCCGAAATAAAATAAACTCTCACAGAATTTCTCTCCTCAACCACTTGGAAAATATTTCAATCTCTCCAGAACTTCTTCAGCAACTTCAACTTCGAAATAATGTGAGGAGAAATGAGAGAAGAGATTGCTTAAATAACTCTTCTCGGAGAATCCTGCTAAGTAGTGCTGGGGCTATTTTTAGCACCTTCATCAATTTCCCACTATCTTCGCTCGGAATCTTCTAATTCAAGCGCAGTAGTGGGCTAGTCGTCAGCCGGTTATTATGGCAGTCGCCATTAATAATGATTCCTTCTTCTTCAAATTTCGAATTTTCCTCTTAATCTGCCAGTTAACTCTTGGCGATTTAAACAACTCGCGAGAAAAACAATCACTTGACTTGATTTAAAATTCCATTTTAAAATCTCGCAGTGTTCAAATAAATTCAACTCGAAAAAATTCGTGGGAGTAGCAAATTTATTTCCAACTTTTAAAATGTCCGTCATTTAAATCCTCGATTTCATAAAATTTGCCTTAGACATTTTAAATTCTCTCATTAAAACGTTCAACTCCGGGCGATTAAAAAATTGTTTGCGTGCTCGAAATAATTCGTCCTTTGAGATTTAACTTCTGTCAGGAAAATAATCTAGGCAAAACGAATTTCTTCCGAAAATATTAAAATTTCCCTTAGGAAATTAATTTTCAAACTCTGCTAACTCATGGGTGCATTTTAAACGGGTTCATTTGATTTTCACTTGACCCATGGAAAATATTCGTCGATATCAAATTTTCCCCTTGAAAAAAGATTCGTTAACTTTCAACTGCCTTCGGAGAATTTTAAAACTCATCAAATCATCCTTCCTTGCCAAGGGCGTATTTTTCCCTAGTGAAGTGTTATATCACTTAGAAAAATTTTTCTAACACTTTCTCTACCATAGGCGTATACATTTTGATGAAATATTTATTTCAAAAAAAATTCCTTCACTTTACACCTCTGGCGCACTTTCATGTGTCTACTTTTATTTTGTTGCCTTAGGAAATTTTCTCCAGCAACCTTGGCGTATTTTACTCATGCAAGCCTTGATTTCTCACTTAGAAAATTCTCAAACAGTTAGAATATCCTTGGGCGCATATGGGGTCTTGAACTTTCATTTTCTTGACTTAGAAATTTTCTCCAGCAACCTAGCCACTTTATCTTGCCTTGGGCGCATTTTGACCTCTCTACTTTCATTTCATGCCTTAGGAAAATTTCGGCCATCTCCTCTTCATCATGGGCGCAAATGCTAGGCCAAGCTTTCATTTCATGCCTTAGAAAAATTTCGGCCATCTCCTCTTCATCATGGGCGCAAATGCTAGGCCAAGCTTTCATTTCATGCCTTAGAAATATTTCATAGCTTCAATCCTTGAGGTGGGCGCATTTCAACATGTGAGCTTTTGTTTTTGCCTTAGAAACTTTTCAAGGCTTCTCTCCTTGAGGTGGGCGCATTTGACTAGGTGAGCTTTCATTTTTGCCTTAGGAAAATTTCAAGCCTCTGCCTTGAGGTGGGCGCATTTGACTAGGTGAGCTTTCATTTTTTTGCCTTAGGCGTTTTTCAAGCCTCTGCCTGTTCCTGCTCTTGCATTCTATTTTTAGCAAGTTGTGCTATTTTTAGCAAATCCCTTGATTTTCAACCTCTAAGGCTCCGTTTTGCCTGAAAATTTCATTAGATGATATTCTCTGCCTTGTGAACCTGTTCTGTCAGTCCTCCGCCCTGACCTGCTATTTATAGCCACCTGCTATTTATAGTAAGTTTGACTTTCTGACTTTAGTAGCTCCGTTTTGCCTGAAAGTTGCAACGCTTGATCTTGATAGCTTGAGTGTTACTCGGATGCCAACCTCGGGTGCAGACCTGCTATTTATAGCTGTGCCCTGACTTACTAAAAATAGTAAGTTCTCCGACTTTGCTCAAATTTTGCCAGCAGGTGCCTTGAAGTGTGCTGACATGGGTGGGGTACTTTGTCTCGGCTATTTTTGGATTTTACCCCCTATAAAAGTGGAAACCCTAATTTGATTTGTATGTATCCCGAACGGTCTCCGTTTGACTTCGTTCCTTCTGCATGTCGTTCTGCTTGCTGGACTGGAGTGTTGGGCGGCTGCCGGAGTGTACCTGCTAAAAATAGAAACTGTCTGAAAAGTGACTCATTCACTGCTGGATGGTTTTGCATGTCATATTGCCCGCGGGATCTCAAAAAGCCCAGAAAAACCCAGAAAACTGGTCTGTATGCATGTACTGGCTAAAAATAGTAAGTCCTCAAAACTCGATCTTCTCTGCTTGCAAGTCACACCGTTGCGAAGCTCTCGAAAAACCCATGAAGAAAACCCCGACATGCGTTGAAAAACACTGCATGCGAACCCTAAAAATAGCCTCCGAAGGCTGAACTCTGAAAGTGGTTGTCTCGGTTTGCATGTTACATCACTGCGAAGGTTTTGGAAAACCCAGAAGGATTCTCCAGACATGCATCTGAAAAGCCCATGTGGAAACCCTGAAAATGGCTCTTAAAGCCTGAAATGCCAAAAATAGTAAGTCGTCTGATCTGGCTCAAAATTTACGTGTAGACAGCTTGATGTCACTCGGATGCAGTGGAACTGACAGAATTCCAAAATCTCAATAAAATAGTCCCAAATTGAATACTTACTAAAAATAGTAAGTTGCCAGAATACAGTGAAAATTTAGGGGGACTCTGCTGGAAGTCTTCTGACTGCTGCTCTAAGCTTAGATTTCAATTTTATAACTCAGTCTGACCTTAAATAAGCCTGAAGGATGAAAACCCTAATTACACAGACTTGACCAATATTTCAACCTGGGTCAAACGACGGGACAATCCCCGGAAGGACCAGAGACCAGAGAGAGAGCGAACCAAAGCCAAAAGACCAGAATGGAGCAAAATTTAGGGGGTCCCCATCTTGATGGGGTGATGTGTGAAAAAAGGTCACAACACTGCCCTTTTTTGGTGGGGGGAACTAGGGACATCTCTTGTCCCTAGCCCAAATGTGGTAGCCTTTGAAGGATGGGTGTTTAAGTATTTCAATGTTTTTATAACCATATAAACATGGCACCCCACAAACAGGGAGTCCATCAAGTGGTAGACCGCCTTATCACAGAGAGAGATTTGTTCCTTGGTCACTTACTTTTGAAAGCATCCCATTAGCATTACATCACAACCCAATGGAGAGATACCACCCTTTTGAGCACATATATAATATCCACAATTAATGAATACCTCTTTAGAAAATGATCCTATAAAATGTTTAATGAGTATTTTACCAACCAATTGCTTGTTAAAAGAAAACTTGTGCCCTAAAAAACATGTCATCTGATTTGTTTTTGTTCTGAAGTTGCTATTGGCATATTTTCTATAGCCTAAACATATATATGAATACTTTGTTTTCTGTATTTGATAAAAGTACTGTGAATAAATCATATCCTTTATGAACATCCTTATGATATTATTTGGCTTGCTTAGCCAAAGGATTTTTAACATGCTATAGTTTGTCTTTGCCTTAAAAATCAATCTGCTTCCAAATTACACTGGATGGTCAAGTTTGTAAACCATATTAGAAATCTTGATGTTTTTGCTCTAATTTAAGTTTCCCAAGAAAGCAATCTGGCATTATTGATGGCGAGATTTATATGAAATAAAAGAGTTCAATGATTTATGTCTCATATTGTTTGCAGATTAGAAGGTCCTTGCATCTACAAGGAAAGCTATATGAGCAGCCAAGCCTCCCACAATAGCCTTCTAATGTTTGATGGAGACATAGTATTTATCTCCAATTTATTAGAAGGTGTCTTGCATGCTATTCCATTTTTTGACCTTAGAAGAAATAACAATGGGGGCAAGAAATCTAAACTTGGTGCATAGAACTCCTCATCAGGAAGAACATTTGATGCAAATCCTTCCTTACAAGTTTTGATTTTAATAAAACGGGAAGGGCTCATACGCATTACAGAGTGGCCATAGAGGCCAAGAAAAAGGAGCTCACTAGTAGTGAGACAACTTAAAAGCTAAAGACTAAACAAAAGAGAAGACCAATAGAAAACAAAGGAAAGAGACAAGACCAGCCAGTGACCAACACACACACAAAACCATTACTAATCTCCAAGGAGGCGAAGAGCCTTGATTGCCTGTCATTCCGTGGAAAGTAATTGGAGCTTTTCTTTGAAGGACAAACTATAATGTTCCCCTTTTATTAGTGATCCTAGCAGTTGCTCATCAGCCTATTCCAGAGTCCTGTAGGCTCGTTGAGGTGAATCAAAGGGTTTCAAGTTTGGAGGTTTTGTGGTCTTTCCTCAGTATTTACTATTTATAGTAAATACTATTTTTCGCAGTTAACAGTTGTTAGTCTTCAACTCATCATGTCCTTTGGAGCAGTTGTTCTGAGTTGAGCTTTGGCCTTTTAAAAGTATTATTTTGATGAAATTCTTCATTTAAAGGCAAATTGTTCTAATTTTAAGTTGACCCCTTGGCCTAAGGTGAGAACTTAAAATTGTGTTAAAAGAGGGACTTGAAGGGGGGCACCTTCATGGTGAAATTTAATGTTTTTTATTAAATTATCTCGTCTTAAAATGGACGTCTTTTTGAGAAGATTAATTCTTTTTTGAAAAGTAAAATATGAGGATGGCTTTTGGCGTCCCATCTGAGGGAATTGAAGAGTCATCCCTTTCTCTTTAAAAATGTGGCTTTGCTCCAGCATTTGTCATCTCATGTTTATGCCAAACTTATGCTGTCGAAATGACTACTCATTTTGCACTTCGAGGAATGCTGACCTCCTAGTACCATTCTCAATTTCGTGTTTGCAAGATAACACCTAATTGAATTATTGCTGCTTCTCAATCAAACTACTAGATAGAGTTTAAAGATGAATTTTTGGAGTGTTTTACCAATTTTGCAGTTGTTGTTTTGCACACAGCTGAAAATCGAATTCAATCACAGCTGAGTGTATGAATTTGATTTTGTTCTGGGCATTTGTTCATTTCATTCCTAAGGTCTGGGCGACCATCTCCAACAAGTTTCGGATTTTAGTTTGAAGTGTGGATTTTTAATTTGCAAAATCGCCCCTCTCAAGGGCCATACCTTTTTGTGTGCATTGGGATTTGTGCCATTAATTATTGCTAGTGTTTTGGAACTATTTCTTCATCACAACGGTGTTGGAGTGAAAATACATTGAAAGGGGCGGAGGCGGGGGCGGAGGTTGAATCAGTGTTTATAACTTCTTAAATATTTTAAACTGAAACTGAAAAGAGCCATACATATGTTCTCATTTTTCAATGATAGTGTCATTCATGTATTCGAATGCAATCATATAAACTGAAATGAGTAAAGTAACATTGCATTTTAAAGCAGTAAAGTATTGAAGCAAAAGAGTCACAGAGACACAATAGACACAAGATATGCCGAGTGGAAAACCCTCCTAGGGTAGAAAAACCACTCCTGAACCTGCTGCCTTTTTCAGGCTTTCATTTCAATAATTTATTTTAACAAAGCCTCAATGGCTGATTTTTGAGCACTGACTCAAGGAGCACCAACCCCTCTGTTTAGAGACACCAATCTCAAGGAGCACCAACCCCTTTCCAGATATCCAATAGAACAAACAATAGTACAGAGGATCTCTCTGTTTCACTTGATTTCTGTCAAGTGCCTCTTGACAGACAAAACATAGAATTTTCAAGAGTCAGAATTGACTCTTCAGAATTCCATGCATTATCTAATCTCGATGCATCTTGATGAAAATCCTACCTCTGTTACAATACAATCTCATCAAACTGTTTTGCAATAATACTACTTTCTTTCTTTTCTCACAGTTTTAATTTCAATCTTTTCCCATACAGAAAAGTACAAATCTGATTACACACTGTGTTTTCCAATTTTCAGCATCAAAGAATAGAATAGACTTCCAGAACTCTAAATAGTAATACCCCTCTTTTTAGTTTTTTGATTTTCTGTCATTATTGAACCCTAAACTCACTGGTTTTGCCTTTTTCAGAAAAAAAATCATTACAACTTGGAAGTATTACAACTGTCTCTCGAATTTCACTTTCTAGAAAAGGTTATGCAAGGATATTTTTCAGGTTACATAATGACTGTCAAGTTAGATCTGATGTTGCAGTGTTCAGGAAAGAGAGATTCTTTCTTTTTGTTTAGGATAGAACACCAATGACCAAGAATAGAAGAGTGACAGAGCTTGTCTTCACTAGAAGCCTGCACATGCAGTGCTTAAACAAATGCAATGAGAGCACATCATTTAAAAATGAAATGATAACCATTTTTCTTGACTGGACCAGCAATGCATCATAAGTATTTTTATTAAAACGAAACCACCTTTAGATTTTACCCACATGTAGTAATGAAGAATGCATATACCCAAGGAGATCTGACAAATAAGCTGCAGTGAAAGAGAGATAACTGAAACCCCAACAACATGTAACCGAAAACCAATAACCAAGCATTTTAACAGTTATCCAGAAATTCCAGTGAGGCAGAGAGAATATTCCGAAATCTATGTCCAATACAGTGACTGAAAGACTCAATAAATTGAAATCATTGTGAAGTGTGACTGAAATACTTTCACAGGAAACATTATCCATGAACTCAGATAACCATATTCAAAGATTCAATGGTATTATTAGTACCCATAACCAGAAAACACAGATCCTTAATATTACTGTCATGATAACCCTTAATAGAAATTTGCAGTCACGTTTTCAACCTTAGAAGCAAATATTTTTGACTCTTTTAGGAAATTAATAGCCGTTTTCAACATTTCACTTTGCAAAAGAGAGAAAGAACAACTTCATAACTATTTTGCTTGACCAAAAACGGATCTGCAAACCAATCTAAGGAAGATTACCTGGTAGGCATAGGTTGCTGTCAAAGAGTGATTACCAGACCTGTAGAGGAGAGGAAACCGCCTCACACCCTTCAGAAAAAAAAACGTGCTTGCAGCCAGCAGAAGGAAGACAAGTGGAGCGACTTCTGTGGAGAGCTCCTGACTGCTCCCGACTGCTCCCGATTTGCTGTCCAACAACAAAAATGCCAAAGGAAACTAGAAGCGGCCAAGGTGGAGGATGCATGGTGGTGGCCGGAATGTGGGCAACACAAAAATGTGAAACAACAAAACGTTTTTGCCCTGACCTTACTTAGCAAACAAGTGCGAATACCTTTGCAAAAGAAGATAGGTGTTTGGAATCCGAAAAGGACATATATTAATCAAACACATTATGCCAAGTCAAATCCGCGGGCTTAACCAAGGGTTGCATGCCGACAGCCATTATGGCATTTGCTAACTTTAGAAAATGAGTAAAGCCAACAGAATGATGCCAACATTATTTCATGAAGGGGCGAAAAATATAAGACTGGAATTTCCCACAAAGTCAAGGCAAGGTCATGATCAATGTGACATAAACAATAATTAACCAATGCCATTAGTTGCAGTCGGCCTTAAGGCTGAATTAAATATTAACCAATAGGCCCAACTCATAAAAATGGAGGATCAAATAGAATGCCCTTTCAAATGTCATCATGATGAAATCCAATGCAAGTAATTTCCAATGCCTAAGAAATAGAAACAGGCTAATATGCAAGATTCTGGATGCCATTTTCCCATACCAAATGCCAAGAAGTTGAATTCATTAAAGCCAAACTTGTACTCTTAAAATGTGCATTGTGATAAGATGTGTCAATGCCAACATAGTGCCCAGTGACTTATTAAGACTGATTTTGCATGTTAAATTCACACTGTAACAACCTGTATAAATTCATCACTGAACCAATAAAAGATTAAACCAGAAATGTATCACCTGATCAAATGGAGACAAATGACCTGTAACAAATACCTCAACAAGCATTTGTAATCTACCCATGGAGTTAAACGATCAGTGCCACCAAGATAATAAAACCAATGATGTGAATGTGCCAATCAAAAAATGTATCAACTGAGAAGATAACCAAGATGCAAGATATCCACAAATTGACATCAAGGACAAAAACAACATAAGAGGGATTCAACAAGCAAGAGCACCTATCTTCCAATTGACCATTGCATTTGATTTCATGCAATTCAAAGGTATTTTGCTTGAGTTATGAGCATTTGATTATTTCTGCAGTTGTTGATATCTCATTTTTAGAATTGCAGTTTTCTAAATCAGAATTAATTCAATTGTTGTTTCCATCTTTCTTCTCATTTTGTAATGTCCCTTCCCTAGGCGTTTCAGATCTGAGCAGAGGTTGACCTATTACTAGGGTTCCCGTAGGTCAGCAGTATGGATAGGGGACCCATTCCGGGGTTTTGGAGCCTTGCTTGATGCCTTTTGAGCCTTCAGTTGGGGCTAGAGGGTGAATTTAGAAATAAATTGGTAATATTTAAGTTATCTCTAAGGGAATAGTAAAGGGGGTGAATAGTAACTGAAAATTAGAAGGTGGAATAGTGAAAAGTGCACCCCCTTGTGCCATGAAGCCTAGAGACATAACTTGAGGCTCTTAAAAACAACTTACAATGATCAAAATGAAGGCCTTAGTGAAAACCCACGCCTAGCTTAAAGGGACCAAGTAGTTTCATTAAAATTACAAAAAGAACTCATGTTGCTAAGTTAAAAGAAACCCTAAAAGGGGTGCCCACTTTGGGGAATAGTGAAAAGTTTATAAAATGAGTTTGAGGTTGCCATTTGACACATCTCAAGTTATAATATTTCAAAGCAGCTTGCAGGTTGGAGCTCAAGGAGGGTTTCTACATGCAGTTTGGCCTTCCAGGAACGAAAACTTTTGGGAGAAGGGAGCGTTGGACGTAGCCCCAGCATTCTAGAAGTTAAAAACAGCTTATAAACGTTCTCTTATCAGTTTGGCAGCAAGTTTTGAGGAAGAAGATTGCAGACTAGTCTATTTTGAGGGCAGAAATTTACATCAGATTGTAGATCAGTCCTTTTAGAGGGCCTTTCTACCATCTTACAGCAGTTACACAGTCAGCCGCACCTCCGTTGGGCATTTGGGCTTCAAACCGTAGGTCTCAAGTGGAAATTTTGAAATTTTGGAGCTGAAAACTCACCTACAGCAGTGGCAAAACTCCTCTCTCGCCTGGAAACGAATGGGTAGTCATTTTTAGAGATGGGAGAGTTCGAAATTGCTGTCACAAGGTTATATCAGACCTAATATTTTATTTGCAGCCCTATAATAATCCATTTCTAGGTCTTGGATGAATGGGTATGTTGTATTTAGCCCATGTCTATGTAATTTCAGTCTTTCCTTAATAGGATCGTTGTATGCCTTGGTTATTTTCCATTATCAGCTTTGTATATGTCTTGTTTTTTGCATAAAACTCAAAAATAACAGAAAAATCAGAAGAAACGCAAACACAAACAAAACAAAACATCTCCTATATGCTGGTCAAAGTCTTCTTGAAGAGACAAACTTAGAAAAATCATATCAGATTAAGGAAGGGATCTTTCACATTTCTCATTATGTTCTAACATGGAAACGTTGTATAGCTTGGTGCTTGAAAAATGATGAAAAAACATTGTAATTTGCAACTCTCTTTATTTGTACAAACTGTTAATAGTAGTACTATTTCAGTTTAACATTGCTGCATTATCTATTTAATTTCACATTAAGCACTCTTGGATGGTTTACTGCCATTGAGGATAAATTAAATTGTAAGCTCCTTCATACCCACTATCAAGTGGTGAATCCCCACTCTTAAGTGGATGCCTGCCGCAGTAGAAGAACTGTTTTATATTGTAATTTTTTGCCCCCACTGTTTGGTGGTAGCGTGGAAAGTTCCTTTTGGTTGGTTATCCGCCTTTGTTTCATTTCAATTCATCATTTAGCACTCCACCATACGTTAGCACCTCGCCTGTCAAAGGATCTTGAGTGCACATTCTTGGTGTTGAGTTTAATCTCACTTTCAGTGTAATCTTTGTAATCTTTAATTTAGTAGATCCTGGGGATCCTCTGACCATATGCCCGCCCCTCCTCCTTAAGTGGTTTTAGGGCGCATTCTTGGTTAGAGTTATTTCATGCACGTTTTGGGTTATGCTAACCTTAACGGGTGCTTGGTTACATTGTAAATGTTCATTTAAGAATCAAAAAAATTGAGAGAGCATATTTCACAAACCCTTTTGGTTCTTTTTGCCATTGTTGTCCTTAGGTGTGAGAGGTTCCTTATCCACATTCTTGTCCTTGTTCCTTGAACTAGTTTGAGGAGTCTCCAATTGATCCTCTCTAGAGGATTTGGCTTGGCAACTTTTCAGCTCTTGCTAGAAGACTTGAATGGTCACAATAGTGTTTTTAACCATTTCTTTGCTATAGTCGATGATTTCTTGCAAACTGAGAAGGGTTTTTCCTTGGTTTCTTTAGAGATTTGCAACCTCTTTTCTTAGTTTTAGGTTCTCATTAGTGGATCCAATAGCTGCTTTGATCTCTGTAACTTCTTTTTCAATGTTGGCCCAATTCTCGAAGGTATTGGCCATACCTTTCAATAAATCCCAGTGGTTTGAATCTTCCATCTCACCCGTCTAGTCCGTGGTTTTATTGAGCACGAAAGACTCGAAGATTTGGATTTTGTTCTTGGCAGTTATGAGTTGAGCAAGTAGCCATTTGGGAATGCCGTTTTGTATGTTGGTTGCTTCCCAAATTTCATCTAATTTCTCCCTTGGAGGAGCACAATTCTCACAAATGCTGGAAGAATCCAAAGGGTTTCCCTCAAACTCCAAAGTTTGGTCAATATTTCTCTTATGGGAGGAGGGGGGCAAACAGGAGAGGTATTTAGAGGGAAGTTGGGAGGGGAGTCAACAAGGGAATCCTTTGACATTGGGGACCATGAAGATCCAAAATTATTATCAGAAATGGAGATTTGAGGAGGGGGGTTCCACAAAAGACACTTTTTTCTTGCTACTAGGGGTAGGGTCATCAAACATAGGGGTTTTACCTTTCGAAGAACATTGAGGGTTAGATTTGGTGATTCTAGGTTGATTGTGAGGAGTAGAGAAGGTGGCCGAGGCAGGGGTGATGGGATTCCCCTTCGAGATTTCAGTAGCATTTTTAAGAACAAGGGCAAGGTTTGTCACCTGCAGGAGAGAAGCAATGGCCCAGGAGAGCGCAACATTGTGCCAATAGAGCCTATAAATCAGGCCCTGATGAAGAGGCAATGTCTTCCTATTATCCTGCACTGCTTTTATAGATTGCTCAAGGGAAGAGTGAGCTCCTCACAATCAACTACTTTGTTGGAGCAAAGTTTTAAAATGGCTCTTCAAACATGACTTGTCTGGGAAGGGGGAGGGAAGAGAGGAAGGAACTCTAGTGGTAGGTTGGTCAAGGATATCATAAAGAGAATTAGCATAGGTGATTGAAGCCATTGGAGGAATATGCATAGTGGGGCAGTTCCTGTGGAGGAGAGCATGCTAGAAGATCTTAGGGGAGTGATGGAGGGCAACAAAGAGTTCATATTGCCTCGACAAAAGAATTTCAGATTTCTTATGATTGCGATGATAATCACAAAATGTGGTAGAAATCGAGGGAGGGTTATGGACATGGATAATGAAGAGCCATTGATGCAAGGATTTGCACTTATCATCAAACCAATGATTCATAGGGCAGCAACTGATAAAATGGGGTGGAGAAGAAAAATAGATGGTGTGGGGAAAAGAGTCAAGGGCATCCTCTTGAAGAGCAACAAAAAGGAACTTATATAAGATAGAAGCTATTTAGAGTGGAAGCAAGTAGATGGACATAAGGTGGGAAAATTGAGTAGCATAGTCAAGGGAGTAATCTGAAATATCCTAACCAATTTTTTCCATTTTGATTACACAGCTAAGTCACCCATTAGCGTTAGTGTAAACATAAACCAGCTTAAGGGAACCCTTGACTTTTTGATCAACCCAGATTTCAGTATGGGCAACGTGAGAGCATACTCGAAGGGGGTCGTTAGCCACAAGAACTTGCTGAAAATAACTGAAAGAAAAGCAATCACTCTACCACTTATTCAGCAGGAGGACTTGAATGGAAAGTACAATGCTGAATTCAAAGATGCAACTCGACCACTAATTCAGCGGGAGTAGGTTGACGGCTCAGCCGATCAACAACATGATAATGCAGTACAATAAAGTAACGGGCGGCAAGTCGACCTCTTCCACAATCGTGGGAATTACAATGAGTTAAGTATGAAGGATGAATGGCTGACAGTACTACTGTTTACCTTACAATATCATAGAAAGCCTACCAAGCATATGTGATGAGAAAGTATATCATGCTGCAATAATTGTAAAGGACTCCCCTATACTCTTCTAAATTTCCAAGACTTAAACTCAACTCCCAAACCACATTTTTACCAATCTGGTTATGTAGACCTGCACTGAAACTGCAGAATCAGCAACACAAAAATTCACAAAAATGAAGATAACTCTTCAAAACTCGCCCAAACTTCATGAAGTAAGCTGCAATATATTCTAATACTATAGGCGCCCAAGATGAAAGCATAAAACAGACTCAAAAGACCTCTGATTATTTGGCACGCAAAACCAAGCAAACACAGAAAGGTACGGCCAAAGAGAAGGGGCGATTTGCTCTATAAAATTCAAGGCTTGGATATAAATTCTGAGATTTGGAGGAAGGGGTCGCCTCAACCTTCCAAATGCATTTTCTCAATAACCATAAGCAGAATAAAATCGTCCATAAACATATGATTGATTATCTAGATCAGCCACAGGCAAAACAACAACTGTGAAAAAGACAGAAATACATGAACTCAAACTCCAAAATGCAAAACAGTAAACTAGAATCCTACTCTCAACTAGTTGCTATATTTCAAGCAAGAAGTCAAGCCTAGCTAGGAGGTATGCATCCCTCGAAGCAATCCTAATACCATTCCGACAGCATAACTTTGCATAAAATTCAAGATGAAAAACATGAAGATGAGCACTCCATTATATAACCTCTGAAGGACATCCTAGATGCTTCTAGAAGATGTGCCAAAACTCATGAGTCAACCAATTTCGAATTTCCAAGTTGACTTACCCTTTCCTCAAGTTGGCGTCCCTTTTTCACTCAGTGAAAATTCTCATTAAAATAAAAGTTACTCTTCTCTTCATAAGTTGGCGTCCTTTTTCCTCTTTGATAAATCATAAAAACTCACATAATTCCTTGATGGGGCGCCCACCCTTAATTTCCCCCTTTTAAAACAACTTAAGTTATGAAGCTAGACCAAGGGGTTATAATTAAAATAAAACATTATTTTAATTGAAATAACTTATCTCTCCAAGAACTGTACCCAGGTGCTGATTCGGACGCAACCAACTGAACCATCTGAAGAGGAAGGCCAAATGCACTGAAGCAAACAGGACCACTGCCAGAAATAGGACTTACTAAAAGTAGTAAATCCATGAATTTGCTCGGATCATTGTGTAAGTCATATCAACGCGAAGCTCTCTGAAAACCCATAAAAGAGCTGCCAACCAAACACCAAGATTCCATAAGCACACTCCAACAAGAGCTGAAACATCCTCCTAGAATATAGGAAACCCTAATTTCTGCTTCCGAGTAGTCTACGGGTCGCCAGGATAGACTAATGGTCAACTGTCAGATCACTGTTGAGAAGGGGACATTAAAGTCCGCCCTTCCCAAATTTGCTTGCCTACAGACAACTGTAAATTGGGATACTGCAAGATCTCCTCATTCTCCCACGTGGCATCCTCCAACGGCAAGTTCTTCCATTTCACCAAGTATTCTTTGATTGTCCTTCTCCTCAAAGAATGTTCCTTGGAATTGATAATTTCTTCAGGGACTAGCACCAACAACCCTTCCTCATCCAGTGGGGGAAGATCGGATGAAACAATAATCTTATGTCCCAACGCCTTTTTGAGGCGAGACACATGGAAGACATTGTGCACTTTACTGCTAGGCGGTAATTCTAGCTCATAGGCTACTGCCCCCACCTTCCTGGTAACTTTGAAAGGCCCATAGAAACGGGGTTTTATCTTCCCAGCCCCACTCTTCTTGAGAGTAGATTGTCGGTATGGCTGTAGGCGAAGGTAAACCATGTCTCCTACCTCGAAGGAGCGCTGAACATGCCGTTGATCAGCGTATAATTTTTGCTGATTCTGTGCAATCTGAATGTTGTTCCTCAATTCTTTCAGAATATCCTGACTTTGCTGCAACATGTCTTTGGCCTGTGGTGCTTTGCTATTCCCAATCACCAAATCTGCAAAGTTGATAGCCTCATAGCCATAGAGAGCTTTGAATGGGGACATCCTATGGACATGTGATAGGATGAATTGTAGCAGTATTCCCCCAAATGAAGCCATTTGACCCAAGCCTTTTGCTGTTCTGAAACATAGTTCCGGAGATAACCCTCTAACCACTTGTTCACAATTTCTGTTTGACCATCGGTTTGGGGGTGATAACTGGTACTCGGAGTAAGTAGCGTACCACTCATCCGGAAAATTTCCTGCCAAAAAGTGCTTAGGAACTTGCTGTCCCTATCACTCACAATATTCTTTGGCAAATTGTGTAACTTGAACACCTCATGAAAGAACAAATCAGCTACTTGAGCTGCTGTAAATGAACTGGTGATAGCGAAGAAATGAGCAAACTTTGTTAATCTGTCTACTACCACGAAGATGCAATCCTTCCCTTGTGTTTTAGGCAACCCTGTGATGAAGTCCATAGAGATGCTTTCCCATTTTTGATTGGGAATGGGTAGGGGCTGCAACAGTCCGGCGGGGTATGTGTGCTCATTCTTGTTCATTTGGCAAGTATGGCATTCCTTGATGTAGTTCAAAACCTCATTCTTCAACCCCTTCCATGTGAATCTTTCACGGATCTGTCGGTAAGTCTTAAAATAACCTTGGTGACCAGCAAGTGGAATGTCATGAAAAGTTTGCAAAACCTTCTTTTTGAGCTTAGATTCGGGTACCAAAAAGACCCTATCCTTGTAATGTATCAGCCCATCAATGACATTGTACTTTTCAACCTGACAAGTACCTTCAATAATGCTGGTTGCAAACTGATTTTTGGCATAATCAGCAAGCAGCAACTCTCTCCAATCAGCTGTAATTGCGCATAATGAGCTCAAATGTGGCCTCCGTGACAAGGCATCTGCCACCACATTATTCTTCCCCTTGACATACTCAATGTCGAAATCATAAGCCTATAGCTTACTCACCCACTTCTGCTGTCTTTCGTTCAAGTCCTTCTGATGCATGAAGTGTTTGAGACTGTTGTGATCAGTCTTGACAACAAACTTACTCCCCACCAGGTATTGTCTGAACTTGGCTAATGCATGCATGATTGCAAGGATTTCCTTGTCATAAATTGAGTAGGTTCTCTCAATGCCTCTTAATTTCCTGCTTTCGAACACAATGGGGTGCTTTTCTTGCATCAAAACAGCACCAACTCCTTCTCCCGAAGCATCGCATTGCAGCTCAAAAGGTTTGGAGATATCCGGTATGGCCAAAACTAGACAAGAGCTCATGATCCTCTTGAATTTATCAAAGACAACGTGTGCCTTTTCTGTCCACAAGAATGCTCCTTTCTTGGTTAGATCTGTAAGAGGAGCAACACTTTGTGAATAACCCTTCACAAACCTTCTGTAAAAACCACATAGACCCAAGAATCCTCTCAAATGGGTTAGAGTTTCCGGGGTTGGCCAATCCACGATAGCCCTGATCTTTTCTGGATCAACTCTGACTCCCTCTGCACTGATGATGTGGCCCGAGTAGAGTAGCTCTCCCATACCAAACTCACACTTTGATTCTTTTGCAAAGAAACTTTCTGTCTCCAAGATACTAAGCACTTCCTCCAAGTGCTTGAGGTGTTCTTCCCATGTCTTTCTGTAAACGAGGATATCATCAAAGAATATCAACACAAACTTCCTCAACTGTCTCTGGAAAGTTCTGTTCATGCAAGATTGGAAAGTGGCCGGAGCATTAGTTAGCCCAAATGGCATAACTAAGAATTCAAAGTGACCATAGTGGCACCTGAATGCTGTCTTCTCAACATCAGATCCCCTCATTTCGAATCTGATAGTATATTGATCTTAAGTCAATCTTTGAGAAAAACTTAGCACCGTGCAGCTCATCAATGAGTTCATCGATTCGGGGAATGGGATACCGATTCTTGATTGTGCTTTGGTTCAAGGCACGATAATCCACACACATGCGGATGGTGCCATCCTTCTTCTTCACAAGAACCACTACTGAGGCGAAGGGACTTTTACTTGGGCGAATGAAGCCCATCTCCAAAAGCTCTCTTATGTTTTTCTCGATCTCATCCTTTTGTTTCTTAGGATATCGGTATGGTGTTGTGATTACCGGTTTAGCTCCTTCCTTCTGCTCAATGACATGCTCAAACCCCCTATCTGGAGGTGGCCCTGGTGGTAAATCAACAAACACTTTACTTTTCTTTGTAAGCACGGATTGAATATCTGGTGGATATTCCCTCTTTGTCTCAACCGGACTAACTGGAAGAATCATGCACTCTATAGCCCACTCAACCGCGTCATGTCAGACCAACCTTTCCATCCTTTTAAAAGAGACAATCCGAGGACCTCCATTTGACATTCCTCTTAGCACAACTCTCTTCCCATCGGATTGGAACTTAAGCTCCATGGTTTGCAGGTTCAAGGAGATCTCTCCAAGAGATCGCAGCCATTGAATGCCAAGTACGACATCAGTATCCCCAATGTTAACAACATAGAAGTCGTCTTTGACTTCATGGTTACCTAACTGTAATGACATGTTAGTAACCTTGTGAGTGCAAGCGATGTGGAACCCATCCACAACCATCACTTTGAAACCTTCAAACTCTTCTATCTTGAGGTTCTTCTTTGCAACCAATCCTTCATCAATGAAGTTGTGTGTTGCTCCGGTATCAATTAGGGCAATAACTCGATGCTTCCCAATCGAGCCAGAAAGCTTGAAGGACTCGTTCTTTTGGAAACTTGAGAGATGGGCAAAGGTGCCCTCACCTCCCTGTTCTGCTCCCACCTCTTCTGGCTCATGTTCTTCATCACTCTCAACAATTTCTGATTGTTGTTCTAAGTGATTAGATTCTGATCCATAATCAGAATAGGCCTCCATATGGTTAGAATGGCCACTACCATAGAATCTGTGTCCCCTTGTCCAAGGTTCTTTACAAGTGTAACACTTCCCTTCTTTCCTTAGCTTCTCTCTAGCATCATCATCCAATCGAGGAGGAAATTTCTTGTTCTGATTTGGAGGATGCCTTTTGTCTTGTCTATGGGGAAAAGGCTTGGATGGAAATTTGGGCCTAGTTGCGAACAACTCCATGTTTCTAGCCTTTTTGATAGACTCTTCAAGACTGGGTGGGTCGAAAGCCTTTACCCATCCTTTCAATGGCTCCATTAGTCCTTCTGAAAACAACACCACTAATCTTCTCTCGGTAATATTGGGCACCATCACGGAAAGCCTTTGGAAATCACCAATGTATGATTCCAAGGAACCATGTTGTTTCACTGAGCAAGTTCCCTGAATTTCACCTCAGGATCCTTAGTGTCAAATCTGTCAATTAGCTTGTCAGTGAACTCTCCATATGTTCTGATTAGGTTGTGGCCAAGGGTGATCAAACCATGATACCACCACTCATGGGCAGCACCTTCCAAGTCTAGGGTGGCAAATTTGATTGTGTCTTCTTCTGCCATAGGTCTCAAGGATAAGTAATTATCCAGTTTTTGCACCCATGCTCTAGCTGTGCATGCATCACTTCCATCGAAGTGGGCCAAGGACACCTTCCCGAGAGCTTGTTGGTAATCCGTTCTAGGACCCATAGGACCTTTGAATTCATTTCTTCCACCATTTCTCTGGTTCCTCTGATTCATGAATTGGTCAAAAGACCACAGCTCTTTAAGACCAGGAGGGAAAGAGTCATACTCCAAGAAAGCCTGTCTGGTGTCATCGGCATAATTCATTGTAGCTTCAACTTGGGGTTCTTCTCTTTGAGTGAACGTGGGAAAAAGGGGCCTAGAGGCTGATCCTCTAGACGTGGCATCATGCTGTCCAATGGTTCTTTCTCTCCCATTGCCATTGTTCCCATTGACTCCATTGTGTTCACCGTTGGAGTTGTTTTGATTAAGGGGGGAATTGTTTGCAGCTTGCTGATCCATTCTTGTAAGTAAATGGCCTAGCAAGTCAATCATCCCGTCAAACCTTTTAACCATCCTCTCTTCCCTCTCATCCGGCGGTGGTCCGTTGTTGTCTGCCATCTCTTCAATTGCTTTACCTCTGTCAACTGTATGCTCTATTTCTCTGAGTGCCTCAGAAAAAGTATCTGCCTCTGGTGTGTGCGGAAACTAATATGGCGGGTTTCCCACCTGACTTCCGGTGTAGTATCTGCGGGCTCTGTCACTCATCGAAAGCTGAACTCACTAGAACACAGGCTGGCATAATCATGGCTTTGATACCACTGAAATATACTAACCAATTTTTTCCATTTTGATTGCATAGCTATGTCACCCATTAGCGTTAGTGTAAACATAAACCAGCTTAAGGGAACCCTTGACTTTCTGATCAACCCAGATCCCAATATGGGTAAGCTGAGAGCATACTCGAAGGGGGTCGTTAGCCACAAGAACTTGCTGAAAATAACTGAAAGAAAAACAATCACTCTACCACTTATTCAGCGGGAGGACTTGAATGGAAAGTACAATGCTGAATTCAAAGATGCAACTCGACCACTTATTTAGCGGGAATAGGTTGACGGCTCAGCCGATCAGCAACATGATAATGTAGTACAATAAAGTAACAGGCGGCAAGTCGACCTCTTCCACAATCGTGGGAATTACAACGAGTTAAGTATGAAGGATGAATGGCTGACAGTACTACTGTTCAGCTTATAATATCATAGAAAGCCTGCCAAGCATATGTGATTAGAAAGTATATCATGCTGCAATAATTGTAAAGGACTCCCTTATACTCTTCTAAATTTCCAAGTCTTAAACTCAAGTCCCAAACCACATTTTTACCAATCTGGTTATGCAAACCTGCACTAAAACTGCAGAATCAGCAACACAGAAATTCACAAAAATGAAGATAACTTCTTCAAAACTTGCCCAAACTTCATGAAGTAAGCTGCAATATATTCTAATACTATAGGCGCCCAAGATGAAAGCATAAAACAGACTCAAAAGACCTCTGATTATTTGGCATGCAAAACCAAGCAAACACAGAAAGGTACGGCCAAAGAGAACTGGCGATTTGCTCTATAAAATTCAAAGCTTGGATATAAATTTTGAGATTTGGAGGAAGGGGTCGCCTCAACCTTCCAAATGCATTTTCTCAATACCCATAAGCAGAATAAAATCGTCCATAAACATATGATTGATTATCTAGATCAGCCACAGGCAAAACAACAACTGTGAAAAAGACAGAAATACATGAACTCAAACTCCAAAATGCAAAATAGTAAACTAGAATCCTACTCTCAGCTAGTTGCTATATTTCAAGCAAGAAGTCAAGCCTAGCTAGGAGGTATGCATCCCTCGAAGCAATCCTAATACCATTCCGACAGCATAACTTTGCATAAAATTCAAGATGAAAAACATGAAGATGAGCACTCCATTATATAACCTCTGAAGGACATCCTAGAATCTTCCAGAAGATGCACCAAAACTCATGAGTCAACCAATTTCGAATTTCCAAGTTGACTTACCCTTTCCTCAAGTTGGCGTCCCTTTTTCACTCAGTGAAAATTCTCATTAAAATAAAAGTTACTCTTCTCTTCATAAGTTGGCGTCCTTTTTCCTCTTTGATAAATCATAAAAACTCACATAATTCCTTGATGGGGCGCCACCCTTAATTTCCCCCTTTTAAAACAACTTAAGTTATGAAGCTAGACCAAGGGGTTATAATTAAAATAAAACATTATTTTAATTAAAATAACTTATCTCTCCAAGAACTGTACCTAGGTGCTGATTCAGTTGCAACCAACTGAACCATCTGAAGAGGAAGGCCAAATGCATTGAAGCAAACAGGACCACTGCCAGAAATAGAACTTACTAAAAATAGTAAATCCATGAATTTGCTCGGATCATTTTGTAAGTCATATCAACGCGAAGCTCTCTGAAAACCCATAAAAGAGCTGCCAACCAAACACCAAGATTCCATAAGCACACTCCAACAAGAGCTGAAACATTCTCCTAGAATATAGGAAACCCTAATTTCCGCTTCCGAGTAGTCTACGGGTCGCCAAGATAGACTAATGGTCAATTGTCAGATCACTGTTGAGAAGGGACATTACATAATCATTGTCATAATAGATTATGATATGGTAAGTATTGTTGACCTAGAGGGGAGGGGATGGGAAGGGGTGTAGGGAGCAAGGAGGGCGAAGGTCAACATAACATGGTTAGCTGTTGGGGAATGCGTAGACACAAAGGTCCTCAAAATGAGAGATGAAAACTTTAAGGTCTGTAAGAACATAATCAACCACACTAGCACTGTGGCGATGGGGGAAGCAAGGAAACCTATGAGAGCCAAGAAAACAAGAGAGCCCTTTAAGAATGTGGGAGTCTAAGATTCACCTAGTCAGAGGTGCCCACCATAGGCAGTGACAAGATTATCCTCTTCATCCAAACTCTATACTAAGCCAAATTCATCTACATCCAACTCTGAAAGGCAAAACTCACCGTGGACAAGATCATGAATTGTGGTTTGGTGGGTTCGAATGTGAGCATTGAAGTCATTAGGAAGAATAACATCCCCAAAGAGGAACTGTGGGAAATCTTAGGATTGAGATTGTGTTAGGGATCTCTCTCAATGTGATGGTATGAGATGCCTGGAAATTCTTGAGCATTTGAAATACACTCCTGTAAGGCATTAATGGTACTGTCCACCTGTTGATGGAAAAGAAAAATCATATTCCAAAATTCTGGACCTAGTTTCTCAATTGTGTAAACCTTGGTGTTACAGCTTGTTGTATTGGAGCTTTGGTGTTTTGACAGTCTGCTCATTAGAACCACGTGTCTCCATGGTGATTCAAAGCTCTTAGAGCCCGAAACTGCAGAACAAACATTGTTTGTCAGCAACAAAATTAAATGTATGAGAATTGGATCCACCAAAAAAAGAGGCATGGGGCCAACCAGTAGAGAGCAGGGATGGCGACTAGAGAGCAGGCCCAACCAGTGGAAGAGACACTCACTAAAAAATACAAAATGTAGGCAGTGAATTTTGTATGTTCCTTTGAAAACTCTGTGCTACAAAAATTTATACCCACAAAATAAAACACCCTTTGTAATTTTGTATTGCAGAAAATAGGATAGAAGTTTGCAGGTGCAGAGCATAGAGACTAAACTAATTTCGAAAATATATTCAATATAAGGAAAACACATTTCTAAGAATAACAATATGTAAATAAAATTTGATGAGTGTATGTATTGAAAGCACATTAGAGTAAGGTTTTAATTCATTTTATGTTGTTCCTTTGACAAATTGGTACCATAGTGTTTTTGAGACTACAAATTGAGAAAATATGAAATTCATTCTATGTTGGTGAAATTTGCAAATGATGAATTGGAAAAAGAACAAAACGAGGTGTATGAGCTCTGCTAGGGTTTTCTTGTGTCTGCGGTCACTCTTGGCCCCTCTTGTGTCATACTGCGCTCTTTGCGTAGGAATTTCCTCTTTTCCTGTGTACTACCGCAATTACTGCGGTTTTTTTGTTTTAATATGCCTTCAACTCGCTGTAACCCAACAGTTCTTGCTGGTGTTGGCGGTTTGACGACTCTGCTCAATGGCTCCTCCTTCGAACAAACGACCCCGAAAATTTGTTCCGAAAGTGTTCCTCGAGGTAAGTCTTTTGACTCCCCAGTTGATGTGGTGTTACCATTGCCTGAGTTTGATTCTGCTTGGAAATGGCTTGAGCAACATACCCTTGTTGGGTACTTTGTGGGGAGGACTCCGCCTGAAAGTGTGCTTAAAGAATGGGTTCACAATGCCTAGGTCCCCCATGGGGTCTACTATGGTCCAAAATTTAACCAAGGGTTTTATTTTTTCCGTTTTGCGGAGGTTAGCCATGTTCAAGCAATCCTTAATCACGGTCCCTCGTATGTCAGGTCTTCTCTGTTAGTTTTTCAATCATGGACCCGAGACTTCGCTATATCAATGACACCAAGTTGCGTGTTGTAATGTCCCCATTTTCGTGAGCTTCGGTTTCCAGAGGGATTAGCCTATTTCTTGACCCTCGTAGGCTAATCATTATGGATAGAGGGTCCTTGAGGCAGTTACTTGGTCGATTGGTGACATTACGTCTCTCCAGTGCTTTGCTAGGGTCGTGATTTGGCCTTGACAGGGATTTGTGCACTCAGATTGACGTACTTACTATTTATAGTAAGTCATTTTGGCAGTTGAGCTTGGAGTTACTATATTTAGCAAGGCACCTGGACATGTGGTGATTAGCAGTGTTGACTTCAGTTTCAGATGGCCTAGCGAAATAATGAGTATTTGAGGAGATATTAATGTTTATATGGCTTAAATGTTATAAAGTGATATTAAAAAGTTATAACTTAACTTTTTAAAAGTGGGGCCATTTTAATGTTAATGAGCAATTAATGCCTTTATTAAAAAGTATGCCATATCTTGAGGATATATTATAAAGTCAACAAAAAGCAAATATTTAAATGATTAAAAGGCAGAATTTGGATGGAATTGTTTGGGAGAAGTATAAATAGAGCATCAAAAGCAAATCAACCTGATGCTGGATGATTACTTGACTTTGTCATTTTGGTGTTCTTGGGATTTGACATGGAGACCAAGGGTTTCAGTCATCTTCAGCCATTGGAGAACGAAAACTCTTCAATGTATTAGCAATCTTGAGGTTGTGAAAGATCAGTTGAATCATTGCTTGTGAGAGCTTCATTCAGGAGTTCTATTTGTGCTTCATCGAATTTACAGAGAGATTCAAAAATAAGGGTTTCATGATTAGAAGATTGTTTTCGGGTATGAATGCTTTCAATGTAATTTCACAACACTGATATAATATTATATTTGCTTTCAGCATCTCTCTAGTTGCATTTATTTTGTATTTTATGCATTATCTGGTGAATATTTCAAAAACTTCAAAACATCAAACCAACATTTGCAAAACTAGATTCAGGGAGAACCTTGGGTTCTTATAGTGGTATCAGAGCGATTTCCTGCCATCCTGTGTTGATTTTCGAAAAGAGAATTTCATACTCCTCAAGTTTGAAATATTTGAAAAGATTATTGGAAAATTGCAAACTATATGACTAGATTTTCAGGTGAAGGTTTCTACAGGTGGAGAAATAATTAATAATTATTTTGGGGGTTTAGATCTTTAATAAAATAGTCAAAAAATCCCCAAGCCATTTTAGTAAAAGCACAACTTCTGGACAGATAAAGACAAAGTCAGTTAAAAGAAGATCCGCCTTGAGACCTGTCGAGACCTCCTTGTTGGTGTGCTTGGACATCCGCTAAAAGACAAATTCCCTTGTCATCTTCAGCCGCTATCTGTAGAGAAAGACAAATATTATGAGCTGCTGAATAAGAATAGATTAGAAGAGACAAATTTGGTAGGTGAGGCATTGAATATTGAAATTCGATATTTGATGTGGTAAAAAGAATCGGCTGAAGACAAAGTTCGATTAAGACAAGGGATTTTAGGTGGCATTCGATTGGGAAAAAATAATCGAATAAAATATTTAGAAGAATTCAAAAATCAGGAAAAAACAAGAATCACGGGAAGAAGGCAGAGACGGGATTGTTCCAGGATATCCGTTGTCTGTAGAAGATCGATATTCAATAGAGACAAATTAAATCATCATAGCTGGAAAAAGACGGAATTCGAGAATATTCGCAGCTTTTGGGAAAATAAGCTGCCAGTGTTGTATTACTTAATGAGGAGTCGATTAATATTGTTGATCGAGATTTTATGCTGAGTGTGCATTACAGATAAGTCAAGCAAGGCTATGAATAATATTATGAGATTCTATTTAGGAGAAGAAGGTGACGGGAGCTGCTTGGCCCAACATTATCCATTGTGGCATCAAGACAAGGCTTGCTGAGCAAGAAAAGACTATTCGTGGAAGTATTGCAATCGCTGCTTCAAGGAGGAATGCATGGGTATCTCTAGGTTTGATAATATATGGTTTTTTTTTGCTGCTCAGAAGAAATGAATATATACCACATTTCTATGTTTTGATAATGCACCAATTGCTGTATTGAAAACTCCTCCTTACTGAGAGTTTCTGAGATTGAATGCTACTTACTCAGTCTTTTATAAGTTGCAAGCCATTGAAATTTGTTTATGGTTGAGAATTTTAAAAAAAAATCAGACTCTGTATACTGATGGTCTAGTCTTTGCCAATCCATTGAAACAAGTCTTACTGAGTTGCAAACAAACAATTATTTTATGCCATGTAGTGAAGAGCTTGAGGTTGCATCTGAATTGTTTGTAAAAAACACCTCCTCACTGTAGCTACTCAATTGCATGGATATTTTTCAGTTTCAGTCATAATGGAGTTTAGAGAATGCACAACAACTGTTTGATGTACTGTCTATTGGCTGTAATTGATTAATTAAGATTATAGTTATCTGAACTTGAAGCATTGAGAAAAATCAGAGGTTTGTATTGCAATTTCATGCATTTCCAGGCATTAGTATTCTAGTTGGAGTCTTTATGCATTCCCTATAATCATTGAAAGAGGAAAGACAAACAGAAAACCACAGACAGCAGTAAGCGAAGTGTTTGACGAAATGTCAATCCATTCAAACTGAGTTTTGGGAGAAAATAAGGCAGTGTTCTTATATAATCCTTGACTAGATGGTTTTAGTAGAAATGAAGTCTATGCAGGAAATCATGGTGGAACTCATGCAGGTCGTTGAGAACTATGACAAGAGTGTGATTAGGCTTCTACAACATCCGGAAATTTGAGATCCCTTGTTTGCAAAGAAAATAAAATCAAACAATAATGCAAATAATCTTATCAGTACAAAGGAAATGTTTTAAAATGATTTTCAACGTACAGGTGAAAATGGGGTTAAAACTGAAGGGGTTGCTGATAAGAAAATTTTACAACATGAAAATAGTATGGTGGAATCCCAATATGATCCTCACAGCACTCAAGAAATTGTTATCAGTCATGATAACAATTCTGATTTTGATGACAACAGTCCTTTGTTGGAGCATAATGAGGATTTAGAAGTCATGGTAAGTGCAGAAAATGTTGTGGGAGAACCTTTGAATGTTGGCACGCATGTTATAGGTGTGAAACATGAAGATAGCATGGAAAAATTAACCCATAACAGTTCTGATCTACATGATAGCAGTGATGGAATTTTGCATCAGCTTGAGACAGCAGTAACTACACATGTGCAAGATGCTTCTATTGAGTTGTCACATGAAGGTACTTAAGATTTGATTACTAATGGTGCAATGTGTGATGTAGATTCATATCATGGTGAGTCTGATTTTCTAGATCAGACTTTAGAAAACAAGCTAGAAGGTTCATATGTTAACATCGAATCCCAAGATCGTGAGTTGGATGGACATGCAGTTATATTGGAAGTGGAAGTATGTGAAGATACTGCCATATGAGCAGCTTGTACCTTGCCAGTTGAGCCTTCCGATGAGGTGCTTAGCAGCAATACCTTGGATGTTGATGTGTGCACTGATGACAGCACACATGTTGCTTTTGATCATGAGGTGGGTGATGTGGATACACCCTCATATCACAGTGCAGATTTTGGGTCAGAACACTTGCATGGGAGTCATGAGTTTCAGAGTCCTCATCATTTGTTTGGGCAACTTAAGGTCAATGATAGCATGATTGCCACAACCATAGAGCACTTTGAAGTTGCTCGTCAGATTTTGTGGTTGGGTTTGTAGAGCAGGTTTCCAGAGGCCCTACCCAATTAGTGATTTGGCATCAGAGATTGGAGCCGTCTCTTGATTCCAGTGTCGTATGTGATGAGCCATTGATCGAGATTGGAGCCTTCTACCGTAATTACATAGTGGGGAACACTCAGCATTTTTCTTTTGATTTACACACAAAGGCCTTGTTGATGCATCGGTGTGGATTGATTCCGAGATTATATCATCCGTTGTGGGATGGGTATTCACTATCTTCAGTAGATGGGATCGATAGCTACAAGTTGGATTACTTGCAGAGTCAACACATCCGTGGGAGTTCAGTAGAGTATGGAGATAGTTGTGGCATTGCAGATACCTTTAGTTATCCCTATCTCCATGGAACAAATGGATGTAGGTATCAGTTGGATTGGGACCCAGGTGTTGACAGGGATGGCAATGCAGTTTGGATGGGTCCCGTTGGTTGGCTTCACCACTTCTGTCATGGTGAAGTGGGATTCAGTGTTGTGCAACAAAAGTTTGAGAGTGGTCTTCTTAGCAGGCTTCTATTCTGGATTTGGGATCCAGGTATATTTAGTTGGACACTCTTCAGTGTATTGGGGATCGTTTGTGTGCATCGGGGGTTCAGTCTGGGTTCATTGGGGAGTATTGCAGTATGTGCATGGTGAGGATTACTTGCAGTTTACTTTTGGTTACCATGTACATGATTCGTTTGAGATGCACAGTTTCAGTGCACGGGGATTGGACAGTTGGTTTGGTGTTCATCTTTGCAAAGTTGTGGTTATGCTAATGCTGCGGCAGTTGTGTTTCAGTGTGGGATATTTCACAGTCTTCCTTTGGATTTCCTGTGTAGTGGAGTTTCTTTGCCGTCATGATTGCTTGGGGACAAGCAATCTCAGCGAGGGTGGATTGTAATGTTCCCATTTTTGTGAGCATGGGTTTCTAGTGGGATTAGCCTATTTCTTGACGCTCGTAGGCTGATAGTTATGGATAGAGGGTCCTTTGAGGTAGTTACTTGGTCGATTGGTGACATTACTTCTCTCCAGTGCTTTGCTAGGGTCAGGATTTGGACTTGACAGGGATTTGTGGACTCATTTTGATGTACTTACTAATTAGAGTAAGTCACTTTGGTAGTTGAGCTTGGAGTTACTATATTTAGCAGGGCACCTCGATACGTGGTGATTAGCAATGTTGACTTCAGCTTCAGATGGCGTGGCGAAATAATGAGTATTTGAGGAGATATTAATGTTTATATGTCTTAAATGTTATAAAGTGATATTATAAAGTTATAACTTAACTTTTTAAAAGTGGGGCCATTTTAATGTTAATGAGCAATTAATGCCTTTATGAAAAGTTATGCCATATCTTGAGGATATATTATAAAGTCGAGAAAAAGCAAATATTTAAATGATTAAAAATCACAATTTGGATGGAATTGTTTGGGAGAAGTATAAATAGAGCATCAAAAAGAAATCAATCTCATTCTTGATGATTACTTGACTTTGTCATTTTCGTGTTCTTGGGATTTGACATGGAGACCAAGGCTTTCAATTATCTTCAGCCATTGGAGAACGGAAACTCTTCAATGTATTAGCAATCTTGAGGCTTTGAAAGATCAATTGAATCATTGCCTGTGAAAGCTTCATTCAGGAGTTCTATTTGTGCTTCATTGGATTTACAGAGAGATTCAAAAATAAGGGTTTCATCATCAAAGGATTGTTTTCGGGTACGAATGCTTTCAATGTAATTTCACAACTCTGATATAATATTATATTTGTTTTCAGCATCTCTCTATTTGCATTTATTTGGTATTTTGTGCATTATCTGGTGAATATTTGAAAAAGTTCAAAACATCAAACCATCATTTGCAAAACTAGATTCAAGGAGAACCTAGGGTTTTTACACGGGTCCCGGTGTGGATTGAGTTTCCAAGGCTACCCTTGCCTTGTGTGCCTTTTTTGAGTCATATAGGCCCTTCAGGATTGTCTTTCAATTGTGCGACATAGGCTATCTTCAGCCCAGAGAACTTTTTGTGAGCAATTGCTCATAGTTGAAGATTTGAAGGAAGCCGTTAAGTCCATGGCTGATGGCAAAGCCCTTGGGATTGATGGTTTCCCCTGTGAGTTCTACAAGGCCCTTTGGGACCGTGTCGATGATGATCTGTATAAGGTCTATCTTGAGGCTTTTTATTCTAAATCCTTGGGTAATATAATTACCAATTGAAATATTAAATTCATACCTAAGCCTGGAGATCCCGAGGATATTTGCAACTGGAGACCTATCAGGCTCCTTAATGTCTCTTATAAAATCACTGCGAAAGCGGTGGCTTTGAAAGTTCGTCATCTTCTGCCTCAGATTGTGCGCCCGAAGCAAACTGGTTTCATCAAGTCCAGATTTATTCTAGATAATATTGTTGCTGTGTGCGAAGGTATGGAGTGGGCCAGACGTTCGAACCAAAAAGATATTTTTCTCAAGATAGACTTTGCTAAAGCCTATGACCGGATTGAGTGGCCCTTTATTTTGGCCATGTTGAAAGCCTTGGGGTTCAGGCCTAATTTCATCGAGGTTGTCCAAATGCTATTTTCAGACACCTCTGCTTGTATCTCCATCTAGTCTCTTGCCTTTGGTCTTTTCCGCTTCATTCAACAAGGATGCCCGCTTGCTCTTTCCCTTGATGTGCTTGTTACCGAAGGATTTGGCTATTTGTTGGCCAATGCGGCCTCTCAACGGCGTGGCAAAGGCATCACTCTTCCTAACTCCTAGGCTCAACTTGTGAGTGGCCATTTTGTTGATGATTCCTCACCCTTATGGAGGAAGAAAACAATATTAAGGCGGCCTTGGATTGTCTCAACATTTTTTGTCTTGCATCTAGCTCTATTATCCAGTGGCATAAAAATTTCTGTTATAGGCAATCTATTCGGCCCACTCCTCATTAGCTCCAACAGTACGGTTGAAAATGGATTGGGCTAGGGGAAATCTTAAGGTTTCTGGGCATTGAGTTTTGGCAAGCTATTCTCTCTAGGATTGAGCAAAAGCTGGCCTATTGGATTACCAAGCCTCTCTCTCTAGTAGGAAAATTCGAAGTGTGCTCGAAGATTCTGGCGGCTACTCATGTTTATTACTCTTGTTGGGCTCCTTCGAAAGCTGGTTATGCCAGGCTTGAAAAATTGCTTCAAGACTTTCTTTGGGCCTCAATGGAGTCCCATAGAGGGTTTCACCATGTGGCTTGGGAATTTTGCTTCCTTCCCAGAGACTCTGGAGGGCTTGGTCTGCTCTCCACTCAACGACAAGGGATTGCCTTGTGTGTGAAATGGATAATTATAGCTCTTACTGGAGATGAAGCTTGGAAAATTCTTTTCAGGCATTGTATTCAGTCTGGCTTTCCTGTTCATAGACCTACCTGAAAGGGGATTGGCTTTCAAACCCTTTTGGTCATGAAAGAGCCAATCCAAATCGTGGGTACTTTTGTGACTAAGAGCATTTGGAAAGCCTGGCAGGTGGTTAAGCCCTGGCTCCATTGGGTTGGATCTGGTTTCCGTGATGGGCTTTCGCTCAGTCAACAAAATGTTTGTTGGTGGCCTCTCTTTGCTAGTAATGGTCAACCTATGGCCAATTCGCCTTGGCTCAAGGCGCTAAGGTTCCACAATAAAGGCATCCAAACCTTGCAGCATGTGTTTCATAGACCCACAATGCGCATTATGCCGTGAGAGGATTTTCTTGTGCTTTATACACTTCAAACCCAAGACCGTGATATTTATGATGGTCTGGTGAATGTTATTCCTGCAGATTGTCTTCATAAAGTGGGAATTCATGGGTCAAGCCCTGGTGGAAGGATTGGAAGTGGTACCTAGAGATGCCTTTCAAGAATTACAAGCCTCGGCTTGGTTATATGTGGCTATCGCCGCATTTTCCAATGATTGACAGTCTTAACCAAAGATGGCTTCTCAAATCCTCCCCTCATGTCTTGCGAAAAAGATTCTCTGCCATTTGGTCTACAAGTGTTGAGCTGAAGCTCGCCCACTTTGCTTGGTGTATTCTTTTCCAAGGTTTGCTTGTGGGGTCTCGACTTGTTCACTTGGGGGTCCTGTTGACATGTGTTTTATGACCACACCAACACAGAATAAAATGTCCAATGGTCACTCTATTCTCTCTTGATCAAAGTATCCCGCATGCTAAGATTGTGCAAAAGTTCATGCGTTCAACCCCAATGTTCCTTTTATTGCGAATAGACTCAGTTGGTTGATGTGAATATCCTGGGTATTCCAAGGGGACTTACGTAATTGTTCAACTAACCGAAGCAGATGAAAGATTTGACTGTGATGCTCTGATTTCTAAACAAACCGGAAATGTTGAATTTAAAGGGATAAGGGGTAGGAATTCTATGATCTATCTCTATGGGGGTGAAATGCGAGGATAGACTCTGACAATCTTCAAACCAAACTTTGTTTTGTCTCCCCTTCGGACAACTCTAACAAAGTTGGTGCAATCTTCAAAGGATGGATAAGATGTTCAAATTATGATTCAACGTGTGCACCCCTTCACAACAATGCAAGCGAACACACGAATCACAATCAAAGTTAGGTATTGATATTCCAGTTGACCACGCAGGGCAGACTCACCATCAACAAGCTTGCTAGTGGTATGGATAAATGAAAATTTGTCCAAATCAACGCCACATTCCACAATTAACAACTATTTGCATAAAATAAAATCTACTTTACTCTAATCTATTTGAATTGGAAAGACGAAAAGGTCTCGTCAACTACTCACAATGCAAGATAAAATCACTAATCAATGAAAATCCTTATATTATGAGAGTCTTACACAACAACCTTTTACAAAAACCTTAAAAGGGAAAGTCTTTCTTTCCTTTCCAAACTAAGCTAACTCCTAACTCTACTCACTAAATGCCTCCTCTACTTTCTAGCTCAACTCTATCTTTGGTTTAATCCAAAATCTAATAATACAAATGAGGGGGGATACCCCTTTTATATCTAGCTCAGTCCAGTGGACAGCCTATATTCAAATACAATAAAGGGCTCAGATTGAGACACACAAGCCTTGATTAGGGTTCTAGCCCTAAAAACCGCCACTGAGAGGAGTGGGGCAATGAATTCCCAAAAGATTCTCCACTCCTCATCATGAACCACTATCTGTCATCAATGCACATCATCTCCTTCCAGAAGATCATCATCCAGAAGGGCGTTTCCTTTCTCCTTTTCGCTGGCTGCAAATATGATGAATCTGGCCAATATTGCTTCAACTTCCTGATCCGAAATGGGAGGAATGTGATCCAACTGGAACTCTAACACTGTAACTGTTTGCCCATGCCGGGCACAAGATTTCTTCTAGGCAACAAGGGCGTCCTGGGTATTCTGAATAATGTTGGAGAACGTAAATGTGTTCTCAAAATCATCTTGGGCGAAGGTCTTCACCTCAGAGAAGAACGGTGTTAATCTACCCTTCAAACCGTCTGCAGTCACCTCTTGAGAAGTCAGCCTTCTGGCAAAGATTGCCTCCAACGTATTGAGGACCCCATCAAAGATATTTGTCATGGCGTTTCTAACCCTGACAGAATCTGTCTGTGATGCATCGTAGAATCCTCGACCTGTGACCACTGAAGAGTACCATCCGGCGAAGTCATATCTATCTCCCTCTTGAATCACACCTCCCTAAACCAAAACCTGTAGAGGTGTGTGCATCAAAGCTCCTAAACGGAGACAAACTCTCATCTGATAGATACGCGCCTCACCTCAAGCGTAGTTAACTGCATCCATCCTTGCCATAATATCGGAGGCTTGCTGATAGGCATGTGCAAGATCCTCCATAAACTTTTCTAGTTCGACATGAATGTTGGCAACCCACTTGTCTGCCTGTTGTGCCATTCTTTTCAAATCTTCCAAGCCACTGATTGACTCCTTGGAGAATTCAACTGGGAGCTCAATTGCCGGATTTTCTTGCCCACGAGCAGGGGACAAGTGTTGCACATAGCCAATCAGTGTTTTGTGCTCTACCTTCAATTTCTTATACTTGTCCTCAATATAGGACAATCTATCCTTGAGTGCCTGATATGAATTATCACACTCCTCAACTACCTGTGCTCCAGTAGGGCGGCCAAGTTCCATAGTTGTAATCACATAGTTTTTGGGAATGGGCTCATCCCGATCACACTCCACTCTGGGTACTGCCACATCCAAAGTTCGAGAGCCATCCTCGTTTGTTGAGATCTTAGAGAACTTCCTGGCCTTCTTCTTTGTTGGGGGTGCACTGATCCTTTGCAACAACTCCTCCATCTCAGCTACAGGATCAGTCTCATCCTGTCCCTTAGCCATTCTGGCACCTCCTGCCGTATATCTGATATAACAAAAGGCTGCTCAACCTTGGCCTCTATCTCATGAACTTCTTCCCTGCGTTCGTTCCAACGAGGCTCATCATCATCTATAGGTTCGGTATCCCCCGAGCTCTAGGCATCCTAATCCGAAGTAGCATCATCCTAGAGAGCTGCCTCAATCTCTTGTTGAAACTGAGTATCAATGGCCATCCCCTCATCTGTCTCTTGTTGATTTTCTTCCCGAGGCATGTTGATGCTTTGGCCAACTGACTCTCTACGAGGTGGCTGACTTGCCACTGGCACTGCTTGCTCTGCATGCAATCTTTCCCTCTGACCCGCAAATAGTGACACTTCCTGCAAACTCGGAGAATGTGCCTGTGATGGTGTGTGTGCGGATTCCTCAACTCTTAGAGGCTCAGGTCGAACTGGCTCTTTACCTCTTGGCTCTGGAGTTTGATTAATCTGTCTCCTCTGATTAGTTGTCGATGATCTGTGGTCTCCCATCAAATTGTATGTGAGGGGAATTGATCTTCCCTTAAGTCGACTGACATGCCTCTCTACCCAACTCCGTGTGAATGTTAAGACTGGGATACAAAGTGTATCCAAGTCGGTAATCTCCGGTTCTAACCAGTCCGGGAGTGGTAAAGGCGTATCCCTCATTGTTTCGTAATCAACCTATACAACATTTATATCTTCTTGGATTTGATCCGATACTGGGACAATCTCGCACTCCCTGATCATTACCAACGGTATCTGAGAAAACATTCACCTCCTAATCTCGATCTTATCCACTGCACTCACCCAAAAGTCTTCAATCTTTGCCTTGTGTCTGAGCTCTTCTGACAATATCCATCTAAGGTTCCTGTGGGGATTGTAGTGCTGCCTGTTGGTATGGTAGGAAAGGTGGAAGAATTGGAGCAGATTTCGTCAGAATTCCCCATGGTAATTGGGAATCCAAGTCCACCTTTCTTCTTCTTCTTTTGAATTTTATCATAGGAAATAAGTTGCCTACATATCTCCAGCATCACTATTCTGTTTGTGGGATACCGGGGCAATCTATAAGGATAAGAGGAAAATCCTTGCAACTTGATGTAGGTAAACTTCGGAAATTGGATAAACCAACACCTGAACTTCTGAATCAGCTCCTGTGCTTCTCTAGAAATTCTGTGGTGGGTTCTTTGCTGCAAGGTCCTCGTTATGTGCATGGTAAAGGCGTCATTGACCCTTTTGTAGTTGGTGGTGCTTGTCAAATGTAACTGCAGACAAGCCTCATGTATTTTGAATTGATGGGAGCCGCATCCGATGGGTTCCTTGTATGAAATCCCTCTATTCTTCGTCATTCGAACCAACATGTAGACAATGTAAGAGCCCATGCAAAACCATTTTGTTCTTCTCACACCATGGAGCTGCTTGTGCAAGTTGTCACTGATCATCAGTGCCCAGTCCACGTAGTCCTTGCCTTCCAACACCAAGTTGACATAATAAAACATCCAAGGTTCAAAGATGAACGCTTGGGGGCAACCTCCAACTCTGCTCAGCTTCATTATCAAGTCATAGAACTCTTGCCTCAAATCTTCTGAGATTATCTGCTTGGGCAACTTTGTGCGAGTTGGCTTGGGCTTGTTCATCCATCTGGTGTTTATCAAATCAGCACATGGATCAAACGTGGATGAATACATCTTGTCAGCCCTTTCCCTTGTTTTATAAATCATCTTCTCATGGACTGGTATTCCGAATGCTTCTCCAATTGCCTCAGGTGTCAGGTTGGCCAAAATCTTGCCATCTGGTGAAACGATTGTCCTTTGGTCTGTGTTGTAATAGTTGGCGCATTCCATGATTAGCTCTGGACACCGAATGGTTGGAGGAAAACTAGCAGCTGCATACAATCTGCTCCTTACAATATTATGCGAAGTAACTGATGGATGATGACCTCCAGTCCCCATTATTCTTCTCCTAAATGTCTCCAAGTTAAACGAGCCCAAGTTTGTGTTAGCCAGTTTGCCCAACCTTGAAGAAAATTTCGATTTCGGTAGGAAGGACTTGCTCAATTTTTTAATCACCGCCTATCTTGATTTATTTGCCCTTGTAGATTGAGCGTGGTTGCCTCTGCCTGCAACTCTTCTGCTTGATTCGGCCATTCTCAACTGTGCCTGCCTTGTTTACTTCAACGATTTTAGAAGTTTCTTTGGTTGCAGCAATATAATGCCAAATGCCTGGAGATCATTGCTTGCAGCAATTCGCCTTCAGCAGATTTGAAACTTCTTCTTTTAAGTTTGCACTTTCTTCCTAACTTTGCACTTCCAGCAACCTACTTTCTTCTCTTAAATTCGTATTTCACTTTCAGCAACTTTGAGACTTCTCAACTTCAGATTTCTCAGCAACTTGGGACTTTAGAAGTTCGCACCTTCAGCAATATTCACTCTTCAAATTCGAACTTCAGCAACTTCAAAACTTCACACTTCAAGTCACACTTCTTAGCATCCAACAACTTGAGGCCTCTCCCACAAATTCGTACCTCTCAGCAATGGATGATACTTTGCACTCAGCAACTTATAAATTTCATTCTCAAATTCGTACCTCTCAGCAATAGAGGATACTTTGCACTCAACAACTTAGAAATTTCTTTCTCAAATTCGTACCTCAGCATTCAGCAACTTGTGAGAGATATGGAGAGGACTCAAAATATTATAGCCAGGTTGAAATCCAGGGGAGGCTATACTTAGCACATTTTCGAATTCCATCTTCTCCCCTTTTGGCCAATTGCAACACTTGTCATCCGAAGCAACGAAATCTTGAGCTTCTAGAATTTCGAAATTTCATCACTCCTGCATAGGCCTACTCCATCATATTTGCTTTTTTAAAATATTAAATCAATCACCTCTTTGAACAATTTTAATTCATCTGGCTAAGTCATTTTTTGCTTTGGCGAAATTATTCCATTCATCTAGTTTGATTCTCAAGCAAAACACTTCGTGAAGACACATTCTCCATATTTGCCTTAGAGAAATTTTTAAATTTGCTTAGGAAATTTATCAAAACAGGCACCGAGCAAAATTCTTTGTCAAAACGATACGAGCGAGGTGCGGAGTAAGTTCAAATCATCTCTGAATTGAAAATGTTTAATACCCGGAAGAAAATTTCCTTCAGAACTTGCCATTCTCATGTGTATCCGGATGAAGGGGTACATTTAATTTTATTATTTTGAAAAAAAATAATAAAATTGCTAAGGTTTACTCATTTTTACTCTGGACGTCTTCCACACCTGCAATCTTCAATTCCTCTGCCTTGGCACTTTCTCTAATTTTCCTGAAAAATCTCTTTACCGGCTCAGGGCGTACTTCACACTTGTTCTTGAAAATTCCCAACTTCACTTTAGGCGTGTTTCTCACCCTTAGAAAATAATTAAAATTATAAATCACCCATGAGGGGCGCATTTGTGGGTATGAAATTCCATTTTATTATCCCACGCCTTAGCAAATTATTTGCGTTAGGAAAAATTCCTAGGAAAGTTTCATATTTAAATTACCCATGAAGGGCGCGTTTCATCTCATGCATCAATCTTTGCCTTTATCCTTTAGGCACTTTCACGCCTAGAAGCTAACAATTTACCTTTTTCATCTCACAAGCAAGGGCGCATGTAATGTATACTACTTCCATTCCTAGGCGCATTTGAGGGGAGGTGAAGGAACTTCCACGCCCTTGTGACTTCTCACCTCCCTTGGGCGCGTTTTGGATGGTGAGCTTCCATTTGAGGGCGCATTTCATGTGCCAAGAGGGAAACTTTCCTTTTACCTTAGCGCATTTTATCTCTTACCTTCCAACGTTTTTACCTCATGCGGCGACCTTGGGCGCATTTGCCATGGGTAGGAGGAATTCCCCACGCCTTTGACGACCTTTCATCTCGCTTGGGCACATTTTAGCATGCCCCCTTCCACTTTTGAGCGCATTTAGCCCAGTCATCCTCCAAGTGAGGGCGCATATGGGGTGGCATGAAGGAATTTCATGCCTTAGTGTTTTTCTTTGCTATGCTTTCACCCTTAGTGGGCGCATTTGACCCATGCTCAAGGCAATTTTGGGCGCATTTTGCCTAGTGTGAAGGAATTTTCACACTTAGAGAATTTCCTTGTCAATTTCTTCATGCCTTGGGCGCATCTCTCATATGAAGGAAGGATTTTCAAGTACTTACAGATTTTCAACCCCTTTACCCCTTCTGGGCATAATTCATGTGTCTTTATGCCAGTTACTACTTATAAATTTCCAACGCCCTAGCCACATCTTGGCCTTCTATTTTTAGCAGATTCAAAGAAATTAGGGTTTCCATGCATTTTGTCTATTTTGAGTTGGAGCAGGTGTGGCTGTGCTTCCATTGATTTTGCCACCTTGTTTATACCCCTGTCTGCACTAATATGCTATTTTTAGCCATTTGCTATTTTTAGCAAACCCTAAAATTGATCAACCTTTGTAGCTCTGTTCGTCTTGAAATTCGCTCCATTAATCCTTGATGACCTAAGTGGCCTGTTTGGGTACAAACCTGCTATTTATAGCCATGAGGTGACTAACTAAAAATATTAAGTATTCAGATCGTGCTCAAATTTTGCCAGTAGGCAGCCTGAAAGATGCAGATCCCGGTGGCGTGCTTTGTTTTTCCCATTCTGCATTTCATCCCTTCTATTTTTAGGCATAACAGTGGAAACCCTAATGTGACTTGTATGTGTCCCGGACTGTTTCCATTTAACTTGATTTTTGTTGCCTGTCATCTACTTGCTGAACTGAAGTGTTGGGTAGGTGTTGGAATGAAACTGCTATTTATAGCAAGTGTTCGGAAAGTGACCCATCTGATGTCGAATGAGTTTGCATGTCACAGTGCCTGTGGGATCTCAAAAAACCCAAAAAAACCCAAAAAACTAGTCAACATTCGGGCACTGGCTAAAAATAGTAAGTCCCCGAAAACTGATCCATTTCGCTTGCATGTCACATCACTGCGAAGCTCTCGCAAAACCCACATGGAATGTCCAGACATGCACTGAAAATCTTTGCATGCAAACCCTAAAAATAGCCTCTGAAGGCTGTACCATTGAAAGTTACTATCTCGATTTGCATGTTATATCATCGCGAAGGTCCTGAAAAACCCAGATCTATTCTCTAATCATGCATTGGAAAATAATATGTCTAAACCCTGAAAATAGCCTTCGAAGGCTGAACTGCTAAAAATAGCCAGTTGTCTGAATCTATTCAAATTTCTCATGTAGGCACTCGAAGTTACCTAAATGTGTTGGAGTAGTCAGAATCCCGAAATCCTGAGGGAAAGACCTCGTTTTAGGTACTTACTAAAAATAGTAAGTTGTCAGATTTCAGCGAAATTTCAGTGGGATCCTGCCTTGAGCCTTCTGATTGTATTGCTGCACCTCGATAATCATATTTGACCTCAAACAAGCCTAAAGGGTAGAAACCCTAATTTCACAGACTTAGCTAACATTTTAACCCAGGTCAAATGACAGGACATCCCCGGAAGGACAAATGACCAGAGAGAGAAAACCAAAGCCAAAAGACCAGAATGGAGCAAAAATTAGGGGGTCCCGTTCTTGGATGGGGTGATGTGTGAAAAGGTCACAACAGGTCCAGGACCCTCGATCTCCTTTTTGTGGGCAAGCTGAGTCTTTTAAGCATCTTTTTTGGTTTTGTACTAGAGCTTAGCAGTTTTTGGACTTGTACCAAAGCCCTTCTCTTGGCATATGGCTTTGCTAGGAGACTCGCCCAGACTTCCTACTAAGTATACCCAACTTTGACACAGTTTCAGAGTGGAAATCCTCTTCAATATCTGGAAAGATACAAATGCTTGCATATTTGCTAAAACCCAAATGGATAGAAATATTTCTTTGTATTCTAAAGCTATTATTTATTCTAGTGTGCTCTTGTAGATTCAAGTTCAAGTGAACAAGGTTGCACTTGAGGTGGCAAACCTTTAGGTGCTTTTGGACCATTGGGGCAATGCCCTGTGCATTGTGGCTCGGGTGCCCGCTTCGCCTACCCCTTGTCACAGCCGGTCGCTGTCTCGGGGCTTGCAGCAGAATGGCTCTGCTTGCCCCTTCTCTCTGCCTCCTCTTCGACGTGGTTCCCACCTGTTGTGACCTTTTTCACACATCACCCCATCAAGATGGGGACCCCCTAATTTTTTGCTCCATTCTGGTCTTTTGGCTTTGGTTCGCTCTCTCTCTGGTCTCTGGTCCTTCCGGGGATGTCCCGTCGTTTGACCCAGGTCGAAATATTGGTTAAGTCTGTGTAATTAGGGTTTTCATCCTTCAGGCTTATTTAAGGTCAGACTGAGTTATAAAATTGAAATCTAAGCTTAGAGCAGCAGTCAGAAGACTTCCAGCAGAGTCCCCCTAAATTTTCACTGTATTTTGGCAACTTACTATTTTTAGTAAGTATTCAATTTGGGACTATTTTATTGAGATTTTGGAATTCTGTCAGTTCCACCGCATCCGGGTAACTTCAAGCTGTCTACACGTAAATTTTGAGCCAGATCAGACGACTTACTATTTTTGGCATTTCAGGCTTTAAGAGCCAAATTAGGGTTTCTACATGAGCTTTTCAGATGCATGTCTGGAGAATCCTTCTGGGTTTTCCAAAACCTTCGCAGTGATGTAACATGCAAACCGAGACAACCACTTTCAGAGTTCAGCCTTCGGAGGCTATTTTTAGGGTTCGCATGCAGTGTTTTTCAACGCATGTCGGGTTTTTCTTCATGGGTTTTTCGAGAGCTTCGCAACGGTGTGACTTGCAAGCAGAGAAGATCGAGTTTTGAGGACTTACTATTTTTAGCCAGTGCATGCATACAGACCAGTTTTCTGGGTTTTTCTGGGTTTTTTGAGATCCCGCGGGCAATATGACATGCAAAACCATCCGGCAGTGGATGAGTCACTTTTCAGACAGTTTCTATTTTTAGCAGGTACACTCCGGCAGCCGCCCAACACTCCAGTCCAGCAAGCAGAACGACATGCAGAAGGAACGAAGTCAAACGGAGACCGTTCGGGATACATGCAAATCAAATTAGGGTTTCCACTTTTATAGGGGGTAAAATCCAAAAATAGCCGAAACAAAGTACCCCACCCATGTCAGCACACTTCAAGGTACCTGCTGGCAAAATTTGAGCAAAGTCGGAGAACTTACTATTTTTAGTAAGTCAGGGCACGGCTATAAATAGCAGGTCTGCACCCGAGGTTGGCATCAGAATGACCCTCAAGCTATCAAGATCAAGCGTTGCAACTTTCAGGCAAAACGGAGCTACTAAAGTCAGAAAGTCAAACTTACTATAAATAGCAGGTGGCTATAAATAGCAGGTCAGGGCAGAGGACTGACAAAACAGGTTCACAAGGCAGAGAATATCATCTGATGAAATTTTCAGGCAAAACGGAGCCTTAGAGGTTGAAAATCAAGGGATTTGCTAAAAATAGCACAACTTGCTAAAAATAGAATGCAAGAGCAGGAACAGGCAGAGGCTTGAAAATTGTCTAAGGCAGAAATAAAAGTAGACCCATCAAAATGCGCCCTCAAGAAGACTGCCTTCAAAACTCCTAAGGCATAAAACAGAAGCTCATACCTCAAAATGCGCCCTCAAGGAAAGAGAGAGGTAAAAAGTTTCTAAGTCATGAAAACGAAAGTGGAACCTATGAAATGCGCCCATGGTGGAAATGAAAGTAGACCCATGAAAATGCGCCCACCTCAAGGATTGAAGCCTTGAAAAGTTTCTAAGGCAAAAACAAAAGCTCACCTAGTAAAATGCGCCCACCTCAAGGATTGAAGACTAAAAAGTTTCTAAGGCAAAAACAAAAGTAGCCCCTTCCAAATGCGCCCAAGGCAAAAATGAAAGCTCACATGTTGAAATGCGCCCACCTAGCAAAACAGAAGCATGGCCTAGCATTTGCGCTCAAGGAAAGAGAGAGGTAAAATATTCTAAGGCACACAAACGAAAGTGTCAAGGGTGAAATGCGCCCTCAAAGGAAAATGGAAGCTTGGCCTAGCATTTGCGCCCATGATGAAGAGGAGATGGCCGAAATTTTCCTAAGGCATGAAGTGAAAGTAGAGAGGTCAAAATGTGCCCTCAAGGAAGGTGAGGATATGAAATATTTCTAAGTCGTGAAATGAAAGTAAGCACATCAAGATGCGCCTTGAAGTGAGAGTTAACCCCTTGAAATGCGCCCAAGCCTAGATGGTGCTAAGAGGAAAAACGCCTAAGGTAGAAGGAAATAGAACTTGCAAGGGTGAAATGCGCCCTCAAGGTGAGGAGATGGCCGAAATTCTTCCAAGGCATGAAATGAAAGTAGAGAGGTCAAAATGCGCCCAAGGCAAGATAAAGTGGCTAGGACTTGGAGAAATTTCTAAGTCAAGAAAATGAAAGTTCAAGACCCCATATGCGCCCAAGGTTGCTGGAGAAAATTTCTTAAGGCAACAAAATAAAAGTAGACACATGAAAGTGCGCCAGAGGTGTAAAGTGAAGGAATTTTTTTTTAATGAAATAAATATTTCATCAAAATGTATACGCCTGTGGTAGAGAAAGTGCTAGAAATTTTTTTCTAAGTGATATAACACTTCACTAGGGAAAAATACGCCCTTGGCATGGAAGGATGATTTGGTGAGTTTTAAAATTTTCCAAAGGCAGTTGAAAGTCGACGAATATTTTTCAAGGGGGAAGATTTGATATCGATGAATATTTTCCATGGGTCAAGTGAAAATCAAATGAACCCGTTTAAAAGGCACCCATGAGTTGGGAAATTTTAAAATTAATTTCCTAAGGGAAATTTTAATATTCTCCGAGGAAACTCGTTTTGACTAGATTATTTTCCTGACAGAAGTTAAATCTCAAAGGACGAATTATTTCGAGCACGCAAACAATTTTTAATCGCCCGGAGTTGAACATTTTAATGAGAGAATTTAAAATGTCTAAGGCAAATTTTATGAAATCAAGGATTTAAATGACAGACATTTTAAAAGTTGAAAATAAATTTGCAACTCCCGCGAAATTTTTCGAGTTGAATTTATTTAAACACTGCGAGATTTTAAAATGGAATTTTAAATCAAGTCAAGTGATTGTTTT